>CM035233.1:31856899-33056899 GCA_020226215.1 Sindora glabra
TATCTTTGATTTATTTATGAGTTATTGTAATTAAAATTTACTTAATCTCTAATATCGTAACCAATGATAGATAATTATCAATAAATAATAATTATTGGTTAATTACCATTACCAATTAGAATAGTTATCATTTTCTACTTAAAAGGTCTATAAATGTTGAAGAATGTGAAAGAGTTTAACATATTTAATAATGAGAAAAATTCTCTTTTGTATTATTCTATTCTTTTCATTTATTTCTTTGTCATTCTAGTTTTATTTTTATAACAAATAGTAAATTCTAAATGTAACATGTTAAATTGTTAGAAACATAATAGCTAGTGGATACCAATCCATCCGATCCACTCATCAAAAATTAAATAATTTAGTTAAATATCAAAAAATAGAAAAAAAAATGTGAATCACTTTTAATCACTCTAATAAAAAAAACTTTGATATCTTTGTTGTTTACATAATTATCTACTTTCTTTCCCTCTTTGAAAAGAATATCAATTAGTTAGACAACTTTTCATATTTTTTTCCCTTTTCCCCTTATTTGAAAACAATGTAAAATTTTTTCCCCATTAGAACAAAACTTTAGTCATTATTGTTATCTGTATGTTAAAAATTAAGGTTAAGATATTATAATCATAAAAGAAATTAAAATTTGGAAATCAATATATTATTTTATTCTAGTATAATCTCTAATTGAAGAGTGTATGTGTATGTATGTGTATAGAATTACTAATCTCCATATTCATGTATAAAAATTAGCAACCTCCACGTTTTTATTTAGATGAAAAAAATCATACCATTAATTTAATGATAATAAAATAATAAATAATATTTAAGTAATTTTAATGAAAAACTATTAGTTTAAAATATTTAAATTAACTATATTTATTTTCACTCATCTCCACAATAAATACACTTATCAAACTAAGAAATTAATGGTAATGGCAAATTACTATAACCCTTTTTATTATTTCATTATCATTAATGATTTTTTTGTCTAAATAAAAGTAAAGGTAAATACTTACATATATAGGTCTCATTTGGTTAAGTTTATTAGAACTTATCTATTAGAATAAGTACTTATATATTTTAATGAATGTTTGGATAAGCATATTATATTAGCTTACTACTTCTCTAGAAAATAATTAAAGCTTGTTTTTGTAAGTTTTATCAAATAGCTTACAAAAAATGTTCTTATAAAAACCAAAAAGGACTTAATCAAAAATATTTTTATGATAACTTTAGATATAAATGCCCTTAATAAAATGTAAAAAATTTCAAAATATTTTTAGAAAAAAAGTCTATATCCTACATTCTTATAACATAAGGATGTTAATCATATAAAAAAAGATTATTTTATCCACTCTTCCATTAAAACGTTACTACTATTACCCACCTTAATTTACTATTACTTATAACCATTGGCCTTCATCTATCACCACATACTTCCCTTACCCACTATTATTAATTATTGCCTATCATTATTCATTATTGTTGACCACTTACTACCACTACTTACTTTTATTGACCATTGCTTACTACTTCTCTTATCCACTATCACTAACCACTATCTACTGTCACACATAATTGTTAACCAATGCCTACCATCTTCCACTATTGTAAATCACTTACCATTGTTCACTATTATTAACTACTACCTACCATTATTCACTATTGTTGACCACTCACTACCACGACTTACTTTTATTGACCATTGCTTATTACTTCCCTTATCCACTATTACTAACCATTATCTACTATCACACATAATTGTTAACCATTGTCTACCATCTTCTACTATTGCAAACCACTCATCACACTACCTATAATCACCAATCATTATTAACTATTGGCCCATTGCCAATTCTTAACTATCACTCATCATTATTAACCATCATCTCTATCTATTGACCACTACTAATTATCATTTCCTACTACCCAAATTGATGAACACTAGGCATTACTATCATAATTGACTATTGCTTACTATTACCTACTGCCTTGTCTATTACCATCCATTATTGTTTACAATTGTTTGCCCCTACCTATGGCCGTTAGCATCATTTACACTAAAATATTGTTATGTCATTATAATTTAATGATAAATATATTTTTTTTAAATTATAATAAAATGTATGTATCATTGTTCTTTTTAGTAATTTTATTAATTATAAATGCTTTAAAAGTTATACATCTATGCAAATAAACATTAATTTTAAGTGCTTATTATAGTGTGTATCCAAATATAAAACTAACTTATTTAAGATAACATTTATAATAATAGAGCTTATAAGAAAAGCTTTTATTTATACTTTTTACTCAAAAGGACATTAAAGTTATTACATATTCAAATAGATTGTAAATTTTGATATAAAAGTTATAATTTTGTGCAAAAAAAAAGAATAAATTTTTTACAAAAATAAAAATATATCAATGTATTTACTTTGTAAATACATAAAAATGGTAATTTTTTTATAATACTATGATTGGGTAGTCATTTAACACATGCACAAAGTTTTGAATTTATACTTAGGATATGGGAAAGGAAAAACCTTAAAAAATAACATCAGATAGACTACACCAAAAATAACTAAACATAACTTCTAACATGTTGGTAAGTTTTAATGAATATTATAATATAATTTATAGTACTCTTAAAATTATAATTATACTTAATTTGAGGTACAAAATGAAATTAATTGTTTCATTATTAACAAAATACTAGGATGTGTTTTGATTATAAAGTTAGAAAGGTTAAGTAACTTTATGGAAATTTAAATCTTGAATACAAACTCAGAAACAATATAAATGACGTGATTTTTGAATTTAATGGGCCTGAAATAGATATAATTGTTAGTAAAGTTTAACTAATATTGGATTGTGATTTATTACATTATCAAAGTGACAATTGTACTTAATTAAATGTAGAAAATAAAGTTTAAAGTTGACCGAGTTTTACTCTTTACAAATTTTTAAGGCAAGTTTTGATTGTAAAGTTAGAAAATGAAGAAACTTTGTGAAGGTTTAATTCTTAACAACTAAAAAACAATGTAAATGATGTAGATGGTGAATTTAGTAGCTTTAAAATAGTTGCATTTGTTATTCATTCTTAAGATGTAATAAACACATATGATTTATTTATCATAAATGAGAATAGGCCTAACTTCATGATTTGATTGGATTGACTTATTTCAAATTTTATGATTAAAGTTATTATTAATAATTTTTTAATCTATTGATTAGACACTTCATTTTCTTATTTAAAATGAATGTAATTTGTTTTTTATGTTGCATTTCTTGATTAATCTTTATTGGAAATAGGTTTGTTTGATGCACAAACTAATACTATAAAATAAATACTATGTGAAAAAATATCTTTATAACTTAATATAAATATAATTATTCTTAAAATTATTTATCTTAATAAATTATTATGACATCCTTGTATATATGATGGTATTGATTTCTACTTTAAAAAATTAGAAAAAACTAGCCATTTGTATAAATCTTACTTAAACATTATATAAAGATAAACTAATATTAAATATTTGTATAAATCTTACTAATTAACATTAAGAATATATAATTTATTTCATGTTCATGAAAGACATAATATGCATATTCTATATCAAGTTTTTTTTAAGCAATCATCAATTTGTATAAATCTTATCAATATATGTATATTTTGTTAATTTATATAATAATTTTATTTTGTTGCAAATTAGTGTATTGAAATAATTTAAACTATAGCTTAAATTTAATTTTTTTTGTTTTTAGCATTAAATATGAAAGAATATTTTTTGTGATATTCTTAATAGCATTAATATATTTTAAATTTTTTAAAGTTTATTTTAAAATATTAATATCTATAAAAATTAATTTATGTTAAATTAATAATATTCTAAAAAATTAAATAATGATATAAATATAAAATATTCAAAAAAATTAAGATATAATCGAGCTAACCTACACATTAGTAGTTGGAGATTAGCTTGTTAAACACTTAATTCAAATTTGACTTTTACTTAGTTAAACTTCATATTATTTGACTTACATTGGTCACAAACTCAAATAAATTTAATAATAAAAAATATATTTTTATTTTTATGTTATATCTAAAAACTATAATAGATAAACAAATTCAATTACATTAGTAATTATTGAAGTTGCATAAAGAAATGTGATGCTTTAGCTGAAGTAATTTTTTTTAATATTGCTACTGTTCTTCTAAGTGTAATTATTAGTATTATGTGGTCATTTTTGAAAAGTTTAACAATTATAAAATAATTTAAATTAATAAATAAAATGATATAAAATATCTAGTGTTTAGTTTATTTATAAAAATAAGTTTTTATGCGTTCAAATTTAGATGAAATGACAATTATTTGGATAAGGTTGTATAAACTTGTTTAGATTCATATTTATGACAAGCTTGAGTTTAAATTCAAATATTTCTTATAAGAAATCTAGGACAAATATCATGTTACTCAAATGAACTCATACAAACTCATTTAAACTTGAATTTAAGCTAAGCTCAAGCTTGAGCTTGAATTATTAAAGCTTAACAAGTTTAAGTTGTTACATTTACCAAAAGTTTAAATTTTATGCAAAAATAATTTATCTTGTAAGGGAGTACTATAAGCAAAAATTTTAGATGAAATGATTGATAAAAAATTTAGTGAAAACACTACTCTAGAGTTGTAATTCAATGACATTGAAGAGACGCTACTCATAAGATAAACAATGTTCATATAAATATGGTGATATTTTTAAAATTATTAGAAAAAATAAGATGATAATTGTAAAAAAAATAGCGTCTATAGTTACTCGGTGATACTATTGAAATTTACATTAGAACTTAAGATAATGGTTAAATGTATAATTGACATATTTTTATCTTAGCTAACATATTTGAAAATATAAGTAATATTAAGACAATCGGTTCCATGTAATAACCAAAGTTAAAAATGAATGCAAACCATTATATTTGAAAGGGCAAAAGAAACATTAGTTATTCAAATAACCGATGTTGAAATTGATTATTCACTAGTATTTTTTGTAAATATCATCCTAACTTTGTACAACTATTTTCTATTAATCCAGTGTCATTTATTTAAGTAATTAGTTTTCAATTAAGCAACTGATGTGTAATTTTTTTATCTACATAACTTTTATTTGATCCTATATTTCTTATCACTTTTGCTTCTTGAAATCTATTTCCCCAACATCACCTTTACCATTGATATTTCTCTAGTGAGTATTAAACTTTTGCTATATTTTTTTTGCACTTAAGAGTTAGCTTCATGGTCATTCTAGTCATTAACAAATCTTTAAGCATTTTTTTCTCTTTCATTTTTTGTTATATTTTTTAGAATTAAGTAATTAAATTTGGCTTTATTAAGTTAGGGTGTATATATATGTATATAGTGACATTGTGAGAGCCTCATTCATCACTAAGTTTAGGATTATATTATATATTATGTTTGGTAATACTTTTAGGGTTTAGTCATACTCAAGATATATGATTATGGTATGCTTTGTTTAGTGGTAATATTTTTGTTATTTTTACTTGTTACTTTTATTATTGTATGCTATTGTGCTTGTTTAAGGCATTAGGTTTTTCATATTATTTTAATGATCCAATTTATTTTATAGTTGTGTACATTAGTAGAAGAGTTTATGATGACTAATGTAATCTTAGTTCAGTTACTTATTGTGCAAGTTATATATTTTTCCATAAAATTTAGTGTAACATTTATAATAAGGACCAATCTTATATCAACTACTTTCTTCATCATTAGGTAAAGCCAACTATAAATTTATTACATATACATGATTGGCACTAGTTTTTTTAGCTAAATCTAGACTAGGATCCTTTTTGAAAGGTAATTGTCCCTACTAAAAGAAATACAAGAGGTTCCACAACCATGAAGGGCATTACCACAATGTGGTCTAGGGATAAGAAATTGCATATGGAGTTCAATAAGAGATAGCAGTCGAAAGGAGAAAATACTAACCGATACATCAATTATTTGGAGTGAGTATACAATCCAAAGTATTGATAATCATTTCTTGTTAGAAGAAAGTCCCATCGGGTTTGTAGGATAACATTTAAGAGGAGGTTTTGGTATATACATTTGATTTAGATAGTTTTATGCTATAGATATGGAAAACTATATTTGCAATATACTCACATATAATTTGACCTTTGATGTGTGTTTTTTTCTTGTAAAAATCCTTTCGTATTCTAGACATAGATTTGTGCACATAAAAGTACTATCATATGTGAAAATTTTGTGAATAAACTTCAAGTCAACTTGGAAGTGGGAATACATCAATCTTGAGATCACAATGAAACTAATTTGATGTAGTGATAAAACTGCATTAACTTGTAATCATAGGAGAAGTTCTAAAAATAATGCAAGGATAAGTGTTTCAAGATAAAAATTTTACATTCAACTATCTAGTTCATCTCAATGTCTTGTTTGTATATTTATACTTGTGAATTAATATGTCCTCTAATCAATAGGTGTTAAGTAAGTCCAATTAGGAGAAATGAAGGAAAAATCTACAATAAGCTAGAAAAGGACATATTGGTCAAAAAGCATGCCAAAGCTAAGGATGGTGAGAATGTCGGTAAGGCAGCTTCTATTTCTTGTGCAGAGTTATAAAAGTAAGGGAGAGTAAACAAGCAGGGCCAATACATAACCCTAGAGAGTCAGTCAAGCTATTTTGGAAAAGATTGTAACTATTAAGATTTGTACTAAAATGTGTTGTTTAATTTTAAAGCTTCCATTTCAATTGAGTTAATTCTAATCATTTATTCTTTGTTAATTTCTATAAGAAACTCTCATATAGTATGTCTCATAGGGTGAGTTTCAACCAGTTGGAAAGAATGACTTCCTAACCATAACTTTAGGAACTAAAAAGTATCCTAACTATGTTTGGGTTATTAGACATAGCATTGGCCATAGAGAGGTTTTTGACTCATCAAAGTGCTATCCATTAGGATTTTCAAGCATCGATTTAGCATTCCTAGAAGGAAAGGTTACCTATGAAATGACATAAAAACTCAATGCAAAATTTGAGACAAGTTGTAGTAAACAGAGAAGTAGCATTTATAGGTACAGTAACTTATGAAACAATAAGTTAAACTACTTTGTATTTTGTAAAAATAAAGAATCCCAGACATACTATGGCTTTGAGTTTTGGGATGTTTATTTAGCTAGCATATAGGTGCATTACTCCTATAGATGAGTTAGTATATATAACCAATGCTTAGCTAGCTAAGCAAACACTTGATTAAGAGGTGTGCAACCCTTTTTGTCATTGACTAGGAGAATGTACTAACATTTAGAGTGCTAGCCATTATGATAGAAGAGATTTTGAAAATCATGCTTGAGTTAATTGTTACCCTTAACTTTAAAACTTTTTCATATATATTTATACATGAATTAGGTTTACATTACTTAAAAATTAAGCCAAAGTGGTGGTTGACAAGTACTTAATCTACAAAGTTAAGGTGTCGATGTCAAATAATGTAGTATAGATAATGGATAAGGCTTGCAGAACCTTCATCGCATGGCTAATAACCTTTATTTAATACCCAATTGAGGTATTATCATGTATTCCCTTTATCACCAACTTATATATATATATATATATATATATATATATATATATATATATATATATATGAAGTTATTTTAGTTTTTATATAAGACTATTGTTATATAAAGCTACTAACTTTCATTATTTATGTTTCAATTATCTCCTAATTATGTTTAGAAATAGCTATAATGATAGCTTGAGAGCTCTTGAAGTAAGGAGGCTAAAGCCTAACTCTCAATTAAGGAGGAAATGGTGGGATTAGACAAAAAACTTCCGTCAAGTAGCTACTAAAGTTTAAGAAGCTCAATGTGACTTGCATCCAGCTTTAAGCTATGTGAGTTTATGCTATCTTTTTTAACTAAATATAAATTAATTAAACTATTGTTTGAATATATGTTTAGCTTATATTAATTCTTTTATAGGTGTTGCTATAACATTTTACCATTGAAGAATGTTATGTATGAATTGCTAGATCTATGTTAATTTGATGTACAATCTATACCGAATGAGGCTAAAAGGCAAGAGTACATTGTCAAGGCTTTACTTGCATAAGCATAAGCATAAGAAAAAAATGCTAGTTTACAGTGTATCATGAGGAAGCAAGTCTCACTTATGCATCAATTGTGATTTTTTTTAACAAATTTTAATAGCTTAATTATTACATTGTATTATAATCATCATTGGATGCTTTCCATGGTAATATAAGGAGTAGGCTAATCTACTTGGATGGATTCTTTGTTTGGAGATGTGCAATTCATATTGAAGATTTCCTTTAAAGGAGCTTTAACTATAGCATGTGAGTAGGGCTTAAAATAAGGGCTTAAATATGAAAAAGCAAGAGGTAAGTTGTTAATAATAAGATTGTATAATATTTGACCTAAAAGATTGCATATCAATAGGATCAAACTGATCTTTCTATTTTATTATAGTGTCCAAAATAACATGAAAATATAGAGTATGACTATTATATCATCCATGACATGCACGATTTATTATCTGCTTATAAACTTTCTTATAAGGGAATTAGTTACTTATTTATAACTCATTATATGCTAAATTAATTAATTGAATTAGTTTTAATGATAATATGTTAATTATGTAAAAATTACAATACTTCGAGAAGAAGCCCTAGGCCTTACTCTGGAGAATAACTTATTGAGGTTAGAGAGCTTTGGATAAGATATTTCCTCTTGACCAAAGCTCAATCACAATGAATGGCTTTAGGTTTTCCTGAACATTATTGGTGGTTGTAATCAATTAAGTTGTAAACTAATTGTTGATAGTTGGCTTGGTTGTAAGTAACTTATTATAACTTGTATTTTAATGTATAAATAAGAGTTTAAAAACTTATAGAAGCTCCTATAATTGGTTGTGATATTGTCAATTGGTTTTTTCTTATGTGTCAATTAGTTTTTTTTTGCTGATGTTTTTTTAAATTAATGCTAAAAAAGATATTGATTTACTATTTAAAACTAACTGTCTTGCAATTTTATCATCAGTTGTTTATACAACAATTAACGTCATTTGTTTGTTAGTAGGATGACAATGTTATACTTTGCATGTTAGTTTTTTTACAAATAATTGATATCCTAAACCTTAAGACATTGGTGTAAGTTAAAAATAAAAAGAGTGAAACAATAACATCATTTGTAAATTTCATCTTGGGTCCCTTTCCAACTATAAATGATTTTCTCTCTAATGAGGTATACTTTCTTTTTAATCATAAAATGACTCTCTCAATTTTATATTTTTGCTTACTAAATTTTTAGCCTGTCACTAAATTTTTAATGTTATGCACTCACTAAATATATGTAAGATTTAAATGTAATATTTATTTATTTTCATTTTTGTTCTTATAATTTAGTTTTTAATTTTATAATCTACCATATTTTTATATGTTTGTATAGGTAAGAAATTTTATTTCCTTTATCCTTTTTGACATTCAATCATATTATCTACCATTCATTTATATAAAATTTATACATCATTTTCTTAAAATTTAATGAATGCTTATTGCTTTTACAAAGATTGGATTTAACCATATTTTTCTAGGAAATGCCAACCTTGCATATTGAGCAATAGGTATGAAGATAATATTTAACATATCATCCATTTATGATTGAGGTATTTGGTATAACCTCTTATAGTTTTCAAATTTTTTTTACAATATTCATTATTTAAAATTTTTATCATTAGGATTTTTTAATTTTATATAGGATATTTGATGTATGTCATTTCATACCAAAATTAATATCAATTGCTCAAAGCCATAATAAGTAGCAAGTTGAGTTATATTTAAGGGAATAGAAGCTAATTAATAGTAATAGAATATAAACTAATTTTTATTTATTAATGTAATTAAGTAAACTAAATTCAATGATTAAATGCAGAATTAAGAGAGAGAAAGTCATAAGAGATTGAATTGTCAACTCAATGGATGTTTTACCCCTTAATTAATTGGCTTATTCTAGATATCTCCAATAGAATTACTCTAATTTGATTAATTAGCTTAGGAATACCCTAATACTATTCCTAATATTCCTTAATTAATTAACTTAAGCCTAAAACCTCTACTTAATTCTTTATTGTTCAATCTTAGCACCTAAATAATAGCATTATGATTAAGGGAATGGTTAAAACTAAATTAGCACTCCAACCTAGTATTGAATTATCAATTTAGATCCTAATTCTCTTAGGTGATGATTAATTTAGCCAATCATTCAAACAATCAATACCTAATTGCTACTTATACAACAATTGAATATAACCTAGCATCATAATTAATCATTTTGCAATAGATCACTATCAAACAATCAACTAAAGGGCCTTAATTAGCAGATAATCCAAAGCAATATTAAACTTGAAAAAAATAGAGAATTAAAGAATAATTTAATTATAAGTAAGAGTAAAAGATAAAATCCTAAAGCTAAACTAAATTAAGGTAAAAAATCCTTTAAATTGATTGAAAAAGTTTAGCCGCTCATGGTGGAATACAAATAAAACTGGAAGACGAAGAGTTGTTGTCTAGGGAAAAATGTATTGCCCTTAGAGGCATAAAAGTCTTAAATATAATTTCCTTTGGTACGAAACCTAATGGTTTAAGTAAATATACTTTCTAAGGTTGTAAAAAATTGGGCATTACTAATTTTAAAAGCCTATAACTTAATTTACAAATTCAAAATATTGATAGTGTTTTGCTGTAATAATTTTTATAGGCTAGATTCCAACTCATATTTGACCATCAAAATAATGTATTTTAATTAAATCCTAAATAGGAAAGTTTTTAGGCTGAGTCTTAGATTATTTTGAATACTAATTTCATCATAATTAGACTTTTGCCTAAAAATCGAGATTCAATTAACTTGGACAAAAATAGAACATTAAATTCATGATCATTTTTATACTTTACAAATAATTAAATTGTACTTTAGGCCAAAATATAAAAATTTTAAAGCTTCTTCTTAACTTTCTAACAATGTAAAGATCACCTATATTTGTACATATAGAACTCAAATTATAGTTAAAATTTTAAAATAATATAAAAATTTAGCATTACCTGAATAATTTAAAAACATTAGGAATACCATCTCCCTAATCATATATATATAACTAATTCTCTAAAATTAAGCATATATAATATACTAAGAGGTATAAAATAGGATTAAAATAATCTAAATATTATTTTGCATGTCAATATTATCTTCTATTTTAAGGTACGATGTTTTGTAAGGTTGAATACAAAAGGAACAATAGGAATCTAGGAAAAAGGAACTAATGGAGCAGGCTAAGATCAGGAAGGAGGAATTAGGGGTAAGGTTAATAGGGATAGAACATATCATATTAGGTTATCAATATAAGCTGAAGTTGCATATCTAAATTAGACATTAGTTATTTATAAACAATCAATATTGAATATTACTTCCCATGTCTTTAGCATAAGATAAGGTGTAAGGTTTCATATATCATAACTAACAATGTTCGTCATGAAATATTATTTATGACAATGCTTGATTAAACTTTTCCTTAAACCAATGTCTAATCCTTTAAATACCTAATGTTAATAAGTTAATTTGTAAGTAATGAAATGTTTTAAAGTTAAATTTGATTAAGAAAGAGTTAGTGAAGGATGAGGCATAGAATGCTATTCCTTTTTTACCTATTAGGCCCTTCACCTTCTTATTTTACTATTTTCATCTCATTCTTCCTTATTTTCCCCTAAGACATTTCCCCCTCCCATTTTCAAGCAAGAAAGGCTTTTCCTCTCTACTTGTTTATCCTTTAAAATTCTAAGCAAGGTAAAATGATTATTGCACTTTGATTTCTTGAAGATTTGTTATTTTACTTCTTCTTAATGTGTGATTGTTAGAAAATTTTCAATTAGATGAATATTAGGGGTTTTATTTAAGAGGGAATTCATGTTGTAACTTGAAATTTCATTTGTTGATGAATAAAGACAAGCTAAAACTAGTTTCACTACTTATTTTCTCCTCTAAAAACTGTGAATAACATTCTAATTGGTATTATAATTGCTTTAATTGTTGTACTGTTGTTAAAGTTAGAATTTTATTCTACATATATGTAGAAATTATTGTGGTGATGATATAGATTGTTATTTGTTATGAATTCATGTTAAGTATGAGAAATATAACAGTTGAGTTTATGTTTTGTAGTGATTTGATTGTGTATTCTTGCTTAAGGAATGAATTTTTAGTGATTTACCCATTGGATAAATAGTGAAAAATCTACAACAATTTCAAGTATTCCTTTGTGAAGTCAATTTTTAAATTGATTTAGAAGGGTCACTACATAAAATCTCTTGCACTAAATTAATTCACCCTAAATTAAACTAAAATTAAGGTTTATTAAATTGATTACAAAATTGATTCAGTAAGGTTAAAGAGTAACCTGCCCTACATTGTATCAATTTAGGAATCAATTCACTTTTCATAGAAATGATTTTGAACACATTAACTTAATTATTAAATCTTTTTAACAAGGTTAAAGAGCAATCTCCTTTACATTGAATCGATTTATCTTAAGGAGAAACCTATTAGAGTGCCTTAAATTGATTCCAAGGGCTAGAATTTTTTAATTTACCTCTGAAATGACCTCAAACCACTATTTATAACTTAAGGGTGTTAGATATAAGCTTAAATGAATATGATAAGGTTATGTAGATAGGTTTAGTGAAGTTTTCATTTGCAAAATTATTTTTGGCTTAATTTTGTCAATGATTAGATATTATGATTATTTTATGCTTTGATAAATATGATAAAGATAAAGTTGATGAATCTTGCAACTTATATACTTGATTTGGGTATTCGTATGTAAAGGATATGAATAACTTAGAAAGACAAGAATAAGTTCATAGGGATAAGGATGAAATGATTTGTAAGGAGATTTACATGGTTGCTATCATTATTTATTCCTATACATGTGCTAGTTTAATTAATAGAGGAAATGTTTTATTAGTACATTGATAATATCGAAACATGAATGTTCCTACTTATATTTTGTTGTTTATCCCAATTCCGTAGTTTAAGGGATAGTCAGTTGTTTGGTAAGAAATTATTTATACTTCATCTTTTCCATTAGAATGCTTCTTATTAGGTCCATACTTAAACCTCTATATTTTATTTTATAGATTCTTAAGTCAATGTACCTTCACTACAACTACAATAAAGGTGATACCTCATAGACTTCTTCTATTTTAAGTACACAGGTGATAGGCTGGATGCTTAGTTTCTTAATTCTAATTTATATTTTGGATATTTCCTTAGTAGGCCTTAATCATTAGGTAAGTAGCTATAATAGTAAGTAGGTTAAAGGGCATCAATTAGAGGAATTTAATTTTTAGCAAGTATTGGAAATTATAAGTAGATTTAACTTACCCTTTACTTATAAATTGAAATTGTAAGATTAAATGTTAATATTAATAGATATAATTGAGTATGCATTATTACTTGAACCTTTTAAATCGTTACTTTTCCATTTAACTAGTATTACTAAATTAGGAAGGTTTATCGAAACTAATAGGCCAAACATATTTATTCTTTATGAGTTCAAGCTTGAGCATACAAATATTTAGCTTAACTTGACACACTTACGCCTCTTATAATAATAAGAAAATGTTAAGATATTGTGTGTGTGTGTGTGTGTGTGTGTATTTAAAACTTTGATATGTTTTATTTTCTAATAAATCAAACTCAAAATTATGTATGTGTGTAAGTGAATAAAAATAAGAATGCATAAATTTGATTTAATTTATGTTACTTGAAGAATTATAATTATATTTATGATTAGACTATGCTTTTCATCCTTATAGTTTATTCCAATCAATAATTTAATCCTTATATTTATTTTATTGTGATTATGTCCTAAATTTTAATTTCATTAATAAATAATTCATTACCACAATCAATTTGAAAATTTCTATTTGTATTTATCCAATGTGATAAAAATTTCTCAATAAATCCAATTAAATCATGATATAAAAATTGAAAAGTACAACTTCTCATAAAACTATAAAAAAAATAAAGATGCATAATTCCAATTAAGTATATTTTCATTTTTTATGGATTTCATTTCATTGTATCTATGAAAGTAATAAGTACACATAGAGGAAAATATCTCATATATTAAACTGATCATAGAAATACCAATATATACAAGTAATAATGGACCCTGGGCTAGTTATTCTTGTATCTTCTAGATGCAACAAATACAAATATTTACATTATTTTCCAACACTTCCCTTTATGTTAGAGCATATAGTCAATACAAGGACCTTTAATAGACTTGGTAAGAATATCAACAAGTCAATTATATAAGCTGACATAGTTAGTGACAATGCAAACATATAACACTTAAAGTATTAATTTTCTCATGAAAGGCTAGATTGGATGCAATATGAAGTGCAACTTGATTATCACATAATAACTCCATCTAAGGCTAACATGATTCCATTTTTAACCATCATGACCTATATAAAGATATCAACTAGACATCTTTTGTCATTACCTAACCTAGTTATGATTGACAAGGATCCTGACACATAATTTCCACAAGCTTAAACACTTTTCATTCTTTTCATCTAACGAGAGTTTCCAACATTATATCATATCACGCATTCAAATGTAGTAAAAATATATATAGCAATTTTTTGAATTCTAGGTCAATGTTATGCTTTTCTTAACTATTTGCTGGAAATTTCTTGTTCGCCTTCCACATTATTGCTCCATTACTGTTTATAATTTCCAAGATTATTAACATAGTTCATAACTTCCAATGCTATCCATGACAAAATTTATAAATAATATATACTTGAGGGCTTAACCCTCATATCATGAATTTATAAAACTTCAAAATTAAGTAATTAAATTTATTACTAAATAATACCAAACACATAGTAGTATACAACCATAATATAAATATTATCAAACTTAATCATAATCTATCAATAATTAGAAACATTACTCTATGCTTCCATTGCGCACTTTAATCAATTTTTAGTCACTCAACAATTAATTGGACTTATATCATGAAACTAAGTTTACATTTAAATATATGTAAATGAATATGAAATATATGCGATCAATCAAAAGAATATAATTCATAATAATTAAACTTTCTTTTATTGAAAAACTAGTTTATGGTGAGATCTATACTCATCGGGTAGAATCCACTTATTTCATTTACTCTGAAGCATCCAAGCTCAACTTGTAATCATCTTCCTATTTGTAATTTACAAGAATAATTGTAACCACACAAGCATTCTTTACTTTCTATCCAATCATTTCAATTTTGATTCCATCTCCTAAAATACTAAAAATCTAGATTAATGACTTCTTTAGTTGTCCAATATTATCTCATGAAGCTAATATACGATATTATATGATAATTTGAAATCAAATTTACATATACGAAAATATTAAAGCTTCAATGATAGAAAGCTGATATAACACTTTACATTCTTACTAAACTACTACATTCTTTACTCTCAAATTTATCAACAAAAAATCAAAATTTCTTATGTTTGACAATCTTTCCACTTTAAAGTATATAATAATCAAAATATTAAATTCTAATAATACGAATATACCTTAAGTATATTAATTGAATATTTTTTGATATAAAATTCTTATTTTATCATTGTTATATCAAATATCTAAATAATATGCCAAGACAAGTTTTTCCAAATCAAATTCAAGTTTTCCATAATATTAAAATTTAGTATTCTTGAAAAACTTCAATCATAATATTCTATTATTTTTTGACATATATATATATATTGTCATCGAAAATATTATCATATAACACTTTAGAATGATTTTACTTATTATATTTAAACACTTTATAGCATAAGATTTATATTTTTTTCCTAAACTATAACCACTTATTTTAAATACACACAAAAATAAATTTTCTAGATAAATCTCCAAGTTATTCGATAACATAGAACATAATATTTCGGAAATATCACAAGTATGATACGCTAACTCCCCCAACTCCCCATAATGTAGAAATCTTATTTTTCGTACACATATAAAAAATAACCAAATGGATTTTCTTCTTGAATTAGTCAGTTAAACAACTTAAATATTCAATTCTTATAGCATAAACATACCCACGCGTGCATTTGATTCACTAAACGAACTTCAAATCATCAAAGATCTACTACTTTAGAAATACTGCCAACACAATAATTTGTCGTTTTAAAATATAAGTTACCATTTCGTCATTTTTTTTCAACTCATCGTTATAGTTCTCAAACTGACTGAAATGGGTTTTTGTGACTGACTCTAAATCTTTCATAAAAAATAAGAGCTTTCTGTGTGAACACTTACCAAAGCTCAGTGAGCTTGCCAGCGGTAAAATGACACCATATATTGGGGGGGTCGGGGAGGGAGAGAGAGAGAGAGAGTTCTCCGCTACAGGACCGACGCCACACTCATAGTTGTCTCGCACGTCAGTAACAACTGTGGTCGGTCAATGGAGGACGACATGATCAATGGCAACTCCCACGGTGGTAGCGAAGCTGGAGGACGTCGTGTAGCCTCCCTTGTACTCAGTCGCTCACGGTTTCCCCCTCGCTAGAGCACGTCGTGGTCGCTGGAGACTTGTGATGATGGCATGAAACAGCTTCACAGCTAGAGTTGGAACCGAGAGGGAGAGTTGGTTGCGCGAGAATGACAGCGGAGGGAGAGATGGTGGTGGGTGTGTGTACAGGGAGAAAGAGCTGGAAAATTCTTAAAAAAAAAAAAAAGAAAAGATAGCTCGAGTGAGAAAAAAAAACAAGGAATAGAGAGAGAGCTGACTGGCTAGAGAAAGAGAGCAGCAACACCCAAAAAAAGTATTTGGCCAAATTTTATTTTTCCTAGAAAATGCTGTAGCCGACCTAGATAGAAAAAAATTAGTAAATTAATGCTTTGTTTGAGTTTAGGTGAAAATGAAGGGGGAGGAAATAGAGGTGAAAGGAAATAAAGAGGTGAGAAATTTTACTTATGTTGTTTAGGTGAAAATGGGAGAGGGTGGAAATAGGAGTGGAATAAATTTTTATTGTTTGGAATGGGTAAAATTTGAGGGAAAAGGAAATAGGATTAAATTAAATTATTATAATACCCTTATAATTTCTTATTGATTTTTGTAATAATATTAATTCAACAAACTCAATTGAAAAATTTATAATACAACAACAACAAAGTCTTATCCTATTAAGTGGGGTCGGTTATATGGATCACACGATACTATTAGGCTCTATCAAAAGTCAAGTCTTCGATAATATTATTCACCAATAGATTCCTTTTTATAACTTCCTTTAATGTCCTTTTTGATCTCCCTCTATACTTTTTCAAATGTTATACATTTAATAATAGGTAATTTTTTCAAATAATTTAAATAAAAATAATATTTTTTATTTTCTCATTTATCTCTAATATTAATATTACATATAATTGAATTCAAATATTTTTAAATATTAATACTTTAATGACATAAGCTTGCTTATCATATTTCAACTTTCAAAGTTTGATAAATTTAAAAATTCGTTATTTTATATTTCTATCAATTTTTTTATTTGTCATATTTGAAATAAATTTTTATTGTTTATTTTATATTTTTATTAAAATATTAAATATGTTTTCTAATTTGATTTTAATTATTATATAATTTATTTTTATATTTTCCAACCATCTACATTATTTTTAGGTTTTTTTTTTTAATTGTTGTAAATTTTATATATACAGAATAATTTTATAGTTTAAATTAGTTTTAAAGTAGAAACACAAATTTATTTTGGATTTATTTTCAATAAATACGGATAATATGGTTTATGCCGAATTTTACACTTATTTTTTCTATATTTGTATTTTACACTTATTTTTTTCATATTTGTATTTAAAATTTTAAATTTAGTATATTTAATAAATTTTTAAAACTTTGCACTATAATTTTAAAATATCTTTTAGCAAAATGAAATATTTTTAAATCGACCTCTTTTTTCTATTTAAGATTTTTTACCAGCACTACCTGCATATTTTTAAATATAATACTTTATAAACATGTGAGTCTTAGGTAATTTTTAGTAGTGTTGGCCCATAAAAATAATAAGTGAAGATAAAAAACCTTTATTTAATTCATTTTCAACTCATTATAGAATTTGAAAAATAAAATAGAAAAAATGTGTAGATTTTTGAAGATTTTATATTCTATATAATGTCATCAATTAGAATTTTATTACGCATTAACAACTTCTTTTTCTTCTATAGAAAAATGTAATGCTTTTATGATTAGTTTAGCGCACAAAATTTTAATACACTAATTCAAAAAATATTATTTGGTTGCCACGACATAAGCGTATCTCATTATTTTTTTCAAGAAAATTTAGATGAAATTTCAAAAGTGTTTATTATAAAATTTTTAAATATATTTTTATATGTATATTATGTTTCAATTCAACAAATATTATTATTAATTAATTACTTAATTGATAATCATAAAAAGTTAATTATATAAATTTTAAAAGTTAATACAAAATTATTAGAGAGTGAATAAAAGATTGTACTTTATTATTGTTTTTAACTTTTTCTTGATCCTTTAAACATTGGATTCATATTCACATTGATATTTTATGAGGTTTCGTATGATAGTGTAAAAAAATCTGACAATGCCTGATTTTCCTTCATAACAATTCAAATAGATTTCTTGTAAAATGATAAATTTATTACATCTATTTTTAAAATAATTAATTTTCTACATAATTATTATTTATTATTAATATTTATTAAATACTTAAAATTTGATTAAAATGATGTTTATACACAAATAAAATGACATCAAGTGCTATGTACATCACCATCAATTTTATATGATAATCCAATTGCAAAGAGAAAAAATCTTAATACGAAGAACAGTGAACTTTCATTTCAGCCAGCAACAGGAATTTCCAACAATTATCCAGAGATTATAAATATCATCAAAAAGAAAGAAGGAGGAATAATTTAAACTAATTTTATCAACATAAACAAAATGTAATTATAATAATCAGGAAAAAAATCATTTAAAAAAAATATTCCACTATTCATTGTTGCTGGGTTGGCTCCTTATCCGAGTCTCGAGTCAAGCCCAACTCGAGCTGACCCAACCCGGATCGGGAGGTTCCAGAACCACCCAAGATGCAGCCGCTGCCCAAGTACCTCCTCCAACCCAAACCGTTGCTCAACCACTGGCGAGCATGGATCCAGTCTCTGATTCACCCACACAAGAAGCCGAACGAACTCCAGAGGGTAGAAACCCACCATGATCAAACTACCTCTGCTGTGATGCAGATGGCACCACCCCTGCAATAATCAGCCAGCAACGACAAACAAAAGGCAAATATATGCAACAATCAACCATATACTTGTTTTCAGAACTCCAGAGGACATGCCGGCATAGAGCTTTAGAACTTGGTGGCTGAAATAGGAGTGGTGGGAGAAGAGCAGAACCTTGCAGGAAGTTAGTGGCTGAAGCAGGAGTGACGCGTGGTAGGTTGGACACTGAAGGTTGACTTGCTGTCGGACGCGAGCGGTGCATGAGCAGCAGAGACGACATCGATCCGGTGGCCTCGTTGGCTGTGGTGTTAGCTTCAGGAAGTTTCTTTCAGCTCAATAGGTCTTCAGCAGAAAGGGGGAATATTATCGGTAGACCATACTGTAGTTTTCACTTCTATTTGTACCCCCCAAATTTCACCTCTTCTCCAAATAGTCAAAATCGTCTAAACCCCTTCCATTTATGCCCTTCCCTTTACCCCTCCTACTTACGCCCGTTCCAAACAATGCGTAAGGGGGAAAGGAAGCTGGTGCATACGAGGGAGGGAGAAAAATTACAAAGTCATTAGGTATGATTCCTTACTTCTCACCCTAATGTAACTCATTTTTCTAATTAAGTTTCAACCTTACATTTTAAATCAAAGCTAATCTAGCTATTTATTTATTTTAGAAATTCATTTTTATAATACTGATTTTGTTGAACCTCTCAACTTAATCATTTTTACCATTCCATCCATATAATCATATATATTGTACTAGCATGGTAAATTTGAAATTTCTAAAATAATTATTTTAAATTTTCATAATTCCTAAAATAACTTATCAAATATAAAAAATTTATTTTATAAACCTTTTATCATAATTACTCAAATTATTTTTAATTTTCATAATTTACAAAAATGATTTATTAAATACAAATAAATTATTTCATAAATTCTTATAGAAAATATTTAAATAAACCTCCAATCAATAATAGCCATTTAAAATACAAACAATTTATTTCATAAATCTTTGCATTCATAAATAATATAATTGTTCTCAACATATGGTAAATTTCTTGTAAAATTATTTTAATTTGATTTTGAATCAATAATTACCATAAAATAAATATATTTTAAACATTATTATCAATATTATTTTAATATTCCAAAATCTTTTAATCCAAAAATAAATTTAAAATTAATACTATTTAGATAAATAATTTATTCACAAATCTTAAAATTTATACAACTTTAAATTTAAACTTGGGATATTACAGGTTTCCCCCTTTAAAGAAATTCATTCTCAAATTTTCAAGAAGGAAATATAATCGTAAAGAATTATCAATAGTCTATTTATCATTTCTATGCATTATCATGTGAGCAAACCAATATGTCTTCTTGTTTTCTAATTGATTTTACATATTACTTACTTGAAACCATATTTCAATTTAGCAACCTATTTCCACCAAACTTTAGTTGATTGGTTTACTTATGTGGCAAACACATTCAAGCACTCCAAAGTTAGGATTTATTGTGTATCTCTAATGTGTATCTCATCCCTTAGCTAATCAAGGATGAAATGTTATTTGCATTAACATTAGTCATTCATTACAATTCCAATTCTTTTCACACAATCAATCCATGATTCTAGCAATTATCATGGAAATACATCATAGTCAATAATTGACAATTAGAGATCTCAATCAATGATTCAATCATGCAAATCAGTCCATAACTTGGCTTTATCTAAAATTATAATCATATTTGCATTTCATTCAATCAACTAATAAAATTCACAATCACTAATTACAATTCATGTTCCATATATGCCCTATGGCAAATCACATAACTTGCTATTGCAATAAGATCTTCATGATTCCCCCATTTCAAAATTCAATAACAATCATGTCTCACAATCACATACTCACCAAGCATTACTACAACATTTGTTTCAAACATAACCCATCTTGGTGTGTTCATTAATCATTCAAGTAACATGTTTATCAATCATTCAAGAAACCAACGAAGCTTAATCACATCATACCGCATAGAATCATATAAAGTCAAATAGATATCAATATAAAAAAATATAATGCATAGCAATATAGAGAATGACTTATATTAGGAGCTTTTAATAAAAATTCATTGAATGGCTATGTTGATATCCAAGGTTTCTCCTTATATCTTCAATTTAACCTTATCTCTCGCCACTAACCTTTTTCCTTAACTCTTACCACTTCTCTCCTCCAATATGAAGGATGTTTATTTCCTCACATCACTAATCATATATAAGATCAACATTCATTCTCATAATGGCCATTATAGATAGTAATAATTTATTTCATTATATCATATACTAGTGAACAATAATAAGATGCCATAGGCATCGCATCACCACAATAGGAGTAAGCATTAGCTACATGATCACATATCACAGGGTATGATGAGAATATCAACTATGCCATAAGAGTATTATTAATAAAATCTACCATTTTCATGTCATCAATTATTCAACATTAAAGAATTACATAATTTACCACATAGTCTCAAGCACATTCATTTTCTCAATCAATAAGGCCCTTATTAACATCAATTAAAAACCATAACTTAAATCCATTTCACACAATTCAAATAATTCATTTCGTACATTTTCAACCATTAATTTCACATTCAACTCATTCATTTTACACATCATCATTCTCAAATAACAATTTAGATTCATATCACATAGCTTTAATCATCACATATTTTCACCATTCAGGTAAAAAATAACTTATCAAGAAAATAGTTCATCTTGTAATATAAACCATAAAGAGATTTAACTAATTAACAAATAGTGGTCAACAAACATAAAATAAAAAATCCATGGAGATCTTCAAAGACATGCCTCATGTATATTTAACTTACTTACTTAAATTTGATAGTTGGATCATTCTAGCCTATTTGCCGCTATGAACTTAAACCATACTCTGATACCACTTTTGTCACAACCTAACTTGATTGGGATCACATAGATCCCGATATATAGTTTCCACAAGCCTAAACACTTTTCATTTTTAATTATCTAATAGAAGTTTCCAACATTATATTATATCACACATTCAAATGTAGCAAACAAATATATAGCTACTTTTTAAATTCCAAGTCAATGTTGTGCTTTTCTTAACTATTTATTGAGAATTTCTCATCTCACTTCCATATCATTGCTCCATCATTGTTCATAATTTCCAAGATCATTGTTATAACATAGTTCATAACTTCCAATGTTATCAATAGCAAAACTTATAAATAATATATACTTGAGAGCTCAACTCTCATATTATGATCATTTATAAAAATTCAATACCAAGTAGATAAATTTATCACTAAACAATACCAAGCGCACAACAATATATAATCATAATGTATAAATATTATCGAACTTAATCATAATTTATCAATAATTAGAAACATTACTATTATACTTCTACTATGCACTCTGATTAATTTTCAATTATTTAACAACTAATTGGACTTATATCATAAAACTAAGTTTACATTTGAATATATGGAAATAATATGAAATCTATGCTATCAATTAAAAGAATGCCAGTCATAACAATTAAACTTTCTTTTATTAAAATACTAGTTTGTTATGGGATATATATTCATCTGGTAGAATCCGCCTATTTCGTTTATTCTAAAGCATCCAAGCTCAACTTGCAATCATCTTCTTATCTGTAATTTACAAGAATAATTTGCAAACACATAATCATTTTCTACTTTCTACCCAATCATTTTAATTTTGGTTCCATCTTATAATATACTAAAAATTTAGATTAATGACTTCTTTAGTTGTCCAACGTTATCTCATGAAGCTAATATATGATATTATATGATAATTTGAAATTAAGCTTACATGTACGAAAATATTAAAGCTCCAACATTAGAAAGCTCCTTTAACGCTTTGCATTCTTGCAAAACTACTACGTTCTTTACTTTCAAATTTATCAATGAAAAATCAAACTTATGTATGAAAATCTTTCCACTTTAAAGTAGATAATAATGAAAATATTATATTATAATAATACAAATATACTTTAAGTATATTAGTTGAATAATCTTTGGTATAAAATTCTTATTTTATCATTTTTATATCAAATATCTAAATAATATGCCAAGACAAGTTTTTCCAAATCAGATTCAAGTTTTCAATAATCTTAAAATTTAGTATTCTTGAAAAACTTCAATAATAATATTCTATTCTTTTTTAACGTAAAAATATTTATATACATATATATATTGAAGCATTATTAAGAAGTTATAATATCTAAAAAATGAGTTTTCTAAGATATACAATCATCATCGAAAATATTCTCATATAACACTTTAAAATGATTCCACTTATTATATTTAAATATTTTATAACATAAAATTTATATTTTTTTTAACTATAACCACTTATTTTAAATACATATAAAAATGGATGTTTTAGATAAATCTCCAAATTATTCGGCAGCATAAAACATAATATCTCGGAAATATCACAAGTATGATGCGTTAACTCCCCATAACGTAGGAATCTTATTTTTCGTACATATATAAAAAATACCCAACCAAATGGGTTTTCTTGAATCAATCAGTTAAACAACTAAAATATTCATTTCTTATAGTATAAACATACCCACTTGGCGTGCATTTGATTCACTGAATGAACTTCAAATCATAAAAAATCTACTACTTTAGACATGCTGCCAGCACAATAATTTGTCGTTTTATAATGTAAATTGCCATTTCATCATTTTTTCTCAGCTCATCATCATAGTTCTCAAACTGATTGAAATGGGTTTCTTCGAATCAGTTTAAATCTTTCAAAAAAAATAAGAGCTTTTCATATGAACACTCACCACAGCTCAGTGAGCTTGCCAGCGGTAAAATGGCACCATACACTAGCGGATCGAAGAGAAAGAGAGAGAGAGAGTTCTCCACTATAGGACCAACGCCACACTTGTAGCCGTCTTGTGGGTCAGCAACAACCATGGCCAGTCAATGGAGGATGACATGATCAACGGCAACTCCCACGATAGTGGCGAAGCTAGACAACGTCGTGTAACCTCCCCTTCACTCAGCTGCTCACGGTTTCCCCCTTGCTAGCACACGTCGCAATCACTAGAGACTTGTGATGATGGCATGTAGGAACTTCACAGCTAGAGTTGGAACCGAGAGGGAGAGTTGCTTGCACGAGAGTGATAGGGGTGAGAGAGAAGGTGGTGGGTGTGTGTACAGTGGGAGAGGGCTGGAAAAATTCTGAAAAAGAGAGAAGAGACAGCTCGAGTGAGAAGAAAAACAAGGCAGAGAGAGCTAACCGGCTAGAGAAAGAAAGCAGCAACACCCAAAGAATTTGTCCAAATTTTATTTTTCGTACAAAAAACGGTGCTTTTTATATTATTCCTATGGGTTTGGAACTTATAGGAATGTGACACAATGTAAACTATTAGATGAGATAAGTTATTAATTGAGTTAACTCATCTAATAACTTACGTTGTGCCATATCTCTATGAGTTCCAAATTTATAGAGGTAACCTAAAATTCCCCACAAAAAATTATAGCCGACATGGATAGAAACGTCAAGAAAAATTAGTAAATTAAAAGGGAGAGGAATCCAATACATGTGAGGGAGAGAGACAAATTACAAAGTCATAGGGTATGATTCCATGCTTCTCATCCTAGTGTAACTCATTTTTCTAATTAAATCTCAACCTTACATTTTAAATCAAAGTTAATTTGGTCATTCATTTATTTTAAAAATTCATTTTTATAATACTAATTTTGTTTAACCTCTCAACTTAATCATTTTTAACCTTCCATCCATATAATTACACATATATTTTCCACTAGCATGATAAATTTGAAACTCCTAAAATGATTATTTTAAATTTTCATAATTCCTAAATAACTTATCAAGTATAAACAATTTATTTCATAAACCTTTGTACCTATGATCACTCAAATTATTTTCAACTTTCACAATTCACAAAAATAATTTATCAAATATAAATAAATTACTTCATAAATTTTTATAGAAAATATTTAAATAAACCCCTAATCAATAATAGCCATTTAAAATACGAATAATTTATTCCATAAATCTTTGCATTCATAAATAATATAATTATTCTAAACTTATATTAAATTTCTTGTAAAATTATTTTAATTTGATCTTGAATCAATAATCACCATAAAATAAATATATTTCAAACACTATCTTTAATATTATTTTAATATTTCAAAATCCTTTAATTCAAAAAATAAATTTAAAATCAATATTATCTAAATAAATAATTTATCCATAAATCTCAAAACTTATACAACTTTAAATTTAAATTTGGGATATTACATCTTTACAAGCCTTTTTAAACTCAATTAACTTTTAAAAATTTGATTGTTTACAAAAAAATATGCATGATGCAGAAAAACAAGGTTGTAAAATTTCCTAAAAGTTTTTTCTTATTAAGTTAGAAATTAGCCATGCTTAATCTATATGCTACAATCTTTTAAATTAGAAAATATTGAAACTCCTTTTCCATTTTTTTCTTTCATTTCCATGTAAATTCTTTTTCCTAAATCTTAATTTAAAAGAAATCATTTCTACTAAAAAATTTTCTTCCTTTTTGGCATGAATATCTGAGTTCAAAAATGCAATAACAAAAATTGTTAATTTCGCTATACTAAGAATATTAAGTAAAACCACTAGACAGCACCTAATTTTTAAATTCAAAAGTATGGGAAATTCTTTTTCCTTCTTTTTGAAGGAGATTTTGAAATCAAGAAACGTAGTAATTGTAATTAAGGATTCCACCTAAGAAGAGGTAAATTAAGTTTTAAAATTTTACTATTTTTATAATCAAAATTAATTTTACAAAAATTTTTGCAATCAACTTTCACTTGGAAAGAATAGCCAGATGTTTAACTAATGCAACAATAAAGCTTAAAACAATTAAGAATAGTGATTCAACAACTTTAACAAGTAAAACAAAGCATTATGTAGAGAATGCAAAGAGATAAGGATAGAGAAGATCAAATATAATGATTTATGATGGTTTTATCTTAAAGATCCAACACTCCAAGATACATCCATTGCCAAGCCTATCTAACTTAGATTTTGCAAGAATCCACTATCTCTTCAAGTTTAATTAGGTACTTGAAGAAGCCTTTACAATTTACACTAATTCAAGCCAATCCTTTTGAGATTTCTCATTTTAAGAAATCTTTATTAAGAGATCCCATACTATTGAATATCTTAGGGATACTTTACCCTAAAACACAACAAATGCATGTTTGAAATCTAAAAAAAAACTTCACAAACTCTCAAAATTTGAATAGACAGTAAAAAGGTAAGAAGAGGAAATTAGAATCTTATAGGTTCAAGGGATTTGAATCATATATGAGAAAAGAAATGAAGATTTTCTATTAATATAACAATGAAAGCCATTTTTATGTGTTTTTAAGTCAAGTTCAAGCCTTTATAAAGAAGTTGGAATGCTTAAAAGTCTGTTACACATAATAAATTATGATTATGGATGTGTTAGAGCTCGATGAACTAATTGTGCAATTGATTCACTTGATCTTTAAAAATTTGAAATTATATTAGGTGAATTGATTGTACAATCAATTCACCTTGAACTCATTTTGATTTTTGACATTGAGAATTGATCCTGCAATTGATTCTTCTAGGGCATTTGGAAATTAAGGGATACCTAGGCTCTTTTTAGGTATGATAAATCAATTTTGCATTCTATTTATCCTACCAAAAATGTTACTAGAAGGCCAAAAATGCTAATCAATTCTGCCACCCTAATTTTTTTTTTTCCAGTTTAAAGTCATTTGAAACTTATTTTAATCATTTTAAATATCAATTTTGTCTATTTTGATTCCAACTCATGTAATAATTATTTTAATTTAAACTCATTTAATTTAATTTCCTCTTGTATAGATGGACATATAAAAGTAATAAAATCTTGACAAATAATCTTCAATTATCTTTTAGCTTTAATTCAATTCAATGCAATAAGCAATCTTTAATCACATTTAAATAAGTCAAAATCTATTGTTTTGATCAAAATTAATATTTAAATAGGACTAAAGCTAGCAATAATTTTCTTTAAAGTTAAAATAGAAGTTTACTTTTTTGTGTTAGAAATATTTGAAACATAATGATATTAGAAACATAAACCTTTAGTGAAGTGATTTTATAAAAATGTTCATTTATTATAAAATAATTTATAACATATCTTAAACAAACAATATTTAAGAAAACTATCTGCAGGAAGATATAAACAAATATACAGAATTCTTTTTTGAAATAAAAAACTTAGTAAAATTGTTGAATAATATTTTTTTAAAAATTCCTCAAGAAACCAAAAATAAATTTTAGGGGGATAATTTTTAAAACTTCATTCAAACGAATATGCTAGAATAGGATTAAGTTAGTAAGACATAGAGAATCATAAAATCCTTTTCATAAAAATACTTTAGAGATAATGTCAAATTCTAGAATAAGATTAAAATCATAATTGATTAAAAGATACATTTTATGCATATTTGAATCAAATTCTATTTGGAAAATATTTACCTTTGACGAAGACAAAATCTACTTATGATTTCTTTGGAAATTTATTAAAAATTATTGTCTTAATTTTAGATCAAACATTGATTAAAATGCAGTGAATAAATAAGATATGCAGTGACACATATAAACATACAATATATATATATACACACACATTTATATAGACAATCCTTGGAAAGTGTTAGTGTAGTAAGAGTACCATATATGCCTATATTCTGGATTTAGCTGAGGACCTATATACAAGTAAATTAAAGTGTCAAAAAGCAAAAATGTGAATTGTAGCCATTCGAACTAACTATACACTAATAGCTCAAAGGAGCCACCCATATCCTTTAAATCCTCAGCAGGAATTAACATATCCTTATGATCTACAAATAAAGGGCTATAGGAGATAGGAGTAAAGGGCATCAAAAGGTTATACTCTATTGTAAGAACATCTACCTAGGCTGTTAGTGGAACAATAAGAAGGATAACCATGAATCTAGAAGCACCATCAGTGGGCTAGCAAGGAAAGCAATTAATGGGTCAACTACTAATGGTGGTATATACCAGTATGGCAAGTAAACATTTAGTAGTTTTAAAAGCATAATAGTATCTAGTATAGCTATAGGCTACCATAAAAGGAAATAGATCCACAAACTCAATTAGCATCTTTACCTCCCTAGCCTTAAGAAAAGGAGCATCGGGTATCTTTCCTTACGTAAAGTCACTTCCTAAAGAGGGAATGTCTTCATACTCCTTCACAGGATCAAAGATAGGTGGTGCTAACCTCACCATATATGAAGCTATGTAACCTATGATTTTTTAACTCTATCAATGATAATATAGAACAAAAACTCGATCCTAAATGTACCAAATTGAGTATAGTGCACTTGCTATCATGCATTCATAATCTCAATTAATATCTTGAATGGGTACCTAAAAAGATATATTCGTAAGTAAAGTGAGTAAAATAATTACTTAGTGATAGTAATATGATCTCAAGGATCATGGAAGAGCATCTACACTTATTGGAAGGACCAATCATTAAGAGTAAGGCTAAAAAGATGAAAGAAGCCTTTCAAGGACTTATTCATGAAGCTTGGAAGCATAGAGAAGGAAGTTTCAAAGGATTTGACAAGTGAATTGCTTGTATTTCAACTAAGCCAAGCTAGTAATCAAGCACTATATTCGATTACTACACTTAAAGTTCATCTTTGTCTATAAATATTCGAATACAATATTGAATACCGTTTCATTTTTAGCCAATATTCAACTAAGGTATTTGATTGCCTTATCACAGATTATATCTTTGGCCGCTAGAATTTGTATACACTACCTTCTTATTCTCTAAGACATATGAGCATATTATTAATTATGTATGTTTGGCCTATTATATTTTTATCACCTTTTTTAGGTATATTAATGGTTTAATTAATGTGTTAATTTTTAGGCCTATTTATGTCCAATTAGCCTAATTTCATTTATAGTTATATGAAGAGGCTTGTTCCTCATTGAACAAAATTTTTACACAATTGAATTTAGATCAATTTTTAAGATAAGTTTTTCTCTAAGGTTCTTGTAAGAATTTTAAGACTTATTAGAGGATTCATCCTTTGTGGCATCTAGATTTATCACTTATCACTCCATTTCTTCCTTTTTTTAGTATGATGTTAATATCCTTATGTCGTTGGCTTGTATTTTTTTTAATCTTTAAGACCATCCTTAGCATTTTTAATTTATTCGTGGGTTCTCTATTTTAGGTTTGTGTTAGGTTCATATTATTTGGTAATTAGAGCTTGTTGTCTAATCTTCAGGTTTATCATTATTTTGATTTTGTTTTTGCAATTTTAATTATAATTTTGCTACTTTCTTTTTTTTAATTTTATGTTTTGTTGTTTTAATTCATTAGATCTTGTTTCTTTTGTCTAATTATAAGTTATGTGTCTTGTTTTGTACCAATTATGCTTAAATCTTTCTATTTATGCATAATTAATGTTGTTGTTCTTGTCTTGTTCTTTAAGTTTGATTGAAATTACTTTGTTATTAGTTCTATTTTTATGTTTAGTCATTATCCATTTGTTATTACTTTTGATTCTTTTTCATTTTTATACATCAATCCAAAATATTCAATGTCAATTTATGTTTAAATTGTGTTAAAATCATGTTTTTGTTTTAATTTGGAAAGCTTCTTTAAAATGGTTTAATTAAAGTTCAAGATCATGAAGTTCAACTTACAATATTCAAATAATGTAATCGCATACTATGTAAAAATTGCATAGAAAGCTATTCAAATAGTGTATTCAATTACCTTTAGAAGGTTGCTCATTATTTGACTATTGTAGTTAATTATTTAGAGGTAAACGCTAGTCATCTATCATATTCAATAATCCTTCCATTCATTAGGACATATTTGAATATAGTAACCTTATATCCTCTATTTCGTTAAATATAAAAGTTTGATACACTTATTAAGGGGTTCAAATTAAAAGAAAAATAAAAAAGGAAAAATAAGTAAATGAATTAAAAGCAAGAAAAAAAAAGGAAAAACAATAGTAAAGGTCAAAAGAAGAAATTGAAAATGATAAAAAAAAGAAAGAATAAAAGAAAGCAAAAGCAAAAAAGAAGTTGAATTTCAAAAAGAAAGATTGTTGAATTGTAAAAATAAGAAAGAAATGTTCAAAAAAGTTGTGTGACAAGAGAAGTTGATTAGTCATTACTTAATTTATATCATTTCTTGAACTTCTTATTTTAAATTAAACTTTTCATTGCTTTTTTCATTCATTTTAACCTTTCATTCTTAATTTATAGTTTCTATTCTTGCCTTTTCTTTTCTTATTAAGTTTAAATCTTATATTTGTTTCCTTTCTTTGTAATTTAAATATTGTTTCTTTGAATTCCTTAATTAAATCATTGGGTTTGATTTGTGATAATTAATTGCTAAAATTAGGGAATTTTATTTTCTTAGTTCCTAAAGAATCTTAAAAGGGAAAAGATAAGAGTGGTAAAAGGCAAAAGTGTATGAGCTCATTTAAAGGTTAAATTCTTAAATTAAAGTGTAAATATAAGAATGAATGCTTCTATATCAAGTAAGAAGTGTACTCTTGCAAGGTCCTATTCTTTATTTAACCATTTCTTTTGGGCAAATTCTTTTAAAGATGTTAAGAGAAAGTGTGAATAATGATATTAGGTTCATATTGAGAACTATACAATAATAACTTAAGGGTATGAATTTAAGATTTAGAGAAATGGAAAATAAACTTGAGAGAATTAACGGTGGACAACCTCATAAATGTCATTATGATAAAGAGAGACATAAGAAGGAAAAGAGATAGAGAAAGCAAAATAAAAGAAACCTTGATAATGAAAAAGTTAATAGTAATGATGAAAGAAGTGAAGGATCACTTGAGTTTGAAAGAAAAGAAAAGAGAAGAAATGAATAGAGGAATGTGGGAAAAGGAAGTGATAGACCAAGAAAAGATCAATTTAATTCTAGGCATGTCAATATTAAGATAAAGATTTCTTCATCAAGCTAAAATTGATTCGAAGTCTGATGTGCACATTGCAATGCACTAAAATTAAATTAAGCTATTGTGCTAAAATTATAATGTTGTATAGTGGCACAACTAAGTCATACCCTTAGTGATCCCTTGATTTTACCTTTTCTAGATGAATTCTTAACGATACCTACACAATTGTTGACTTATTAATGCAATGAAAATGAAGGAAACTAATGAAAACAAGATACAAATGCAATAAAATAGAATACTGTGTGTGGAAATAGAACCATATGTTTTTGCTGTAAGAAAGATTATGTAATAATAGAATGTAGAATTGAAGGGGTTGGTTGCACGAAATTAAAATGATAATAATGAAATAAATAAGCACAAAATAAAATTAAAACAATAATTAGACAGAAAGAATTCAATATATGAAATACAACCAATTCAAGGATATGATAACTTTTATTATAGATTAATCTTAGATCACTAAACATTTGATTATTCTAATTGATTTTTCAACCTTGGATTATCTGGAATCCTTGCAATAATTTATGAACCCTACGCTAGACAATTACTTAAAGTTTAGTCAATTAAGATTAGAAGATGAATTAAACAATTACCATAATCTCGAAACTAGATCGAAATTGACTAATAGATAGAATTTAGTTGATTTAGGAAATTAAATCATATATCACTAAAGTAATCCCCTAACCCTTTGTCCCAACATTTAAAACCATGACTAACTAACCATAATTTCATATTCAAATAGCAAAAAAATAGAAATCACAAGATTAAGTACCAATTATACCAAATCAACACTTAACACAAGTAATCTCAAAAATTCTGCATAAATAATTAAGAAAGAGGAAAATCAAGAAGAGAAAATTAACATTACTAATTAATATCTCATAATTATTAAAGAGAAGAGTTTCACAATCCTTGAATCAACCAAGTGTCTTTGGCCTTCCATGGCTTGAAAACAAGAAAAAAGAAAGAAAAGAAAAAGAACTCTGTTGCTAAGTCTATTGAAAGTCTAAATGTAGAATGAGTCTTTCCCCTAATTATTTGACATAATTCAGCTAAAACCTTATTAGACAAGGATTGTATGACTCTTAGGATTACAATAATAAGGCCTTTCTAATTTTCAGAAGCCTAGACCTATTTGTTACAAGTCAATTAAATCCATCAGATAAATAAGTGAATTCCCCCAGATCTAACTTCCAACTAGATTTGGACTATGAAATCAATGTAATTTGGAAAATTCATAACATCAAACTTGTAGACCTGTGTCTTGTGAGAACGGGGCACTAGTTTTAGGTTAATCATATCACTATAGCTCTAGTTATGGCCCAAATACAGAAGTGGGTTTAGTTAGGATAAAGATAAAGTTTTAGCTTCTTGGCCGAATAAAGGCTTGAAAAAGTTCGAACTAAACTTTGACCAAAACATAAACATTATAGATCTCTCTTTTATCTTTCCAAAAATATAAAGTTTGCCTCAATCTGACATTTAGAACCTAAGATATGACTAAAAAATAGAAATATTTCAAAATCTAGCATTTACTGAATAAATTCATAATATTGTAAAATTGACCACAATTTATAAAACAGGGCCCAATCAATGAAATTAAGCAATTGTAATACATATGAGACATAAAATAGGAAAAAATAAAATAGTAAATATTTTTCTCATCAAATTCTCTTACACTTATCCCTTGTATATCCTTGGATAAGACAAAACTTTATTTAAAATAAGACATAAAAGACTTTATTTTCTAAAAACTTCAAATTCACAAATCTATAAGCAAGAACTAACCAAAGGCAGGAGGAAATATAACACATCATGAAAAAAAATCTTAACAAACTTAAAACTAACTAACATAGCAACTTTATTTAAAAAGAATAGATCAAATTAGTAGATTCCTCACAAGATTCACTCTCTACCTCTCAAGTGTTTGAGGTAAAGTGTTTCACTCAAATTCTTTCCATGAAATTTTCTACTATAAGCTTGCTAATAATCTAATCTCCACTACTTAAATCAAATGCACAACATAAATCAAAAGGACTTTATTTAAGGTTGTAATAGGGTTAGGAAAAAGGGAAGGAAAAATAAGGATGAAAGAAGTTAGAAACCAAAGAAATCAATAGAGTACTTGAATTAAAAACATATGGACAAATCATAAATAATTACAACTTAACAAATCAAGCCAAATTCAAACTCAAATACTCATTAACTTTTTTATTTTTTCTTTCTTTTTTTCTATTTAAAATTTTTCTTTATTTTCATTTTTTTACTTTTCTTCTTCTTTTTTTTCATTTTTTTCATTTCTTTTATTTTGATTGATTTTTTTCAACCAATCTTTGATGGCAACTTTTCATAATATATAAATTTACACACCTCCACACTTATTCAAGAACCCATCTTACGAAAATTCAAATGCTCTACTGATCCCTAAGATTTGATAAAGACATTTATTTTTTCATTTGAAAAATATGTTTATAGATTAATCAACAAAGAAAAGGCAATAAAAGCTTAAAGGGGCTTAACAAGGATAAAAACTTGCAGGTTAGCTTTATGGCTCTAGCTCAAAAGAAAGAATGCCTTAATCATGTTTGTGCAAGCATACGTAAAATGTAATCTCAAAAAGATTCAAAGCAAGTTCTACAGAACCAAATCATAGAAGAACATCATACAAGAAAGAAAGACAATATCATAATATAAATTTTTTTAACAAAAGGCTCAAAATCTTACAACGTAAGTCATGCTACCAAATTCAATTTACCAATTCAAAATCCATCACTATATTAATTAATTTCAAGAAGCTAAATTATTCATTCAATCATGTTATGAATCCTATCTAACTTCAATTAAATCCTACTCATGAAAATGTAAAATCTCCATTAATGAAAAGCAACTAAAAATTACTCAAAATCAAGTGAAAAACACACTTTTTTTAATTTTTTTGAAAGCATAAAAATTTGAAAGCATATTGAAAGAAAACATAAAGCATAAAGTAAATCCTAAAGTCTCCTTCCACATTTTAATTTTACATTGTCCTCAATATAAAGCATATCAATATCATTACGAATAACATCGAGAAAGATAAAGGACATATAAATAAAAGAGAAGGGTAAGAGAAAGTAAATCTCAATGGCTTAAGTTGCCTCCCAGGAAATGCCTTTCTTTAACTAAGATCTACATGCGGGTTGATTACCTCTATTACTTCTAAATTACTAAACTTTAATTCATCCATCAAATAGGTAATTTGGAAATTAGGATTATCCACCATAAATTCTTAAAGTGCTATGCTTGAATTATTTTTCCTTGAATGTTTAAAATCCTCTTGAATAACAAATTTAACATGATCAACAAAATAGTTAGAATGGTTAATATAAAAGCACTCTTTTTCCTCAAAAGGTGGAATATCCTCATTATCTTTTTTTTTGTAATTTTTGAAATAACATTGCTATTTTCATCACTTAAAAATGTAGAAATTTTAGCACAAATATCACACTTAACACCATTATCTCCATAAGTGCATTCATAGTCATCTACATAATCCATAAATTGAGAAATTTCAGGAAACTTAGCAAGTATAGCAACATAGATATTTTTAATATGTAAATCAAAATTTACAAGCTTGAAATCATTAAAATCAAAATGAGAAATAGCAAAATCAAACATGAAAATGTCAAAAATAGCAATAGCAAAATTAGAAACAGCAACAGCAAAATTAAAAATAGCAAAAATAATAACAAAAATATTAAAAAAATGGCAGAAACAACAATAATAAAAATTAGAAATAATGAAAAAATAGCAACAAAAAAATTAGAAATAACAAAAATAGCAACAACAGAATAGAAATAGTAGAAATAGTAATAACAAAATTAGAAATAGTAGAAGCAACAATAATCAAAATGAAGAACTAAAATATGTAGCTACTAACTAAAATGCTTGAATAATTGTGTAATATATTACTAGTAATATATAGCAAAAGATAAATTTAAGAGGATCCCTAGCAACGGCACCAAAATTTTGATGTGCACGTTGTAATGCACTAAAATTAAAATAAAACTGGTGTGCTAAAAGTATAATATTGTATAGTAGCACAACCAGGTCATATCCCTAGTGATCCTTTAATTTTTCCTTTTCTAGATGAATTATCAACAATATTTACACAATTGTTGACTTACTAATGCAATAAAAATAAAGGAAACTAATGAAAATAAGATGCAAATGCAATAAAATAGAATAATGTGCAGAAGCAGAACTAGTATGTTGCTTGCTATATGAGAGATTACGTAATAAGAAAATGCAAAATTGGTGAGGTTGGTTGTACGAAATTAAAATGATAACAATGACATAAATAAGCAAAAAATAGAAATGAAACAACAATTAAATAGAAAGAATTCAATATACAAAATGCAGCCAATTCAAGGATATGATAACTCTTATTGTAGATTAATCCTAGATCACTAAACATTTGATTATTCTAATTGATTTTTTAACCTTGGATTACTTGGAATCCCTACAATAATTCATGAATCTTATGCTAGACAATTACTTAGAGTTTAGTCAATTAAGATTATAAGATGAAATAAACAATCATTATAATCCTGAAACTAGATCGAAATTGACTTATGGATAGAATTTAGTTAATTTAGGAAATTAAATCATATATCACTAAAGTAATCCCCTAACCCTTTGTCCTAACATGTAAAATTATGATTAACCAACCAAAATTTCACATTCAAATAGCAAAAGAATAGAAATAATAAGATTAAGTATCAATTATACTAAATTAACACTTAACACAGACAATCTCAATAATTTAGTATAAACAATTAAGAAAGAGGAAAATTAATAGGAGGAAATTAACATTACTAATCAATTTTTCATAATTATTGAAGAGAAGAGTTTCACAATCCTTGAATTAATCAAGTGTATTTAGCCTTCCATGACTTGAAAACAACAAAAGAGAAAAGAAAGAAAAAGAACTCAATTGCTAAGTTTATGTAAGGTCCAAATATAGAATAAGTCTTTCCCCTATTTTTTTAACTTAATTCAGCTAAAACCTATTAGACTAGGATTTTATAACTCTCAGGATTACAATAATAAGGCCTTTCTAATTTTTAGAAGCCTAGACCTATTCGTTACAAGTCAATTAAGTTCATCAGATAAATTAGTGAATTCCTATAAATTTGAATTTCAACTAGATTTTGACTATAAAATCAACATAATTTGAAAACCCATAAACATCAAACTTATAGGCCTATGTCTTATGAGAATTTAAGCTCTGGTTTCAAGTTAATCGGATCACTATATCTTTAGTTATGGCTCAAATACAAAAGTAGGTTTAGTTAGGACAAAGACAGAGCTTTAGTTTCTTGATTAAATAAAAGTTTGAAGAAGTCCAAATTAGGCTTTGATAAAAACATAAACATTGTAGACCTCTCTTTTATTTTTCCAGAAATATAAAGTTTGCCTCAATCTGATATCTAGAGCATAAGATATGACTAAAAAATAGAAATAATGTCAAAATCTAGTATTTACTGAATAAATTAACAATATTGTAAAATTGACCATAATTTATAAAAACAAGGCCTAATTAGTGAAATTAAGCAATTGCAACACCTAAGAGATATAAAATAGGAAAAAATGAAATAGTAAATATTTTTCTTATCAGAGGCTTATTTAGAGTAGGAAATAAAATAGAATTAATCTTTAATTACTATAACTATTCCAAAAAAAAGAAAGTTAAACTTGTTGATATTGTGTTCATTGAATATGATATAATTTGGTGGGATCAACTCATGATAAGTGTTCAAAGGAATCTTGAAAGACCTATTAGAACTTAGGAAAAAATAAAGGTTGTCATGCAAAAGAGATTTATTCCAAGCCATTATTACAGAGAGTTGTACTAAAGGTTATAAAGCCATGTTCAAGGATTTAAAAATGTTAAAGACTACCACAAAGAGATGGAAGTTACCATAATTAGAGCTAATATGGAGAAGCATCAAGAAGTTACAATGACTAGATTTCTTCATAGGTTGAATAAAGATATTATTAATGTGGTGGAACTCTAACATTATATGGAGCTAAAAGAGATGGTACATATAGCTATGAAGGAAGAAAAATAACTTAAAAGAAAATTTTTTCCTAAATATGGCCATGGTTCTAGTGCTTCATGAAAATCTTAGGATGAAAAAATTAAGAAGAAAAAAAGATAATGTTATTAAGTATAAGGTGGATTCATCATTAAAGGCTAAAGTAAAAGAACCTAAGGGCAAGAGGAGGATTGAAATGCCTTAAAAATATATGAATGTCCAATGCTTTAAATGCCTTGGTCATGGTCATTTTGCTAATGAATATCATAACAAAAAAATGATTATGACAAGATAAGATGGAAAGTACAATCCATAAGTGAGTTTAAAGAGGAAGAGTCATTACCTTACAAGAAAGAAGGTAATCAAAGACTTGAAGGTGCTATGGATGGTGATGCCTTGGTTGGGAGAGTCTTAAATGTTTAAGTCAAGGAAAAGAATAAAGATCAAAAGGAGAATATTTTACATGCATAATGCCAAGTTATGGGAGAAGTTTGTAATATAATCATTCATAATGATGGATATACCAAATGTGGCCAACATTATCATAATTGAAAAATTAAGCTTACTTACCTTGAAACACCACACCCCTTATAAGTTACAATATTTGAATGATAGCAAAAAAGTTAGGGAGACCAAGCAAGTGTTGATTATATTCACTATTGGTAGGTACCATGATAAGTATTATGTGATATGGTCCCTATCCATACATGTCATTTATTGTTTAGGAGGCTATGGTAATTTGATAGGAAAGTTATCCATAATGGAGTCCTTAATAAATGTAGTTTTGAGATGAGAGGTAGAAAGGTCATCTATTACCTTTATTACTAAAAGAAGTGCATTAAAAGTAAATAAAAATGCAAAAGAAAAGAGAAGAAGAAGAAAAAAAAGAGTGTAAAAAAGAATGAGAATAGGAAAAAGAAAGAAAGTTTAAGAGAAGAAGAGAGGAAAAAGTGAGAAAGGTGAGAGTTCAAATCATAAAGTAAGGATGTGTTTGCAAGGATGAGTGATTTGAGGAGCCCACACTATGCTTCTAGGCCTATGTTTGTACTTTTGTACAAAAAAACTGACATGAATATTAACTAAAGAAAACCTTATTTTCCTTAGTATTATTCAATCTCTTTTACAAGAATTTGAAGAAGTATTCCTTATGGATGCTCCAAGAGAATTACCACCTAAGAGAGGAATTAAACACTAAATTGACTTTATCCTTAGTACTTCCATTCCAAACCATCTTACTTATAGAACAAACTTGGAAGAAGCCAAGAAGTTCTACAGGCAAATAGAGGATTTTATATCCAAGAGATACATTAGAAAGAGTACAAGTCTATATATGGTGTCATGTTGTTAGTGGTAAAGAAGGATAGGTCTTAGAAGATGTGTGTTTATTGCTAACCAATCAACAAAATCACTATAAAGTATAGATAGCCCATTCCTAGACTTGATGATATATTAGATGAATTACATGACTCATGTGTTTTTTGAAAAAATAACATGAAACAAAGGTATTATCAAATTAGAATGAGAGAGAGTGATGAATGAAAAATTGTTAAGATAAAATATGGTTTATGTAAGTGGCTTGTTATACCTCTTGGTTTATCTAATGTATTAAGTACTTTTAAGAGATTGATGAACCATGTTTTACACCCTTTCATTAGAAAATTTGTTATAATATATTATGATGATATACTTTGCTATAGCAAAAATGCTGATAAACATGTTATGCATATGAAATATGTGTTACAAGTTTTGAAAAATGAAAAATTAAATACTAATATGGAAAAATGATCCTTTTGCTTAGAGAGAATTGTGTTCCTAGGCTATGTTATTAGTAGTAAAGGAATAGAAGTGGATGAATGAAAAGTTAAATCAATTAGTGAGTGACCTACTTGTAAGATTGCTAGTGAGGTAAGGAGTTTTCAGGGGTTATTAGTTTCTGTAGGAGATTTATAAGGGATTTTAGTGCCTTAGTTAAACCCTTGAATGAATTATTAAAGAAAAATGTGAGTTTTGATTGGGAAAAGAGTAATGAAAAGTTTTTAGTTAGTTAAAGGAAAGGTTAAGTTCTTCACCTTTACTTGCCCTTCCTAATTTCATTAGAACTTTTGGAATTAAGTATGATGCCTCAAGTGTAAGTATTAGAGTTATGCTATAGGAAAAAAAGCCCATTGCTTATTTTAGTGAAAAGCTAAATGGAGTGGTTATCGATTACCTTATCTATGATGAAAAGCTCTATGCTTTGGTTTAAGCTCTGGGAACATGACAACACTACTTGTGACTAAAAGAATTTTTTATCCACACTAACCATAAGGCCTTAAAGCATTTAAAAAGCCAAGAATAATTGAATAAAAGGCATGCTCTTCCTTTTCTAGAGCACGGCATGACTATCATTCTATTTTTGATTTATTCTATTAAGTTTTAGAATAATCCAAAACAAATTCTTATCAAGAGGATTTAAAGAACATAACATTAACCTATAAATAATATATTAAGTGTTTGAAGAATAACACATGTAACCCTTTTAAGTGTGAGAATATCTAAGAAACATGCACTTAATGGATTAAGTAAAAAAATTTATCCTAACTAGGAGTCATATTGTAGATAAAACATGTGCAATCAAACACATTAAAAGAATATTCATACAAAGGTTAGTTAAGAAATAAAATAGAATGGAAAACCTTATGTTGAAGAATAGATTAAGGTATCTTGTTTATAAGATAACAAGCAATAATAACAACATTAGTCCAAAAATGAAAGGTAATATTATGATATAAAAGAAGGGTGCAAGTAGTCTCTATCAAATGTTTATTTTTGCATTTAACAATCCCATTTCATTAATGGGTATAAGTATAATAGGACTAAGGTAAAATTCCTTATAAAGGTAAATAATTATTATAATTTAGTAATAAATATGTAAAGGTATTATCACTATGCAAGTTTTGAATACATATGTTAAATTGGGCTTTTGTTTCAACATAAAAAGATTTAAAAATAGAAAATAATTTAGAATAACTTTTCATTAAACATAATTAATTATAATGTGAATAATTATTAATGAAAGTTATGAAGTACCAAAAACTAAAGACAAACATGACATGACTAATATTAGAATCAACTAAAGCAAATGAGGGCAAATGCCTAATTATTAACCTTTTTATGAAATGAAGTCTAAGACTGTTTACCAAAATGGCAAGACTCATAATGAAAATAAAATAAAGTAGAAACACTGGAAACCATCTTTTAAAACTTTGATAAATTGGGATGGATTAAATGGTTATAAAGAAAAGGGGATGGCTTAAATGGTTGTGAAGAAAAATAAGAGACTTAATAATAATGCAAGCCATAAGAGAGGAGGAAAGTTGAGATGATAGAAACCCACTAACTGACAACTACACCAATCATCTAGCCTATGCTTTAGTCCTTGATAAGAACATAATTATTAGTAAATTTGATAGAACAATTTATATCATAGGTAAGTATATTAACAAATACAAGATTATAAGGACAATGAGACATATAAAGGGTAGAGTCTAATGCCATAAAAGGAAAGGTTTACCATAACCTATAACTATTGTAACTATTTTGGATCCATTAACTAAAGCCATAAAAGGAAAAGAATTAAATGCATGAAATGAAAAAAAAAAAATAAGAAAGGGATACTAGGCATATGGTTAGAGGCACTTGAATCAAGAACTTATATCCCTAGAAAATGAGATTGAGTAAGAAAGGCAAGAAAATTGCCAATGTGTCTAATGGAAACAATTGATGAGGATGATTGCTTAGATTCCTGATACTTAAGATAATCATTATAATTAGAGCCAGCGAGTCCGACAAAGTGCAAGGGCTATCCATCAAATTATTCATTTGAGAATCATCAATATAAATAATATTAGCAAGAGCAAGTTAACTGTGTAGTTTAAAATATTTGTCTCTTGTATGGCCTCATTTTTAATAGTAAGTACACTTGGGACAATTTTATTAATTTCCTTTATGGTTCCTTTTTGATTCTTTAGAACCACATTGAACTTATATATCAAGGGCAAAATTATCAATAGTAGAGAGTATTAAGAGTAGCACCACAGTCATTAAAGTAGCATATAGAAAACTTCTAACAATTAAGGGAAAGTAGGATTGGCCGAAATATGATCCTAAAATGAAAGCATGGTCAAAACCCAAAGCAACAAGAGTATAAACCATAAAAAAATTGTCCTATTGTTCCAACTCTTTGGTAGCATAGTATTGAACTTAAACTTAATAGACGAGATTTATCCAATAAGGTCTTGAACTATTATACCTTACTATTTAAGAGTCATTAGCTAATTAACAATTAAATGAAGACGCTTAACATCATTAGTATAAAGAGTTTTGGCCTGTGTCCGCAAATCATAACAATTGTTAAATGTAGTATAAACAAAATGAAAGGAAGGATTAATAGATTGTCATAGAAGGGAACACAATAATGCATTAACTGCATCCCAGTTAGCCTTATCATTCTCCTTCACATCAATAAGTTTAGTGGTCAGATGATCCTTTAAATGTTGACCTTGGTACTACTTTTCTATAGCTTTTAACTAAGAAATATAGTTAATAAAAACTAGTAATTTTTCAATAACAATGGTTAGAGCTAGAGTAAACATCCTTGTAAAAAAGTAAAATTGGCCATGGAATTATCACTAAACATGATTAAAGCAAAAATACGAAAATCAAACTAAAAACCTAACAGAGAAAAATATATAAGTTGTAGTGGTGTGTGGTAGCATGGTGGCATGTGGTGATAGTAGTGGACAATAGTGAGATACTTGGGTTTGGTAGAGTGGGTCATGCTAAGCACAATGGTACCAGCAATGAAATCCTATGCTCATTGAAGAAAATAAATTTAGGCCAGAAAAATTCAGATCTATAACAAATGGAGCTAGTACATGAAATTTCTAATACTAATGAAATTTTGGGGGGATAACTAATAAAGAGATGATAAGTTTAATGGTGTTAATGGTGAGGACAAATATGTGGTGGAGAAGTAGATTGGAAGGAAAATAATGATGAAGCACTAAGAAAACATGCCACCCATGACATCATGTATAGGGCTTTCTAGTGCTAAAATTTTGGTAAAAGATTGGAGAAGGAATGCTAAGGCAAATGATGCTAGTTGCATGACGATTTGATGTTGAACTATAATAACACTAGAAGATATAATGGTAATCAACAAAAAAAATTTAAAGAAACTAGAGTTTTTGTGACCTTGCTCTTAATACCATGTGAAAGAAGAGAAAACACATGGAGGAAAGTATTTTATATATTCACCTATTTATATACAAATAGTGATAGAGCATAGGCCAACTATTCTAGAACCTTCTAGATACAATAAATATAGTTATTTACATTATTATCCAACATCATCTATCAAATATTTACTTTAAACTAAAAGAACCTGTCATCTTAAGGAATTAATGTTCATTGTTATGTCGCATATAACTTAATAAATGCACATATCTTTCAACCATATTGAATAATTGGAAATGAAAATGCATAAATTAGTGATCATAGAGAGCTAATTATATGTTAGGATTTGACTGAAATTCTATAATTGCCTATTAATGATTATTTTCTATTATGAGTTCTCTTCCTAATAAAGTTAGGTTTCTTATCAAACAAGGATTATAATTAGTTATTTAACAAGTCATTTGGAATATAAATACTTATATTATACAAGGCTTATTTGTGGAGAAGAGAGAGAGTTTGTATTTGTAACCTTTGCATTATTTACTTGATATATCATAATTAGATCTTACTCTTTTGGTATGATTAAGGCTATAATGAACCAAGTTATTTTTGAATAACTTAAGCTTAACTTATAAAAAGCTTGATTTGTGTTCGAGTAAAATGATCTTAAGCCTAAATAAGTCGAGCTTGAGTCCTAAAATATGAAACTTATGTATGTTGTTTATGATTTTATCAAATTATCAATTCATTTTATTCCTTAACATTTTAGTATTATAAAAAAATTTGTTGTTTTTATTTTAAAAAAACCTAAATAAATTGAACCTTTAATACTTAAACCCAAATTGTTTATGTTTAAATTACTTGGAAAATAAAGGAATTTCTAATGAGAAATTTTAAGCTTATGTTGTTGCTTGTGTTGTTATTATGCAATGTTCAAACATTATAATTTAACTATTTTAAATACTACTTTATTGAATTAGTATGAAATTTATATTTGTAATGTCATTTAATTATATCAAGAAACTATCTTGTATCTTTTTTTTTTATTCTTATTTACTTGGAAAAATCATGTAATATGTCATAGCTTGTCTAGGCTTGATTAATCTCATTTAAGCTTAAATTCTAAAAGCTTGACAAGCTTGAGCTTGAACATGCTTAACCTTGTTGAGCTTAAGCTTGAACAAATAAAAGCTCAGCTTAGCCTATTTACAAGCCTAGGTAGACTATTGAAAGTGAAAAGTATATTCACTCTTAGAAAGAAAATGTACAACCAATTAATTGAAGACTGTCAAATTTTCTAGGTGAATTATATATATATATATATATTTGATAATGATTAAACATTTTGTTTTCTATCTTTGATTCCTTAATTGATTTATTTCTCATTTTTGTCTATGAAATAGGCTAAAAGCCAAATCATATTACATATCTATTTTATTATTCACTACTTTTTTTTCTTTAGTTATGTGAATGCACTTTTGCATTAAAAATTTTGCAACATCTCAAATGAAAGTAAAATTTAGGACATAATTATAAAGGAAAAAGTATAAAAACTAAATTGCATATTAGAAAAGCGATTAAAAGTTTAATTTAGCCTATATTTATTATTCTAATGGTTAAGAAGTTTTTCATATTATTGTTTGTCCATGCATCTAATTTTATATTTTATCCTATCAAGTACACTCATTGCTAATCAAAGAAACATGGATACATATTGGTAAGGAAAAAAGAGGTTAGAGTATGTTTTATCAAAAATTAATAATTCACCAAAATCAAATTTTCCATAGTACATGATTAATTAAATCAAACATAAAATAATACCAAAAGATAAAAATCAAGAGACCAATAATTTTTAACATGGAAAACCTCTCAATTTGAGAGTAATATCTATAGGACTTAATCCAATAGAAAAAAACTCTATAATTACATTAATGTTTTACTAGAAATTCTAGGAAATAACTAATATAAAACTTTTCAAAAAAATAGGTGGAATCTTAATAGCATCAACATAATAATTAAAATCTTCACCAAGAAAAACAAAATTATTAAAATCAATTACATTATAAAATTAACCAATAGTGAAAAAAACCATCAAAAAAATATATGAATTATATTACCTAAAATACCAAGAATGATATACTGAAATTTCATGCATATCTAAATAAATTTGGCAGTGAATTTTTTAACATAATTAGTAAAAGCATGAAGAATCTTTTTTTCTCCTTTATGCACTAAACTAAAGAAGTAAAATAATGGCTTCTAGCTTTTTCAATTTTTCAAACTTACAGAAACAAAAAAAAAATTGTACATACATATATATTTAAGCTGTTTAAGGGTTTTAAACAGATGCCTATGCCAAGCTAATTTAGTTTTCTGATAGTCCATATAATTAGGTTTTATTTTATTTTTTTTATTCATCTTTTATACCAAATAACAAATATAAAGGATATGTGAGCTTGATAAGGAGAAATTGATCAATAAATCTCATATTTTTATTAAGTAGGGCACATTACTGAGCTTACTTTCTCCTTACAAGTGGTCAAATTCTCCATTGGTAAGGTCTTCATCATCATATCTGAATTGTTATCATTTGCACAAGTTTTCTTAAGTGTTAACTACCTTATCTGTAGCACTTCCCATATCCAATAACATCATACCTCAATATGCATTGACCTTAAGAAGAAAATTAGATTCTTATTAAGATGAATCATACTTTGACTATCATAATATAACACTTACTTTTATTGCTTCAAGCCTAACTTTAGTAGAAATTTTTGCATTGGTAAAAGTTCTTTGGATATTTTAGTAATGGTAATGTATTTGGCTTTTGTGGAAGACAATGTAACACAATTTTACAACTTTGATTGCTAAGATATCATATAGAAAACTTTCAAGAGTCAATATCATTAGCCATGTCTATGTTTATGCAACCATCTAGCATATGTTCATCTATTTCAAAACATAAACAAACTTTAAATGTACCTCTAAGATATAAAGTATCCACTTAATTGCTTGTGAGTGTTTTTGCTTACAATGCATACTACATAAGCAATATTTGGCTTTGTGCATACCTTGACATACATCAAATTGCCAATTATAGATGCATAAGGAACCATACCTATCTTTTCTTTTTCCTTTTCACTTGAAGGATACTATTGAAAAGTAAGCTTAAAGTGACCTGTAAATGAAGTGTTAACAGGTTTAAACTTGTTTATAGTAAACCTCTCCAATATATTCTCAATGTATTTCTTTTGAGAATACCAAAATTTACTATTCTTCCTATAAAAGGGAATTTCTCATGCCAAAGATTGATCTTTCTTGTCCTAAGTTTTTCATAGTAGTAGACATACTCAAATGTTTTTGAGGCCATTAATCTTATTAATATCATAGCCAACAATCAACATATCATCTATATATAGCAAGAGAATAATAAAATCATCATCAAAGAATTTCTCAACAAACACATAATTGTTAGAAGTCATTTTACTGTAACCATAATCCATAATGAATTATCTAAATTTCTTATACCACTAGCTTGGTGCTTGCTTCAATCTATACAAGCTTTTTTTTCTTTTTCTTTTTTTTTTTTGCTTGCATGCATGATGGTTTTTGCCTTTAACTTTGAAACCCTCTACACAAGCTTTTCTTTCTCATTTGAAGGATACTGTTAAGAAGTTAACTTAAAGTGACCTATAAGTGAAGTGTTAATAGGTTTTGACTTAATCATATTAAACTTCTCTAATGTATTCTCAATGTATTTCTTTTTAGATAAGTAAAGTTTACTATTCTTTCCATAATGGGAATTTCTTATGCCAAAGATCAATCTTTCTTGTCCTAAGTTTTTTATAGCAATAAATGTACTTAAATATCTTTTAGGTCATTAATTTTATTAATATCATAGCCAACAATCAACATATATCCATATATAGTGAGAGAATAATAAAATCGTTATCAAAGAATTTTTCAACAAACACATAATTATTAGATTTCATTTTACTGTAACCATAATCCGTCATGAATTAATCGAATTTCTTATACTACTAGCTTGGTGCTTGCTTCAATCTATACAAGCCTTTTTTTTGGGCCTATATACATGATGCTCTTTGCCTTTAACTTTGAAAACCTCTAACTTTTTCATGTAAATTTCCTCTTCCACCTTGTCATGGAGGAAAGCAATTTTTTTTCAAGTTGCTTAACCTTTAAATTTAGACTATCTATTAATAGAGGTATAGCCATAACAAAGGCTTAACTTGTCATGTGAAGTACTTTCATCTGACTTTATCTTAAATGCCCACTTGTTCTTGAGTGCTTTTTTGCACCTAAGCAACTTTAGCTGTTCATATGCCTTGTTCCTATATAAGGATTTCATTTCATCTTGCATGATTTATAACTATTGTTCTCTATGCTCATTCGACATAGTTTCCTTATAATTCTCAAGCTCTCCCTTATCAATGAACATCACATATTTATTAGGTAGTTATCTTTAGTAATGACAGTGCTTCCTTGTAGAACTTCTAAATTAATATTCACATGTTATTCAAGTAATTAATAAAGATTGATGTCTTAAGCTCAAATTTGTACAATAAATAAACTAACTTATGGTTTATTAATTTAATCAATAAGCCATAAGTTAGCCGTACACACTAATATATTGGAAAAAATAAAATCAGATTTAATGATTTAATAAGCTATCTTAAATAGCTTATAATTTATTAGTTGATAGCTTTTTAATTTTTTTAATTTATTTTTTTCTTTTTATCAATTTATAATTTATTTTCTTAATAAATAATTATATTTTTATTTTAAATAATAAATAAAAATTAAGTAAGTAAGTAAGTAAATAAATATGTGATACATAAATTATAATTAATTTTATTTTTAATTTATTATATCTTTATTTTAAACAATAAATATACAAAAATATATACATAAATAAATATGTAATGCTCTAAAATATAATTAAGCGTATTTTAAATAATTATAGTTCTATTACAAATCATAATAATAAAATAAAACTTATGTAAGTAAATAAATATTTTAAGTTATAAAATATGATAAATTAAATTTCAAGTAATTATTTTTTATTTTGAATATCTTAATTGCATTAATATAATTTAATCTTTAAATAAATGTGAACTAATTTAATTTATATATCTATTTACATTAACATATTCTTTTATGTCATTTTACATTTTCAAGTTTAATAGCTAATTTTGTGAAACTTTTCTTATACAATTAGTTAAATTATTAGTTATTAACTACTAACTAACTTATTAGTTACTTGTAAAAAATAGAGCATTAACTTATTATATCTTCATACACTTTTAAAATCTTCATCCTTCTAATAAAATTTTCTTGTAAAATATATAACTTACTTTGATATCAAAGATCATAATATCATCTAATAAAAATATTTACATTCACAAACTCAATAGTATCTTTAAAATTAGTTGTCATCAATTTTTAACTTATGGTAACAAAAACTAAAAGTCTAGATCACAAGCACATAATGCCCTTAGCCCAAAAACCAAATTAAAATTTCCAACAAATCATTGTCATCTATGATTTATTTTCTACAAAATATTGAAAAATAAAAGAAAACCTATATGAAGAAATTTCAACTTGTGCATTTTCCAATTGCATCTCAAGCTTAAGCTCAAGAGATATTAAGTTAAATGCCCACAAATTATCTTAAACATAAAAATTAGAATTTAGAAGATGCAAGATATTGCTAAATCTAGATGCAAGAATTTACCTACTCACATTTATATTAGAATGGTCACACTTGTCCCTTAGTCATCGATATGTGTTAGTGCATATAGTACTATATTAAATCACAAACCTAGATATATTTTAGTGGAAAAGAAATAAACAAATTGATGGGAAGTATCTACTTGTTTGCAAATTTCAAGAAGACTCAATTCTAGCCTTCTCAATTAATTATATTAAATGGTTTTAAGAGTAAACTATTATGTCCTCCCTTATACTATGCCTAAATTATAAGGCTCTTTCTAATAATTTAGAAAACCTACACTAACCTTTGTTAAAACCATAATGCTTATTACATGTGAGTCCAATTTTAGCTAATAGTATAATTATGTTAAGTGAGTAGTTTAAGTATAAAGTAATGTATCTAACTGCCACATGAATAAAATTACAAATGAATGAATTATTGAACTGGAGAAAAATAGAAAAATTTCAAATGGAAATGGCTTGAAAAAGGAATAAAGGATTTGCATGGAAGCTCCAATTGTGCCTAATTACATATTATTAAAGGAATTCTCATTAAGAACTAAAATTCACCAATTGAATTGATTAAATGCCATAATCAAACTTAGAAAATTGCTATAATGCCAATGCTAACTAATTTTCTTGTATTCTAATACATGAACTAGTGGAGCTTTTAATGATAGGAAACACAATCACAAATTAAAGCTTTTTTTGTGAGGGGGAGGTAGGATGCTAAAGAAACTTATAGCTAGGAATTAAGGATACTTTAATTTCATTGGATAAAAATTTGTTGAGCTAAAGGAACTTCTAAGATTAGGGAGAAAGGATCCTCAATTACAAAATTGACAAAAGCAAAAAATAGAGAAGCATTTAGAAGGATCTAAAATTTCACTAAAAAAATCTAAAATTGACAATAGAAACGATGAAACCTTGAAAAGGCTAAAAGGGGAGAAATTACAAAAAGATTGATCCATTATAACCTTTGGGCACATAAGTATTTTTGCTTCAAGCAATATGTAACAATCCTACCATTAATGAGTTACTTAAATATGCTATAGAATAGTATAAAGTAGATAAGATTATTATGAGTTTAGGATTACCAGAATTAACCTTAGATTATTGTGTTTTCCTAGACTAATTAAAAAGCTTAAACATGTTTTATGTTTTTGTTTTGCTTATTAGGAACCTTATCTATAGCTTTATTTCTATCTAGCTGGTTTTATTGAAAAGTTAGGTCCATTTGTCAACCTTTGGAATGGAGCTATTCTTAACCTAACTTAGTCATTGAATGAGCTAGGTGCATTTGGATAGAGGTTCACTTCTAACTAGCTCGTCATTTAAATGAGCTAGGTCATCTAGGATTTTCTCAATTTTTTCTGTATTAAGGGCACTTCAATGGAGGGCTATATAAAAGATATATTATTTGAAAATGAAAAATCCTAATAATGGTTGATTTGGTATTTCTTAATCTAAGTATAAATTTTAATGAATTTTTAGAAACTTATAAGTAGCTTTAAAAGGAAGTGAAAAATGACAATATTTTGAAAATTTATCATTTTGAGCTAAAACCCAAAATCTAAATTTTCATTATTTGGAGTTTTCATTTTTATATTTTATTTGAATTAAAATAAGGAGTATTTCATTATTTATATTTATGTTTTAACATTCACTTAAATTACATAAATGGAAATAACATGCGCATCACTCTAATAAATTAAGATTTTTTACATGAATTATGCCACAAAAATTCAAAAATCATGGCAATTTCATGTCTTGCTATAAGAATACAAAATTCAAATAAATTTTAAAAATCTAAAAATATTATGCCATAAAAAAATATTTGTGATAAAATATCACTTATGCCACAAACAAAATTATGGAAACATATTCTCTATAGTAAAATATCACTTATGCTACAAAATATACTACAAAAAAATACATTCCTCATGGCAAAGTATTACTTATGCCACCACATAAGTTAGAAAACTTTACCCATACTAAAGTATTGCTTGTTCCATGAATTAATTTTATGGATAAAGTTATAACCAAATATATCATTTTTGTAATGGATATATATATATATATATAAATTAGCAAATTCATTAAGCTTCCTTTCTAAAATTTATGAGGATAAAATAAAGTTTGAAAAGATAAATATACACTACCTATAAGGTTGCACATAGTGAACATGGTGAGGTAGATATGTCATAGTCAAATTGATTAAACCGATAAGTGGAACCACTTTGAGTAGTTACATTTTGGAAAGCTTCTTTCATGTGTGATAGGCTTACTTTTAACATTAATTTTAAACATACATTTAATTTTCTTTATAATAATCACTTTAAAAGTTAATCCAATATATGGAATTGAATTTTATATGTCAAGAAATTTTGCAATAAGTGAAATTGTAATTATGATGAAAGAACTAGAAATACTCACATTTTCAAAAGCAGATTCAATGTTTGAAAAAATTTAAAAATTTGTTTATTATAGCAAAATGTACTATTACATTTCTATTTGTTTAGGAAAAGTTAACAAATGTAAAAGCATTGTAATTTTTTAATTGAATGATCTTGACTAGTGAAAAAAAACTATTGGTAAGTCTATTTTAGTATTTTTGGTAAATTTCACACCTATTTATTTTAACAAATACCCTAGCAAAGCTATCAAAACACATTCCTTTTGAAATGATATTAAGATGAAAAATTACATGTATGATACCAATCTTTCTTTAAAAGTCATATTATACAATGTTAATTCAAAAAAAAGCAATGTTCCACAATTTAGTACTTTGCATTTTATCATAAAAAGAATATATAAGAAATTCATGAATGTCCATTAGACTAGCAATTAGCAATAAATAATCTAATAAGCTTTAACCAATATATAATTATATTAGAAATCATATTATTTATGTTGCATTTATTATATACAATGATATATATGTTAGGATATTTATTTTCATTTGTTAATCATTCAAACAAAAATTTAGTGAGAGATTACCAATTCTTGAGGTTGATAGGTTAGAGTATTCATGACTCATTTCTAGACTATTATAACTAGTATAAAGGCATTAATTGAATATTTTTACAAGCTTTTCATATTAATTGCAAATCCTTTTACTATTTTTTGAAAATATGCACAATGAAGAAAATATGAAAATGAAAACTTCACTAATTTTTTTAAATACTTATATATACTTGCATATGAAATTCCATACTTAATATCAGAAAACAACATTCGTTAAATTTTGCAAATAAGATTCAAATAAAACATAAGTAGTAATTTAAAAATTACTCATAAACAAAACCTCATATTTACAAAAAAACTAACATATAAGAAATTTTTTCTTTATTTTTCTTCAAAAGAAAAGATATAGACTAGCTTATATATATATATATATATATATATATATATATATATATATTCAAGATAGAAAGTTTCCACTAGATTTTCTATTTTTAAAATCTCTGAAGAAACCAAAAGAAAATAGGATGAAAATAGATGAAGAAATATTCAAATTTTTTTTCAAGAGAAGTAAGTGCTAATCTTAATATAGCAATTCAAACCATGAAATAATTACAATAGAATAGAACCAAGTTAGAAAATTTTCAAGAATCAAAAGATCCTACTCATTTTACAAATTTTGCTTTAGAGATAACATACTCTTTATTATAAAACAAAATTTCAAATTTCTATTTTTCTTTTTAAAATCAAGAAAGTAACTTTTTTTAAATAATACTTTGTAAATCACTTAACATTTTTCTTCTTCACAAAGATGGGTATTCATTATTTGCAAAACAATTGGATACATTCATAACTTAACTATATTTCAAAGCTTTCTTTTAAAAATATATCACCTTATAAATTATCTTACATATTTCATAGCTAATTCTTTCTACTTTCTTCATCAAAATTATGTTTACATATCATAACTTTTTTTTGCAAACTAGTCACTATCATTTGCATATGGAAGGCATAAAATTATAAGAATTAAGGACTAATAAATTGCACGTACTCATAATATACATGTAGTTCATAACTATAATTTCACATAATATTTGGTTAACTAGGTTACATACCTTTTATCCAATTATCTTTCTTTCTCTATAGACTAGTAGTCATAAGTTATAGTAATTATGTAGATAATTGGTAAAGTAGTCATAAAAATATTTCTACAAATTTTTATGAAATAAAAGTCTAATGATAGTTAAAACCTACTAACTATCATTATAGTCATCATAGTTTCCCAGAGGTACTGCTAGTGTTTTTAGGGTTAACTCGGCCAATGCTAGGTACTCAAGGAAAATGAGGTTATAGAGTGTATTGTTTGGCTATTGCATCACAAACTTTGATGCAAGTATAGGTATCTCAAATGCAACTTGAAATCTAAGATACTTAGTAAAACGGTCCTCTAAATACTACTAAATAGGGCCTCTTGCCTTTAGTTGTATAACTTTAATGCTAGAAATATGCTTCTTACCTATGGTCTAGAATAATAGTAAAAGAATAGTATCAACCATATGCCATATTGTATACGTGCCACCAAAAGTCACCGATCTCTACTAGGTCCATGGTGTAGTATATCTAAAAAAATATATTCATAAGTAGAATAGGTAATAAATTATTTAATGAATGGCTATTAGATCATTTATCCTATAGGTTTTGCCTATGTTAATTAGAGGAGTATTTGTAATATTATATTCTTAGTCAAGTTAGGTAGTTAATATATACATATATTATAATACAGCGCACATATTGTAAGATATAAGCAATATGGGATAAATGTTACTTATCTACTAACACTCCCCTTTAAAGCTAGGATATAGATATCAATCATGCGTGATTTGTTATAAATTTCATTAACTCATTTCCTTAGAAGAGCCCTAGTAAATAAATTAGCTAATTATTCCTTAGTTCTAATATGTCTAATACTAATGATCCCTTATTGTAACTTTTTACCCAACAAAATGATAATCAACCTTTACATGTTTAGTTTGTTCATGAAAAATCAAGTTTGAAACAATATAAGTAGTAGCTCGATTGTCATGCCATAATTGAATAACTCTATAAGTCTTGATGCCTAGCTACTAAAAAAGGTAAGCAACCTATAGAAGCTTAAAGATAACATGAGTCATAGCTCAGTATTCAAACTTTACATTAGAGTAAGTAAGATACAACTACTTATTTTTTTTGCTTTCCTATGACATAAGGTTTCCACCAATAAATACACAATATCTAGAAGTAGATCTTTGATCAAATAGGACATCCTATCCAATTTGTATAAAAAAAAGCCTTTACTTTGTAATGACCATAACTTTTATATGAGGCCCCTCAACTAGATGCTTTTTTCAAGTACTTTAGAATATGTGTGAAAGCATCTTAGTGAGATGTCCTAGGGGAGTTCATAAATTGACTAACCATAGTTACTAAAAATTAAATTATTATGAGATAATTTAATTTTCCCACCAATCTCCTATACCATTCGAGATCTTCAAGTAATTCTTTATCCTCTTCATTAAGCTTAACATTTATAATTAGAAGAGTTTCACATGGTTTAGAATCAATCATCCCTATTTCCTGCAAGAGGTTAAGCACATATTTTCTTTGAGACAAGAGTATCTCTTTCCTTCCTCGAGCAATCTTAATGCTTAAGAAATACCGAAGTGCTCCTAGGTCTTTAGTCTGAATAAAAGTTTTCAACTAAGAAATGCCCAATTTATCACTCTCTGTAATTACAATATAATCAACATATACAACTAGAATAATACATCCTAAATCAAAGTGCTTGTATAACACAAAGTGATCATGATCCCTTTTTTTAATTTCAAATTTTGTTACCACTTCACTGAATCTCCCAAATCAACATCGAGGAAATTATTTCAAACTATACAATGATTTCTTCAAACATAGTACTTTCCTACATTCCCCCTAAGTAATAAACCTAGGTGTTTACTCCATATACACCTCCTCATGTAAATCTCCATGTTAAAAGACATTTTTAACATTCAATTGGTGAAGAAACTAATTGTAAGTAATAGCAAGAGAAATAAGTAACTAAACTTAAGTAATTTTCACCACTCTAAGTAATTAATGCCATAAGTCTAAGCATACCCTTTGGCTATTAAATGTGCTTTTGAATGAGAAACAGAACTATTTAGATTGACTTTCATAATAAACACCTATTCATAACTAATGGATTATTTACCATCAAGTAAAACCATAACATCTTATGTTTGATTTGCTTCAAGTGCTATCATTTCTTCCTTCATAACAACATGCCACCTATCATAAGAAAAAGCCTCGAAATATGACTTAAGAAGAGTAATAGTATCTAAGGAAGCAATAAATGATTAGGAAGACATAAGTAAAGATAAATGGGACACATAAGTGGAAATGGAATAAGGATGGCTAAAATTATATTTCTGAGTACAAGTACGGTACTTTTTGTATAAGCAATGGGTAAATTCAAATTAAAAGACACAAGAGGAGGACTTGATGACAAAGAAACTGATAAAGGAGATGAAGTTAATAAATCATTTGAAATGGAATCTAGATTAGATGTTTGTGTCTTATATGGTGAAGGAGCTATTAATAGTACTTGTATTCTATAAGAATAAATATATTTAATAGGATCTCAAACCTAATTTTGTTTTTAAGGAACTCGTGAACGCTATAAGTAAAAGACATAAAGAAGTATTCATTAACAGTTTCTGATTCTTGCAAGGCGGAGGAAGATGGAAAAGGCCCAACAAGTGGAGTAAATTTTAAAAGTTGTAACATTAGAAAATGCAAGATAATGATTTAAATCAAAAAAATAATCTACAACTTTTTTAAGTATAAGAATGTCCAAGAAAAATATACTTCAAAGATTGAGGATCTAATCTGGATACCAGAGGACCATTATCATGAATGCAACCAAAAATACATAGGGGAATAGGAAATAAAGATTTAGGGGGAAATAAAATAAAAAAAAGGTGTTTATCCATCAAGAACTGAAGAAGTTATGCGATTTATCATAATATAGGCTACAAAATTGCATCTAGCTAAAAAATTTTAAGATCCTTTATTTGAAATAAGAGAGCATAAGAAACTTCCATTAAATATTAATTCTTTTATTTAGCTATTCCATTTTGTTATGGAGTAACTGTACAAAGAGATTGATAGATTATACCATGCTATAATAAATAAGTTGAAAACTATGCAAAAAAAAAATTCTTTAGCATTACCACTTTGAAAATTATAAATAGTTGTATGAAACTAATTTATAACTTCAACATGAAAAGTATAAAAAATATTAAATAATTTTGAATTATTTTTCATTAAATAGAGTTAAGTTATTCTTGATTAATTATCTACAAAAGATATAAAATAACAAAAATTAGATTTTGAAATAATTGGACAAGGTCCCTAAGCATCCAAACGGACTAACTTAAATGAAGATGAAACTTACTTATAAACTCTAGGACATAGATTGATGATGCTATTTAGCAAATTGAAAGGATTCACAATCTAACTAAGAAATAGATTTTAAATTAGAACATAACTTTTGTAAATATATTAATGAGGGATAACCAAGGTGACAATACAATTGATGTGAAGTGGGGGTAACAATAGCAAATAGTTGAGTAATTTTTTATCTAGCATATACAATCCTCGAGATTCATATCCTCTACCAAAAATTTTCTTTATTAGCAGATCCTGAAACATACAATAACCAGGAAAGAAAAAAATATCACAATTATAAGTATGTGTAATTTGGTTAACTGAAAGTAAATTAAATGAGAAGCTCATGAGACATAAAACATTGGACAAGAGAAATATTAGAAGTGATATTAACCATACCATTCCTAACAATACAAGTAGTAGACCTATTAGCTGAAATAATATAAGAAGGATAAGGAATATTAAAGAAAGATAAAATACTTGTTTGACCTATTATATGATTAGTGGCCCTAGAATTAAAGACTAATCTAGAATTGGAATTGGAAAGATATGTAATTAGATTACCTATTTGAACTATTACGATAGTGAGTTAGGCAGGTAGCGATTGTAAAGACTTCAATTGTAAATATTTAACATATTCACTATCAAATAATAATTTACCATTATTTTTTTATTCCTATACCATATGTCAAACCTAGATAGCTGTGCATTCTTTCTTACCAATTTTGAGTAAATTTTTTTTGATATGTCCTTATTTTTAACAATAATAATGGATCAAAATTGAATCTCCTCCTCTTCCTTCTTCATTAGAGTCACCCTGCCCTTTTCCTTTTCCCTTGCCACCTCTAGAATTACCATAGTCTCCTCGAGTGCTTGAGCCAATGCAACTGACTCATTCATATTTGAATATGGAGAAAATGAAGAAATATCCTTGGATGCTCTTTAAACATAATAATAAGCTATTTTTTGGATGAGTGGCTTAGAACTAGATAAAAACTTGTTAATGTGTTATGCTAAACTTAGTAAGTGAATGTATCAAATACCATAAAGTTACTAGTTATTCTCACTAAGAACATATTTCATTAACACCACTAGTAATAGATAGAAGAGAATCCCACTATTCATAAATGCGAGTGAACTTAATATAAATGTAAGCATTATAAATTTAAGTATTGGTCTTACCTCTTTTATTTGACTAAAACAAAGACATAGTTAAATCATATATCTAGTTCAAATAATCTTTTTCAAATATAAAGACTCAATGGACTCCCAAAATTTATTAATAGTATGATAATAAGTAGTATTATCCTTAACTTCACTAGCCATAGTGTTACATACCAACCTGAATAACTGACAATCCTCTACAACCCACTATTAATTTGGATCATCTATAGGGACTCTTGAGTGAGATGATATGACATATAAACTTCATCAAAATAGTATTCAACTACCATTTTCTAAGTAACATATTGTCATCCTTCAACATCTAACTTCTATTTAATTATTTTTCCACTAGCTAGAAGTAATTCTTGAAAATTGTGCTTAAGTTCTCTTTCTAATTTTTTTTTTACTTTTAAGAGCCCCAAGCTTGTTGGTCATACCAAAGCTCTCATCCATAATGAATAAAATTTTGTAGATAGAAAATTACAAACCACATAATTACCCAAAACATAGAAACATATTATTTGTGTCACTAAATTGCAAAACTAACTTCACAAGATGACTTAGTGACCTCTGAACAGTACCTTACTAGAGCTCACTATTGTCTGAATCATTACATACCACCATGATTTTTTGCTTGTGGACCTCACTTACCATCGTATATTAGTGCATGTGATTTCATATGTTGCTCCTCTTGAATCGCCTCATAACAATCTGTCATCCGGTGCATCTAAATTCTTCTTTCAATGACTGAATTTGCTTTAATGAAGCCAAATAATATTGTTTCTCTCCTTCATTGCTATACACCATCATACACGGCCACCAAACAATACCTCTAAGGTTAAGGCTTCCACCAATATGCATCTTAAATTGCTACCTACTCTACCATGACCTTAGTTACACATAAAAATTAAAAAAGAAAAAAGAAATGAGCAGAGAGAGAAAGCTAGTTTTTCTTTTTTTTTTCATTTTTATATTGATTAAGGTAGGATAAGGATACCTAGATAGCTTTAAATACCATGTTAATTAGAGAAAAATTTATAATATCATATTCTCAATTGAGTTAAGCAGTTAATATATATATAATAATACATGGTATATATTGTAAGATATAAGTGATGTGGGATATAATATTATTTATCTGCTAACAAGCTAGAAAACTACACATATACAAAATATATATCAAAATATTTTTACTACTTATCATAACACTTTCACATTTATTTATCATTTTGCATTCATCAACATACAAGCATAACTCATATATAATAACATAATAAAATGGTAGGAGATGTGCAGGATTTCCCACTAGCTAGCTTGTTCTACTCATCCTATCCTTATCCCTCTTCATTACTTCCCATACATCATTCTTTTCACATTGGAATACAAGGCACTAGCCATATCTAAACACTTTTTACAACATAAGTTTTCACCTAGTCTCTTAGACTTTTATATTCATAATTTCATATCATATATCATATATTATATTCATTTCCAAATCATAAATGGATTTATCATGAATCAATTTCACATAGATGCTTATAGTTGCTCTCTTTATTAGTTCACATTTCTCATTTCATAAGGTAAGATCAAAATACCATCCATACCATGATTATTAAATAAATAGTGCATAATTAAATTTACATTATAAGGTAAGGATAGAATACCATTCATACCATAATCATCATATAAACAACGCATAATTAAATTCATAATTTCAACATGTAATTTAGCAAAGCAATATTACAATTAACTTGGAACAATTTAGGTGACTATTTTTACCATCTCAAATTCATCTCTAATTTCTCAAAAGTTCAATAATGCCTTTTTAATCATACTAATTACAATAGTTCAAAAGTTCATTGACACTTTCATAATTTTGTACAAATCACTAGGAGTTTCATAATTTCATATCTATGTGAACCTTCATGTATATAATTCCATAAGAATAAACTCAATTATTCTAAGCATATATAAGAGCACAATTGCCTACTGTTTTTAATGGAAAAATTGGGAAATGCATTACACACTTTCACTTCTAAATTCTTATAATTTCAAGTATATCTCATACTTATTTAGTCTATATAAATTTCATACATTTATGAATCAAATTTTCTTATAAAAAATACAAAGATAGCTTATGGTTTTGGAAAAAAAAAGTTATCTTCAATTTTCTTAATGTTTTACATTTAATCTTAATCCTTGCTCATATATTCATATATATGCTATACATTTAAGAATCAATTCTTCATATAAAAACAATGTTGAACTCACAGTTTTCAAATAGAAAAATTATGAAGCTTCTCTAGCATTTAGTTATTGTAATAAACTAAATTATTTTCCAAGCATCATACATAATTCCATGCACAATACAACTAATTTATGTTACAAAATTTTAGAAAATCCTTACTATTTCTAGTAGTAACCCAAGAGCTTTTGGGCTAAATTATAAACATTATATTGTCTTAAAATTAGTTATAGATGTTACCAACACAATTTATTATAATTCAACTTTAATAAAATCTTATCCTTTTTACAATTTTACAATTTTCTTATTGTTGTCATCAAATTAGTTGTGAATTCCTAGGCCCTATTTCCATCATTATTCTATCCAAATTTTAACTATAGGTATCACTTATGTGTTCTTCCAAAATACAATATTATAAAAATCAAGCTTTCTTACAAAAAGCACAAGTACCTCATGATTCCGCTAGGAAAAACTATGAATTTCAAGTTAGTTTTTAAACTTCAATTTGTTTCTATTTTTGTGCTTAAACATGTTTATGTATAGAAATTTATTTTAAACTAACATAGGATAGTTGTTTTCAATCATCTATTTCAAATTTTTTTCAACTCTTTTTGGCTTTCTTTTTTAAAAATTTTCAAATCCTTTTCAAAACCATTTGCAAATAACTTTTCAATCATCCACTTTTTGCTCAAAATCATAAAATAGCTCCTAAATCATGCTTTTTCCTTCAAGATCTTTCCTAAAATTCTTTTTCATTTTCGTCCAAATAAGTAGTCAAAATCTTCCTTTTCTAAATTCATAATTTTGAGTTTCAAAATACTAACTTTGAAAAACATTCCCAAGGGTCCGAAACTAAGTTTTTAGAATCAAACTTCAAAATGAAATCAAGATTTTCAACTCATCATCATGTAAGAATGAAATATATATCTCATATATATATGTTTTTCTTAGAGAAAACTTAAACGAGAAAAGGCAAATAATCCACTCACTCTTTTGGATGCTTTTCAACTTAATTATACACCTACTACAAAGTGTGTGTATATACTCTAATTTTAAGTTAATTGTGATGGGCCAGTTAATCTTAATTGGATTATAATTAAGGTTTGGATCCCTACCCACCTTCTTATAAAGTGAGCTATAGTCTCTTATTAAATTGCAATTTTGGTATTCTCATAATTCTCTCTGAGACTCACTTAAGGACGTATGGACAGTGACCCAACCAGTTAATATCATCCTTCATCTTTCACAAATTTCTTAGTCTAATCTTATGGATGCAGTAGGAGGGTCAAGTAACTCAAAAATTCTTTATTTTATTTGTGAAATTCTTGTACTCTTCTTTATAGATTTATAGTTATATGAATATTGAAAAATTTTATAGATCTTAAAATTCTAACAATTGGTATTAGAGTTAGAAATCCATATTGATGAGTCAGATTGTACAGATTATATTTTAATATTTTATTTTTTAGTTAGTATGAATTCTTTATATGCTTTGGTCATAATAGATCAGAAAAAGAATTATGATGATATTATTTTAAATTTACTATTTCTTATTTTTTTATCAGAATGTTATTTATTTGATTTGAGGTTAAATTTTAACAATAATTTTCAAATTTCATTTTTGATATATGAAGATCTTGTTAAATGTTCAATATTTCTTACATGTGGTATCAGAGGAGGTTATATCAAACTAGAATTCTAATTTAATTTAATTTTATTAATAATCACATATATATATATATTATAAATTAAAATTTGTTTATGTATATATATATGTGATTAGGCATGTTGGTGTTTGAAATCCATTTTTATATATTGCTTGGTGTGAATGTCTACAATTTACTAATATATATTGTTTGATGCGATGACTTTTATGTATATATATATATATATATATATGCACACATATACGTGTCAACACACATATGTTTTCTAACACATTTTATCTCTCGCATTTATATATATAATTTGGTTTAACATTCTAGGTATCATATATATATATATATATATATATAAGTGTTTAACGTCCGAAACTTGTTTATATTTGTTTAGTTTGGCCTTTCATTTTATATTTGTTTTGTTATTTTCTATGAATTGTATAATTTTATTTTCTTAATATTAATTTGATTGAATTTCAGCCTAAAATTTTTATTGTGTAATCTTTGTATAATTGTTTACTGTGTAAAATTTTTTTGGATGATTTATATACTATATGCATATTTTCTTAATTTTTATCATTAATATGCAATTAATTATTTAATTTATGCAAAGATTATAATTGCTCATGTTAAGCCTTTAAATTTTATATAGTTAAAATCACCTATCGTGGGTTAATTGCATAAAATTTTTGTAATATTTTATTAAATGTATATATATATTATGTTGATTAATTACTGTTATGGTAATTAAATTCTTGAAATAAATAAAATTAGGAGAGTACTATATTAATGAAAATTATTCCCTATCGGTATAATTCTATTAATGTAGTTAGTAGATGATAACATGAGTGTTAAAATTATATATTAATTTTCTAAAATTATTAAATACCATATCGATTTTAGGTTTTACGAATTTAGCATGTAGTTCTTGTATTATATTATAATACTTATACCTTATCGGTACTAAGTATCATAGCATTATACTATAAATAGTTGCATAATTATAAGAAAAATTTAAGCATGATTATTGTTCAAATATGCTATGTTGTTAATTTATGATTAATTTTATAAATTTTAATAATTTTCCTCAGCTTTTATTTCTAGGTAACTAACCTCTGTGAAAACTTTAAATGGGACCAATCATGAGGACTGGGTGAAATTTTTGAAACTGTATCTAGCGGTCTTTAATCTTGATATGGCCTTGCGTGAGGAAGAACCAAAAATTAATGAGAAGTCAACTTCTGCTCAAAGAGCACATCATAAAAAATGGACTCATTCCAATAGAATTTGTCTAATGGTAATAAAGTACACTATAGATAAGACTATAAGGCAGAGTACTCCGGATAGTTAGAAGGCAAAAGTATTCTTAGATTCAATAGAAAAAAATATGTCAAGTTTGATAAAGCTGAAAAAGGACATTATCTGTCTTTATTAGAGAAGACTGTGTATGATGGAGTAAGTAGTGTTTGGGAGCATATAATAATATTATAGCTAATTAAAGGGTATGAATGTCAATCTGGGAGATGGTTACTTAATTTGGTGAGCTTTAGATTCGCTTCCTCCTCAATTTAATGTGCTGAAAATATCATACAATCCTCAAAAAGGAGAATGGACCATTAATGAAATAATATCTATAGTGACTCAAGCAAAAGAGGATATGAAGAAAATAAAGATACATGTGACGAATTTTATCTCTCACGGTTCGAGTTCTAGATAAGCAAATAGGTCTTTCTAGAAGGACAATAAGGGGAAATCTAATCATGAAAGGAAGAAGAATAATATGAATGAACAACTACATAGGCCTAAGAAAGGCTTGTTCAAAGGAAACTACAAATTTTGCAAAAAGTATGGGCACAAAAGGGAAAACTGCTTCAAATTCAAGAAATGGCTTGAAAAGAAGAAAAAAGGTAACCATCTGGCTCTAGTTTGTTTTGAATCTAATAGTATTGAAGTTTCTTCTAACATTTGGTGGCTAGATACTAGTGCCACTATCCATGTGACTAATTGTTTGTAGGCACTGAGAAATATGAGAAGGCCAAGTGAGGGTGAAATGGCTTTGAAACTGGGAAATGGGGACAAAGTACAAGTTAAACACATAGGAGTTATTTCTTTATATCTGACCACTGATCATATCTTAGAATTGAAAAATGTTGTTTTTGTATCTTCTATGAGAAAGAATTTAATTTCTATAACTTGTTTAGACTAAGATAGATATTCATGTTTATTTAGAAATAATAATTTTAAGTTGTATTATGACTCTTGTATTGTTGGAACTGGTACTTTGAATAGTGGATTTATATAAAATTAATTTGGACAATACTTTTGAAAATTCCATCAACACAATTATTGGAAATAAAAGGTCAAGATTAAATAAAACATCTCCAATGCTTTGGCATAGAAGATTAAGCTACATCTCCAAAGAAAGAATGAAATGATTAATAAAAGAAGGAGTTTTACCTAAGCTTGACTTCTTAGATTTTAGTGTCTATGTGGATTGTATCAAAGAAAAACTAAAATCTAGAGCTAGAAAAAGGAAGAGGACTAAGAAAGAAAGTATTCTAGAATTAATTCATACTGATGTGTGTGGGCCTATCTTATCCACTGCAAGGGGAGGCTTCAAGTATTTTATCACCTTCATTAATGATTATTCAAGATTTGGATAGGTGGAGCTTCTTTCTGAAAAGTCTAGAGCATTAGAAGCCTTTAAAAGGTTCAAAGTTGCAATTGAACTAAAACTGGAAAAGTAAATCAAATGTGTACATTCAACAGATATGGTGAATTTTATGGAAGATATGATGAAAATAGAAGAAATCCTAGTCTTTTTGCAAAATACTTATAAAAGTGTGGAATTAAAGCTAGTTACACTATGCCTGGCACACCAAAGCAGAATGAAATTGCAAAGTGAAGGAACAGAACACTTATGGAGATGGTACATTGTATGCTAACTTATTCTACTTTACCAGAATTTTTATGGGGTAATGCTTTAAGAATTGCTATGTATGTGTTAAATCAAGATCCAAGCAAATCTGTGGCAAAGACTCTATATGAGTTGATGTATGGTAAGAAGCCTAGCTTGAAACATTTTCATGTTTAAAGCTGCAAAGCTGAAATTAGACCTTATAACTCACATACTAAGAAACTTGAAGCAAGAATAATTAGTGGGTATTTCATTGGCTACTACATTAGTTCAAGAAGAAGTAGGTTTTATTGCCCATCTCATTCATCAAGGATTATTAAGTCAGATCGTGCTGTCTACTTTGAGGATGAATTGAATAGTGGGGGAAAGTCACCTCAAATCTCTCTAGGACAAGAACAAAATAATGTCTCTCGAATAGATGATAAACAAAGTGTTGTTCATCTAATAGTGCCTTTTATTGAACCATCTTATATAGAGCTACAATTTGATCCAGATTAACCTGAGATTGAACCAATCCAATTGGTGAATGAACCAAATAATATAATTAAGGAAATTCCCCTAAGAAAATCATAGAGAACTCATCATCAAGAAATTACAAATAATTATCTAGTTTATTTGCAAGAACATGAGTTTGATGTAAATGATGATTCTGATCCTATTAGCTTTTCAAAAACTATTTCAATTTCTAATTCTTCAAAATGGATTCATGCCATGGAGGATGAAATGAAGTCAATGTATGAGAATAATGTATGGGATTTGGTGGAATAACCTGCTAGATGTAAACTAGTTAAGTGCAAATGGATTTTTAAGACCAAACGGACCGCCAAAAGTGAGATTGAAAGATACAAAGCCAAATTAGTAGCTAAAGATTACACACAAAAGGAAGGAATTCATTATAAGGAGACTTTCTCACCAATCTCAACCAAAGATTCATTTTGAGTTATAATAGCTTTAGTAGCTTATTTTAATGTTGAGCTACATCAGATGGATATAAAGACTACCTTCATTAATAGTGACCTATTAGAGATAATTTATATGAAATAATCAAATGGTTTTCAAAAGAATAGAAAAGAGCACTTAGTTTGTAAATTGAATAAGTCAATATATGGCCTGAAACAAGTATCTAGGCAATAGTATCTCAAATTTCATAAGATTGTATCCTCTCTTAGATTTAAGGAGAATGTAGTGGATTAATGCATCTATTATATGATGAGTATGGGAAATTTTATGATCCTTGTGTTATATGTTGATGACATTCTCCTTGTGAATAATTATGTAAATCTTTTGAACGAGATAAAAAAGGCACTGTCACAAAATTTTGATATGAAGGATCTTAGAAATGCATTTTTTATACTTGGTATAAAGATCCATCATGATAGATCCCGGAGTTTGCTTGGTTTGTCTCAAAAATCATATATAGATAAAATGCTTAAAAGATTTAACATGGCTTCATGCTCGCATAGTATTATGCCTATTCAAAAGGGTGAAGTGTTTTCCAAAGTCCAGTATCCTCAAAATGATGATAAGAAATCTAGAATGAGTATGGTCCCATATGTTTCTACTGTTTATAGCCTAATGTATGCCCAGGTTTGTACATGCCCAGATATTGCTTTTGTAATTAGTGTGCTTGGGAGGTACCTAAGTAATCCTGGTCAAAAAACACTAGATAGCAGCCAAGAAAGTCATGAGATACTTGCAAGGCACAAAGAATTATATGTTGACTTATAAAAGGTCCAGTGATCTGACTTGTATAGGCTATTCAAACTCTGTCTTTGCAGGTTATCTAGATGATAAGAAATCAACATCTGGATATATCTTTATACTTACAAGAGGAGCTATATCGTGGATGAGTGTTAAACAATCTTTAACAGTAACCTCCACTATAGAAGTAGAGTATGTCGCTTGCTATGAAGCCACTCGAGAGGCCATATGGTTAAGGAACTTTATCTCTGAATTTTGTTTAGTTGAAAGCATTTCAAAACCTTTAACCATTTATTGCGACAATACTCCTGCTACTAGTTTCTTTCAAAATAATAAAAGTTCTGCCTGCACAAAACATTTTAATATAAAATATCAGTTTGTGAGAGAGAAGACACGTGAGCATCTTACTCGTATTAAACATATTTTGACAAATTGTATGCTTGCAGACCCATTAACCAAAGGCCTAACTGTAAGAATATTTAAAAGAAATGTATTAAATATAGGCCTTATTGAATCTTTTAATGTTTTGAGTTAGTGGGAGTACTTGTGTATTTTGAAACTAAAATTGTGTTAATCTTGAGATTTTGTAATATTTTCATTTTATCATATTGTAAAGTGCACTTACTGTATTATGGCAGTATAAGGAGATATTAAGGCCCTGTTTCAAACTATTGTAAAGCATCTTAGGCGGATGATAGATCATTTTTTATATTTTAATTATGTAGACATTTTATTTTGTTTGATCTTTTGGAATGGGCATTTCAAATATGTATATCTTTTCAACCTATTAGATGATCAGGTATGCATTTAATGAAATCTCATATTTAACCTATGGTTGTAATGGTATAAATTATATTAATGATATTGTTTAAATGTAGCCGCATATTATAATTTAAAATTATGTATTAAAATGTGATTGTCTAAGTAGGAAATTGTAAAATAATTTTGTGAACTAACATATTTTAATATATAGGTGAATTAAATAATAATTTATTATCATTAATATAATAATATCTAGACTATATATATTATAATATAATTATAAAATGTGTGTATATACCCTAATTCTAGGTTAATTATGATGGACCAGTTAATCCTAGTTAGGTTATAATTAAGGTTTGGATCCCTACCAACCTCCTTACAAGGTGAGCTACAGTCTCCCATCAAATTACAATTTTGTTATTCTCACAATTCTCTTTGAGACTCACCTGAGGATGTGTGGGCAGTGATCCAGCCAATTGATATCATCCTTCATCTTCCACAAATTTCTTAGTCTGATCTCATGGATGTAGTAGGAGAGTCAGGTAATTCAAAAACCCTTTGTTTTATTTATGCAATTCTTGTGCTCCTTTTTATGGATTTATGGTTGTATTAATATTGAAAAATTTTATAGATCTTAAAATTCTAACACCTATAGGTTCAAGGTTTAATTTTTCAACAAGACAAGAGTTAGTTAAAGAACTTTCTTAGGAAATCATGAAAAAAAGATTGAATAAACAAGAAAAAATAATTTTACCTTAAGAATTCAAGAAGGAAACTTAAGAATACTTTGAGAAAATATGAAAGTAAGAAAAGAACAAAACACTTTTACACGTCCTCTCTCTAAAACAATGGAAATCTTCTCTAATTTGGTGTGAATTTTTCGCAAGAAAGCATGCTAATTATAGCAAAAAGTGTTGTCTCATTCAAGCTAGACTAAAATCATAAGAAAAACATCAATTTTCTTGCCTTTTACAAAGAAGCACATGTAAGCTTCTCAAAGTGAGACAAAATTTTTGTAAATCCTACAAAATTAAGGAAACATTTAACCCTAATTACCCATATGACTTAGGAAGCTTCCTTTAGGGACTTCTAACATAAGCTCAAGTTAGTTTCTTGCTACGCAATTAAACATATGTTCTCAACATAATAATAAAATAATGAGTTTCTTCCAAAAATAAGCTTTCCATGTCAAAATTTAATTTCCAACAAAATTACCCAAATTGGAAAATACTTTTACATAAAATAAATTCACAAAAATCAAATAAATCCTTATAAATTAAAATTCATAAATTTATTACTAAAATGCTCTTTTTTGTTTTCTAAAATAAAATTACAATTTTCTTGTATTCATAGTGTTTTCAAAAATTATAAAAGAATTAGTGAGTATTTAGCTCACTTAATTATAAATCTAAGTGTTATTTTTCCTTTCTTAATGACTAAGTAAAAATATTAATAATAAAACTCAAGGATCTTCAGTAAAATCCTAGGAAAATCTTTAGCTTAAGCTAATAGGTTGTTAACTTCTATTTATACCTTTTCTTTTTTTTTTATGCATAGTAACATACTTAATTCCTTACTATTTATAATACTATTGGCTTTAGAATTTGAAAATTTCCTCATTTGGGTCCCTTTTTAAAACCATCCAAGTTTCCTCAAAATTCCCAAAAATTCACAAACCAACTTGAATTTTTTACTAATAAAATTTTCTCTAATATAATAATTATCCAAGAGGACTTCCTATGATGAGATAAGAAAATTAATAAAATAAATCGAGATTGCACATAATATCATAAAAAAATGCAATATATTAATTTATAGGCATAAAGATAATAATAAATGCAAGTAGAAGTACATAAAATAACGCCACATCTTCCTTTTTGAGTTGAGAATGTAGTATGAAAAGACACTCCTAATATTAAAGCTAATTAGGATAATATGCTAATATTGAAAATTCATCCGCTTTGCGTAAATAAATTCTTAATAAAAAAATTTATCCAAAATTTAAAACAAAATGCTTCAATAAGGTAATGTATAATTAGAACACATAATCACCTTATTTAGGTTCTTTGGGTAGGTGATTGTATGAAATAATTAGAGTTTTATCCCACAATAATTCATAACTTGAAGACCTTGTAGATTAGTATAAATAATTTCACTTTAGTAATAATTATTCAAAATCAATTCAAAAATCTACAAAAAATCACAAGATATTAAAAAATTTTCTAAAACCTAGAGTTGTCAAAACAGGTTAACCCAATCTAATTAGGCTAACATAATGAATAAAAATTATATGTCAAGCTAATTCTAGGTTAGCCTACTTTTTTTCACCAAGTTACGCTAGTCCTAATCTTAAGTTAACTTTTATTAGATGATTCCAAGCGAATTTTGCAATCCATTAAGCATCATTATCATCATTATTATTATTATTACTACATCACTTATTTGTTTATTATTAATTTTATATTATTAGTTAACTAAAATTAATTATTATTACTATTATCAATAGATACAACTAAAATAACAAAAAATAAATGAAAATACAATTTTTTTAATATAGAAAGTCTTTAATTAGAAGAGTAATTACAAAATAATAAGAGATAGACTAAAAAAATTAATATTAATTAAAATGGATATAAACATTTTATTAACTAAATTCATTATATATATGAATTAATCACTATTTTACTTTATTAATAATAATTTATTACTCTAATTAATATATTTATTTAGTTATAGTAATTATTTTACATATGTTTAGTTATAATAGTTCCTTGTATAATTATTTTTATTAATTTTTAAATTTTATGATGATAAGTTGAATTTCTTACATAATTTTTTAAATTTTCTTTAGTTTTAATGTAATTATTTATTTTAATAAATTTATATAATATATGTTGATAGTATTAAATATATAAATTTATTATTTTTAATATTAAAAGATTATTTAATATTACTTATATATATAATTTTAATAAACTAAAATTATTATTTTAATATACTAAAATTATTATTTTAATACACATAAATATATAATAAATTAATTATTTATTATTTATTATTATTACCAAACTAATGAACTAATTCAATAATTTGACAAGTTAACAGTTACCAATTCTAATCCTTTACCAAGTCGAGTTAATTAGTCCCAATCTTTTATCAAATTGAGCTATTGTTATTATTTTCCATATTAATCCTACACCAAGCAAAATTATGCTAATCCTAAGCTAATTTGTTAAACTTATAACACCTCTACTAGAACTATTAATCAAATAATGTTAAGAGTAATTATTTATAAAATGTGATCAATCCACGTAAGAATGCTAAACAATATGCACTAAAGTATAAAACCCCATATTGCATTAAAATGCATAGTCTTAAGCTTCATTTAGTACTAAGACCTTTATATAAAAAGATTAATTTCAAAAAATTTATGCTAACTATAAAGGAAAGTTAACATTGAATAGGTACATTTAGGGAGAGTGGAGTTGACAATACCAAGTTAGCATATTACAACATTCTTTTTTTAAAAATAACAAATTTATTATATTAAATAACATTAAATATTTAATAATAATAAAATTCTAGAATAAGTTAAAAATATAGAATAAATTGAATTTATACTACTACACAATAAATTACAAAAATTAATGGCTTGAAGCCAATAAATTTCTTTATATATATTATATGTCTAATATAAATGAATCTTATCATTATGAAACTGAGCAATAGGCAATGCTATACAAGTTGAAACATTTTGCCAAATTTATCTTCCAAATAAAGTTTTTCCTCTAAAGCAAATTAAAATGATTGATAGAACCTATTTATCAATCAAATATAAATGAAAAAGTAAAAAAATTACACAAATTTAAAGTTTAACTCCTAACTTCAAAGTTATCTCCTTTGCAAAATACCACTAAGCCATTGGCTTATTTTCTATTAAAGAGAGAGAATCAAATAGAAAAAAATATTAGGGTAATGTTGTAGCAAATTTCATTTCCTAATAGGTTGAATATTTTATTATTGGATTATATTTAATGCATTAAAATTTACATTTTTAATTTTAATTCACTTCTTTTAGAAATTCGAGAAAAGCCAATGTAGTAGTGGAAACACTCAACCTCTCAGAAGGTGCAACTCCCCATATCATTATCTAAAATATTATTTCTATACATTACCTCCTCCATTTTAGGCCTTTTACAAGTTGTTTGCCATTAAAGCTCAAAACAAAGCTTGTTCCACTCACAGTATCTAATCGCATCATTTTGCACAAAATTAGTGAAGAAAAATGTTAAATATAACATTTAAAAAAAAAACATCAATTAAGCATTTTTTTTCATATTGACAATGGGTAAAATATACACATTAAGCTAAATAAAAACATACTTGACAACTAAGTAACCCATACTAAATTAACAATTTAGTCCAAGAACCTTAACTAACACAAGAAAAATAAAATTCCAAAATTCTTTCAAACTATCCAACTAAATTACATAAATTACATGTGCTTAATTCATAAAATTATGATCCTCAATTAATTTAAGATACAAGGAATATGAGAATTGCATATGTGAAAAATGATCATGATATTCAAAAATAAAACTATAAAATCTATATCTATAGATGATAATTCTTTATTAATAAAAAAACTTCATGATAAAAATATTAAAGCCTAAAATTAGTTTTGATAAATCACATCCAGAAAATCAAAACATAAATTATGAAAAATATGACAATCATAAAGGAAATATTTAATTGAATGAATTTTTAAACCTTAATTTTATACAAGATGGCTTTAATATCATATGTAAGGAATTGTATTATAACTTGCATTGAATTTAGTATATCAAAGACAAATTGAAGCATGTGTTCAAAATCATCATAGAATTGATAGTGCACGATTGCATTGTTAGCATATAACTTCCTCTCTTTCTTTTTTTTTCTTTGTACAATTAGCAATACAATCCAATAACTAAGTTAGGTTAGATATGAAAAGAGAACCTAGCCAATATAAATAAACCCTACCAAACCTTCCCATCTTAGGCCAATAAAAGAACAATCTTGCACTTTTTCCACTATACATAGTAACCTAATTAGGTATCCATAAGTCCAAAATCAATGATAGATAACTTTATCATATTAGGCTTTAGGAAATAAGTCTCTTAAATCATTAACTAACCTTTTTTTTAATTAAATACTTACAACTAATGGTAACCTGCAAAGGATATTCTAATATGTAATTTCATAAAGCATACATATCATGTATAAACCAAATGCAATTCATTAAATTCATATAAATTTTATAATATGAAAACAACAATAAATTGTATACTAAACATACTTCAAAATTTCCTTAAATTCACTATCAATGGTTGAATTTGATAATCTCATTATCTTCAAATTTGGTTTTTTCACCTAAAATCATAGATAAGAAAGATAAAATAAATTTCATTAGTTTATATAACGATAAATCACATAAGTAGTTATATATCATAGAACTAACATGTTACCAAAATCTATTAATGAAAAAGCAATTATACCATATCATAATGATATATTAAATAAATATTTTAAAAATAATGAAATGGTATTTTATGAAAGGTAAAATATCTATTAGTAACTCATTGAGAGCCAAATTGTACATTTTAAAATTTTTCAATATTATAAAATTACATCTTAAAAACCTATGGTATGGTAGCAATGTTACCAAAAGAATTGTGTCAAACTAACTTAATTAGAACCATTATTAACTTCCATTATTAACAAGCATATCAAATTAACCCAAACTAAAATTGTCTTTGCCTTTAATAAATTGAAATCGGTAAATAAGCTCACAAGGCTCCAAAAGAAGTCACTCAACAAAGGTAAAAGAGTTTTCTTTTTAAGAAAGCATTTTAGAAAAGATTTTAAATTTTTTGGTTAAATAGAGATAAGTGTCTTTTGTAGAATTAGACATTACGATATCAAATTCAAAAAAATTATGACTTTTAATTTGGTAAAATTATTTCCACTCTTCCCTTTTGATTTTACCATATATGTTGAGAGTGAAAATATAAATGAATCCAACTCTAGTCTAGTAAACACTAATATAAGATAAAGCTTGTTTTGCGAAATAAGTAATGTTAATTAGAATAATTCAAAATAGCTAAGTATCTTGATTTGATACATAATGACCTAGAAATTGTCTAAAAAAGAAAACACTTGACAAATACTCAAGTCAAACTAACCTATAAAGAATGACATAATCAATGACATAATCAAAATAATTAAAAAAAACAAACTTGTAGATAGAATCCTAAAATAATCCATTTCATGGCCATAGAAAATTAAGATGATAATTTAGTCTCACAAAATTGACAATACAGAAAACTTTAACATTGATAATGAGTTTCTTTCTCTACAAGGTTGAACATTAATCCTCCTCTTAGAAAGAAGTAATATAAAAAAATTGATTAGGATCAACTTTCAACTATCAAACTAAATGGATAGGTTAAATTAATTAGTACTACAAGTCAAATATATAGAAACAAAATCATGATAATTGTTTCCAATTTATTAATATATAACTTGTACATGAATCAAATCAAAAACCAAAATGAGTTACAATATCATAGATATATAGTGTCATTCATATTTAGCTTTTACCAATATCAAATTGGAAAATTTTACAATATCTCAACTTAATGTCTAAATGGATGGTACTATAGTTTGTAATTATATTGAAGCCAATAAAATTAAAAGGAGTGTGAACCCTTAAACAAAAAAAAAAAAATAATCAATATTTAAAAATCAAATCTTATTTTATTAACATAACCTCAAGGTTATGGCCTTGTCTCATACCCATATTTTCTTATTTTAAGGATTAGTTTATGACAATACAATCCTTATACTCTTTAGAATGATTCTTTGATTACAACGAGCAATCAATACATATTCAAATCAAATAAAGAAGGAAATAATAATATATGATATACTATATTAATTTCTTCAAATAACTAATACCATATATTTTGCACCACCCTATGTTCTTTCCTCAATGTTCCTCTTTATTCCTTGTATAACTTTACAAAAACACCTTTATTGAAATAGAAACTGACATCTTTTATGATATTATAGAATCCCAATTTCAACAATTTTGAACAATAAAATTAATAATAAAAGTGTAAAAATAGTAAAAGGTTATACCAACGTCACAGTCAAAGATAGGTACTTTGATAAATCTATCTTAATATTTATTGCTCAATATGTGAGATTAGCACCCCCTAGAGTATCATTCTTAAGTCCAATTCTTGCAAAAGGAATGAGCATGTAAAAATTATTAAAACTTGATATATGAATATTTGGTGTGCATAAACATAAAATCAAAGATTCCCCATGTACAAACATAAGATTTGTAAGGTAAGCATACCTCATAAGAAAAAGCATCATCTTAAAGACTTTTTTAGGGTTAAAAGAGGTTCATAGTGAAATTTACAATTAGTGTCAATATTTTACTCTTTTTAGAGGGTTTTATAAAGAAGTACTCAAGACAATGTCATTTTCCTTTAGATCTCAATTCTTTATACAAATCTAACTTTTAAAATATGATATACCTTTTATTTTATATAGAAATCAATCATATTGAATGCATAGTTCAGTATTGTCATTAAAGCACTAAATTTTGTACATAATTAATATGTTCTTATTAAAATCAATTTAGATAAGCATGTAAGGAGATGTAAATAAGTAAAAGTGATTATTGTAAATAGGTTTCATTGAATATGTATTATATTGGCCATGAATCACATGATGTAGTAGTCACACTCCATATCGCTAGTTTATCTAAGGCATTATAATAAAATAGTTAGTCAATTTCATCCTATTGATACATAACTTTTTATTTACAAAGGTTACAATCTTATTCAGGAAACTTACTTGCACTTTGACCTTTTTTACATTTCTCTTCTTATATTACGCCTTGTTTGTAGCATATATCCAAAGCTCCATCCAAGACCTAGCTTAAGGTTGATCGTGATCACTTAAGGAACTTAACTAGTAGATGAAATAAAGTACACCATGGTAAATATTTAATGGTGCCTACAATACAATGGCATAATAAAATGTTAGAATCATTATGCAAAAATTGCTCAATCATAAATAACATATAATACCCTTCAAGTATGAATAATTTTCTAAAAGTGACATTGTTTCTTGGGCTCTAATAGCATTATAATTTCCATGTCTTTCTCCCTCACCCTAACAATCCCTATCTAATGGTTAATATGATATAGACACAATAATCCATAATAGGCTCTTGCCTTTGGGGAGCTACAACATTGATAACAATACCTATAATAAAAGAGGCATAAGCTAAATGTGTATTTAGATAATAGTTAAAACTAAATAGTTTATGTTTAACAAAAAATAAAGAAAACTCACTTAACTTGGAGCTAGAGTGAGATGCAAGATATATTAAGATCCTTTATCTTCAAAAGCTACAAGACGCCCTTTGTCTTAGTGATTAAAGGATAAAATTTTCCTACTATCTCTTTCTTCATCACAATCAAGGCATGGGCATTAAAGGCCTAAGAGCTATCGAGCTTATATTACAGTGTCTTTCGATCACAATCATTTAGTCACTAAAATGTAAATCATGAGTTAATAAACTTAAATAATAAAACTAATATAACTTTAATTGTATAAAAAATAGGTTGGAGGATACATGATGATACCTCCATTGAGAATTGAATAAGGGCCTTTAGTCATGTAATAAAGGTCCCTTAAGATTCATCTAGTGTTTGAACTTCATCATTTGGTATTATCACTTTTACTATGCACTCTAAAGGCTTATTGACCATTATATTGACTTAATCATTCAATAATGGTTAATGGTAAAGATCACAACTTGGCAAAGCTAATTTAGTCACCACTTAGCACATAGGTGGTCTTGCTACCATCAGAGCACATGGGGATCCACTATGTTTAATATTAAACCTTATTATCAGAGTTTTAATCATGTATACATACATACATACATATATATATATATATGGAAAAATATAATGGTTTAAGGTGATATTTACCTTAGGTGTGGTTTGTGTAATGTTTCATATGTTAATGAACATGGATAGTAGCATTGGTATCTCTAACTAATCAATAGTAAGAGGGGTAAGCACCCTTCACTAATCAGTAATCCCAGAGGTAGGTTAGGCAATAGTTATAAGGATTGGCTCTTTTATATGAGCAATAATTGTAAAGGTTCGATCTTCTATATAAGCAATGGTCATAGGGATTGGCTGAGTAGGCACTATAGAACTTAATTATATGCTTTAATGGGAAGCAGTCTCCTCCACTAGAGTGCAAAGCTACTATTGTAACTACATATGTTACATCTTTGCAACTCAGACTACATTAAGTTGAGATTCCACATTATGGTTGATCCTTACTTTGAAGTCCTTTAACTCAAAGTTTAAAGGTCTCATTTGATAAAATTTTGATGCATTGAAGTAGTCTTTGAAGCCTAAACCATGTCCAACACCTTGAACATGGTCAAAATATTCTTTAAATCTTAGCATTATGGTGAGAATGTCCTTTTTCCTATCAGTTGAAACTTACCCTAAGAGCTTAACTGTGTGAGATTCTCCTATGGCATTCAATAAACCACATAGAAGTAGATTAATTTTACATGAAATAAATGCTTTAAAAATAAATACTACATTTTAAATTTATTCTAAACACTTACAATCCTTTCTATAATAGCTTGACTCTCTAAAGTCATGTACTATCTTTTTGAGTAAACTTTAGATTGTTTCCATAACTTTACACAAGAAATATAAGGTGCCTTACTAGTGTCATTGCCCTTGGCTAAAGCAGTCCTCTCTTTCACTAACTTTTACTTTAAACTTTAATAGCTTTACCAAGAAAGCTTATATAGATATATGTTTTTCCCTCACCTTCCTTAGTTTATCATACTTAACTTTTATTAACAAAAGTTTATATTACTTTATAAGTATAATTGACATAAACAAAAGATATTAAGAAGAAGTGATTGCTAGAATGCCCAAATTTACTTGAAAATGCTTAATCGCATATTCTTCAAGCAACTTCTCCTATGATTGCTAGTCAATAAAGTTGAATTCCTTAAGTAGATTTTCCTCTACTTGGTCTTAAGGTGGATATAATCCTACCTCAACCTTGTTTTAAATTCCTTCCACTAATTCACTCCTACATCAACACTTTTTTGCTAATTTAAAAGGTATTAGTTATATCGAAGCTACTATACAAGAAAATAACATGCATAAAAGAGTTATATGTAATTATTTAATAAATATAGTTTTACATATATTTTATACATAGCAAAATAATCAAATGCAAATAATAAGACCTTTTTTAAAAAGTTATCCTTCAATATCATCAAGACACACCTCGAATCTAAATAACCTATTGATATTTTAGCCCATGCTACCATTCCAATGTGATTGCTTAGAGGTGCTTTAATTGGAACAATTAGCTATCTCTTAGTATTGAACTCAACATGTATCTTTTCACCCCCAACTTGTACCATAACAATAAACTTTAAAATTATAGGACTCCTCTTAGTCTTTTAGCTAAAAGTAGCTATCTCTAAAAGGATATATATTATGGATATTTAAAAAAAATAGTGTCAACCATGTATAATAACCAAGACAATAAGAAAACATTTGTACTCATAACAAATGCTATAGGATGGAAATAGCAAAATACAGAACTTGTAAGACAAGTAACAAAATATAAATCACAACAATCATCACTTTACAAACTCCTCTACTAATTTACAACACTAGGGCACAGACTAGATCTATTCCATAATATAATAACCCTAAAGCCTCTTATCATTATAAGAGCAATGAAAAATATAGTAATGTAAAATGAAAATTTTTCCAAAAGCATCCTCACTAAACAAAGCATTAGCATAACCATATATCTTAAAAGCAATTAAACCTTAAAAGTATTAACAAACACAATAGATAATATAATCATAAACTTAGTGAAGAATAAAGCTAATACAATGTCAGTATACACACATACATATATGTTTCCCAACTAATAAAGTTAGGTAATATATCAATATTAAAAAATTAATGAAATTGATGCAGAATAACATGTGTGAGAATGATTATGATAACCAAAATGAGCATAAGGTTCACTTTGAACGAGACTAAGAAAGTGACAAAGGTTTAGGAATTGTTAGTGCATTAATGAAAGTGAAGTTTATTGCCAGAGAATGTAGGTTTAAAAAAAAATAGTGAGAGTGAAAAAGAGGATGAAATGAAAGTTATACAAGCAAAAACTTTTGACATAAATTTTTAGTAAATAATAGACATCTTAAAAAATAATGTTAACTTTATATAAAATAAATAGATAGAGTTAGGCTCATATCTACAAATAAACCACTGCTGACATCACTTTCGATAGTGATTCTTTCATAAACAACCAATGTCTAAATATAGCGTACTTATAACATTGATGTCTTAAAGATATCCAATGTACTAGTTTGCTCAAAACTCTACAAAGTAATGGTTGACATGACTTTAGACATTAGTTTAGTAAACAACTAACATCTAAAAGTCATACTTCATGAAAAAAAAGTAAATTATATATTTAAAATATTGTGTTAAGTTTCCTAATAATTTCAAAAATACTAACATATTCAAGTAGATGTCAATTATATTCATGACCTATCATCTTAATTTCTCAAATGATTTCAAAAATGCTACCATGAAAAAAAAGACACCAACGTTAACTTTGACCAACTTCTATATGGTGATATTTATTTTCAATTTTATAATAGTAATACTACATATAAGAAATTTCAATAATTTGATAGGGTCTTTATATCAAATCTAAAGCCACTATAAGAATAAATGAAACTTAAAAAGAAATTAAAATTATGTACATCTTGATTTACTTACAATATTCTTTGAAAGAAATCAAAAGATTATAAGTTTATACTAAGAGATCCAAGTTTTTCCCCTTCTTTATATTTGACACTACATGATGGCTTTAATGGAACAAACCATCAATAGCCTTATGTGTGAAGAAAAGATCTAACTTTATATAAGTAAATCCTAACTAAGCACACCAATCATGGACTTAGTAATACATTTTATATGAATTTTTACTTAACGAGTCGAATCATATCCTTAATAAAATAGTATACTAAGATAAGTTAAAAGCTCATTAAATTGCTAAATAATAATTTAAGTTACTAAATTGAGTTACATATTAATCTAATTCTAATAAAATAAGAAAATTCAAGTAATGGCTGCCTAAAATAAATGAATAAAATTCTTACACTTGCATCTAAAAAGCACATATCAATATAAACAAAATCAAGAATATTAGATTTCTATAGGAAGAGGATTTAAGAAATGAAATTTTATGATGTTTACCAAGAAAATAATGATTATGGTTTCTTAAAGACATACCTATTATAGGATAAGAGTTTCACTTTACCAATACATCAATTCCCTTATTACTCAAGTGAACTAGGCATATATGCCATAATAGAGAAGAATCTTCAATTGCATTCACTGATTCTTCACACAGTGTTACTATTGTTTTATAATGAGAGCTAACTTTTTCATCTTTTCTCATAACCATAGGCTTCTTGATAAACTTCTATTTACCTTTACCATGGTAACTTCTAAAATCCATACCATCAATACTCCAATAGAAAGTAAACTAAGGTAGATACAAGGACATGTTTAACATTCTTCAATAATAACTTGCATCTAGTATTAGTTTCTAGGCTAATGTCTCTAGTAACAATGATTTGACATGAATTTTGATTTCTTAGTCTAATTATACCATACTTGCAAGTAGTGTAAAATATGAAGAAATGTTTATAAGGAATAATAGGGTATAAAGCTCCTAAATTAACAACCTGTGTAGAATGTTCACATATGAGGTTTAGATACTTATCATTATGAGCAATAATAACTTTTTCATCATATACAACTACAATAGTATCTTTATCTTTATTATTGTCTTCACCTTTCTCCTTTCATTTACTTTTTTTTAGTTTTTAGCAATTCTTCTTAACATAGCATGCTTTTCCAAAATGGAAACACTTTACATCTTTTGTATTTCTAGATTGCAATTTTCCTCTAATCTTTTCACACTCATTACAATTTTTGTGCTAACCTATAATCTAAATTTTAATGATTACCAATCAATTATTATTTCTTAATTTGAACAATTTTCCTATTGAATTACTATCAATTTGTAGGTATTTCCTATTTTTAATTATTCATTTATTCAAATTAAGATTCCTTTATCTAATCTTTTGGCTTATAAGTACATTGTGTTGGGTGTGAACAATTTGTCAAAAGGACCAATATGTGAAATAAGAGAGTTTATATTTAACCCTATAGGAAATTATTTGAGATCTCATAAATTGCTTACCTTTTCAATAAAATTATTTGTATTAAGAGTGTATACTATTTATGAGAATATATACCATTAACTAAAGGAAAAATGTAAGGTATTTTAGGTTTAATTATGGTATAGCTTTTAAACTAATCAAACACTTTGTGATCTCTCTCTGAGGTTCCTCTTAGTAAATTTTACTTATCAACTTTGCCTTGGAATAAAATAAAAGTTAAACCATATTAATTATTTATGTTTATATTTTTTTTGCTTCTTTAATTTTAATTTATGTCAACATGCTTTTGCATCATCATGCATCACTAGAAGATTTTTCCTAACAAGTTTAGTTTGTTATATTGTTCTATAGGAAAAAGTATTTTTTTGTCAAATGCTATATTATTCTTGTTTTACTTACTCTTATATATTTAGATGGGGAAAACAACAAGCCCAAATGATGTCAGTCTAAATGATTCTTAGACCAATCCTAATTGAATCTTTAAAAGTTTATATCTTTAATGAATCTAAAATGATAAATTTGTGATAGATCTAGATTAGGTATGTTAATATTCACCTATTACCATCACTACTTTTATATATGCCTAATATTATTCACAATTCTTTTGAGTTATTAGTTTAAAACCTAATGCACCTTTTACGATATTGCTAAAATGTGATTACTTGCTACTGTAAGCGTATATATAATTTTCATTGAATTTTAATTCAATTCATTACTAGTGTAAGTCAATTTATCTACTAGTGAATTTCAATTAATTTATTTAGTTAATGGAAATAACCTAGAAGCCTATAATTATTGCTAAATTCCTTTTTTAATGTGATTAAAATTAAGAAATTGATGTCATTTAATTAGACCTAATCCTTATTAAGAACCTACCAAAGCTAGTTGAATTCAAAATAAAGTAAATATAAAAGAAATTCAATCAAAATAGACTAAATAACTTGCAAGCTTGTAAATTACAAAGTTCATCCTCTAATTTGTCTACCATATAATAGCTAATTAAATTAATTCACAAGTGCAAAAATAACCCAATCAATCACTACAAAGTTTAACCACACAAACAATCATCTAAAAGGCCTTTTTTAAAAAACTATCTATAAGATTATCAATAGAAGAAATAGATGAATAAAAATAATTAATTGAACATTAAAGATGAAGAAAAAAGTCTCAAAATCAATTTGAAAGGATTTACCAAATCCTTTAAACTAGAAGACGAGAGTTTAGCTATTCATAGCTTGAAAAGCTCAAAATACCAAAAAGAAGAAACCTTTTGAATGCTAAATTTTGAATTCCTCTCTAAAGCTACATTTTTGCACATATATATAAATATATATATCCTATTAATTCAACTTAAGTAGGTTATAAACACTTAGGATTAAATCTTAGATAACTATTAGAATACTTAAGGTTAACTCTTAGATGACTATTAGACTAGCCTTTTTATAATTTGGATGTATGTAGCCCAGGTTACACTAAAACAGGCTTAATACTATCTAATTTTCATCATTCTAGTTAGGGCCTATGTTTTCTCCTTCAAAATAACATCACTTTAGCCAACTTTGGGCACTAAAATTTTGCAATTTATGCTTCCAGAACTCGAGTTATTAGCTAAATAGTGAGAACAGGTCAAGTCCATTGTACTAGGATAGCACCATTAGATTAGATTCAAGGCTAAATTCAACCTACCAAACATTTGAATAAGCTCTTTTATAAAACATAAAAGTTATATAGAATTTTCTTAGCTTTCTATCTAAATAGAGATTAGCCTGAATGGAGGTTTAGATCTCAACTTATAACCAAAAGCCTAAAACAATGTCAAATTCTTACAATTAGCCAATATTTTTTATTTAACCTAAAACTTATGATTTATTTTGGAATAAGCCTAAATTTATTAAAATAAGTATAATCACAACCTAAGAGATAAAACTATAAGGAAAAATTAATATAAAATATTGCATGTATAAAAAACCCACATCCATTTTCAACATAATTGTATTATTTTTGTTCACATTATAATGTGTGACTATATAAAGAGCTTAAAAGGATAAAATAAATATATAAAACATTCTCTTCCATGATCATGCATAGTTTTCTCAATTGAATAATCCAATTTCTTTGGATACTATATTAGAAATATAAAGTTGAACTAACAAGAAAATAATAAGCAGGAGATAGAGTATAAAAAAACTATAATTCTAGAATCTGGGTTACACTTTCTTAAAATTTTTATGACTCAAAGTATGAACAAAAACAAAAAATACTCTTCTATTAGAACTAGTTAAAAAGGTTTGGTAAAAAGGATCATTTATTTACTTACAAATTAATATAATTATTGAACAATTAATATAACTTTGACATAAGGAAAATAAATTTTTAATTTACATACAAATTTAATTCTAAGAGACCAAATGTCCATTTTTTTAATTAAGCTTTCTAGCCTATTTTTCCTTGTCAATACTTAGGAAAGGGTTCCTCTTTGCATGCCTTTTAAATATGGCTTTTTTAGGTAATGTATTATTTGAAATATAAGCAGTAATTTTAAACTACTAATAATTCCATACTAGATTGGATTTTTGGATGTTAACTTTTCATAAAAAAAAAACTATTCTTTTTTTGTTAAATACCAAGTTAAGGAATTAGTATTAAAGTATTAACAAATTTCTTTCCCCAAGTTAAGAGTTCTCTTTGAGATTTATACAATAAAAATATTTTACATACAAGAAAATATTTGGCAATGGCAATTTGAAACTTTAATATATAGCTTTTAATTTCTCTAAAGTATAACAAAATTCTAGAAATACTTTCAAATATAAATGATTTAAAATATTGACTAAGTATACAAAATTTGGTCTAAATTATAATTATAGTCACTAATACAGAATTTTCCTTTATTGTCACCACATTGATTTTGGTTGGAAACCTTTGTCAAGCACCCTCTAAACTACATTACTTGCTTCTAATTCATAGCTGTCAGTAATACGATTAGTACAAGGAGTCATTCAGTTCACAATGGAAACTTAGGAAATAAACCACAATTCTATATACATTAAAAAATATGATCTGGAATTGAATTTTTAATGCAAATTAAGGGTTGTCATTAAATATTGAATAGGAGGGTGAGTTCGTAAAGTCAATCCAATGAATATAATTGATTCAAAATTCAACTTTGAATCCCATTTTTAATATCTATAATATTTTTGAAAAATAAATTTCTTTATGAACTTCACACAAGTGCTCATTAGAATTGTTTGATCAATTATGGGAATTAAGAGTTCTTACAAAATTTTTTTCTTATTTACAAGAGTAGATAAGCAACTTCCTTCATTTTGTGAAAAATAAAAAATTTTATTTTTCTTTATTTTATCGATTAATGATCAATCAAATAATTTACTTATCTCTTACTTCTACCAATTAAAGAGCCTTTAAATTTATGGTATGAATCAAAATCAAAGTATGCTACTTTTTTATACAATTTCATCATAAATTAACATTTTCATAATATACAAATATATATATATATATATATATATATATATATATATTAAGGATATATCAAGTAATAAAAGTATTTTTATAGAAAAGATAAGAGAAGTAAAATGTAACTATTAGATCTTATATTAATGATTAAGATTAAGATTTAATTAAAAGTTACATGACTATTTAAAAAAAAATCACATGATCACTTAAAAAAATTACATAACTTTATTTTTGAGCCTTTACTTTTCAATATTTGATCTAATGGTTATAATTCATTTCTTTTACACTTCTTTCACTTGATATATATATATATATATATATATATATATATATATATATATATATATATATATATATATATATATATATATATATATATATATATATTATGTGGTATGTTAGTGAAAACGTAGCTTTCCACCATGGTCCAATCTCAAAACACTACATTGAAATGAATCAAAACCAAGGACATCCACAGCTGAACTCTGTTCCCTCCCTTTGTATTAACGGCGAAAGTGCTCGACACAAACCACCAAACCAAGAATGCGCCCATGCAACAAAACAAAACAACAATGGAAACACAAGAGGTCCCAAAACCCAAACTGATTCAAAGTGGACAAAACATGTGGGCCTGAACCACAGATCAGAGAAGATAGAACCTATGAACAGCCCATGTTGTGCATAAAATGGTAGTCCCATCTGACAAAAATACAAAAGGAATAAAGGGACGAATTTGCGGCACATGACATGACGCTGAGAGACAAATAAAGGAGTGATTATGAAGTGAAAGCCCTCAAAAAGATGTTACATCACATCTGTTTGTGAATTTTGCAGAATTGCACTCATCATCTTGTCCCTCACATCCTTACAATGCTTACTTTGTTTCTGCTGAGGAGATAGTGACTTTGTCCCTCTGTGTAGGCCTAATAATATATTCATGCATGGCTCATTACACTTTACACCCTGCTTTCTTCATCATTCCCACCGTTTTAGATTCCCTTCCAATTGGAATTAGGTAACAGAATTATATTTTTAGTTCTATAATAACACTTCTCCTGATTCTACTTTATTTATTTTTATTTATTTTTGAAGAGGTAAAAGACACAATTTCTAAAGTTCCTCTCCATTTTTTTAGTGGAATCCATAATTTCAAAAAATTAAATAAAATTATATATATTTCTCTTTAAAAATCACTTCATTTTATTTGTTAAAAGAGAGAGAGAGAGAGGCGGGGGGCAGGGAGGGAGGGAGCGAGGACTTGCACTCAGAAGGAATGAAGTAATAGAATTCATTAAAGACTAACCATGTACAAGACGAATTTTCAAAAAATATATGGAATGTGAATCTTAACTCCTCGCTTAAAATAAAAAAAATGAGAATTGAATTATTAAAAATTAAATTTGTATATAAAATTATCCATGAAACTTAAATAAATTAAATTTTTAATCTTTAGTGGTTTTAAGAAAAATAGTAAGTTTATATCTGATTCTTGTGTAGTAGTTCTAATTAAGATTATTCAAGAAAGTCAAACGTGAATTCCGAACACCAAAATAATAAATCTTGAAGCATATTTCTAGGATTTAATCCACAAAGTAAGTCATGACTGAGTTCAAGTGAACATTAACTAACACTGTAAGGATAGGTTTTCCCCTCCATTTCCTCTCTTCAGTGGATAAGTTTCAATAGGAACGGACAATCATGGATCTCACATTGAAAAATAGACAGGTAAATTAACTATTAATATAAAAACAGGTTATAAATAAATCAAGTTATTCATGAATTTACCTATCAACAACCTGTGTTTAGATCACAAAAACTCAATTTATATTTGAATTAAATAAAATCAACAATAGATTAACTGAATTTATATAAATAACATTGAACACCAAATCACAAAACTTATAAGTAGCGATTAGTTTGTGAAATTAAATATTTTTAAAAATGTGATTTTTAGAAATTTAATGATTGGATGATGATATTACTATATTTGATTCAATTAAAAAATATTCATAAGAATGTTAAGATATTATGTTTTAAGTATTTTGAATTTTTTTAAAAAATATTATTAGATTATCCAAAATATTCTTATTAAAAATTAAATAATTAATAATAGTAAGTTATTATTAAAGATGATCATTGACAGTAGATTATAGCGGCATTGATAGTGAATAGTGGATGATAACCAACAGTAATCATAAAAAACGGATAGTGGCCGATTATAATCATTAGGATTGGGTAGTGGTCAACAAAGGAAGGTAATTACCAACGGTAGTGAAAGTAATGGTGATTATTGATAATAGATTATTGTTAGAGATAGTCATTGACGATAAGTAGTAATTGACAATAGTTATCAATGATGAGTATTGATAAATAGTGATCACTAATAGTGGATAATGGTGAAAATAGTTATTGATAGTAAGTAATAATTAATAATAATCATTAGTAATGGATGGTGATTGATAATGATTATTAGAGATAAATGATAATGGACAATAGTCACTAACAATGATTAAGGGTGAATAGTAGTTACCAATGATAGATAGTGATAAATGCACAAATGCACCTAAAATTCTATGTGTTTCATCACTTATTCGCTTAGTATTTTGTGCAAATTGATTGAAAAGGATACTTAGATGCTCTATATTTTGTTTTCAGGTCTTGAAATGACACATATGAGCATTAGAAAAGGATCCGGAAGCAAAACCATTCAAATTGTGAAGAATTGAAGCAAATTTGTTCACTTGACAAAGAACACGGGGTATGGGAACCCTGTGTTTAGGGCCGTGTTTTCTTCTGGATTGCTTCGAGGCTTCACTGGACTGCTCAGAGAAGAACACGGGTTAGAACATGGGCCGTGTACTATACCGTGTACATTACTGCTTGACACTTCGGAGAAGAACATGGGGCGTGTCGCACAACGTGTTTCGTGTTGATCAACTTTTGCTAAGAAACATGGGGTAAAACATGGGCCGTGTTGACCCCTGTATACATCACCAATATAAGTTTTGCGCGAAATTTACAAAAGGAAGGAAGGAGAAACTGAGAATTAACAAGGAGAGCTGCTGGGAGAAGCCCTAGGAGAGATCCAAACTCACCAAGGGGACCTTCTAACGCGGATTCAAGCAAGGAATTGAAGAATCAAGCAAGAAATTTGTAGATCTTCATGAATTGTTTGACTTCCCTCTCTGTTTTCTTGTTTTCTTCTGATCTTGTAATGTTTTCATACTAAACCCTTGTGCTCAACTTGGGTGAACTTGTTCATGGAGTTATAGAACTGAATTTTATATGATCTAGCTTGATTTACTGTTGAATTATAATTTGATTTTACTGTTTTGTCTGGAACAAGTTAATATATCCGGAATATTGGATTTGTGTTATGGATTAATTGATTCTAGGTTGAAATGACCAATTAATTAATCGGATCTTGCATGATCATTGGGAATATAAATTAGACTTAGGAATTAAGCTGATTGTATTCTTTTGCACATAATGAAATGTCCAAGAATGGATTCTAAGCAAGTTAATGCAACCTAGATAAGTGATTACTAGAGTAATTCTGGGCACTTAATCTTTTGGTTAGTAGCTAGTAGCCTTGCAATGAGGTATAACTTAATTTTGGTAATCCAGCAATCTTAATTAACGGTAAACTAAGTTAGAGAATTATTTTCATTCCATAATGAAATGTACAAGGGATCCTTAAGTTGAGTACGCTTTTATTCCATTGAATCAAATTTTATTTTTGATAGCCAAGCTCTGTTTTACAATTTATTCTTGATTCACACTATCAATTGATCCGCCTAGATAATTTTACTTGAGATTTAGTTAGTACTCAACCTACAATCCCTATGAAGAACGATAATCTTTTATACTATAACTCAACTTAACCCGTGCACTTGCAGGATACCAGTCAGATAGTAATTAATAATAATTATTAAAAATAAAAATTGGTTGATGGTAATCATTGACAATGATAAGTGATGATCACCAACGGTAGGTGGTAATAGACAATGATTAATTATAGTAAGTGGTAATCAGTGGTAATTAATAATAATAAATACTAGTGAAATGAAATATTACTAATAGTAAGGATTTAATAAAAAAAATTGAGTAAAATAGTCTATTTTATGGAAATATTAAGTTAAAAATATTGAACTATTTTTCTAAAATGTGAATCAAATATACAAATCTCATATTCCCTTAAAATATTTTTAAGAAAGTGGAAAATATTTTGCACACTAAGCACTATCATAATAATGAGTTTGAATGAGCTCTTAAAAAAAATAAATTGATAAAAAATGGATTCTAAATTGACCAAAACAAATATTCAGTTCGATATAATCAATTATTTTAACATAACCAAAGCGATGAAACATAACTGTGTTTCATTATTTTTATTGAATTTTGTTTTTATCACTTAGGGCTTTTCAAATATTTATTGGGTAATTTTAAGTAGTTCGAGAGAATTATTGCTAGAATAATACTCTTTGAAGTAACACAATTTTCTTTTTCTTTTTTTTTTCATCTTCCAATGACACTACATCATTGAAGAGATATAAATTTCATTTAAAAATGTATTAATTTATGATTAATAAAGTGATGGGACATCTTTAGAATGGATCAATAAGATTAGAAGTTTGTAAAAAAATAAGAATAAATTTTCAATAAAATTATAGTGATGGACTTGATTTTTTTTTATTTATAATTAAGATGTCCTCGCATCTTTTCTTATTTATATTTAGGATTTTTTAAAATTTTTATTAAAAATAAAAATAATTCTTATTTAAAATAAAAATAAGAAGCTATACATCGTTTCAAATAAAATGTATCAATTTATGGCCTTTTATCGAAACATTTTGAAACCCAATCTATTTCAATTTAATGAAGCCACTGTTGATAATGAACTTACTTTTTCATTAACCATGATGTAATTGAACACTTTTATAATAAAGTAAAGAAGTACTTTTGTATAAATATAAAAAAAAAATAACAACGTTTATCATTTATGTTCCATCTTTGTTTTAAAGCATAAAAATACTTCTAAACATAATTAATTTAAAAATCATTTTGTAACATTGTGTTTTATGTTCAAAAGCAACTTTTTATAATATGTTATAAAAAGCTATGATAAGAAAAATAACTTCATTTTCATGCTGTATTTGAGTCGAATTAATGTAATTGATTTTACGAAATGTAAGTAAAATATAAAATTACGAGCGTAAAAATAATATTTTTATGTTAAAAAAATAAATATGATGAAAAGCAAAATCCGAGTTGCATGAAAGAGGAGGGAAAATAAAGAGGAGACGCTGCCAGGAGATCAGTCGCATGCAGGGAATGTGCAGAACATGCTGTACATTTCGTGCTGCCCGACTGTCTCCTTTGTCACATGCGCTCTCTCTCTCTCTCTCTCTCTCTTATGTGTTACCCATGTGCCTCTCTCTCTCTCTCTCTCTCTAAACGGAGCTTTGTTTTGATGGCTGGCCCATATCACCGTCACATGCCTCCTTTGGAGGATGCCACTCTCCCAATCCCACTTAACTGGCCCCCCTCTTCTCTTTGTGACTAAAATGCCCTCCCACTTTTAAAATTCTTAATTTAATACAGTATAATCTACTTTTATATTAAATTAAAGGCAATAAACTTTGTTCATATAATTATATGAAATTTTATTAAAATTTTTGTTACTCTTAGTAATGATTATTTAAAAAATAAAAAATTCGGTAAGTTATTATTACAGTAAGCTGTAGATTAGCTTGTGATGTATTGTCATTTTGTGATTTAAAAAGTAATAATGTGTTTGTGATTCATTTTATGGACATATAATTTATCAAATTTTAATTTGTGAAAATTTTGACAAGCAATGGGTGGATTCTCAATTTATTTTTTAGAGTATGAAAATAAAAAAATCTTCAGATATATAATAATAATAATAATAATAATAATAATAATAATAATAATAAGCGAAACAAGAAAGGAGTGCGAATATGATTTAGCAGTTTTTTTTTTAAACAATCTAGATTGCAAAATTAATATCACTTTTTAGTTTTTAGGCCACTTTTTCCCATCATAATAAAAATAGTCTAAAACGCGGACAAAATGTAATTTTATTATTATTATTATTATTATTATTATTATTATTATTATTATTATTTATTTGTGGATCTTTTATACCTCTTTGGGGTTATCCAGCTCTTAACTTCTCAACAATTTTTAAAATATTTCTTTTATCAGTTGCACCACACCGGCGTTCACGTACATGATACATTGTAAGGATTAATAAATTGGGTTTTGGACTTGGACTTTAGTATCTACTAATCTTTTAAAATCAATAATAATTCTTAAGCATTGATTTGTATATATAGTTAATAAATTAGTTAATAATTAATAAATTAATTAATTATATTAAAAATATTTTATAAAATTAACTATTAAATTAGTTAAAAATATAAAATGATGTAACAAAATATTAGTATAAATTGATATATAAATTAAATTAATTTATATATATTTAAAGATTAAATTATTTTAATATAATTAAAATATTTAAAACTCAGAACATAATTATTTAAAATACAATTAATTATATTTTAAAAAAATATACTTTACCCACCTATGATTTTGCTCTTTTTTTACTTAACCCATTGATAATTTTAAATGTTATAAGTCATTTACCTATACTTTCAATTGTTAATATTTTACCTATCTAAATTATTTTCTATTTAAAATTTGAAAGAAAACTCATATGAATTAAATTTGATTTTCACTTTTCAAAATTTTAAATCAATTTGACAATCATATGAAACTAAATTACCTAAAAAAAATCCTAATTTTATTGAAAATTTATCTTTTATAATTTGGTTCATAATTGTTTGATAAACGGTGTCAAATCACTTTTTTGAATGTAGATTAATTTTAAATCAGCATCAACCTGAGTCAAATATATCAGAGTTTTTGGTTGAATTTTGAATGAAAAATAATTTAGGTAAGCAAAATATTAATAATTAAAAATATAGATGAATGAATTACAACACTTAAAATTATAAGTTGGTTAAGTGAAAAAAAAGTGAAATCACGAGAAATAAAGTATAATTTATCCTATATTTTTATAATATTATATATTTATTTACATTTATTTTTATTTATATTTTAAAATAAAGATATAATAATATAATATTAAATGGTACTTGCTAAGGTGCCCCTAGGGGTTTAGTACCCGAGGTGGTGTGACATAATACAAGTCATTGGATGATATTACAAAAATCTAGGTGATGACTTAGTAATCTCATCTAATGACTTGTATTTTACCACACCACCCCAAGTACTAAACCCTATGAGCACTTTAGAATTCACCATATTAAATTAATTATAATTTATGACATATCATTTTTTTTTATAATTGTTTGAATGGTGACCTACTTAATATATATGCAAAGTTGAAAGTTCGAACCCACTACATGAAGGAAATAAAACCTTTAAGGCAACATTAGATTCCAGCTATGACATCTCAAATTTATTTATTTACTTAATTAACTAATTAATTTTTATGTATTTATTATTTAAAATAGGAATATAATTATTTATTAAGAATATGAGTTGTAAATTAACAAAAAAAAGATAAATTTGAAAAAAAATTTGAAGCTATCAACTTATAAATTATAAATTATTTAATATAATTTATTAAGTTAGAATTTATTTTTTCTAATGAGTTAGTGTATAAAACACTTCTAAAAATTACCTTATATCTTAATGACTAAGTAAATACAATATCAGTTGGTTTATTCATTTTACGAAATAGAACCTTAGACTATTACCTAATGCTTATTAGTTATTACCTATTTAAATTCTCTTACAAATAAGTTAATATAGACATGCCATTATTATGAAATTTAGAGAGATATCATAGCGCCAGATACAAATTTCGACACTCTCTTTCCTCGTTCATCGTTTATAATTTTTTTTTTTTGGGCAAGTTCATCATCTATCATTTATGATTTTATTAAATAACCTTTGTCATCTTAGAATTTTAGGCTCCAAAATGAGAAGTAGTTAACTCCCTATTCCCCCCAAAAAAATTTACAACTTTATAACATAATTAGGTAATTATGTGTATAAAATTTTTATATCCATTATATAGCCACTTTAAATCTCTTTGTTCACTTCCTATTCAACATTTTCATTTAGGGTCCATTGGGTGTAGGAGAAAATGAAATTTTTAAAAAATATTTTTCTAAAAAAATATATTTTTAAAAAATGAATTAATTTTTTGTTGTTTGATATATAAAGAAAAAAATATTTTTCAGTATTTAGTGTACAAAGAAAAATTAATTTTTTCTAATAAATTTTTTAAATATATACAATTTTATGAAAATAATTTTGTAATAAATATATAATCATAAGAAAACATATTTTTTATATTTACTTATACCAAATATGAAGGTAAATATTCATATTTTCATCAATAAAAAATGTCACATCCTAAAAATAACTTTAAATTTTTTTAAAAAAAGTTACAACTTTTTACAATAACTTTTGATAAATTTCAAAAAATAAAAATTTTCTATTTCATCAAAATAATATCACAATTACAATATAATGTTGTAACACATAAATGGATGATAATCAAAAAATAATTTATACTAGCAATGAATTAAATTTAAATTCATGTTGTAAAATAAATTTTCAAAACAAATTAATGTAATTTTTATTTTTGAGGACTAATTTAATAATTTTATTTTTTTATTAATTTTTTGTGCATAATAAGTTATAATTTGTACAAAGAATTTGTAATCTCTTTCCTAGAACTTGTTAATCAATGCAAACATCCAACTACTAGCTACCGTAGTAATTTCTTTCTTTCTTTTTTTTTTTTTTACAAATAGCTATCATTTTAATTTCATGACAACATAAAACGTTTTTTGTAATCTCTAACTTTATTCCAAATTTATTTTTCTTCCATTTTAAATTGATTTTGATTATACGATCCTCGTCTTTTCACCTTAATTTTTCTCAACAGTATTATTATAACTTTATTTTTAATATTCAATAATTATAAATTTAACACTAATCAATTGAAATTTGAATCAGCATTACTAATTGCCCCAAATATGAATGTCGCAGATGTGTTTGCAATCTTTTGATTAAAGCAAGTTCAAAGCTCTATAATTTGATCAATAACAACAAATTTATTTCTTATTTTCAAAATTAAAGTAATGGTGTAGGTTTTCGGTACATTTAATATTTTCCAATTTGAATATATGCTATTGTAAAAAAAAAATTTTGTATATAAGTGAGTTTTTATAGGTAGATTTAAGTGTTTATTTTATTATTATTTTTTATTTGTTTACATGAGGGTGGAATAAAATTAAAAGAAAAATATTTTTCATAAAAATTTAAAAATAAAAAGTAAATCTATACTTCCTACTTGTTCCTTTCACCCTCACACGAATTAAAACATTATGCATTGAGTAACTAGGAAAATGAATTTTATTTTTAAAAATGGGAAGTTGCTTTCTTAAAAAATAATATAACTTTCTGTTGATTAAAATTTATTTTTCTATTGACCATATTGACCAAAATTTTTAGATGTCCAAATAGGAGAAAAATGGAAATTAAATTTAAAAATTCATTTTCCTCCTACCAAATAGACCTTTAATGCTTTCATTGAAAACCTGGATTCTAGTTTGCTCTTGTAGAATTTCAGGTATGCTTTATGTTTATGCCTTAAGGGATCCTCCACATTAGAATGAAATTCTACATTGAACTGTTGATGACAAATCTATGATGGATTATCTCAAAACTTAGCAAACCAAAATAAAAATGGGAGGATATTTACGCTACACTTTAGAATGGGAAAGAAAGGGAGTGACAAGTAATGAATCACACCACAATGAATGAAGTCCTTTGATAAATGATGGTGAATGTCACAAAAATTGAATCTTTTAATAAGTCATAAAGTTCTTTTAAGAGCCATAGAGAGAAAGTTTACAAAAAAAAGACTAATTTTAGTTGTCAAAACTTAAATTTGAATCATCTATAAGGAACAAGCCTACTTAAATAGCTTTAGAGAAAATCTAGAATAATTAGGGCTTCAGTAAACCTTAACCTAAAGCAAACATATCACTTAAGTCCAAAGTAAATATAAGTAAACTTACTTAAGCCTAATGCAAAAATACCAATAAACCTAACTTAAAGTAATAAAATAGCTAACTAATGTGTAATATCCCGAATTTTCAATTCTATTATTTGAATCTCTAATTCTAAGGTCGTAGAAATGAAGAGCACGTTTGATTTAGCTTAGTGGGTGAATCTCAAGTTGAAAGGAATTAAGTGTAGGGTAAATGAAATTTTTGAAGGAAAGAGGATAGTAGGAAAAGAATTAATTTCCCTAAACAGTATAAATGATCAGAGGAGGTTAGAGAACCCTAAAAAAGGGAGTTATCTAAGTCTGACAGTGTAAGAAATTTTAAACAGACAGAGACCCTATGGACTAAATTGCAAAAGTGCAGAATCGGGTGTGGTTAAAGTGAAAATAATCAAGAATTTGGGATCTAATATGAATAACCAAGAATTTGGGGTGCAATATGTGATTTTAATTAGTGTGACCAATAGATTCATGACAAGTGTCATTGTTAGAAAAATAATGGCAAGAATAGCCTTACTAATTGGTGAAAAAGGACTAAAATACCCTTGAGAATTTCAAAAAGGACCAAAATGCCCCTAGAAGCTTCATGAAAAGTCTTCTTTCTTCTCCATTTTTCCAAAAGCTGTAGCACCTCCATGAAAGCTCCAAAACGTGCAGGAGAGAGAGAGAAAGTTTCTTTTGAGTTTTTCACCCAAAAATAGTGAGATTTAGGCTTGGGGGTAGAAGGGAAAGTTGCTCTTCTCATCAAGCTCTATCCATTGGTGTGTTTAGATTGAAGAGAAGCTCAAGTTTGATCAATTTTGGTGAGCTCTAAGTGAGGATTTTCAAGTTGTAGCAAGAGGTAAAATTGTTCTCCTCTAAGAGCTCTTTAATGTACTCTTCTTAGTTTCTTGAAATCTTGAGGTTGGTGTGGTCAAAGGTGATTAAACATGGAGTTTAGGATGATTTGAATATGTTTAATGGTGTTTTAGATGTTGTTATGATGATTTATGGCTTGGGTTTGGTGTAAAAACAACAAGAAACATGATGTACACATTTGGGTTTTAGAGGCATAATGGTGCATGTGTAGTGTTGGCATGATATGTTTAGAACTTGGCTAAATTGATGAAGTTAAATTGGTTTCTATGAATTTATGAAGCTTATGGAAGATGAAACTTTGAGTTGTGAAGGTGTTTGTGTGCATTTGCCCTTTTGGGAAGCTAAAACCATAATATGGAAAAGAAGGAAGGAAGGAGTTTTAGTGTTTAAAGTGTTTTTGGAGGATCAGCAAGGTACACAGGGTAGAACACGGCCCGTGTTGTACCCCGTGTTCCTCGTCGAAGCTGATCAGTGTGCTACACGGGGTGCAACACTCCCCGTGTTTATCTCAGGACTGAAGGGCAGTAAGGTACACGGGGTAGAACACGGCCCGTGTTCACCCCCGTGTTCTTTGTCGAGTAACCCAGTGAAGCCTCGAAGTGAACCAGTAAGGAACACGGCCCTAAACACGGGGTATGGGACCCCCGTGTTCTTTGTTAAGTGAACTTTTTTGCTTGATTTCTTCATGTTTTGCATGGCTTTACCCCTAGATCATTTTCTAATATTCATATGTGTCATTTCAAGCCTTAAAAACAAAGTATAGAGCATCTAAGTATGCATTTAATTAAGTGGAGAAAGTAAAGAATACATGAGGATTAGGGAAAGTGATGATGTTCTAATAAGAAACTATGATGTGTATTTGTATAGACTAAGGAGTGACAACTTGCAAAGGCAAGAGGAAGTGTAAAGGAGTTTTTGGTGAGAGCAAAGGGAACATCACATTGGAAGCTTGTGAAAGGTACCTAGCTCTATCCTTAAGCTCTGTTTCTATTCACATGATTTTCTGTATATTATGCCATTGTATGGAATGTGTATGAGATAGCTGTGTGCGCATCCCGGGAAGACAGAAATATTGTGGGTGTAAGGCCTATGGCTCGAGTTTTCCCCGGGATGGTAATGAAAATTGCTGTGTGCGGTACCTATGGCCTTTAGAGTTCCCCGGGAAGACAGTGAAATGCTGTATATGAGGACTATGGCCTTTAAAGTTCCCCGGGAAGACAGCGTGATGCTGTATATGAGGCCTAGGTACAATTATCTATGATGGCCATCTAGATATTGATATGAGTCCTTGAAGGGGATTGTTGATTGCTATGTGTGATGCACATTTCTTACAATGGTAATGAATGAGGTGACATATGATTGATTGATTTCGAAATGTACGTTTTATTTGCTTAAGGATCTGGAATGGCTTGATATGTTTTTATGGTAATAGCTAGCTACTGGAAACTTTGTTTCTTATGTTTTTCTGTATTGTGACTAACCATTCCAGGTGATGCTTCCAAAGGCTCTCATGACAAAGGACAATAATGTTTTGAGATTGTAAATGCGATGAAAAAAAAATATATGTCTAGATAGTCGGTGATATTGTACATAATGGATGTACGAATTGTAAATTGAACTCTTTTTGTATAGTTATATGACTTTTGCTCATGTGTATAAAGTACAGAAATTTGAGATATTCCGTATTAGCTTGAGGTAGATGGCGAATGAGTACGTATAATCATCTAGTAAATAAGGAATAAGGCGTTGATAAATAAGGGAGTTACATAATGGACACCAAAACATTAACTTTAAAAAAGGTCCAAATGTCTTTAAACACAATAAAAGCAAAAATAAAAGTCTCAAAGGTCCAAAATGGATATACATATTAGACACTTGTTAAGTCCCCTCAAGTTTTTCCTCTTTGTGCTTTCAAGCTTCTTGAATCAACTCAACCCTTTTGGCTCTACTTTTAGAAGTTACCCCTCTTGGATCATAACATTTGCTCTATGATGAGCTTAGTTGAAATTGCCTAATGAAATTAAGAGCAAGTTTATATTTGTTAGAACATTTGAAAAGAGCATATTGAAATTAGGACTTTTTTTAAAGAATGTCAAAATATCTTATGCTTTCATCCTCAAAATCCTTTTCATCACTTTTTTTATTTTCCTTATGCTTACCTTACTTAGAAAATTAAGTGCCTAAAAACTTGATTTCTTGTATGAAGCTTCCTACATCTCAAAAGATAATGAAATTCATATTTCTACTATGCCTTTGATTAATCCATATTGAGTTTCTAGAAAAGCTTTTCAAATTTGGACCTAAAGAACCTTAACCTCCTTAATTAAGCCTTAAACTAATAAAGTGAAAGAATACATTCAAGCATCTAAGTTTAATTAACACCTTGTCCAAGCTAATAATAAAGAGTAATTATTCACTATCCTATTCCCCAATGCAAAAGCAAGAATTTACACATATTTATTTTAGGGCCATTAGAACTATTCTCACTTTTCATGGGATGAAAGGACTACATGTTGTGTCTAGAATCATTATACTAGACACTAGGTGCAATAAATACTAGCAAGCATGTCTTGTCATTATCTAATCTACCTTGAATACTAAAAGAGTTTTTGTCATTATATTTCTAAATTTTAATATCCTTCTAGTAGATTGCACCTCATCCATAGCATTAAAAATCTAGGTACAAATTGTTGGATGTCCTATGTCTTATAAGACATATGTTGTAACTTTTCATACCCAATTTGCTTATATATTTCAAACTTATTCTATTGGTCTTGCCTATGTGGAAGAAAATGAAGAATCTCTTTTTATCATTCTTGATCCAAACTAAAGCCCACATGTTATTTTATCCTAAAACAATTATCCAAAGAAGATTTTGCTAAATCTTGCTTAATTCTTGGGTAACCCATTATGAAAAAGCACAAATTGCTAAACAACTTGTCCAAATAGCTGAATCATCCTTTGATATGAAAGGTAATGGTTCCATTAAAATCTATTTTCCAAAAAAGAACCTAATTCAATCTTAGTAATCACTTAACTTCGAAAATAAATGATGATTGAAGATGATATCAATACTAGAGTTCCTATTCATACTTTTGACTTTAGTGAAAAACCTATTTATGAGGCCACTATTGATGGTAGTCATAAATGATATGATCCAACATGATGTAACCATGAATTGTGCATGCAATGGAGTAATGAAAAAGAGGAAAATAAGTCTAAAAAAGGTAAGAAGAAGTCTAGCAAACAAAGGCTAAAAGAAATATTTGAAGCAAAAGACTCAAAAGTTAGACTCTTAAGAGAATTTAGTGGAAAGATTGACTATTATGTGACATATGGCAATCCATGTCCTTTTTACATGATACAAGATAATCCAAACTATGATGATAAATTCCCTCTTTTCTAGTACACTTTAAAAAAGCATCAATCTAAATAAGACTAGAAAATAAGAGGAAAATAGGTCTAATGACCAGATGGAACACAAACTATAGAATTTACACCCATAGAATTCACTTTGAATTAACAATTAGAAAATGCTTTGTCCTAGAGTAAGTTGCTCAAACAACTAGTAGCCTCTTAGAAGAAAAGAACATCAATAATGGGAACTTATCAAAAGATAACAAACTAAGCCATTAAAGAATTGTCCTAAAAGATGTAGCATCTCTATTAAGAATTATTGTAACTTATAGCATCATCTAGATTGTTTTTTAATCTTATAATCCAAAAAGAGGTTGAAATGAGAAACCTTAAAGCCCGACTAAATTCCTTCATAACTTTACATGTTGGAATGGTTAACCAACCATTAGGTTCATGCCTACCCTGATGGCATAACCTTTATTAACAACTCCTAGTCTTTATAATGTTGTTACCTTCTTATCACTATATCTTCTAAACCCTCAACTTTCTAAACTTCTACTTACTAGTAAATGAAAGCCTCCATAATGCTCATAAAATGCAAGTAACCTTGATCTAATTGAAGACCTTTTTAATAAATAGCTTTGTTATGTTTTTGAAAGAAATAATGGAAGAAAAAAGTGAGACTCCTCCAAATAAAAAAAAATTCTAATGTTTTCATAGCGTATGAAGATGAAACATCTAGAATCTACCATAAAGAACCTATATGAAGAGAAGATGAAGATACCATGTTTGACAAAAAAAAATTTTTCTTGATACCATTAAAGGATTTACTTTAAATGATGTTTCTCTTTTTCAATGGAGAGATAATTTTCTAGAATTTTATTCTTGGATGATAGTTGCACAATTGAAAAAAAAAGCTCTTTATAACAATCGTTTGGAGCTTTTCCTTCAAGAATGCAAGGAAGATTGAGAGATTATTGACTGTTTTTAGGATAATATTGCTAATTTATGTATCATAATTCAGCTAGTGTTGATAATTTTCTAACAAATCTTCATAATGAATTTCTTGGCTCATCTCTTGATGTTGAAATACAAGCTAAAAATGAATTTATGAATATGAAGTGCCTCTCATTCAAAACAAAGCATCTCCAATTAACATTATGATACTATGTTAAAGAAGTATTAACAAATACATGGAATAGATAAAGTTAGTCTTACATATATTTTTCTCCAATCATTCTTTAAACCACTTAGATAACAAGCAGAAGTGGCACTTAAATCTTTGGGCTTAATGATTCTAAATACATTGCTTGGAAATCTTTACTAAGTAATCATTACTACCTTTATTCATCTTTATGAACAAAGAACTTTCTTCAAACACTTTAGTAACCTAAAACTTGGAAAAGCATATGAAAGGCTAGACCTTATCATCAAATATTTTTCATAAAATAAATAAAAAAAATTATAAAGAATAGATTCAAGCCATATACATTAAAGAAAGAATGGAGGAAAGAAAAAAGGAGATCGATATTTTATCTTCAAACAGAAGGGACATTTTCTAAAAGATAACCACTGAAAATCTCTTATCAAAATTTAATTGATCAATACTGTCAATCAAATGAAGATCTAGAATCTTCTTTTAAAAAAGAAAGCCTTAAAACTATTAATAGATTTAGTATTTTGCATCAAAGAAGAAGAATCCATGTTCTCTAATATGGACTTAAAAGAAATATCTATAGAAGAATGAAAGATAAATATGATGTAGATAGATTTTTGTGATGTTGATCCAGCATTCATAGAATGTAATACAATCCTTCTTATTAGAACCAATTTTATTCTAGAAAAAATATAATAAGCCAATATATATCATTGCCTTCTTGGATACTTGCTCAAAAGAATCCATGATGAATCTTGATATTCTTCGATAAGAATTTTAGATGAAGACCTATAAGTTAGATAAAGTAACTAGTGAAGAGATTATGGTTGTTATGCAAGTTTCTAAGCCTATTTACCTAAAAATATTTCCCAATTACATTGTAAAACACCAATTTTATAGCCCAAAAAGTCCAAGAAAAATGTTCTTATTAGATTTGATTTCATTCAAAAGATACTAAAAGACAAAATGCATTGGGAAACTAATGGCTTACAAAGAGGAGGATATTTTGAGCCATGGACTTCAATATCAAAAATATTCTTTATAACAATAGAATTTGAAAGTGTTACTCAAATGGTAACCTAACAGTCATATGAAGAATCCTACTTAGGATTTCTCTAAAAATGCAACCATTTTTTATTATTCAATTTAGAATTCTTCACCAAGTTACCATTTAAGAAGAATGAAGATATCAATCCAACTAAAGCAACCTATTTTGGAATGCATCTAAACCATTAAAAGTTTTTGAAAAAGAGTTATTTCATCTTAAAATGCAAGGAATTATTAAAGAAAAATCCTCTTCATGAGCTTGTCAAGCCTTTTATGTTAACAGAATAGTAAAGCAAGTTTATGAGAAATTCAAACTTGTCATTAATTATAAACCATTAAATATGTTCTTGGTATATGTCAAATTTCCTTTTTCAAAAAAGAAAAGTATTGTTGCAAAAATTGCCCATTGCTAAGATCTTTTCCAAGTTTAATCTTAAAGTAAGATTTTGGCAATTAGGAATATATCCACAAGAAAGGTATAAAACTACCTTTTGCATTCTTAATTTTCATTACTAGTGGATGGTCATGCCTTTTGGATTAAAAAATATCCCCTTAGAATTTCAAAAAGGCCATGATAAAAATATTTAAGACAATCCATCCCTTTTTTATTTACATTGATGATATCTTTTTCTTTTCCAAAACACCAAAAGACCATGTAACACTCTCTAAGCATTTTCATTCTTTAGTTTAAAAATATGGAGCCATGTTTTCTTAAAAGAAAATGAAGCTAGCCCAACACTCAATTGAATTCCTTAACCTAGTAATCCATAATGATCAAATTCAATTACATCTCCATATAGCCATAAAAATCTAGGAGTTTCCATGCGAATATCTAACAATCAAGTAGGTCCAATAATTCTTAGGGCTTATACATTATATGAAAGAATTTATTCCAAAAATAGCCTAATATCTTTCTATCTTACCCTAGTTAATATAGAAAAAACCTATTTCGATGGACTTCTGCTTACATTGATGCTCTAAAATGGTTGAAAAAATATTTACAAAATCTTTTATCCTTCTAAATAGCATAAAAAAATGGTTGATGCATTCTTTAAATTGATGCAAGTCATTTGTATTAGAGAGTGACACTTCTCGATGAATCAAAAGGGCAGGCTATTTGTGGATGTCAAAGTGAAAAATTCAAACCCATTAAATAACAATATCATTCCACTTTCAAAGAAATTTTGCGATTAGAAAAGCAATTGAAAATTTTAAGTTTCATCTAATTAATTGACATTTCCTAGTTAAAATGGATATATCAGCATTCCTTGAAATGCTTAATTCAAAGGATACTTTAATTCCTCATCCACAGTTAGTATGGTGGAAAAATTGGTTTGAACAATGGAAATTATATGTCAAACATATAAAAGGGAAAAGTAATTTCCTCCTAAACTATCTTTCTAGCCTTACGAAATTCAATCTAAAAGTTCATCAATTTGTCTCACAATAACCTTTTATTCTTCTAATTTTCATAATGGATCATAGATTATCTTATTCTAAATCACCTTCACTTTATTTTGAAGCTTTACCTTTATAAATAAAAAACTTTAATCCTTCAAATCTTTTTAAAGATAAGATGACGTGTGTAAACTATACTTATGTTGTAGAGTATGGTTTCATAGGAGCTTTACGGCCAATAGTCATCCATCTAGACTATCTTATTTTATAATCTTTAACCTCATTGTTCTATCTAATTTTCCTAAGATTGGATATGTTTTGTCTAAATATCTAATTTATCTTTGCACAATCTTGATAAAAATAAAGCCTTAGCTTTTATCAACCTTACTCTCATTAAAGATTTGAAGGAACATATCATAAGTACTTTTATTTTTCTCAATGGTTATCTCTTTTTAAGCTATTATTGCAATGGCAATAGGACCTTATGAATCTTTCTTATGATTTTATATTAGTCTTGTTTCATTATCATTAGTATTTGGAAAATATTGAAGAAAGAATGCTTTTCCAAAAGCATTTCCATTATCAAATAGGACCATCCACTGAATGAATTATGTCAAGTATTCTTATTCTAGATATGACCAATGGCTTCATACTCATGCTACTATGCTAATGGAGTTAATCCAAGCAATGTTCCTAAAGATGCTTGGCAAAAAGCCACATGGTTTGACTAGTCTCTTGGTATTTTTCTTAAATTCTACAGAAAAAAGGTATGAAAAAGCTTATCAAGTATAACTTATAAAACATCAAAAAGAAATTGAGAATGATAACATAGATTACTTTGAAAGCATTGGTTCTGGAGATAGTGACCCATACAATGTTCTTAGTCTTGCTTTATGTCTTGTAAAATATTTTCTTTTGCTTTATGCCATGTTTTATGTCTTGTCATTTTTTTACTTTATGTCTTGTAAAAGTATTTGTATCTTTAGATAATGATTTAATTTAATGCATTCTTTAGAATGATACCATGTGTCTATGTAATCTTATCCTTGTGTTTGGTGTCTGCTTATAAATAGTTGCACTCTAATACTTTTTAAGGTATAGGAAGCTTTCAGCTAACATTAGTTTATGACTCTTTCTCCATACATTTCTCTCTTTCTTCTCTTTACTTCTTTAATTCTTTTCGATTATTTAACATTTAAAATTTTAAACTAAAGTTTTGGATTTTAATTTTATAAAATTATTTTATATTTTTTGAATTATATCTTGTAAAGTTAACCAAACATAATAGTTATGTATACATAATTATGATTAAAATATTAACTTGCCTTTCACCATGTTTACCTTCAATTAACTTCCTTGATAATTTAAACTTCAAACATTTACATGTCTTTAAATTTTTTGAAAATTGCATACATCTTTAATCTCTAGAAGGGAGTTATCTAACACATCTTAATTTATTCAAATCAAATTTTTTATTTTTCTAAATTATTCTTTATTTTAATTATCCATTATATATATATATATATATATATATATATATATATATATTAACTTTTTCTATTTTTTACAACCAATTTTTGGACCTTGTGTACATGTCTCACTAACTTTCTTTTTTGTTTCAAATACCTAACTATTATAATTAGTCCTTTTATCTTTCATCATACTATATTAATAAATAGCTCACATTTTCTTAGTCTTTACTTTTTTACCTAGTAGTGCTATATTTTTTTTCCTCATAACATCAATGTATTAAAAATTCTAAATATTTGTTCTTAATGAGACTCTGAATTTATAAATTTCAAATCAAGTTATAAGATTCTTAACTGTGAAAGTAATTAAATGAAATTTTCTTTTATCTTAAAAATACATACATACATACATACATAGTAAATAGTAATGTTTGAAATTTTCATTTACATAACTTGATTATATTATTACTTCTTATTTTAATATTTGTAATAATTTTCAAGTAACCAAAAATAAAATAATTGATATATTTTTAAGAAGAAAACTAGTGATAAAAAAGGGATAACCTAACTCAAAATTTTCTTACAAATAATATGATAATTCATATTTAATAAGAAAAAATTAAAATTTTTAGTTTTAATTTCATCATTAATGTATCAAATCCTTGAAAGAGTAAAGAAATGTACTTTGAATAGAAGTAATTTTTAATATCTTTTAATTTAATAGTTTATTCACTTTCTCTTATTTTTCAGCAATAATTTGTAATGAAATTATGTTTAAGATGTTTAGCAATACATAAAATGCTAAAAGTCATATAACTTTATAAGTTTTCTATATATTAGTAAGTTTCTAGTTTAGCACTCCCAAAAAACTTAGTTAAGCTTTGTCATCGCTACTTTTTAACCTTCCTTAAAGTAATACATTCTCTTTCAATAATAGATTTAAAAATTTTATTACTAGAAAAAAATTAAATTTTTTAAGGCTTTGTCCTGCTTTATGTTGTGGATTCGAACTCAAATATTTGCATATGTGAATCTTATAATTTAATCACTCCTATTATTATTAAATTTTTTTTAAGTTTTTCTATCCATTTTTAACATTAAGAATATAGAAGCATATAAATTCAAAGTACTGATAATATTTATTAGAGTTTTCTTTATTTTTTATTAGAAGGGATTTTTCATAAAAACCTTTCATTTGTTTGTTTATAAGTAAAAGTATTTTTCTCTTATTTTTGTAATCTTATCCAGTGGCTTATATTTTGCTACACCACCCCAGGCACCAAACCCCTAGGGGCACCATAGCAAGCACCATCATTTATATATTTCATTATAAAAAAATAAAATATTGTGTCAAGATAATGAGAGAAAATATCTTTTCCTTTAAAATAAAAAATATTATTTTTCATTACATAACTCATGTTTAATATTAATAAATAAAAATTTCTATCATTTTATTATAAATATAAATAAATAAAATTATTTCCATGGGAGTATACTTCCTAAAATTAGGTCAATGTTTCTATGGCAACTTTAAACCATCACATGGCCATACCCTTAAGTTTAAATTAAAAAACTTGTTTGAGTATCATAAGATATTAATTATCATGCTAACCATACCAAATTCCTAAGCAAATTAGAATTTTAATTGGATTTTGGACTTAACATAATGAGGCAAACATGAAATTTTTCATTTGCATAGTCTTAAGATATGGTCATGATTAAACATAGCTAACACATTCTATGCAAACAAAGGTCACTTCCTATACATCAAGTTAAGATAACACTTTTTTGCATATAGTTAAGTTTGACACAAATTCTAATGGTTATTAACTTTATATTTTGAGATATTTTCTTATTCAAGTTAGGTATTTGTGTTATAATAAGAAAAAGATTCCTTTTCAAATAAGTATTTTTAGGTCAAAAATATTTATTTTAGCCAAGGATTTGAGGTATGAGAGAGATATGATGTAAATATTTATAGGGGTTATATGAGAACCCATATAGAGGTTTAAAAGCAATGTAAGAATAGTGATTAGAAAGTTATAGAGTTATAATTGAAAATATTCATATATATTATCCTATAATCTTTAATGATATAATAGATCTTTTGTTATTTGTGATTTTCCTCCTAAAATTTGAGATTTTTTACATTAAATTGTTTATGTTGTTTATTACACTACTTTGGCTAATTTAATTGCTTGATGCCTTGATTGTTGAGAGAAGAGATATTTTTCCTAATAACTAGTATCAAAGCATGTTTAGTCTTATGAGAGTGATAATCAGAAATAGCAGAGCTTGGTTGATGTTGCATGATGGACGATGGATGAAGTTGATGGTAATAAAGATGATTCGATCATATGGAAATGATGATAATATTGCTTGTAATTTATGATTTGGATGAAAATGTGTAGAGATTATACTAGTTTATGAAAGTGTTTATAACTTTGGTATTCTTGTAGATGTAAGATATTATTATGGATGAGAAGCTTATGGATAGATTTTGGTTGTCATAACCTAATCTCGATCATGACTAGCATGAATCCCAATACTAGTTTCCACAATCCTTAACATTATTCACTCTAATTCATTTAATGAAAATCTTTATATTTCTAAAGGGACTCAAAATTTACTTTAAATTTTATAGAAAGTCTAATAGAGTTTTCCCTTGTTTTTGAACACTTATTGAGGGTTACACACCCTAAACTATGAAACCTTTGAATTTTTCTCAAATATGACAGTATCAAATATACATATAATACTATACAATCTTAAAATATGCTTATACATATATAGACAATTCAACACATCACATGAATCAACAAATCTCTATCTTTAGTGTTGAATCTAATCCTAATTGTCAAATCCTTTATTAAGGCAGTCCTTAATTCTTCATATATGTAATAAGGCTTGAAGGCACTTATTTTATCCTAAAAACATTGAAATTAAAATAGATCGAATTATAAGAACTCAATAAGCATACATCTACCATTACTTATGTATATATATAATAGTTATAAACTAATCATATATTAAATTAAAAAATAATAACAAACCCATTTTCAGGATTTTTGGATTATACAAAACTAAGCCTCGAATTTATCGTGCACCTGCACACAAGTTAGATTTCATATCTTACATCATAATTTATAGTAATCTCAATTATTCACTGATATATGATATTTTAATTATATTACAAGCATACATCTACCATTACTTATGTATATATATAATAGTTATAAACTAATCATATATTAAATTAAAAAATAATAACAAACCCATTTTCAGGATTTTTGGATTATACAAAACTAAGCCTCGAATTTATCGTGCACCTGCACACAAGTTAGATTTCATATCTTACATCATAATTTATAGTAATCTCAATTATTCACTGATATATGATATTTTGATTATATTACATACCACCCTTTTTAGGTAGTCATCACATTCACAAACAACTATTACGGCTTCAAGTCTTTACAATCATATTAGATAGTAATACTCAATCACAAATAAGTTTCAATATCACATCATATTACATAACTATTTAAAGTATCATACATATAGCTAATTTTTGACTTTACTGTCGGATTTAAACTCTTCACAAACTGTTGTCAGGAATTTCTTATCTGACTTTCACGTTACTACTTCCATCATAATGCTTATTTTGAATGCCACTCTTGGTATAACTCATAATGTCATGAACTCACCATGAGTACCGGGCAATCTCAATACAAAATAACTATTCCATTATCACGAAGCAATAGCAAAGCACACAATAGTGTATATATATATATATATGTATCACCATGCCCTCTTGCATGGCCACAATAGTTAGATATCCACCACCATGCTTTCTAAGCATTGTTAGTTAACATTCACTCTAATAAACAATTTTACTTATACTAAGGATATTCATTCCATATCATTTATGCCTAGTCATGAGGGTAATTTAATCATAAGTAAGTTACACAATTGTACCTTTAAGAACTTGCCCATGAATATATATATATATATATATATATATATGTAATTTGTATCATGAATAAGAAAAATGTAATTCATAATATTGAAATTAGAGGTGTTAATTCATGCCATTTGGCTTAACCTATTTATTAAACGTGTTAAGAGAAGTCACCCATAGGTCACTCGTTTAACTTATTTAATAATTTTAATAAAATTTATATTAAAAATTATTTATAAATTTTTTTACTTATTATTTTTCATAAAAATATTTTTAATTATTAATAAAATACTATTTTAAATTTTTATTATTATTTTATTAAACTAATAATTTTATATCTTTATTATATATATTTATTTATGATTAAAATATTAATTATTTCTTAAATAAAATTTTTAAAAATTTAATATAAATTCTTACACAAGTTGGCATGTTAACTTAAATCCAAATAAACGTATCAAGTTCATGTTAAGTTATCGTATTGTATCATGTTAGAAATTGTCACTCCTAATTAAAATAATCCTTTATTAAAATATTGAACTATGGTGAGATATATACTCACCTGATGAGTTATGCATTCCCTATTGAAACTCAAATTAGTTTATTTTCACCTTTTCCTTTTTTCCTCCACCTAAGATGCTTAGCTGAAGCTTATGGGTGGTGGAATAGCATTGGATGCCAGTGAATTGAAAAAAAGGTAGCTTCCTACTATAGAACTGGTGCAACACTACATGGCTTCCTCCCACATCATCAACAATAGCAGTAGTAGGGAATTGGCTATGGATGGAGCTTGGGTGGTGCACGGTGGTCAGACACGGTAAGCTTGTCAACCGTAGCTTACTAGCTCCTATTAGTTATCTTTGCCATACACACTCGAAAGGCCTACTGCTATGCTAGCATTACAAATACTGGTGGAAAGCAACTTGTGATGGTGGCACAAGATGGTACCCAATTGGAATTGAGAGAGAGGAGAGGCTATATGAAAAGAGAAGAAAGTTAGTTTCTTCGAAAGGAAAGAGAGAAGAATCCAAAAATAACAAGAGAGATAGCTAGGTAAAAGTAAAAGGGAGGAGAGAGAAAATAAAAAAATGATCTTTAGTGAATGATTATGCATATTGCGGTGCGCCATAAGCTCATATTCCCCTTTAATCTCATCCATCCATTCTTACTTTAAAGGATCTTAGCTATCGTGTCATAAAACTTATTTTATTTAAAATACCATTTCATATATTTTCAATTCTCCCTTAATACATACATATAAATGCATATATTTGTAATAGCCTAATAAATTTTAAAAGTCCTAAAATAATTATTTTAAACTTTCAAAATTCCTAAAAATAATTTTTCAAATACAAACGAATTATTTCATAAATCCTTGTACCCATGATCACTAAAATTATTCTCAACGTATGAAAAATTCCTTGGAAAAATGGTCAAATAAAGATAAATATATGTCGACTATTACTATTGATATCATTTTCATATGCCAAAAGTTTTAATAAGAAAAAAATTTAAAACTAAATATTAACTAAAAAATTAAATAAATATTTTGATCTTCCCAAGAATAATTTATTGAAGACAAATGGTTAATTTTATAAATCTTTGCTTAGAAAATATTTAAATAAACCTTCAACTAACTCTAGCGAATTAAACAAAATAATAGAAATTTGAAATCAATTATTACCTAAATAAATAAAATAGATATGCACAAACATTGAAATTTATAAAACTTTAAATATTAACTTGGGTTATTACATTAGTGAAACAAACTTGTTAACACACTTGCTAGGAAGATAATTGCTAGAGTTTGAAAAGACTTCAATGGTGGACTTTTATGGTTGGTACTCCATAAAGTCTCATTTAACAATAAATGAAGCATGGAGATTGATGAAAATGATGAAATATGTCAATATGAAATTATTAAGTTTAACCTAAATTATAGTTGTTATTTATTATAAATTATTTCATATTGTGAGTTCTCTTCCTATTTGAGATAGGTATTTATCTTATAATAAGATTGATATTTCTTATTAAATAAGTATTTTTAGGTTATAAATATTTATGTTAAGAAAGGATTTGAGGTATGAAAGAGATGTAATATGTGTACTTATATAGGTTATGTAAGAACCCATATAAAGGTCTAAAGAGAGATGTAAGGATAGTAGTTATGAAGTTGTAGGGTTATGATTGAGAACTTTTATATACATTATCTTATAATCTTTAATGATATAGTAGATTTTTTTTCATCTTTAGTTTTTTTTCCTAAAATGTGGAGTTTTCCATGTTAAAATATTTGTATGCTTTATTATGCTACTCTGATTAACTTAAATGCCTAATGCTTGATTGTCTAGAGAGGGAATATTTTCCCTAACACACTTTCTATAATAGTAATGAAAAACATTATAAAGTACTTTATCTAAAAACATGTTATTATAGTGATTAACTTACACACATAGCTTAGATATACTTAATGTGATTAAGAATTTATTTATATTGTCAAAATATATTTTCTATAAGAAAATCTTATTTATAATTTGTATAAATATTAAGGAATATCATGTTACCTATATATTTTTTTACTAAAAAAAAATAATGTATAGCATTATAATAGTGAAAACAAATAATTTTCATTTTAAAATAAATTGAATAAATACAATAACAAATTATTCGATACTTATATAATATTTTAAATTTAAATTTAAAGTAAAAAAAATTAAGACAATATTAAATGTTAGAATAAAGTAATTGTTTTCAATTATGAATTACCATAAGAATTGTAAAGCAATTTAACTTTGGTCCTTTCACAAAAATAGGGGTATAAGTATATAGTGTTAGTGTATATGCCCTAAAACCAATTATATTGGTGATTGTAATTTTGAATCATGTTATTTTAATTACAATTTCAAATATTATAATTATATATATTGTCTGCGTAATATATTTAATTATAATAATAACCTTAGAATAATTGTATTCTTAAATGTCCCTAGTCATATATCATTGTGGATTAGGTTGCTTTGATATGTTAAGACTAGCATGTGTGAAGACTTATATGGGATATTAAGTTTACACATGAGTACAAGTTAGAGAACTTGTATACTGGACCAACCCATATTAAGAACACTACATGAATCGTTATATGAGTGTCATAAGTGGTTTTTAGTGATAATTATTAATATGGTCCTTTGACTTGAGATCACCAAGGTTTCTTATATGTGAGTTTCATATCTTGATACTATTCTATGTCACTAATGATTGAGTGAATGCAAGGGTAGATATTGGATATATCACATATCATGCGGAGGGATTTGTGTGATCAAGATGGGATTTGTCCCTCCTATATAACAGGAGTAATATCTATGGGCCCCTTGATTAAGTAAAGTTGAGAAAATGCATGGCCATGCTCAGATGAAATGACATGGGATGTCAATTACATTTGTTTCAGTCAGCTTACTTAGGAATCAAGAAACCTTAAGATTGAGCTATACGGGAATGACACGGTCCATGTCTCGTGCTCAATCTAGATGTATAGGACAAAAGGATATAAGTGATGATCACGTGTAAAGGTTTAGTCAAATCACCGACTTTCTCATTACTTAGGTAACAATGATGTATTGCTAGACACCAATCATTGTTTATGATCATTAATATGATTAATGGTCATTGCCAACGTAATGAGAGCCTGTAGGGTCGCACACTTAGAGCCAAGTGAATTTGGAATTAATGAACCAAATTGTTTGGGCTTAATATTTAGGAATTCATGTTATAATTATAAGGCCCAATAATAAGCCTATAATTGTACATGGAATAAAGCCCAAATAGGTTAGGTTTTTCTATGCACCTATTTAAGTAGGCTTGTTGGGTAATAATAGGATTACTATCATTATTTACACACCCCAAAAAGGCATAGAAAAACCCTAGCACCTCTCCTTAACCAAAACCCCTGAAGAGGCGTAGCTAGCACTATAAGGTGAAAGGAGATCGATTCCAACCGGTGTTTATGTGGATATTCATCGGTGATTCATGGGTTCGTGTGGATACCATAGAGGTGCAGCCATATTAAACGTTGCACTGGTGATCTGATCTTCTAGTTTCTATCCCGGTTCGTGATTTGGAGAGTAGATTGGGTTGGAAAACAGACAGGAGCAGATCGAATTTGCTGTGTAGCGGATAGAAGATTTTTGGCCGAAAGGTATAAACCCTAATCCCTAATCTATGGCGTTCTTAATTCACATGGATCCTTAGTGGAAATCGTGCAAAATTTTTATTCTGCTGTGCATGTATGATGCACGATTTCCGGCAGTATTCCACTGTGCATGTATGATGCGCGATTTCCAGTATATAGTTCATTAGCAAAGTTCTAACATAAATATAAGCAATAAGCAAAAAGGCTTAAACATGCAAATATCCAAAATAAATACATAAAATGTGCTAAATAAAGGCAATGCAACCACAAATACATATATTGTCAATCTTTGTGAAGCCTTTCCAGAAAAGGTGTGCATTATCAAAGATAAATATGATTGCAAACTCCAAAAACCCTTGCGTACTCATGCTCTAAGAGATAACATTAAGAATTTGTGAGAAATTATAAAATAATGGCAACAAGGTATTGTAATCATTTAGCTAGTAGAGTATTAGAGGTGAGGATGCAAAATGCACATAATAAAGTCAATTTGGCAAAAATGGAGCCTCTTGCATATTGTAATGAAAGTATTTATAAGCCATTGACTTGATGGATTCTAGCACTCTGTCATCATGGGTTGTTACCTCGTGGAATGACCTATCACGTGTCTAAGTGGTTGAAAAATGGCCTATAACTCCTAAAATAATTGCCCATAACCTATAAACTACTATTACAAAAAACTTGATTAACAGTAAATGTTTAGTGAATTTCAAGTTAGAATACAACAAACATTTTATTAAGTATTATAGTAAATATTTTATGACATTGGTTATAAAATTATCATGAAAAAGGTAATTAATATTGATTACCATAACAAAAAAAATTATCATCATTTCTTGTAGGAGAAAGGACCTAGTAATTGGTGCAAAGTTAAAAACAACAGTTCTTAGTAAGCAATTAACAAAAAATATTTATCAGATATTTTTTAAGCAAAATACACTCACCTCTTATAAGTTTTAGTCTAATTACGCACATTTCCCTCTATTTTCCAAAATATAAACTAACTTCTCTTCTTCTTTTTAGAGCCTTGATACTATCATTTTATATTTTAAAATTTCCACTTTGCCTCTATAAATTACAGAAAAGTTATTAGAAATAAAATGTTATATTTATTTAATTTATAAAATGTAAATGCAATTCCTTAAAATCTTTCTCCATCCAAACTTCTTTTTTTTTATCAACATTTTATCTTATAGTCAAAGCAAATTACTTAACTTCATTTTTTTAGTTTCTTCTAGAAAGTTCTCTTTTTTCATCATGATCCCAACTCAGTTACACAACGACATTGCTGGCTTTATTTTGCCCTAAAGTAAATCAATTCTTCCTATTCTTCATTTCCCTTTTTTGATTCCTTCTTCTTCCATGTCTATATTGTTTTCTTGTCTTTCAATATTTTCAATTTAAGAGTTTAGATCAAATTCTAACACCCATTTTTGAGTGCTATGTTCTTATTTTTTATTTTTTCCTTTGAATTTATTATTTTTTATTTTTGGTTTTTATTTTTTTTTGTTTATTTCCTTTTTGGCTTGATTTTTTTCTTAAATATTTCTATGATCTACCTTTTTTTAACATTTTTGGTATTTATATTTGGAATGTTGTTCTTATGCATTTTGTTTTGGTTTAACACCTCTTATTTACTAGATATTTGTAGTTAAAAGATACAAATACCATTTGATGCATTTATTTTTACTTCTTGTTCTTTAATTATTTGCATACCTTACTTTTGATAGTTACCTTGTAAATAAGTACTTTTTGTATTCATATTGATTCCATGGTAGTTAAAAGCTATTTTCCACATTGTAGTTTGTAAAAAAAAATGCAAGTATTTTCTATTTTTTTAGTAAATAAATTTGATATTGCATTTTAATTTTAATGGTATTTTCATACTTTTTTAGGTAATATTCTAATGTTTCTAATATGCATTTTTTCCTAAAGAAAGTGTCATTCTATTAGGGTATTTTAATCTATTGATACATTTTGGTGATAAGATCATTATTATTAGTAATGTGGATTCGTATAGGTATAACTACATAATGTTATTTAACAATGTGCTTAATGGCATACTCCGTCATGATGGTGGCATAGATGTGAACATACACATAGAGTTTAGGGGTAGAATGAAAGAAGACCTATTAGAGGGGACCAAGATATGTTAGATCAATATCAATAAAATGTCAACTAAAATTGATATTTACATAATATTCATTCCTTGTGCACCTTTATCCATTAGTGAGCTTGATAACCATATAGATGTAGATATCATTAACTCATAAGCAACTTAGCTAGCTTTTGAAGTTATTATTAGTGCTAAAAACAAAGATAAAAGTGATGTGAATGCAACCAATTATTATATGCATGTAACTAATGATGATTTACTTAGTGATGTTTTTCAGTATGCTAAAGACTATTTTAATGAGGATGAATATATGGTTAATGTTGAATTACATGATTCTAATTTTGAATGGTATGCAAATGATAGTAAGAGTAATGAGATAGAAAAGACAAATATCTCTAATAATGAAAATAAGCTTACCAAAAATGACAATAAGGGTGAAAAACTTAGTAATTTTGAAGATTAATGTGAAACTATAGGACAATACAAAGGTCAAATAATCATAAAGAAGATGTGTACATTGATAGAGGAATGCAAGGAATCCCATTTACACGGCAACCTAATGGCAAGATTAAGTTAGAGGAGGGATTATTATTTAGTGATATGGAAGAATTCAGATGTGTATTAAAGGATTATGTAATTTAGGAAGGATTTGAAATAATTAGAGTATAAAATGAAAAGGCTTTGGTCATTATGAAATATACTGTATGGAGTTGCACTTGTTGTATTCATACATCACTAAGCCCTAATGGGCGGACTTACAAAATTAAAACATACAATGTTATTCACTTTTCCATCAAAACCATAAAAAACTCAAATGCAACTTTAACTTAGATTTTAGAAAAGTTGAAAAATAAGTCACATGTAAATCCTAATATAAGCTACAAATGATGGAGGAATTAAGACAACATTTTGGCTTGGAGGTTCATCTAATACAACTATATAGAGCAAAGAGAAAAGTTAGCTAAGATAATAAAGAGACTCATGCCAAGTCTTATAGTAAGTTGCCTATATGATGTGATCTTATAAAGTAAACTAATCTTAGGATATTAGTGAAATTAGAGTGTTATATTCTGAGGATGTATACAACTTTACAATTCAAGAATTTTCTTTTTGTATGAATGCTTTGAAAAAAGAATTTATGAAGGGATATAGGCTATAGTTTGACAAAGATGGCTATCATTTGAAAGGGCTATTTAGTGGAATATCACTTAGTGTAATTGCAATAAATGGAAATAGTAGGATGTTTCCTTTTGCAATGGTTATTGTTAAGGAAAAATCATAGGAAACTTGGAAGTTTTTCCTCTACAATTTGCATGAGGCCTTGTGTCATGGGTCAACAGCTCTCTAGTTGAAATTATGAAATACATGCTTACCATTCTTGCTAAACATGTTAGCCTTCCCATGAAACTCTTTCGTGGTACCCTTGGAAAAGATAGCTAGACATAAAAAATTTATCACCTAGACAATGAAATCTTATGTGCAACATGTCTGAAGGTAATATAACCGAGTTGCCAAACCATTTGCTCATAATGAGTTATAAGAATAATCCACACTAGAAGTTTCTAGGTACAATTGAAAGGTAGAGGGATATACTTCATTAGATAGTTTTTGAGTGTGAGAGGGATGGTTACGAGTCAATATACTCAAGTCCCTAATTCAGTGCTAAGGCATTTTAATAAACCTCCCTATATTCTACCCTCTTAAAGAATATTTTGAATAAAAGTCCATCCAATACAAGTAGATAAACTTTTTTCAAGTTGTTATAATTTCTTTTTGCCATGCTTTGGGTGTCCAATTAGCACTAAAATGCACTGACACAAAGATAAAAATATAAGGATCACAAATACAAACTTTTTGAACCCCTTCAAATTCTTTAACCATGTCAAAATTATTGAAATATCCTAAACTTGAAAAATTTAAGAAAAATATTACAAAAGTCAAATTAATCCCAAATTTTAAACACAAGATCTCTACAACATGATTGACTTTTCCACCAAGTCTCATCAAAACTAAATATGTTTACTTATCAAACTATCATAACTATTAGCTTATGACATTTTTTCCTACTTCAAATGTCAATGCTTTCATTGACACCTCAATCTAACATAACTTTATGAATAATCTACTAACTTTATTGAAACTTTATATTGGTATTTTGCCTACTTCTTTGAGTTATTACCTCAACCACTCATGCCTCTCTCTTTTAACTTTAATGAATTTTTTCCATACACATTTAGGTAGTTACCATCTTAACCTCAATATTTTCTTTAGCAAAATGCATCCACCATAAGCTACCTTTGTAGACTCTTTCCAAAGCACCTAAACACCTTTTACTACCACTTTTCCACTAGCTTTTCAAAACTTATTACCTCTATAACTTGTCCGATAAGTAGTTACCTCTATAATTTTATGCTTTTTACCTTAGCAGTTTATCCTAATGCCATTGGTGTAGTAAAAGTGTGTGTTAAGACTATAGCTCATAAGCAATGCTTTGCACTTTAAATCGCCTATTAAGAAATGTTTTACATATAATGTTCCACTACATAAATGCAAGAGCAAAACTTACATTTGATCTACACATAGGCTCCATAACCTTGCTCACAAGTCCACTTGTGTTGCTTTCGATAAATTCTTAACACTTTATAATGCCACTTTTATACTCGATCAAATCCTCTTAATCATCTCTGAATTGAGAATGTCATGGCATCTTAGCTATTATAACTTACATTCAAGGTTAATGTACTCTAGTATCATAGTTCTCATGACTCTTCCTATCTTGAATGATATTCAATAATTTCTAGGCTCTTGCAGTCCTAACTTAAGAGTGTCTTTTAACAACTTCTTTAAGCACATCCTTTAAAAATTCCTCTATATTAATGGCTTAATGGGGTTGAGCATGGATTTATCTCATACTTTAGCTCAAGTTTCACTTTACCTGTACATAAGTAAATGTAAACTTAATTATTGCTAAGTCTCTTAACTAAGCAACTATATAGTGCTAGTTTACTACCATTCCTCTAAGTCATTGCTACCACACCATTAAGCAATTATGTAGCCTAGCCTACCATATTAAAGTATCATTCCAATTATTATGCGACTATAATGTACTAGCTCCCTAACATCTCATCTTGAATCTTGTAAATGATTATGCACTTTCTATGAAACTTATAGGTTATGTACATTGTATTGATTCCTCTAAATCTCTGCTTTACCCATTAGTTATGTTTTTTTAAGAAACATGAATAATCTTATTAGACTGTCTTGACATAATTTTGGACTACTCTTTTTGAAGCAATCCACTTTACCCCTTGTTTATGCTCCTCTAAGCACTGTAATTGATCCTTTTGAACTAACTTGAATGATTATGGGTTCCTTTTTTTAGAGTAATTAGCTTATGCCCTTTAATAGTGGTTAGTTATTTTTGAATGATTAAGGTTTCACCCACTAGCTCTAGTAAGACCAAGGCTTCACCCTTTAGATAGGCTATTAATAAGGTTTCACCATTCAGCTTTACTAATTGAATACTTTATCCTTCTTAATATGGTCAAGCTCCCTAGTGATAGGTTATCAATTCCTATATTCTTTTGAATGGTCATGCATCCCTTAATACCATTACTATGAGTGAGCATATAACTATTTTCCTGTACCTTGCAAGCTAGCTCCCAAGCACCCAAGCTTGCATTTAATATACCAATCACTATTCTCTCATTAGTATTAAATAAGTCATATTTAAACTAATTGTTACCTACTTAATCATGCTTGTAAGCACTAACCAAGCTATAATACTAAATATCATAGGCTAGCAGCTCTTTAGTGAAAATTATACAGTGCATGCTTACCACTTTTAGTGAACATGCCAACCTTCCTATAAAACTCTCTTATAACACACTTTGAAAAGACAGTGAGACATTAAAAATTTATCACCTATGCAATAAAATTCTATGTATAACATGTTTGAAGGCAATATAACTCACCCATGCAATAAAATTCTATGTATAACATGTTTGAAGGCAATATAACTAAGTTACTAAACCACTTGCATATATTGAGTTACAAAAATGATCCACACTAGGAGCTTCCATGTATAACTAAAGAGGAGAAGGATAACTCAATTTAATAGTATATGTTTCATTTTATAATTTTGGGTCTATAAGGGGATGGCCACAAGTTAACATATTTAAGTCCCTAACTCAATGTTAAGGCGCCCTATCAAACCTTCCAACATTTTACCCTTTTAAAAAGTATTTTGAATAAAAGCTCATTTGGCACAAATAGATATACTTTTTTCAACTCATCATAATTTATTTTCACCATGCTCCAAGTGTCTAATTAGCACCAAAATACACCAACATGTAGATAAAAATGTCAAAATCACAAATGAAAGCTTTTTGAACCCCTTTAAATTCTTTAACTATGCTAAAATTATTAAAATATCCTTAAAATTAAATAAACTAGGAAAAATAGTTCATAACTCAAATTGATCTCAAATTTTAACCTTAGGCCCTCTACAATATGCTTGATTCTTCCATCAAGTCTCATTCAAAATTGAGTATGTTAGCTTATTAGATTATCATAATTGCTAGCTTGTGACATTTTATCTAACAAGCCTAAGTTTGCTATCTAGTCAAGTATAACAATTATGAGTAACCAACAAAAGTTAAAATTTTATTAATCTAGCATTACTTGTTATTTTTATAACTATTTAAGATATGATTTACTAAATATTTATGTGTTATCTTGTAGGGTTTATAGTAGGCAATGGCTTTAATAATGCCTTAGGCAAAGTATAGGTATTGTTGTAACCATTTACCTAGCAATTTCAAGAAATACCCATACATAGTACTTAAATCAATTTTTTTTCCTCACTACCATAGCCTTAAAATCATTCCTTTTTAAGAAGGCAATTAATATAATTAAAAAAAATCTCCAAGTGTTGCTTAATGGTTACTTTCTATGCTTATAGAAATGTAGATTAAGCATACAGTAGATCCTTAGAGTAAGTGACATCATGTAACAAACAATGTGTCTAACTGTTTCAATAACTAGGTTAGGAAGGATAAAAGCAAAACAATTTTGTCCTTAATTAAGTTTTTAAAGGTTAGACTAATGAGAAAGTTTCACAAGAGGTATGAAAAATCTTATGAGTAGGATCATTACATTACACCTTGCGTTAGGAACATGTAGATATCACTATGTAAGATGGTAGGTTATACAAGTTAACAAGTGTAGGTGATAATGAATATAAGGTTGTAGATAGTTTTACCTTATTTATAGTAAATTTAAAAATTAAAATTTATGAGTGTAATTCATGGTTATTGTTTAGTTTACCATGCAAGCATGTGTGTGCTTATGTATCCTTTAAAAGGGCAAATATGCAAAAGTACTTAATGAGCAGCATGCAAGAGAGATATATCTACTTTTATGCTAAAAATATATATCCAATGCTAGATTTGGATATTGAAATGTCTATAGTTGAAAAAAATGTTTTGATTAAGGCTAATGAAAAGTAGAAGAGGGCTGCTAATGAACCACTTACTAGAAGTAGTAATGCTAGAAGGTCTAGCATAGTTAGGTATGCTAATTATAAGGGATTTGGACACAACAAATACACATGTAAGGAAGGTCCAATGAATAAAAAAGGAAATAGGGTAATTTTTCTAACACTTAGTCAATATTTGCTTTTCAATTCTAATTGAAATAATATATATTAACAAATTACTTTTGCAAAAAGCTACTAGGGAGATTGTTTATGTTAGTGCTAGGAAGAGTGCAACTAATGGGAATGGAAAAGTTACTACTAATGGAAATATTAAAGCTACTAATGGAGGAAATGATAAAGTTGATGTTGGTTACAGCTCACAAGTTAAAAGGGTGGTATCCAATATGCTAGAAGTTTGCAAGTCCAAGCAAGTGGTAGTGCATATGTGAGCAATGCTTTTAAACCTACATTTACAAGTAGGGATAGTAATGGATAGGTTGTATTTTAGTAGAAGTTAATACCCATGCACTTTTTGGTTTTTAGGTTTTGTAATTATCCATAGTTGTAAGTTGTTAGGGTAAATATTTGCTTATACAATGCACATGTAGAGGTGCAATATTTTTTGGAACAGTGTTATATAGTATGGCATATATAGGGGCTATTTTTAGGGATAATTGCTTAATGATAGCATTAAAATTGTCACAAACTATATTATGTTTAACTATTAATATATCTTAGGTGCACTTCTCAATTTAAGTGTTGCCAATGCTTGCCTTTTAATATCACTAAGGAAGTTTTTATATGTATTATTTAGTAAAACTAATTGACGGTAATAACTATAACTTCCAAGTACACATAAGTCCAGAATTATAGCCAGTTTTAAATATGTTGTCACATAACCAATTTTGATAGAAAACAAAGTTTCTAGTTCTTTTACATTCTGTAAAATATCCATTCAAGTGACTTGCCATTTGTTTTTATTTTTTTTTCGTAAAAATAGAAAAGAGGATGAATTGATATCATATAGGTCAATAATTCTTCATTGTATTTTACATTTATGTTCTATACATAATTCCCACTTCTTAAAACTATTTTTTAAAATACAAAGTTCATTATAAAATACAAAGTTCACAAGTTTTTTAAGGTGATTTAATTAAATAATTTGATTATTATGTATTATCTAAATAATGAATTATTTTATAACATACAGTAAGAAAATTAGTGATAAATTACCTAATTAAATACATAAATGAAATCAAATATGATTTTCATTGCAACTTTTACTAAAACTAATTTTATTACATAAATTAAACAAAATACAAGCACCCCTAAATATCTAAAACTTCATTGATTACAAATATTTGTTGATAATTCTACTTTTTCAATATTATAAGATAAAGAAACCAAAGCTAGCAATTTCTAACAATTTAAAATTTCCAAATGTTGTGTCCAATTTAATTAATTTCTCCCTCAAATTACAATATTGGCCTTTAACTCCTCAACTTCTTTCTTAATTTCAATCAATTCTTTAGCAACCCTAGAAGCATCATCACTTTTTAAAACATCTCTACCACCCAAATCATAACTTGGGGAGTACACCATTAAAAAAAATTGCATTCATTTTCCTTACATGTAAAAATAATCTATTAGGATTTTTCTTGGTGTTAAAAATCTTCATTGTAACCTTTCCTCCACACCAACACATTTTTATGCAATATTTTAACGTAACTCCACTCCTAACACTTTCACTAATAAAAGAGGAAGCCGTGAGAGTTTAGGTTTTTCTCTCCGTTGTCGTAGCCTAAGATGGAAATAGAAGGAAAATTAGAAGAGAAAAAATAAAAGAAAAATGGAAGCAAAAATTTAAAAATAGAAGATAAAACAAGAACATAAATGCTAGAAACAAAAATTATTCAATCTAAAGAAATAAAAGCAAAAAATAAAGAAGAAAGGAAGAACAATGAAACATAAACAATAGGAAAATTAAAATTAAGGAAATAATTTACCTCAAGTGAGGTGAAGTTATGAAATTTTGTTAATTTCCGGCCTAAAAAAGCAAGAAGAATAGAAAGTATTTTACAAAAAAAATAAAGGAAGTTAAAAGGTGAGCTTGGACTTAGATTATGCAAATGAAGATAAAAGAGGGATTAGAAGCAAGAGATTATAGAATTTTTCATTTAACATTTGGAAATAAAGTAAACTTAATATTTTTTATTTATTTTCAATTCATAAGGGGAAAATGGAAAGTTCATAGAAGCAATATGATAATGCTAAAGTTCTGTTAGAATTAAGGAAAATGGGTATATATTTTATAAAATAGAGAGGAGTGAATGTCGTTATGTTAAACTTTAAGGGAGGTTAATGTAATTTGTCTATATTTTTTTAAATCAATTTTGAACTTTCTCACTAGAATATTTATAGTTAAAATTGAATAAACTCAGCATCTTGCATAAAAATATATATTTTAAGTTAAAAACATTGAAAAGCTATAATTTCACCCTTAGTTGTTGTTTAGGGAAAACTTTAAATTGATTTCATATAAGTTTTTAAGATTTATTCATTTGTCCAAAATCACAAAAAATGACCATTTTTATAAGCTTTTTCTATTTTTTCCTCTATTTTTTATCTTTGTTTAGCAGCATTAGTTTCAATTGTAATATTTTATTAAGTATATAATAAGCATCTAATGCCTAAATATAATATTAGAAATTATACAAGGGAAACATAAACAAAAATCTCAAAAAAAACCTATGCAAATAAATCACAGAAATGGAAAAAAATGAAGATTTAAAAAAATGGAAGTAAAAAAAGATACCTCTTATATTCTGAACTACTGCAACATTTACTTTGTGCTTAATATTAGCTGAAGAAGTATTGGTAGCTCACTAGTATGTGGTGAAGAACGAAGAAGCATTTATAATTCTACAAAAAGAATTAGATAGAAATGAAGATTGAGTTTGAGAACCAATAAGAAAGAGAATAAGAGTGATAATGGAGAAAATAATAAGATATGTTTTATTTACAATACAAAAATATCATTATGTTAAGGGTTCTTACCAAATCTCAATACCTTTATATCAATTATTTCTAAGATCTTTCATTGATTTCTCAGCAACCTTTAAATGGCATATATTTTAATATCAGTTATATAAAAAATTGATATCATATATTTCTTGATAATTTAAAAAATGCCACCATATCGAACTAAATGTTGCTTAAATAAATGTTACACATTATGATGTCTATTAAGTAAAAAATTAACATTTTAATTTTCCATATAATTTTAAAAAATGCCACCATATCCAAATAGACATTTGTTAATTCTAAAACTAATATCTTAAGTTTCCTTATTTTCTTAATAAACTTCAAATACCAAACATTATAACATCAGTTATGTAAAAAAAATCATCCTTTTAAGTTTCTTAACAATTGCAAAAATATTACTACATCTAAATAGACATCAATTAATTTTAAAATTAATGTCTTAAGTTTTCTAATTTTCCTAGTATCCTTCAAATGTCATACCTTATGACATCGGTTAATAAACTATCATCTTAAGTTTCTCAAAAATTTTAAAAATGTCATTATGTTAATACAGGCATTGATTTTACCTTCATTACGTTAATACAGGCATTGATTTTACCTTCTATTGTTTTTTTTTACTGATGTCTATCCACCAACATAGAATTGTAATATTGTAGTAGTGAATTCTTATGATTATTCCTACTACATTTAGCTACAGGTCACATTAGTTACCCAATTTTTCAGTTAAGCCCTAACCAACTTTTATTTAGCATGCTACAAGAATTTAACCTAAGACTCCACTTTTTCATAAACCTCGACTACTTCTTTCTAACTAAGCAAATGATTTACTGAATTTAGTAACTATCGAGATTTTGCAAAATTAGTATAAGAAAGGCCCCTGGTTTTAGTTACCTAAGGTTTAAGTCAAAGGGAAATGAATCCAAACCTTTCAAATCTTTCAACTTAAAACATGTTGAATGAGTTTTTTGAACTTAGGATTTATTAAAGATTTAAAATGGACTTCCCTATTATCACTACATTTGATCTTTAGTTTACTGGTTTTAACTACCTATGTGCTAAAATCTTGGAGTTTTTCAAGTTTGTGAAGTTTAAAAACAACGTAGTCTTAATAAGCAAACCCTTTATATGCTTTTAATGGGTATATCTTTTAGGATCTACTTAGGTTCATATGGCCCATAAGGAGGTGTGTACTGCAACCTTTAGGCATGAGTGGTCACCATGATGACCCTTCATAAATACCTACTAACTTTTCCCTTTAAAATAAAGCTCTTTCCCTTTTTTTCCACTCTCTTTACTTCTTTAAGTTTTTTTTTTACTATGCCTTAGCTATTTATGCTTTCTATAATTCTTTGCAACCTTGTTCTTTCTTCCATTTTTACTCTTTTTCTTTCAAACAACAATAACTTTTGAACGTCCTTTTACACTCGACTTTCCATGCTTTTGGATAAATTAAGAATATTGATCTTACTTGATCCTATTACTTTATCCTAAAAAACTAGGTATTGTCCTTATTTTAGCTTTTAATATCTTAAAGATGTCTCTTTTACCTTTTATTTAGGTCTTATTTCTATGAATGTATTTAAGAAAGATAGTGATTCCTTTTTTGCTTGAAAGTTTTTTTTTTTAACCTTTAACATCATTCTTACCTTCCTTTAGGTTTCAAAAAGGTCTATGATCTTAAAAAATTTCCTTTACCCTACTAATGAATTTTAAACTTAGTTAGAATGTGTTCAAATTACAAAAGGGACAATATGGAAAACCTTAGGTATTTTCAACATTATTCAACTCTCTTATTTTTCACCCAAATTTCGTTTGTCATTAGTTAGTTCAACTTTGACTTTTTGGTCTTCTTTAACTAATAAACTCTATTTACCTTAAAATGATGAACCTTTTTCTTTTTAATCTTTTAGTCTTAACTGAATTGCCTGTTACAGATGAGCAAATTTCTCCCTTTTTATTATTAAAAAAATTTTAAATCCTTATTTAAACTTAATTCCAAATCCATAGCTCATTCAACTTTCTTAAAAACCTATAAGAGCCATTTCAACACCCCTATTTCTAATGTCAAATAGGTAACATTTCTTCTTAATAGGCTTTGCAAATATTTATTTTGCATATCCTTTTAAAAAATTGCTTCATCTTATCTTGCTATCACCTTCATTCTAAGTGAAGGTCAACAGATAGCTCTATGCTAACTTATTTTGGGTAGCTTTTTTGAAAGAATTAGCTTAGTAGTAAGCTACATGTGATCTCGACATAATTTTTCAAATTTAGAAGGTCCTTTTATGAGTTTTCAAATATGGTTGTCAATTTTCTTCTGGGAGTTCTTTGTTCTTCCTTGACTCTTATAAAAAACTAACCATTAGTTCTATTCTTGGCCTTAGGTATATTCAATCGATACCCCTTTCATACCATAAATAACTTTCACCTTCTAAACTTTTTGACCTTTATTTTAAGACATTTTATCCTAGTACTACTTAATAACTGGTAGAATAGCTTTCTCTCTTTGCATTTGATTTTACTAGCCTTTTTTGGTTTATAGTCAAGCTAAAGCCTAATGACCTATATAGCATAGATTTTTAGGCCCAATTTTTATACCCATAATACCTTTGCGCCTATAACACCTTAGCTTTGATGGTCTAGATCAAAAGTACTTAATTTTAAATAACTAAGTTTTTGTGTAGAATTTTTTAAAAATAAAGTTTAAATTGTTTATGCAAGATATAGTGCAAAACATATATATAATGGTGGAGCTTGCAAAGTAGATTTGGTACATTTATTCACAGGTAACTAAGACACCTAAAATATATACAAATAACTTTTAAAATATGACTTAGCCTATATAGCAATCCAAAAAGATTACATCCCTTATAATTCATGGCAATAACATATGAAAATAATTATCCCCAATCAATTAGGGTATATCAAGGCTAGTGATGTACTCATGATGAATGCTATACATAAAGGGGTACGCTCACGAAAGTCTAAGAATAACTTAAAGTGAAAGATGATGAGGATAGTTACAAATGAGTGTGCCACTATGAGCATTGTTTAGTCTTTATGGATTGATATTTTGGCATTGTATCTTTATACTTAAAAATTTAAACACATACGAAGAGTAAGTTCTAATAGACTTAATGAGTGGATTTTATTTATTGAGAAACATATATCCTTTCTTGAGGGTGCTTTCAATTACCTGTAATTCAATTTATTTCCATAATGTTTCCTCAGTCTACAAATAATATGCTATTAGCAACCAAACCACCAAGTACTCACAGAATGGATTCATTATGCATACCTTATGGGCTCGCTATGTACTTATAAGTGAAACCACATCATATAAACATTTATCATGATAACATGGACCAACAAATAAATTGCTAATATATAACACATACTCTCACAAGAACTTACAAGCATATAATATATGCAAATATATATATATATAGTCATGCCCATTCAAACTTATAAGGATGTAATAATTAACTATTACTTGTATCCAACATAATATGATCCGTACTCCACCACATTCTGACCTTATTTTTATATTACCAACCTTCCATTGCTAATAACCAAATACTTTATATTTATATAGAGTGTGCTCCCCCTTCTTATGAGGAATTTCATAAAATAACATAAGTCAGCTCATCATTACACTCTGTTTCACAATATATATACATGCCGACTAACCATAACATTCAATTTCATAATTCATATGTATATATGCCTACTCATGACCTTTTATTTCATAATATTTATGTATGTATATGTATCACAACAAATCATACATATGCATTTTTCACAATTAATAAAATTAAAATCACATGCTCATCTCTTATGCAATATCTCATAGGATATAAGAGTCCTTGGTGCTCATAACATTTTCAATTATGATTTCAATTCTTATCTTATAATGAACTCATCTACATTAAATTAATACATTTTTAACTAATTTCATGGCTATTGAGCTAGGTATCCATGGCCCCTCACTTGGTTCTTCACCCACTCCTTAACATTTTTTCTATAATCCATCAAGCCACATATTTCATATAATTACAAAGTTCTAATATTTTTATTTACCTTTCACAGATTTCCATTATAGTTATAATTATCCTCACCATAATCATGACTAAATTTATTTATAAATTAAATTCTTTTGATTCTTCATGAACTAATTGCTTATTTATTAATTATCTTTGGCTAGGATCATATTAAACTAATTCGTATAAATTTAAAATACAATCATAAGAGAATAAGAGGTATATTAACCACCCTTTCCATATTTTTCCAATTTTACTTTTCATTTCTAATCATAATTTAATAAGGGATCCTTTAGTATTTCTCACAATGTGACCTTCAAACCTTTAGCTATCTATACTCATATGATTATTAATATACAAGCTTAATATTAAAAGCTAAGTTAGTGATAGATGGAAAGGGTATCAAACCTTCCTCCCTTATTTCCAAAATTTCCTTCCCCCAAATTATGGTTTCAAGAGTTAAATCATTGTATGGCCAAGCCCTTTACTATGTTTTCATTAAAACTTCTTAATATTTTTTATTAATATAAACAACATTTTTTTTCTTGTTTATATTTATGGATGATAAAATTTTTCAAGGATTTTCTAGGATTTCATCATGAATCTTTCATCCTCTCCTTATTATTCTATTTTAAACTTATTTTCTTATAATAGACACCCCATTTCCTTATATTCTTTTAACCCAAATTGAGCATACAAGCTTTTATGTTCATCTCTTATAACTTTTATTATTATGAATAATTTTATACCTAGGTATCCTATACTTTCTAGTATAGGACTTCTTTAGGGTGAGGGTAGTAAATGCTAAACTTTTTCCAATAATAGTATCTCTAAGGATTGAACTCAGGATTTTTTAAGCCTAAAACACCTTAAGATTCAATCTACTACCATTGAGCTAATTAATTATTGGTAATATTTTATAACTTTTAATTAACACATTTGTATATAACTTAGTAAAAATTAAAAAGAATAAAGTATTTTAGGGGGAAGAACCACTCACCTTGCTATTCTTGAGCTCTTGAATAGGAGCTTAAACTAAAACAAAAACAAAAAAAATCTCACAATCACCATTTATTCTTTAAAACCTTGGAGAAGGATTATAAGATTGAAGTGCTCTTACTTATATGGATGAACTAGAAGCCTCCTTTAGCCTATGTATGCTTCGATAATTCTTGGAAAAGGAAGGAGGAAAATTTTAATGCTTTATTAAGAAGGAATATCATGAGTGAGGGAGCAGAGGAGGATGGCTTAGAATTTTTCTTTTTCTATCTTTAGTAATTATTACTTGCTAATCCACCATTAGCTCTTCCAAAATTTCCTACACATGCATTAACTTATCTTTTTAGCCATTATGGCCTAACATTCCACTTTTCTCTCATTAGATTTAGTTTCATAATGGTGTCTTAAAGATTGTCTTCCAAGCCTTTACTTATCAATTATTGTTAATGCTGAATTTAAAGTTGCAAGGGGTCCTATTTGACCCTTCACTTTAGGTGCTAAATGGGACTTTTTTTGAGCCTTGTGTTTCCACTTAAGACTTGTATGCCTATAGTTTATGTCTTATACTAGCCCATTCTTGTTTAGACCTACCTTTATTTTATCAAAATTTTAAGATTTAACTTAACCACATTAACTATATAGCTATATTTTTTAGGTTTTAGTAAAAAATTCATAACTAATTATGCACGAGAGCTTACTTCATGAAATTTTTATTAGAAGTAGTCCTATATATCCCTTCTCTATAGCCATAAACTATTCATCAATAGGATCCTTTGATAAAGATTTATCTTAAATTATTGCAACTAGTTCAGTGCAATTATGCTTAGAATTTTCCAATATATAAAAAATAGAAAGAATTTGGTTAAAAATAAATTACAAAATTCATATGGGTAGTGGCCTTAAATATCTTCTTTCTACACATTTTTGTAGTTCAAAAATCAGATATTCCTATTGAAAGTTACAAATTAAACATTGTTGATTACATAATGGACTTAGCATAAAAACATGGTTACCAACTAGTCTTTTAGTCATTTTGTTTATGTTATGTTTTGGCCTTTTCACAGCTTAAGCTAACTAAGTTCAATCTTATATGAATATTTCCCTTCCTTGTATATTTTAAATTTCTCATTGGTATTTTGAAGGAATGTACATGTACTTACATTCGTACATATACCCTCATATAGCAAGTTGAACATTTCTAGATTGTTATGTTGGTTCAAGCATGCAATCGTTTATATACATATGTGCATTTATAAATATTTTTTTATTCTTTACTTATGCATAAAGGACCATTTTTATACATGTCATGTGTATATTAATTAGATTAAATTTATTAGGGTGTTATAATACTGAGTTGCCTCTAAAAAAGATCTTATTGATTGAAAGGCACTTATTTAACACTATTGCTAGATACTTTGGCCTTATTTAAGGTCAATTGTTAATTATGCTTAACTATCACTTTCAAGGATAAACTTTAATGGCTTCGACCTACCCCTAATTAAGTAGCATAATTAAAGTCCATACGATGCTTTCAGTCTAGATAAGTTTTCTTTTCATGCTTATACTGATATTTTTTAGGATTAGTGATTATTCAACACCCAAAAATATTTCAACATCAAAATAAATGAGAAATTAACTCATATTCTTTATACATATATTATTGACACTTCTCAGAAGATTACAAGTATGTATTATATTGAAATCCTTATTTTTGAATAATATTATAGGACTGAATATAATTGTTGACACTAAAGGGCCTCCTTCCTTACTACCAAATGGACTCTTAAGAAAAAAATGATAAAACCATAATTCTTATTATAAGTGCAAATGGTTTAAAGCTTATTAATAGAAACTCAATATATAAGCCTTATTAATATACCTCCTTTCAAACCTTAACTAATCCCTTTCCCAAATGATCCTTTCAACATTATAAGATATTTATCTTTGAAACTAGAAAAAGGAACAAGATCGATTCTAAATGTTATAGTCACCTGTCACTATCTCTATAGGTTAATAGAAACTTATTTATTAACTAAAACCTTATCTATTATGCAAATAACTAAATATAAGAAACCCTTTGGCCTTATTAGTAATTTTTCTTATATTTTTCAGCTATTGACTTTTCTATATTAAATTATGCTTTGAATTTTTCAATGTGCAAGGATTGTTATTCTAATAAACATTTAAGTTGTTGCACTAAAAACAACTAAGCAAATGGTTTAAGGAGGTCAAAATCAAGAGACATTACTTTAAGGCTAATTAAATTTTCCATAAAGAAAAAAAAGTACTATTGAATACTAAAAAGAAGAAGCAGTTGATATAGAGCCAGTTTGATATTAATAAGAGCAAACCTATAACTAGTAAGCCTCCAAGAAAGAACAAGAAGAAGACAATAGTGACCATTGACTTGTGACTTCCAATTATACTCTCCTCTACTAACATATTGATTTCATCTTAGTAAAGGACTTAAGTGGCTTAGTCGACCATTAGTGGTGATGCTACCAAAAAGACTACCCGAACACAAGTAAGTGTTTATAGTTCATTTGTTACTAGTTTTTGATTTATTTGCTACTCATTTTATTTTTAATAATCAATTTATACTTTCTTTAGGATAGCCTTGCTTTGATTTTTGCTTCTCTGATTAATCAACTAAACTTTATTTTATCTTTCTAATTAAGTACAACTATTAATTTGATTCCTATTAACGAATGTAGTTTTAGATCAAGTCACACTAATTCTAATGAATTGACTAGAATTGTCAAAAGGGCTTGAATATAGATTAATTTGGGTGCTATTCTCAGTCGAACAACTGTGAAGAATGTTATAGTTAAGATGGAGTCACCTATTAAAGGAGGTAACTTAAAATTAGGTAGGGATGGTAGTACTATAGCTAAAAATCTTAGAAACACCTCAGAATCAATACACTATAATAATACCAAAAGTAATAAGAAGAATTCTGAAAGAGAAACTAAGTCTCTTAGAAATTGATTACAAGGTGACCAAGCTAAAGTTGAATATGAGGAAAATGAGGATGGCAATGAAGAAGTTGATCCTTTTGCCATTTTAGGTTCCTTAACCTTAGATGGCTTTTCGTATTTTATTCTGATTGTTATTAACCCTATGCCTGCTCAAATCAAAAGCAAGAAGAATTGAAGAAAGTAGTAGTTAACTGGCATTCTATCTTTAATAATGAGTTAAAGATCGTTGTTTAGGATCTTGAAATTAGACAAAGGTTAGATTCTCATTTGAACATTTTATAAGGAATGGCCACCTTAAATCTATTTATTTTAGTTAACTTGAAGTCTCTTATCCTTTCCTTGTTTGATGCATTTCCTAAGATGACCAAGAACATTAGTAAAGCTTTGCCTTATAGATAAGCTTGTTAAGTTCTACAAATTTGGAAAGTAATAAAAGATTGGTATTTCAACCAAGTGATAACCCTACCTAGAAAAAATAAAGAAGAATGCCTAAGACATTGGCAATCTGCAATAATAAATAGCAAATTTTCAAAACCAACTTGAAGCTACTAAAGGCATTGAACTCAGATAAGAAGTTAAGTATAGTACAACTATCAAAATGAAGAATACTTTACTGTTTCAAGCTAAAGTAGAAATGAAGGACTTTAAATCCACTAACAAATGGTATATCAAAATGGAAAGTAAGCATTTAGCTATGCATGAGAAAAAGGATATTGTTGTAGCTATGTGGCGAAGCCTCAAATCATCCTTTGAACCATTTAAAATGTAATAGCTTGCCATAATAAACTTTATTTTGTAATTATTCTAAATAGCTTTTGGATTTTCTTTTGTATAATTTTTTAATTTACTTATATTTTAGCCTTTTCTTAAACGAATGAATGAAAATTTCACAAAGCATATTTTATATTGATCTCATAAATTCTTGGCTTGTATAACTTTAGGTATTTACTATTTATAGTTTTGACTTTGTGTCATCTTTTATATTGCAAATTGTATAGCTATTTCCATTAAAATATTTAATAATGAAAATTGTCTTTCCTAATAAGGTAACCATTTTTCATATATTGAATTGATTTGCATTAACAAAATAACTTTCCATACTAACTAACCTTGTGCAAATATTTTATTTTTATCATCTTTATTGTATTATTTAGCTAGTCTCTCTTTGTTGTACATTAAAGAATATAAAGCATTTCACCAAAATTCATCTAAGTTTTCTAACTCATTGAGTATTAAATCATAATAATTGCCTTATGATAGTTTATTCTGCTTTTGCACCTTCAACATTTGAACTATCACCTCAACTAGCAATACTATATTATGATCGAGGACTAACTTGTAAGATATGACTCTGGTCAATCCTTTTAGCAAAATTTGAATTGCCCATAGCTTATTGTTTAGCATTCAATACTAGTTTCCAAGGTATTGGCCAATGTGTTTCTTAATTAGATTAATAAATAATTTGCTAGCAACTTCAACTTCCCCATTATCTTATCCATAATATGGAATTGATGCCATCATTTTGAAAACTTCAACATATTCCCTTACTTTCCCATTATAAATACTACTCCATAATTAAGGAGGGCAATTTTTGACATGACACGATAACCCGATATGAATTCGAATGAATTTAAGTTGACACGCTAACTAATTTAAGAATTTTTATTAAATTTTTAATAATTTTATTTAAGAAATAAATAATATTTTAATCATAAATAGATATATATAATAAATATATAAAATTATTAATTTAATAAAATAATAATAAAAATTAAAATAATATTTTATTAATAATTAAAAATATTTTTATAAAAAATAATAAATAATTAAATTTAATAAATAATTTCATAATATATATTTTATTATTTAAAATTATTAAATAAAGTAAATGAATGACTTGTGGATCGACACGAATAATACGATTAATAAATAAGCTAACCCAAATGACACGAATTGCCACCACTATTCACAATTAGTGTTCATACTCTCAGGTAAACATACTAGTTTTCTTTCTACAAAGTCAATGAAATCAATTTACTTAATTTCTTTAAAAATGGATGCTTTGAACCATTTAGTTAATTAATCTATTACCACAAGAATAAAATGATAACTTTTTATTGATAATAGGTATATATTGCTAATTATGTCAATTGTTTAATCTTAAAAAGGGCATGACTTAATTATGTATTTTAATTTGATACCTAAGACTCTTTATATTGATCCATACTTCTAACATTCTTGGCAACTCTTAGCATAATTGATACAATTATCCATCATTATAGGCCAATGGAAACCATTTCCTATTAATATCTATTTCATGTTTTATGTCGTGTTGATAAGTACCATAAATCCATTCATGGATCTTAGCCATAGCCAAAATGGCTTTGGTTTCACCTAAACACCTTAGCAACTAACCTTCAAAACCTTTTTTATGTAATTTTTCACCCAAAAGTACAAATTTTAATGCCCTAACTTTGATAACATGACTTACATTATTAAAGTGGTTATTCAAATATTTAATTAGGGGTACCTTTTCCAATCACTCAAGGTTGCATTTGGGTTTGCACATAACATCTCCTTAGATTCCATAAGTTCAACATATATTTAGCCTCTAACTAACTTAACTAACTTTGATAAGAAAATCCTATGCCTTGAGGCAATTTGAGTTAAAAGATTAGCTTTCTCATTTTCAATCTAAGGTATGTGCTTGATAATCATGTTGTCGAACTTAAATAATAACTTAGTTAAAATGGCCAAATATTTTCAATGTTGGGATTTACACACATATTTTCCTGAAATTTATTTAATGATTCATTATGAATCCCTGTAAATTTCAATGTTTATTGCCCTTTTTTCAATTAATAATTTCAAGTTGATGATTAATGCTTTATATTCAATTTCAATATTTTAGCATCTTGAATTTATCATACATAAAAATTTTATCGGCTTTCTTTGCTACATTATGACAAATATCTCGATGCTAGCACCATTTTTGTGACATAAGTTGTTCAAATATAATTTTCAATAATTAAGATTAAAAAAATTTATTAGTCATTCTTTATATTTAACTATAAAATCAATCATAACTTAGCCTTTTGTAGTCTTTAGTAGGCAATATTGTAGAATAACTTTAGTTAAGCCTAAGGTTTATTCCCTCACTTAGCCATATGTTATAGGCTGCCTTAAGATATATTTTAATATTTTTGTCTTAGCTAAAATAAAAAATGTAGTGGCAATAAGTAATAATGAATTTTAGTACAAGAGTGGTACAAAAAAAGGCATAAATTTTCTATTATTAAATATTCTTATTCAATTTCAATTACATTTAATATTCTTGATAAATAATAAATTATTCTTTCTTTTCCTTCATCATTTTTCTTGGTTAAGAAAATATCTTATTACATCATCTAAGGCCAAAACATACCATTTTAAAGGTTAGCCTAGGATTAAGGATGACATTATAGGTAGTTAGTCAAATACCTTTTTCAAATTCTACTTGATGTTCATTCTTCTCTACAAATTGCTCGTTGCCAGATTGACTTTGCCTAGTAAACATTACAGTTCCTTTTTATTAGTTAGTGCTAAAATCTCTATTATGGCTATGTTTTATTTTTATGAGTTTCAATTCTTTTTTGGTGGACTAGGAAGACTAAGTTTCCTACCATGATACCAAATGCACATTTCAATGGATATATTCTTAGATTATCCTTATGCATTCAATCAAAATCTTGCTTCAAGTTTTCAATATATTTTTAATAAGAGTTGCTTTTCACCACCAAATTATCTGTGTATATTTCCATCAATTTTCCTAGCATGTTATCGGAACTTATGTTTATAATGCACTAGTATATGGCTTTAGCATTCTTCAATTCAAATGGTATAACTATCCATTCATACGCATTGATTGCCTTAGACACCAAAAAGCTATTTTCACAATGTCATCCTCAACTATGTAGACTTGATTATATTCCATATTTCCATTTATCAAACTTAGACCTATGTGTCATAAAGCTAAGTCTATTAGCAAATTTTTAACTAGTATTATATATTCGCCTTTAGGTGTGATATTATTCAAGTCTTTAAAGTTTATACATACCTTTATCTTGCCATTATTTATGATAGGCACTATGTTCAAGATCCATTTAGTGTATATCATTGTCTTTATAAATTAAGTTTTTAGTAACCTTTCAATTTCTTCTTTGATTTTAGCATAAATTTTGATGCATAATGATGATGAGGCTATTTATGTGGTTAATAAGCTTCTTTAATCAACAGCTTATGTTTTACTAGATTTCTACATAACCTTAGCATATCATTATAATTCTATGCCAAATAGTTTTTTTTTTTTTTTCATATTCCTTTAATATGTTGACAACATGGGTTCTTATCTTCTAGTATAGTTGCATTGATATGAGTTAGCCTTTTATCTTCTTTTGTTCCTAGGTTCACTTCTTGTAAAAAGTGTTAAACCTCAATTTTCTTAGCATCATCCTTGATAGGGGACTAGTGAAATCCAAGTAAACTATCATAAAAAACACAATTCAAGACCTTTGTTTAGGTTTGCTTAACAACATAAGTTGATAACTGAGTAAGTTATTTATGGCATTTATTCATTAGGATTACAAGTTGATCACAGTGTTTCAACCTTAATGGTTATTCTTAATCCTAGAATGCTAAGTGTACACATCTCAATAATGGTAAGGTCAATGTTATTATAAATGTGTTGTAGTTAAACATTGGGGTTTTAAACTTTGAAACCTACATTGCACATAACATAGACTATCATTAAACTTTACACATTTTATTATCCCATCCTCTCATTAAATTAGCATTTTTTGGTGATAAGTGAAGAGAAATAGTCCTACCATATGTTTTAATCTCTACCCAGTAGCAAATTATAGTTAGCCTTTGATAGTACCACTATAAATCGCATTGACCTCATTATTTAACCTATTTCCAAATTGACTAACACCATGCATTTGAAGGCTAATGGTCTACAATTGAAATCTACTACATTAATGTTGGATGACATTAAATCTTTTAGTTATTTTTATAATCAAACAAGTGTCGATCTGGGCATTAAGTTGATAATTGCACTTTTATTAGTTAATACTCTATTGAGTGGCGAACCATTCACATGGGCCTTAACATGTAAAAGCCTTAAGTAGTTCTTCAACTACTTAGTTAGCTCTTTGAACTTATCTATCACATCTTTATTAAATTGGATCATCACAATCAATGTCTCATTATCAAAATCTTTTTTAAACTGCTCAACTTTGGTGGCTAAGAAAGATGGTGGCAAAATGGTTACCACTTCTACATTAATGTCCATCATTTAGTCCTAAGCCTTAAATTTTTAGAAAATACTTTCATTTTGTTCCTTTTTGGAATCATTCAAATCTTGAGGCCTAAAGGGATTTTGGACTCACAACTTTCTTTTTTCCTTTTTTGATACGTTGTCTACCTTGGCATCCTTCTCTTCTGAGCCTTTATTGGTGAGGGTCTTTCATAATAAAGATTGTACCATTTATTCCTTCCTTTCGTGAACCTCAGCTTTTAACTTGTCTCATTTCATAATAAGGTTCACCCTTAATCCATTACCTCTTGAGATGCTTACCTTTTAGCTTCTTGGTGCCAATATAGATCCTAGTTTCTTTTTTAAGTTGGTGGTAATCCAGCCTATTGAAAAAATATTTTTCCTTTCCTTTCTCTTTTTTGAATTCTTTGACCTTTTTTATTACTTCTTTTCTCTCATTAACAAGTTTTTGGTGATTTAGGTCAATTTCATATTTTAATCATTTTACATATATCACAACCTTCAGTTCGTTATACTATTTCTTTCATTAAGGGGACATTTTTAGAATTCTTTCTTCACATCATATTCTTTTAATCAAGTCTCTATTTAAGTAGCTTTCCTTTTTATAAGCTTTTAATAAGAAGGGAACATTTATAGGGTCATTATACTCATAGTAAGCCATGATGTTCACATCCATATTGATCATGCTGAAATTATCCACCAATTTAATATAGTTAGACATTGGTGGAGAAGGGTTTTTGTTAATCAACATTTCTTTTTCTTTGTTATCGTCAGCAAACTTTAACCTTCCTTACTTAATGGCTTTCTCGATCTTTCCTAAAATGGATGCTATTATTAAAGGCATGACCAAACATATTGTGATATTTATAATTTTTTTTTGTCTCTTATTTCTTTTTTTGAAAAAATTTTATAACCTTTGGATAACTTTATCAATTTAGTTTTTACTAGGAAGTCAAATATTTGATTGGCCTTATTGATATCAAAAGAGTATTCTTTTTTACTAATATGATCTATTTTATCCTTTTTATCAGCATTTTATAATAAGGAACATGTATAAGATAGGTTGGGTATAAGTTTAGTTAGATAGATCTTATTTTCACTTTCTTCATCAATTTCCTTTTCAATAAATATGACTTTCTTTTTCTTGAAATACATGCATTGTATTTTTTTCCTTATCTTATTAAAGGTACTCTATTTGCTAAATCTTTTTAGCTAGCTTTGCTATATTAGTAATATTCTAGTTTACTAGCTTCTTACGAATGACATAATCAAAAGCTGCCATTATTATTTTTTCTATTTTATTCTTGATAAATTAAGAAAAATACTTTCTTCTTAATTGCCAAAATCTATATAGATAGTTATCAATTGAATCTATAAGACTTTTCTTCAAGTTAAACAAATTGTCCATTCTAACTTTCATATCTCCTCGTAGAATTGATCACAGAATATTCATTCCATCTAGGCCTATGAATACACTGAATTTGGTGGTAGGCCTAAGTACCATGAAAACATTATTCTTGTTAGAGACAAGAAAGTGTCTTAATTTCAATAACTCATTTTCATCCATCTCCTTGCACTCGTTTATAAATCAAGCTATATGCTCAATAATAAACTAGTTATCCTTATTAGAAAAAATAGTGGAATTTGACATCTTGAATACTTAGGAAGTTCAAGTTAGTGAATGTATTTTAGGAAAGCTCTTTAGTAGATGGGGTATATGTTTTGTCCACCTAATTGATTTAACAGTCATTTGAAAACTATATGCTTTAGTCTTAACCTTGGCCTTGGTTATCTTTATTCACTAGATTACAATAATTTAGCATGTGCTAGTTCACCTATTGAGCATGATCTTAAGCACCTATATTTAAGTGTGTTCAGGCAAGCTTTTCTCATTCGGTTGTCAAGTCTTACTAATTTAACTTAGCTATATTCTAGTTTTTCAACCTTGAAATACTCAGACTCAAAGGATTTGGTCTCATTCTAACCTTGTTTTGAATTTTGTTCATCTCAATGTAGAGAACATAGTTTTTATGTCATTCTTTCCAAGGTTTTATTTATGCGAGCTTGGCTCGTGATTGTATTTTCCAAGATCAACCTTATAATTGTGGTTATTTATTAATATAGCATATGTATCATGCCATGATTACTTTCATCCCTTTGCTACTTCATTACAACTAAGCTTTGAGATGTTAAGTCTTGACCATTTTCATCTATCATTTTGTATTGTATGTGTAATATTTTAGCTTGATTTTTTCAATTGTTAAAATGCATAGCCTTACTATTTTCATTGGTCCATGGCATACCATAAGGTATTTGATTCAATAGCCTTATAAGCCCTTTAATGTTGTTCATTAAGTTGATATCTAGCCTATTATTATTATTATTGTTGTTGTTGTTGTTATTATTATTATTAAGAAAGGAATTTTTATGATTTTATGTACCCTACTAGTGGTGATTATTATGGTGGCCTTTTTTTTTTTTTTTTACTTGAATTTTGATTTTGGTTTTTTTATTCTGTCTAGTGTTAGGTATAATATTTTAATCATTAGATTCTAGATGAGCTCAACATTTTCTACATTTTAGGCATAATTTTTTGTTGCTTAAGTTTGTTAATGTATTTAAAAACCTCTTTTTGAAATAAAAAGTTATCATGAGCAGCACTAGAACTAGAAGATATGTTAGTATTGGTGGCAAAGCAATACCATTTCTCTATCACATAAAAGGGCAAAAAAGCATCAAAACCAAATCCTTTAAATGTGTCCTACTAAGCATGCTAATTTATTTTCGATTATAAATTGTCATAAGGATTGCAAAATGATTTAACTCTTTTATTTATCTTAAAAGAAAGGGTCTAAGTACATAGTTTGCTAGTGGAGTTCTAATATAAATAAACGCTTTAAGCAAAAAGGCATAATTATGCAAATATCTAGAATAAATACATAAAATACTCTAAATAAAGGCAATTCATTCACAAATACATGTACTATTAACCTTCATGGAATTTTTTTAGGAAAGGAAGCAAATCAATGGAGAAAAATATGATTGGAAACTGTACAAATCCTTAATTGCTTGTGCTTTAAGAGATAATGCCAGGAATTTGTGAGGAATTGTAGAATAATGGCAATAAGGTATATAATTAGTCAATTTGGCAAAATGGAGCCTTTTGCATATTGCAATGAAGGTATTTATAGGTCATTGGCTTGGTGGTTGCTAGCAAGTTATCATCATGGGCGATTACCATGTGGAATAACTTGCCACGTGTCTAAGTGGTAAAAAATGGCTCACAACTCTTCAAATAATTATCCACAACCCCTAAATTCTTGCTATTGTTCCTACCATTACCTATTTTTTCGACTAAGCCTTGACCAACTTCCATTTGGCAAGCCATAAGAATTTAACTTGAGACTCCACTTTTGTATAATATTCGACTCCTTTTTTTGACCAAGTAAATGGTTTAACCAAATTTAGTAACTATGAGATATTGCAAAAATGATGTGTGCAACAGTAATGATTAATTATCACCATTTTAATCACACTAAGAATTTACTTTTCATTTTGTTTTGTTCATTAAACTCTTTTTATGATTTCTGTCTTTTTCTCCTCCAAGTTGCTTAACTATTGTTTCACCCTAGTGCACTTATATCTTCACTCTAAAATCATACACTCAGACAATACTCTAAGAAAGTAAATAAAAAAAGGAAAAGGGAAGGTTAAATATTTAAGTGGTGTAATTTTTTTTATACACCCCAATATTTCAAATAATTTTCATTAAGTATGTGATTAGTTCTTATTTGGAGCAGGAGTAATATATAATAAACTTTTCTGAATAAAGTAGTCTTCAAAAATGAAATACTTATTATTGTACCTGAAACATTTAGAACTCAACATGTTATTATTGATCTAATCAATTATTAAAACTTAGTTGTGCTTTGTTTAATTTAGACATCAAATTATGAAACGAACTCATCTTATTAATTTTAGATAATACTTATCTCCTTAAATTAGATTTTATGGTGAAGTTTGTGAAACCACAAACAAGGAGCAAAATTGAGGGAATGTGACTAAGGAAAATAAAATCTTTTCCCCATAATCAAATAATAATCTCAAATAAGAAGAATAAAAAGACAACAAACTCAAATAAGAATAGCTAAATGTCTAACTTGTCTTAATCCGAATAATATTCTTTCTGATAATTTGGAATGTTTTGAGAGGGCATTTGGTAAATAAGTATGATAAGGACCCAGGACCATCAGATGCCCCGTTGCAGACGGGGCAGGCTTTTACTCCTTAATCCTAAGCGGCTCGCAACCCCAAGTTGCGTTGTGCCCTCCGGCCTCTCCTCCCGCTTTCTCCGTATTACCATTGAAATTGGGTTACGGAACTGCTGTCGATTACCTCCTAAAATTACGACTATATCCTTCATATTTGAAATATCTGACAGGGGCACGTTCTTTGGTCCCCCTAAATTCAGGTCCCTTTATTTTTGTTCAAAATTGCTTGGCTCATGTTCATCATATGTATGAAGATTATCAAATGGTATGGACCATCACGTAATTATTGGTAAGAGGGTAAATAATAATAATAATAATAATAATAATAATAATAATTTGTTATTTGTGATTTGACAGAAAAATATTTTATAATTGATTTTAAATATCTTCTATTGAATGTTTTCAATCTAAATATAGTGATAATATTTTTACTTTTATATAAGTTGAAAGATAGTATAAAACTTATTTTGACAATTGTATCTTCATCTTTTCCTTTACATGGTTCATCCTCGGAAACACATTGTTAATACCAACATGTTTCTTAGCTAAATGACATGCATGCATGCTGTGGTTTTACGAAGGTAATGTGTACTTTTGGAAAGTTATTATGCTAAGTATTCTCAAGAATTGACGAGGTTGTTTGGAAAATGGTTTATTGAGTGATTTTTGGTTAGTTTAAATAAATAAATTTATTGACTTATCAAAATAAGCTAATTTTAATATTTGACAATAAGTTAATTTGATCAACTGATTATCTTTAAATTAACTAATTTTAAATTACTGGTAGGGATAATATTTTGAAATAGTTTTTTCATAAAATAATTATATTATCCTTAATTAATTTTTATATTTTCAACTTTCTTCTTCTTATAAAAAATTGTAATATTATTTTTACATAAAAATTAAATAATTATAATTATTGATTTCTTAAAAAATTAATAATTATAAAAATTATATTAATTTAATTTTAAAGAAATATTCAATAGATAATAATTTATATCGATATATTATTTATAAGAAAATTTAATCTACTAAATAATATATAAAATTTAAAATATTAAAATAAAAGAATATTTAAATAACTCATAAAATATACTCACATCTTTATATATTATTTTAAATACAAACAACTAATTATAAATAATTAATTTTGTGAAATATTTTTATTTAAACAATTAATGTAATTAAATAGTTAAATCAATTAATACAATTAGTTATTAACTAAAAGTTAATTAATTCAATTAGCCCCTTATATAATCAGTTAATTATCAAATAAGACCGATATGAATAATAGCATAGAAGATTGGAAATATGATATGTTGATGTTTCCGAAGCACTGTTTATAGTGTTATAGATTAATTAAAAAAAGTTATATGCATAAAAATAAAAGTAAATATTAAATTTTGAATCTCTTATATTTATTAGATTAGATATTATAAATTTGTTCAATCATCCTATATTAATTGATAATTTTTTATTTATATTTTTTATTTAATTTTAAATTTTATTTTTAATACATATAATATTTTTATTATCAATAACAATGTTTCACATTTTTTCATTTTTGTAAATTTTACAATTATAACGGTGAGAGCAAGTCAAATATCAAAAGTCTTGCACATATATAAATGTTACGAATCCAAATAATAAATATATTGTTTTTAAATATAAGAGAGATGGATTTAAATTTGATTCGCACTCGACTATTGATAAAAATTAATAATTATTGTTGCCTTTTAAATGTTTATCATCTTATTATTTATTTTTCACTAATAATATAAGAAATTTTAAAATGACATTGATGCGCTCATTGTTCGATAAAAAAATTGTATCAGTTAACTTATCTGATCATGATTTCAACTCTACCCATAAGAATCTAAAATGAAAATTTTCTCCACTAATAAGGAAAATCAAATTTTATATTAAATCATCAAATTTTAATAAATTATATAGCCTCCTTTTAGCAAGCACTATAGGGAAAAAATTCAAACAACAAAAAATTAACTAAATTAAATATAAATGGTTAAAAATAATTTAAAATTTAGAATCAATTTGTAACAGACAATACTTGTTAAAAATAATTTTATGATTAAAAAAGATTTAAAATTTTTAATTTAGCAAAACTTACCTGAAATATCCTTTTTCTTGTAATTAAAAAATTTCTATGTTCTATTTTTTTAATAATATTAACTACTGATGATATAAAATAAATATTAAATAATATAGTTAGAGGTTTAATAATAATTGTAAATTTTTTATGGTTGTAATTTGATTTTTTTAATGTTATATTTTTATGTTAATAATTGATATAAATATTACATATATATATATATATATATATATATATATATATATATATATGTAATATTTAGACACCATGATAATAATATTTAGACACCATGATAAATATGAAAATACTAGGGCACTATTTGTCTTATTGAAAAATATTTTTCGTAAGAAATTGTCATTTACATATATATTTATAAAAGAATGATATACTTTATATAGTTTATGATTAAAAAAATAATGTCTAAAGTCATAATAATTGATAAAAGTAAATTTCTTTCTAAAATAAAGAGTTATTTTCCTTAAATTTTTTATATTTAATATTGAATAAATAAAGTATATTCTCTCATTTTATTATTTTATAATTACATTACATGAAAAATATTTTTTATCAAAATAAATGGAGTTCAAATATATAAACTATATGTAATATTTTCTTGTTAACAATTTGATAATCATACATGATAATTGCTAATAATGTTCAAATATAAAATAATCATACTCTTGTGTTATACAAAAATATAGGACTATTAGTTGAATGATTATAATAAAATTAAATTTAAAAATATTTTCAACAAGTTAAAATTGATATTAATCACCTGAAAATATCAGAAAATCAACTTTAACGGTTAAAATAAGTTTTAATATTTTGAATGTTTAAAGTCGGGCCACATATAAATGAAGAATTGAGGGGGGGGGGGAAGTAATTTCATTGAAAAAAAATTCATGTAAAAAGGTAATTTGGTTAAAAATTCATCTAAATTACCCTTCATTCCGCGCACATCCTAATGACACTATTTTAACCCAAGAGTCCCGCAAAACAATATTAAGGTAGAATGTTTGTCATAATATATATATATATTTACAAAATGGCATACTAATGATTACACATAAAAAAAAATTATAGAAATACTAAATGTAGACTAGCTCTGAATAATTTAAGAGATTGAATTTAATTTATTATTAGTTTAAAATTTTTTATATTATTGATAAATAAAAAAATGATACTTCATTAAAAAATAATATTAATTAAGAATTTTTATCAATAACAAGAATTTTAATAATTTTTTAATAATATAATAATATATGAATAAATAATAATATAAAATTAATTTATATTAATAATAAATTAAATTTAAATTCATAAATTAATTGTGAAATATTATATTTTTTGTTAAATTATTTTTATATTAAATCTACGTGTTACATTACTTCTTTTGGATTGGGAGAGGACGTTCCATGACCTCATGTAAGTTAATCACATCGGATGCCTGATAGCAAATAAGTAATAGACAATTAATAGTAAATGCATTCCTGGTTCCGCTTGCCCCTACAAAAATGGATGCAGGTATTTTATTTATTTAATATTAAATATAAAAATATTAAAAAAATAGTATTTATTTTATAGTTTTATATATTGTTTTATTAATTATAAATATAAATAATATATTATTTTTCTATATATATATATGACCAACCGTGCGAAGCCTGAGAAGCTATGAATATTCTAGAATTTTCGGGTACAATGGATATCTAGATATATATGAATAATAAACAAGTGTTTTGAGTTTATTTGTTTATTGTTTCTATTTATTTTTTTAACTAATTATGTAAACGGTGATTTAGTTAATACATACATGTAAACTTTAGGATATGTGAGGGGAATAAAACCTTTGGGAGAATATTGAATATTATTACATTAGGGTGCCGATTCTTTATTTACTGTTTTTAAAAATAATTTTTTATATTTTAAAAAATTTTAAAAATAAAAGAACTTATTTGAAAGTTATTTTTAAAATTTATAATTCTAAATATATAATTTAAAAATTAAAAATAAAAATAAATTTTAATTATTTTCTTATTTGCAATACCAACCATTCTCTATTTTTTATTTTCTTTTAATATAAAAATATTTTTTTAAAAATATAAAAATAAAAATATACCTAAATGCATCCTTTTTTGTAATTAATAGATACTTAACATTTGTTATCATTTCTAAAAATATAGGGAACCTGTTATTATATCGAGATTTTTCAACATGTGTGTTTTTGTTGAAAGTTGTAATTTCCATATAAGAATAAGATTGTTTTTGCATTTTTATAAATTTAAATGACAAAGTTGTAACATTTTATGAACTTGTGATGCACAAAATTGGCAGCACACTTATAATTTTTTTCTTTTGTGAAAAAAAATGAAGATTTTAAATTAAAGGTTACAACTTTAATATGCTTTATGGTATAAAAACTAGTAAAAAAATTTATCGGCTATGCAAATGCAAATATAACCCTAAAAAGGGGTTATCCAAATCCAACCAAGATAGATTTTTCTCAAGAATTTGAGATAAATATATCTAAAATAGAACAAAGTACTTCCAAGAAAACAGCAATGGCATTTTAGTAGTAACCCACAACACCAAGTGGCAATTTCCTTACATGCATTATTACATAAACCCAGCCAGGCAGCCCTTTCCTCATCACGACCATCAACTCAAAATCAAGGAAAAACCCCGTTTGGCCCTTCTTTCCTCCCTCTTCCGATTTTCTATGATTTCAGAGGACATGAAATTGCACAAAAAGGAAACTTACAAGCTCTCAATTCAAAGAGCAAAACGAACGACTAGAAGAAGGCTACGAAGAAGAACAATCTCTTCAATTCAAGCCCGCCCCTGCGCCACCAGAGCACGAAGAAGCTTGAAGAAGATGGAGGCCAAGTCCGATCTCTCGCGCAAGCTGGAAGCACTGAAGAAACTTATTCCGCCGCAAAATGGCGAGATTGTGAAAGCGGACCAATTGTTCAAAGAAACTGCAGATTACATTGTTCTTTTGAAGTCTCGGGTCCTAATTCTGCAGAAATTGATCGAGTTTTACGGGAACAGTAATTCTGAGAATGAAAATGAAAATGAAAATGCAGTATCATAGTTTTTTCATAGTTTTTTTTTATAATTTAATTAATGATCGAAAAGCAAATATTTTTATCTAGTATTTAGTTTCTGCGATGATTTTATTAGATTTTTCACTGTTCTGTTTGTTAGGAGAGAAAACGGAGGGAATGAGGAAGTAGGTTGGAAATTTGTGAGAAAATCTTACGCATTTGAGAAATTTAGGGGTTAAAAGAATAGAGTTTTTATAGTTATTAATGATAAATGTGCTGCTCTTTTTGGTGGAATCGGTGATTACTGTTGCATGGGATTGTTCTGATTCCTCTGAAACGAATGGAATGAACTTGATTCCAGATTCAGTTTTTCTATCTCTTTCTCGCTAGCCAATCACATTTTGGCATCTAAAGTTCTAGCTTTGTGCAAAGTAATGGGGAATTAGTGACACAACGAGAGGGATTAGAGGTAAAGTGTCTTTGGGAGGAGCCAAATGCCAACAAAAGTCAGTAATTAGGCATGTGCTAAAAGGAGCTTTGAGTAGTTTGCTAACTTCTAGGTAGGGGTGTGATGAAAATCAGAGAAAGCCCATTGAAGATAAAGACCTAAAGGTGTTGGAAGCGCTTCACGGATCAACGTCAAGGGTTTGACAAAGAGGATAAAGGGAGACCTAGGGAAGATGATTGCTGGCCCTTTGAGAAAAGGCAAAATTTGGGGTTAGAAGAGTCCAAGATGCTCAATTGCGTGTATTTGGAAGACTTGGGCTCTAATGAATCCATTAGCATTTAGTTAGTTTAGCATTTTTGTAATAAATGGGCCTTATGGGCCAAGACTTGTTTTTAGATTTATTTTGGCATGAAAATTTGTTATTTTATTTGGGTCACTTAGAATTGGGCTTGTTAGTGTACAAGGTCCATTAGGATTTGCTTATGGGAGCTGGTATATAAGCTCTTGTAAACATATATTTTAGGCAGTTTTGAATACAATTTGAGATTTGAGAGCTTGTGACTCTTAGGTTCTTGAGTGAGCCAATTATCTTTGATCTTATCAAAAGGTCTCCTCTTGTGGCGATCGTTCCTTCGGCTTATCAATATGTGATTGTGGCGCCCATCCTCCATCTTTTTCCATTTTTATTGTTTCAAATCCAATTCAAGATCTGTACAATTGATGAAAAAATACGGACCTTGAATTGGATTTCAAACAAGAAAAACAGAAAAAGATGGAGGATGGGCGCCACAATCACGGATTGATAAGCCGAATGAACGATCGCCACAAGAGGAGACCTCTTGATAAGATCAAAGATAATTGGCTCACTCAAGAACCTAAGAGTCACAAGCTCTCAAATCTCAAATTGTATTCAAAACTGCTTAAAATATATGTTTACAAGAGCTTATATACCAGCCCCCATAAGCAAATCCTAATGGGCCTTGTACACTAACAAGCCCAATTCTAAGTGACCCAAATAAAATAACAAGTTTTCATGCCAAAATAAATCTAAAAACAAGTCTTGGCCCATAAGGCCCATTTATTACAAAAATGCTAAACTAACTAAATGCTAATGGATTCATTAGAGCCCAAGTCTTCCAACTTTGTGCAAAGGTAATGGGGAATTAGTGACACAACCGAGAGGGATTAAGAGGTAAAGTGTCTTTGGAGGGAGCCCAAATGCCAACAAGCGTCAGTAATATTAAGGCATGTGCTAACAGGAGCTTTGAAGTAGTTTGCTAACTTCTAGATAGGGGTTATAAAATGGACGAAGTCTGCGGACTGGTCTGCAGACTTTTACGGTTTACGGATTTGGATCACCTAAAATTTAGTCTATTTTTTTTACAGGTAATACGGACCGGTTCAGGTAGATTAAAATTTGCATGGATCGGGCGGATACAGGACCGGTCTGCGAATTTACAGTTAAAGTTTATAGACCGATCCGTATCTCTTAAGGATACAGATAAATATAAATTTCTTAATATTTAATCCATTTTTTTAATGAATAATGCGGACTGGACCTATCCGGACCGGTCCGTATCCAGTCCGATCCGTCTATTTTACACCCTTACTTCTAAGTTCAAATCTTTGTATCTTGGTCGACAATAAAAAAATCTTAGTACCAGAAACACATTGTTTTTCGGAAAATCTATCTTCTCTCATGCCTCCTGGAAACCTAAAAAATGTTTTAAGTTGAAAAAAGCTACACTAATGTTTGTACATTCACATCCAAACCAAGTCCCTTCATTACAGTCGATTAAGTTTGCACAAAGCAATTTCTCTTTATTTATTTTTATCAAGTATGAAATTAATTTATATTCGGAATATGAATAATAGATTAATAAACCTTTCCTAATAAGAAATGCTTTCATAGATCAAAATCAAGATCATTTATCAAATGTGAAAACATTGAAAATATAGAGCAATCTTAATAATTTTGCTTCATAAGAAGCTTTTATTTATCATGATACTAGAATTTAGTTGAATATTACATATTTATAATATATTTTGATCAAAATGAATCTATTTATAAATCAATTAAAATTATTATTTTAGGCATAATTTTAAAATGTTAAAAATTTAATCACAAATAAAGTGAAATTATTTTTACTAAAATAAAGTGAATTCAATTATGGGACAAATTGTTCCCAACAAGAATGCATAAGTAAAGAATTTTATTATCCTCAAGGAAAAGATAAAGACCGAAGCCTACAAGATGTTCTAATTTTCACATGAAGGTTTAAAAGTAGAACACATTTTACCATCAAGATCTGAGCATTGCACTGGTCTTTGAGTATTTACGATGGTAGTTAACTAATTATAGATTGCCTAAAGACAACCCATAAACTTCCCATAAACTTCCCATAAACTTCACCACTTAAGAAAACCCAAAGAACTAAGTTGGCTCTCTATGCATGTGTCTCTATCCCTATTTTTAGAGTAAGAAAATTTTAGTAAGACAGAAATTCCTCTCTCACACACATGACCTGAGTAACATAGAATTTCTTCTGTCAGAATCACATGATGCAGGCAAACCTGACAGAGGAAGCAGATGAAGCAATGACAGAGTAAGAAGCATGGGGGGCAGATGACAGTCACTCACCGGGCTGCTGCAGAAGAATGGAGAGCAATGCAAGGATTGCCATATTTGAGGTTAATAATATCTGAGTGATATGGACAGCAGTGTCCTCGTTCCTGTCCTATGGTGGACATGCTGTGGTTGTTATGACCTTGACATGTTCACTAACTTATTCAGTCAATAAAACCCATGTGCCAAAGCCTACAATTTAGGGTCCCCCCCCCCCCCCCGGGGCGTGGATATAAATATGAGTTATTCAGATATAAAAAGTGTACTTTTATGTATATCAAATTTATTTATATGTTAAATATTTAATAGTTCACGTTGAATTTTACAATTTTTTTTAAACAAAAAACATTCAATGCTCACAATTTACCAATAAGGACAATTCATTCATGTATTGAGTTTTACTCAATTCATGATAGAATTGACCTATAAAAAATTCTTAACATACACCACATATTTCACTAAAAAGAGATGGATACATAAAATTAAAATGAAGAGACACGTGTATACTTAAAATTAAAACCATTATATGCTTTTGAATTTACCTCTTTCTTAGTGATTTGAAAATTTCCCTTTAGGAGTACATGAGAATTTCTCTTCTAACATGTTCCATAAAAAATGTAAATTTTTATTCCACTAGGATAGATTCAAAGGCGTGTACAGGGTGACTCTTAGAAGTATCCATATATATCCATCTTTTAATTTTATGTTTATATTTCTCTTAGTGGAATAAGAGTCATCATTTAGTTAACATTTTTTATAAATAATTGTATGTAATATCCAAATTCTTGCCGAGACTTCTACACTCAATTGGCATGTTCGGAGCTTATTAATCCCAGTTAGCACCTTTGAATAATACTGGCAGTTGGCAGCGAAGCTCACGGCAGCCAGTTTCTATATTGCACTTTAGTTCCTTGTTCTTTTTCTTTTTAAAATTACAACTTATTTCTTAGAAAAATTCAATTTTATTTTACGAGCATTATGTTGAAACAAGCATAGTAATAACGGTACCGGTATATTCCATACTAAATTAAATACAAAATATTCAAAATTTAAATTAATTCCATTGTTCTTATCATATCATAAGGCCAGATATCACAAGGTTATTCTTTAGTATTCAAACTAGGGCAACTTTTTGTTTTTATTTAAAATATATAGATAGATTTAGTTTTCATAAGTTTTTATTAAATTTAATAAACAAAATTCTATTATGATTGGAAAGCTTGAACAAAAATCAGTCTAAATAGTATAAACTTGCAATTTTTTATAAGCTATAAAATTAGACAAGATTTTCACATCTTCAAAGTTATACTTTAGTTGATAGATTCAAAATATTGCACCACTTATTTCAAAATATTAATCTTATAGCCTTTTAACATTTTTTTTTACCAATTTATAGTATACTCCAATTAAAATAAATAATTTAAAAAATTATCTACATTTTGTTTAATTCATCTTAATTCTTTAATATAATCAAATTAATTATCATCCTAACTCTTGAATTCAATTAAATCAATAAATTAATACTAATTATAATTTTTAAAATTAATTACAAGAAAGCTCCATGTATCATTTAATCGCTAATTTATTGAAAGAGTTTTCAATTTTTTAATAAAATTTATATTTTAATTAATTTGATTTCTCTAAATTCAAAATATATTGCAAAATAACACCAAAAATGTTATTTCTTTTTTATGTGTAATTTATATAAATATTAATATTTATATGCATAAAAAATGGGATCTAAATGTGAATTGAGAATTGTCAATTAATTATAAAATGGTAGGACAGGTTTATAGAGCTCAATTTAATTAATATAAAAAATTTAAAATTCAACTTTGAGTCTCATTCGATATATATACATATAATATTTTCATTAATATTTTTAAAGAGTTAGGCTTTGTGATCCCATGATTGTTTTCAAAGTAGGCAGTGGAGGGATTAAAAGATTTTTTGACTTATTTAACTACTACCAATAAATTAGTTTAAAGTTGAACGGTTAAGTAAAGAATAGAAAATGATAATTAAATTTGACTTGAATAAAAATTATATCATGTCGGACTAAAATTGTCGTCCCAACTCTTAATTCAATTCCTTACTGTTTAATTCTGTTACAATTAAAATTGATGTCAATTATCATAATTATATTTGTCACAATTTTAATTTTCCAATTTAGGCACTTTTATAATTTTATCATATGAGAAAAAAATGTCTTATTGCTGGCTTCTATGTTTTTTTTAAATATATTTATTATTATATTAATTTATTAGTTAATTTTGGAGAAACTTTAATTGACTATATCAAGTTCATAAGATTAAGAAATAATAATATAATTTTATAAAATTATGACATTTTAAAATTTCATTTAATTTAAATAATAATTAAGAGAGCACAATAAAATCTAATAGATGTATAAAAGCTAAGTTAAAATTGCATGAAAGGCACAAAAATAACATGCTATCAATAATTTTCAATTAAAAATTAAAATTTAATTAGATATTTGACAGCAATTTCTTATATTTCTAATCCGTTAATATTGTAAGTGATTTTTATTTAATAACATATAGTTACAGTATTGTTGAGAGTTTTTAATTTGAATGTGATTCAATATTTTTCGAAGTTTTTGTACCTTCCTTTAGATCCATGATTCTATAATATCTTGTGGTACTATTTAAAACTTTATTATTTTTTATGTTTCAAAATATTTATCACAGATGAGTATAGTTAAATTGTATTTAATTATACTAAGATGAAATATGAATATTTTAACTATGTAATAATAATATGGTTTTATACAATACAAATGTTATCTAAATATTATTGGAACATTTAAAGGTTGAGAGTGAGAAATTTTGAAATGTATGTATTAGTTTGAAATGTATGTATTAGTTTTAGAAAATAACTTTCATACATACATTTGTAAATTTATAAGGACACTTTTTGAAAATTCAGGGTGTGAGAAATTTATACATACATAAGTGAATATATGCATATTTATAATTAAATAAATTGGTTCTTTTGATATCTATAGAGAAATAAAATATTTAAGTTGATATTTTAAATTTTAATTAAAAAGAGGGAGTCTTACAAAATATAAAGCTTTAAAATAAAAATAAAAGGCTAAGATTGAATTGAATAGAAATTAGAGGGTGAGATTAAAAAGGAAACTTCAACTTATGGCATGCAAGAAGCACTAAATTAGAGTCCATCGCTCCCTTGTCTTTTTCTTTTCCCTCTCCCCCTCTCTTTCCCTTACTCGGTTAGCTCTCTTTCTTTTTATTTTTTCAGACAATATCTCTGTCTCTCTTTTCTTTCTTCTTTTTCTCTTTTCTCTCTAAAACTTTTTTGCTGCAGTTACTTTAGATGGAGTTATTGTTACCGATGGTGGCTAGTGCTATAAGTGGCTCCTCTTCTGTGACGTCCAGCTAACTATGTGCATTAAGAGCTACGGATTGGAGTAGAGATGGTGACATGAAGTGTTGGAAGTCTCCTCCATTTTTATGGTGCAAGCTACTTCATTTCTAGCCATCATTCCTTTTTGGCCAACCACTATTGCTGGTGGCATGCTAAATGGTCGTGGGATATGGTGTTAGTTCTATAGTAAAAAGCTATTGGTCTCTCTGTGATCCATTGTGTCCTGTGTTGTTTCACTGCTGGTAAATTACTGATAACCCCTTGAACTGTGGTGAGTGTTTTTATAGAAAAAGCCCTCATTTTTATGATAATTTAGATTAATGCAAAGAAACCCATTTATACATGTTTGAAAATGTATGATGATATGTCTGAAAATGAATACATATAAATTTTATGCTATAAAGTGATCAAATGACACGAGTAGAATTATTCTAGAATATCATACTATAATATTTTAATAATGGCTATATATATATATATATATATATATATATATATTATATATATATATATATATATATATATATATTAGTAACCCATATTGTGAGCAATTTTAAATACATGATGGTAGGTCTTGAAAATAAGTTTTTTGCACTATGGATTGCTAGTGTGACATGATAGGAGTATATCTAGAGAGCTATGTTTTAATTCCTAAATTATTCAAGGATATTTCAGAGAGACCCTATTTTATCATTATATTTTGGTTACTTGCCATGGAATTAGTAAAATAAGAATTTTATGTTCAAGAATATTATATTAGTATATTTAAATCATAATTATATCATTAAAATATAATATATTGATATTTTGAGTTCAATTTGGAAAGTCCCAAATAAATGTGATTTTCTTGTTCTTTAAAGAAAGTTAAAAATACAAAGAAATGAGTATATAGTTTTATTCATTGATGTGATTAGAGCTTCTCTAAGGCTTAAAATCCTAATATTATGGTCATTTTGTACTTTGATTTAGAAAACCTATTGTTATAAGAATTTTTTATATTTCAATTATTAACTTGAAAAATAAAGAAAGTGAGGATCTAAGATGATTAAGTAGCATAAAATTAGCTTTCTTAGAGCTTTAAATTGTAATATTTTTACCTGTATAAGTTTGATTTAGGATTGTTATATAGTAGCATATTTTGATTTCAAGAGATAACCTTTGAAAGGCAAAGAAGTTAATGATTTAGATTGTTAGTCTATCATCATATGAAAATGGAAGTGAGATAACTAGAAAAGAAAATAAGGAATGCTTACTTATTTATAAATAAATTACATTTATAAATTTTGAAATAAGAAGAAATGGAAGATAAAAGTGAGATACTTGGAGATCTTTAAAGTGGATGGATACTACCAAGTGAGTATATATCTTCCCTAAATAAATATTATAATATAATTTGGTTTGTATGACATATATATAATCTTTCTTATAAATGGTACAAATTATATATACATCCACTCATAAAACATTAAAGGAATAATTATGTATTATAGATTAGTATTGACTTATCATCATAGTCATGCATGAATAATATGAAAATTATGTCTAGATAAGGTAATGGTTATTTGTTTGAGTGATTGTGGATTTACCATATATAGAAGGCATGATAGTGTCATTATTGATTATTGATTGATTGTGATGGAATTACAATGGTAAATGATATAATTTGTATTATGATTGAGTTTATATCATTATGTGCATGTTAGAAAGTGTAGTATGATCTTTGTGGCCAAGCAAGAGGGTATGGTGGTGCTACTATATATAATATTATGTGTTTAGATTTATCTTATAACGATGAATAACTGATTTATGTTGAAATTATTTTGAAATTATGATTTATAGTATAAAGTGAATTATGTCATAAGTGGCATTAGAAATTGAGCAATATGATGCAGGCAATTATGTAAAAATCAGATAAAAATTTATAGTAAAAAGGTGGATAGGGTATAAGGTTGGCTTGAGAGAAATAAGGATGGAAAAACAAATAAGATATAAGGTGGACCCAAGAGTCAAAAGATGGATGTATGTATATTTATTATAAATTGTTATGTATTGTCATGTGATATTGAAATCTATTTTTGATTAGATATTATTGTTTGATATCATTATAAAGACTTGATGTGCTTCAGCCCTATTGGCTATATGTAATATAATGATTACTCAAAATGGGTTATGTATATGATGGTATTGATATTATGTAAAATGAATGGCTAAGATTATTGCGACTTATGATGTAACATAGGAAATTTGAGTTATGTACAGGTAGACACATTGTCTCAAGATTTAGCCTTGTGTATAGAAATTCAAGAATTGGTTTATAGTTATTTTCTAATTTAATAACTAATTAGCATATGACTATGTTTTTATAATTATGTCACATATGATTATGGTAGATATATGCTCATTAAGTTCTTATAACTCATTCTATTTTATTTTTAATATTTTTAGGTTAAGATAAATGTATTTGAACTTTTATGCATTTATGGAGAATTAAAGACAAACTAGTTGAAGGGTTTTGAGAGTTGGATTACGATCAGAATAGAGATTAAGATTATGTTAATTTGGTACTTGATTTGTTAAATCATTTATCTATATACATGTTTTAATATTGTGTAGTATTATATATATATATATATATATATATATATATATATATGAGTTACTATTGTATTTGAAAAATCTACAAGTTTTGTGATTTAAGGCTTATAACCCTTAAAAAGTGTTTGAAAATAGGAAAAAATTTATCTATTTTTTTATATAATTTAAAATAAATTTTGAGTCATTAAGAAAATAGGAAGATTGCCATTGAGTAGAATCATGCTAAATATTGTTGAAACTAGTGAAAATCGGGTATTGGAATTCACTCCGATCATGATTGAGTTTAGGTCATGATAGATTCAATTTGAAGTCCTTGCGTGTATGTTAGTAATTTAATTGCTTCTATTATTATAAAAAAATAGTTATAATATTAAACATTTTAAGATTTAGAAAATTAAAATTAAAATAATTATTTGATATAGTAAATTTATTGATAGTGGGACATTTTTTATATATTTATAAATAATATAAATAAATAATAACTTAAATTTTAAGTTTTTTTTTAAAGTTTTCTAATAACAAATAAAGTCTTTCTTCATTAATCTTGAACGATTCATCCTTTTAATTTTGAATTTTTATCGAATATTTTAATTTATTTGAGAAATTTTTAATTGTTTAGTAGATATATAAATTATGTATCCGTTATGATAAAAATTGAAATAAATATAAGGAATGATTAAGATAAATACAAAATTTTTTAATAATTAATTTTTCAACTAACATCTTTTACATTTATCTTGATTTGTCACTAATTAATTAGGAATTTCTCAATTTACTTTAGGCTTTGCTAGTTCAGTTGCAATATGAAGGCTTTCTTTGTAATTATTGTCTTTTTACACTCTAATTTGCAAATCAAAGCAACTATCTACTAGTGCTCCAAGTGGCTGGTGATTACAAGATAGCTGGCCTTTCTTGTCACTTTCTACCCTTATGATATTTGTGGTTTTCCAAGCATTATATGTCCAAGGTTTATTGTAATTACAAGATGGAAGTCCCGACCATTCTTCATAGTTTTCAGCTTGAATATTAACTAATTTAACTAATTTTTTGTAAACATCATGTATTTATCTAATTTTACAATGCACCTTTATTTTATATAGATATACTTGCATATAATGTTCATGTTGTTCGATAACACCACATTAAGTTGTTTTTACTGATCTAAAATGGCATGCTTTTAAGATTATCAATGAGTGGAGTGAGCTTCTGAATAGTTTGAAGTTTGAATTAACTTTTACATCATATAGTTATATATTATGACTTGATATATGATTGAAATATATTAGTTCTTCTAATAAATTACTCAAAGCTTAATATGCTATCTCTTAATTATTTAATATAGGAGTATTTTTGCACCAAAAGAATAATCCGTTACCCTAACTTTGTTAATATATTAATAGTTTTAAAGATCTTTTATCTCTTTATAAATAAAAAATTAACACTTACTTATATGGAATACATCCCTCTAAAATAAAATAATTATCTAGTTAACTAACTCTATACTCACTTATTATATATGTACATATTTTCCTTTTTACATACACTACTTGCTGCATCATACATGACTATGCAAAATCACAAAAGTATTTGTAAATGAAATATTATACAAAATTTTGTATAAAAAGTATTTTTGCATGAAAAATATTAAATAATCATATAAGCTTATGAGTTATTAGGTGTCAGCTCAAAAAATTAACTCATGTATAAATAAGGTACCAATTTATAGAGAGCTAAAAAGTGATCAAGTCAAATTTAATTTAACTTAATTTGATTCATTTCGTTTTCAAACTTAAACAAATTTTAGATTTTTTTTTCAAAATCCATGTATCTAGAAGTTAATCTAATCGCCAAATTGAAAAGAAGAATGAAACAAAGATAGTAAAAGATATTTTTACAATTTCAATTTATTTTAAAGGAAGTCTATGTCATTTGCTCTAAGAAAAACAATGATTCTATCATTTCGCCATACTTTGCTTATGTGTTAATAGGGATAAGAAGCATTGTGTTAATCAAGATACATGTTTTTATAATAAAGGCTCTTAGATTTCAAAGTCCAAGCAAACATAACATTGATTATATTACATTGGAATTAGAGGTAGCAATTTTTGACACAATATAATAATTTGACATAAATACGAAATTTTTATATGGGTTCAAATTAAGTTTATACCAGCTCAGGTTGTAAATAAATTATCTTTTTAATATAAATAATAAATGGATCGAGTTAGGATTATAAATAGATTTCCATGTTACTCCATTTAAAATTTTTTATTAAATTTTAAAAAATATCATTTGAAAAATTATTAATAATTAAATTATAAATAGTTATATATAATAAATATATAAAATTTATGTTTTAATAAATGGTAATAAAAGTTCAAAAAAAGTATTGTATTAATGATTAAAAATATTTTTATGAAAAATAATAAGTAATTTAATTTAATAAATAATTTTATAAATTTTGTTAATTGAAATTATTAAATGAATTAAATAAGTTGACCTAACATGACACATTTAATAAATAAATTATTCCGATTCGGATTAAGTTGAGGTTGAGCTTATTGGAATTGTTACTAGTTTTTGATATATTATGAAATTGACATGTAAACACGAATTGCCACCTCCTATTTAGGGATCATAAGTGTGACTCTGGTAAGGCAACCAAAATGCCAAGAATTAGTGGTTTTGGAACCAAGGTTTTATATTTTTAGAGAATGAAGTATGGTTTCTTTAGTAAAGAATTTATTAACTGACTTTTGAATCTATTTATTTTATCTAAAGACATTTTTAGTTAAAAAATCTCGTTCGTTCTAATATAAATAAAGGATTTCTATACCATTGTGCACTCTATAGTTGACAAACTAATGTATGAGTGTCCTAGGATTAAAAAAAACTTATTTAAAAAGTGGATATTACTTATTGTCGTGCTTTTTTTATGAAATATTGAACAAATAAAATATTTACTTTCATCTTAATATTTTACAAATTTAAGCATAAATAAATAAAATTATTCCTTTAAAAAATATTTTCTATCAAAACAAATAAAACCTTTATCAAAGAAGAAAGAGGACAAGAAAATGTCTCTTAATATAGCCAATTTGCAAGCTAAGAAACTAAAAAAGTGGTGAATAATGCTTGTTTATTCTTAAAACAACTTTGCTAAAGGACACCATTCCTAGTTATTGTAGTACATTTATATCCTGATGTATTTTAGAATTGTCTTAAGCCATGAAAATGCAAATAATTCCAATTCTTATCATGTAATATGGTCAATTTTCACCTAAACATAGAATAATCTATTTCATACATTTATCTAATCAATAAAATTCTTGAAATTCTTATAAGATTCACTACCTAGTGTGATACTATTCATGGCTTTTTCTTTAAGCTCCAAAGCTTATGCTTTAAATTTCTCATCGTGTAGCAATTTGTTAATCTTATACACTATCTCTCCTTTGTTAATAATGCCATCTTCATTCTTGTCAAATCTTAATCTCATTTTCTAAACATCACATATGTAGCTCTCATTATAGAACTGGTCAATAAAGTAAGGCCAACAAAGAAATAGGACCCCACAAATTACTCCTTCCATGGTAGAATTCCAACCATAATGACTTAAGAAGCAAGCAACTAATGGATGACTTAGAACTTTTTATTAAGGCACCTAGGTAACCACCTTCCTATAAGGAGAAACTCGAGTTTCGAATTCTTATAGGAAGGGATGATTTTCTTCATTGTTGATATTTGGTCTTACCACTCATAAAAATGGCATATTAGAGTTTTCAAGGCCTAGTGCCAATGCTTGCAATTGATTTTGGTCAAATTTTGTTATACTGCCAAATGCAACATATATAATTGATTAAGGTGGTTGTTGATTAAGCCAATTTAAATAGTTTAAGTCTTTTGGCCAAAAGTTTCCAACTAAATGTCCAACTTGACTAATTACTCAAATAAGTCAAATATGCAAGATTTTTAGAGCTAAAGAAAACCTGTAGGCTCAAGATCATAACTTGAGTTGCATATTACCCAATTTGCATCCTTAGCATGCTTGTTATTTCATGTGATAAAGTTGAAAATAATTTTTTGTATGGTAAGGTCTCCTATATAAGTCTAGGTAAAATGTGATATCCTTATAGGTGGCATCATTGGTGACAATTCAATAAGCTAATCTTTTGTTAGAATTCCTATAACAAAAAAATTCAGATAAATAATAGTTAGTGTGTTGTATGGAAACATTTATTTATGGTAATGACAACAAGGTAAATTTGGATAAACTTGATCCATACTTGCAACTTCAAACCTATTAGAAACTTAGATCAATTAAGGACCCAATAAGGCTCCATCTAAAGATCCAAACCCAATTTGAATAAGGAAAATACAATTATGAAATTTTCTTTTTTCTAGTTAAAAAAGAAAATTATTAAATTATTTTATAGAGCATTTATCTAAATGGGTTTAATGTGATAGTCCAAAGAAATATGAAACTTCTTAAATATTTAATGGTTAAACCTAGACCTTAAGTAGTACGTATAATTTGCCTTTAATCCATTGATTTAGGTAAAAAAATCATTAGATTTGGATATAATTGGCATCTCTACTTATTTGTTAGAAGAATGCCACTTGCACGCATAATTTTCTCATATTACTCTTATATTTGTACTCATGGCATAATCTGGTCAAACTAACCTCACACAACTAATCCCTCCATATCCCTTAAATCAACATATATACAACATACACTTAGTTTACCTAGCCATGTTAGAATAACTTCATGATCTAATTGAATGCTAATAAGACTAGTAATATGTTTGAGAATTATGAGGATAAAATCATAGAAGGCAATAAGAGAGAATGGAAAGAAAGGAAAGGGAGGAGAATGAATGATTAATTTATAATTTTCTTTCCCCTTATTTGGATATTTGGAAAAACTTCCAAATTGAAAGAACACAAAATAGTTAGTAGTATAGAATCTTGGAAAACTTTGAAGGATTAATTGTAAAATTCCAATACCTTTCCCTCCTTAATCAAAACTCCAAGTCATAATCTCCTCATCTCTTTCCTTTCTTTCCATTCTTCTCCATCCAAACATACCATACTTGAGATTGCTGGGAATGAATGGCCTGAGAAAATCATCCCAGCATTGGTCCTTTATATAGTAGAATTACAATCAATACATTTTAATGCTAATAAATAAAATCCCTAGAATTAGGCCTAAATATTTGTTAATTTATTCTAATTACTAACTAATTATAGCATAGATAGTTAATACAAATCAATTACATTTATTAATATTTAACACTCACTCTCAAGTTGGAGTATATATAATCATATGCACCAAACTTATCACATATATAGCTTATTCTTGGGCCTTAGAAGGACTTTGTGAGCATATTAGTTAATCAATCATTAGAGTTTATAAAAACTATAATAATTTTCTTTGCAACAACTTTCTCTCTTACAAAGTAGCAATTAATTTCAATATGTTTAGTTCTTTCATGAAAAATAAGTTAGATATAACATGCGAGGCTGCCTGATTGTCATATACAAGTTCTAAAGGACCAAGCGTATAAAGTTTTAACTCTTGTAATAATTGTTTTAACTATATGAGTTCATTGTTAGGAATTCGGATTATCATATGCAGCGGAATTCAAAAATTTGATCCGAATTCTACCTAGAATCCATGCAAAAGACATAAATCAATTATTAGAGTTTTACCTATTGGGCACTCGTGTTTCTACTGATCAAAACTTGAGAGCGAATGAATCAAACACTGATCGGAAGGTACGATGTCTCTATGGTATCCACACGGAGTGAACAACGACCTCTCACCCTCCACGAATCTGCTAGGATGCGTTTTTCTCTCTAAGAATTAGGATTGGATGTTTTTTGAGTGATTTAGGGTTTGTATGGAAGCTTTGAGCGTGTTATTAAAGTGCTGCCCTCAAGTCCCTTTTAGGCAAGCTATAATCCTAGTCCTACTAGGATAATGCTTCCAAAATTCTAATCACACTTAACAACTCATCTTATCCTTATCCTAGAGATAATGGAGAGAGATAGGACTTATCTATTAATTATTTAATATTAGATAATAATATTATCTCATAATATAAATATCTTAATTATTAAATAATTGCATATAGTTATTAAATATCAAAATAATATTATCTCATAATATATTTATCTAATATCTGATAATATAATTATTTGATATTACTTTAATATCAAATAATATCACATAATATATATATATATAAACGTGAATTTATTATTCTTAATAATATATGTATGCACGAAAATAAGTCCAATTAATTAGATATTAATATAATTAAAGTCCAATTCATTATTGTCTTATTCCTACTCCTTTTGTGTGACCTTATAGGTTCTTATTATGTTAACAATGACTCATTATTGAGCCATAGACAGCAAGCGGTATCTAGCAATACATCACTACCACTCAAGTAGTAAGAATGTCTGTGATTCGATATCCACTTAATACATGATCAACGTTTTGCATCATAACCCCTTTTGTAATAATATCCAAATTGAACTGGAGGCATGGAATATGTCATCCTCGTCAATGTTCAATTTATATTTCTTGATACTGAGTAGACTTAAAATAAATAATTAATATCACATATTAATTCAATTGAGTATGACCATGCATTTCTACATCTCACTCAATTAAGGGGCCCAAGGATATTTCTCTTTTATACAAGAGTAATAAAATCTCATCTACATCACTCACTTCCCTCTGCACGATTTATGACACACCCAATCAATGCCCTACTTGTCATCCTGATTAAAGGTGACACAGGACAATATTAAAGTGAGTAATTCCTCATGTAGTGAATCGTAGTGACTTTAGATTAAAGATTTATGTGTATTTGTGATCATATGAGAATAACTTATGACACATCTATACATGCAATATTCTCATAGTGAGTCAGTCCAGTACATTGTTCACTAGCAATGTACTCATATATTGACTTGATATCATATATCCATGATTCGTAATCATCAGTCACTACACATGCTAGTCTCGATGTATTATTACTATCCTTTCGTAATAATACTTGATTAGGGGCATTTTAGGAATAACGAAGCTATTCTAAGGATAATTATTATATTAAGTTATAAATTACGCATAATAATAATAAAATTATAAAAATAAAATATAATAATTAAATTACCTAAAATAAAACATAATACATTATGTATAACTTCAATCATCTATATGATTAGTTCTAGGACACATACCAACATTCATAAGTGGCTAATGTCATAACTTAATACTCTGCTTCTACACTTGATCTTGCTACTACACTTTGCTTTTTGCTTTTTACTTTTTTAGGAAATTACATTTCCTCCAACAAGAACACAATAGCCTGAAGTAGAGCGATGATATCTGGAGAACCTGCTTAATCAGTATTTGAGTAACTAACAATTCGAGTGTGCCCTTTATTTTCATATAACAAACCTTTGTCTGGATTTCCTTTTATGTAGCAAAGAATTCGAACAACTGCAACCCAATGAATAACATATGGTGAGTTAAGAAATTGACTCATCACACTTACTTCAAATGAAATATCTAGTTAAGTGATTGTAAGGTAATTTAGTTTTTCAACAAGCCTGTGATATTTTCCTGAATTTGAGAATGGTTTACCTTGATTAAGCAATAATTTAATATCTGGATCCATAGGAGTATCTATAGGTTTAGAGTTTACCAGTCTTGTCTAATCTAAAATATCAAGAGCATATTTGCATTAAGAGATAGAAATGCCATAATGGGATTGAACTACTTCAATACTAAAAAAATATTTGAGTATTCCTAAGTCTTTTGTTTAAAAATGATAGAAAATATATTGTTTGAATCGAACAATACCAATCTGATCACTTCCTGTAATAACTATATTATCAACATAAATAATGAAATATACAAATTAAGAGGTAGATGAATAATGATAAAAGATAGAATGACCTGCTTTACTTTGACACATGCCAAAATCTTGAATAACTTTATTAAATCTCCCAAACCAAGCTCGAGGGATCTATTTAAAACCATATAGAGATTTCTTCAATTGACAAACAAGACTAATCTTCTCTTGAGCAACAAACCTTAGAGTTTACTCTATATAGACTTCTTCAAGATCCCCATGTAAAAAAGTATTTTTGATATCAGTTGATGTAAAGACCAATGATTAATTACTGTAAAAGATAAAAATAAATAAACTAATGCAATTCTGGCAATAGAAGGGAAAGTATCACTATAGTCTAGGCAAAAAATTTAAGTGTATCATTTATCAACTAGTCTAACTTTCAATCGATCTATTTTTTGATTAAGGCCAACCTTAATAGTATACATACAATAACATCTAACAGTAAATTTGTCAAAAGGTGAAGGAACCCGATCCCATGTACAATTAGTTTCTAATGCTATCATTTCATCAAGCATCACTTAGAGCCACCCTAAGTGAAAGAGAGCTTCCTATATAGTTTTAGGAATAGAAATTGAGGACAAGGTAGAAACAAAGGTAGAATAGGGGCAAATAAACGATGGTAACTCAAAAAATTATAAATAGGATAATGATTACGAATAGAATGAGTACCTTTACAAAGGGCAATAGGAAAATTGTTAGGTGGATTGAAGTAGGAGATTCCATGGAACTGGATAATGAGTCAACAGGTGAATTATCATCATTAGTTTCTTGATGTGCATTTGGATGAGGACATCATTAATAAGTGATAAAAGGCCAATCTTGTGCTAGATTTGAAGGAATTGAATCAAGGATTGGTAGTAGTCAAACCTCAGATATGGAAATAGACTCTCCAGAAAAAGAAAAAAAAAGAAGTTTAAAAAAAAGTAACATTAACTGATAAGAAATATTTCTTTAAACTTGGAGAATAATATCTGTACCCTTTTTGTAGTCTCAAGTAACCCACAAAAACACATTTTATAGAATGAGATGATAATTTATCTTTACTTGGAGTAAGATCATGAACAAAATATGTAAACTAAAAAATATGAGGAGAAAGCTTATATAAAGATTCATTTGGGTACACTAAAGAATAAGGAATTATATTTTATAAAACATATGAAGACATGCGATTAATTAAATAATAAGTTGTTAAGATAACATCACCCCAAAAATGAAACATAACATTATTATGTAATAATAGAGTTCGTGCAGTTTTAACTAAGTAATGATTTTTCTTTCAACAACTCCATTTTATTGTAAAGTATAAGGACATATCGATTGATGAATAATGCCTTGTGATGACATGAAAGAAACATAAGATGCAGAAAAATATTTGCAAGGATTATCACTACAAATCTAAAAAATAAAGAATTTAAAAATTGAAAATAATTCAAAACGTTCATTTATCAAATATAACCAAGTACATCGAGAATAATTATCAATAAAGGTTACAAAATACTGAAAACCTAAAATGGTATTAACATGACTAGGACTCCATACATTAGAATGAATTAAAGAAAATAAAGACTTAACTTAACTAGTAGCTTTATAGAGAAAGAACTGCGAACATGTTTATCATGTTAGCATGACTCACAATCTAAGAACTTCAATCTTGAAAGCTTGGAACCATTTTCTATAGTTTTGAAAGGCTTAGATGACCTAGATGACAGTAGATTAATTCTAAAGACTCTATAGCAACACAACTAATTGATGATGTTGGTTAAATATAGCAAAGTCCTCTTAACTTGCGTTTGGTACCAATCATCTTCCTTATACCCCGATCTTGTATTAGAAAAGAATCAGCAAAGAATGCTCCAGAACAATTGAGAGTTTGGGTAAGTTGATTAATAAAAATTAAGTTGAAAGAAAAATTAGGCATGTAAAGAATAGATTGTAAATTTAATGAAGAGAGAGGTTTAGCGTGACCAATATGATGAGTAAGTGTTTTAGAACCATCAACTAATGTAATTGAAGGAAGGGATTTAGCAATGCAATCAAGATGAGTAAAAAGAAATTGATTACTAGATATGTGATCAAAAGCTTCTAAGTCAAGAATCCAGTGATCATGAGATGTAGAATGAGATAAGCAAGAAATAGAATTACCCATGTCTATAATGGCTGTAAAATATATCTATTCCTATTTGGATGCCTTGTATTGAAAAAATTATTCTTTCAAGAATTCTTGATATTCTAGATTAGAAAAGAGAAAAGACTGATCAGTTGATTCAGAATCGAACTGAACCATATTGGTATAACTAGATTGAATAACATTGGCATATTGGAGAGGTTGGCCATGTAAAGCAAAACATCTATCTCGAGTATGTCCTGACTTATGATAATAAGTACATTGAGGTCGATTGCCCCAACCACCACCACTACGTCCTCTTTGATTGTTGCAACCACCACCTCGTCCCTTTCCATGATCACTAGCATATGTCACTAAGGTAGAGTTTTCAATATTATTAGGAGTGGTTAAAGTAGGTAATCGTAAGAAGCGGTTGATTTGCACTTCTATTTTAGGAATCTTTGCATTGCCCAATGTTTGTTGACAAAAGGTGCCAAGGTCAAAATTTAAACCAGCAAGAACTATAAGAAATTTATCTTGTTGTTTCTCCTTCTCTATAATGTCAGCAGTGATAGGCAAGAGTTTCTTGTATTGGATTATTGTTGTTTTGGCAAGGCTAACATAGGAAAAGAGATTTGATTCTTGTTTCAAATTCTTCAATCTAGCCATAACTTCATACAATTGTTGAATATCATTGGAGTATAGATTCTTGGCTTACTCCCAAAAGGTGTAGTAAGTGTTATAAGGTTGAAAAATAGGTAGCAAACTAGGATCAATGGATTGCCACAGTATTGCATATAATTGTGCATCAATCATGTTCCACTCACTTTGTTTATCAATAGGAACATCTTCAATTTTGGTAGTCAAATATTCAAAATAACCTTATCTTATGAACTATAATAAAACAAAAGCACTTCATGAGGAATAGTTGGAGCCATTCAATTTTGCAAAAGTAAAAGAAAAATGGAAGCCACTGATTGATAAAGGTAAATAGGAAGGTAGAGAAAAGGGTGTTGGCTGTATTTGGTTGGCTCGGTTCAATTCTACTTTGTTTTGTTATAATTTTTGTAAAGGGCTAGTAATTGACAAAGAAAGGGTAATATGATGATTGGACTGGTAAAATAAGAGCACAAATGGAGTCAGGAAAAAGTCGTGATCAGCTTGTGGTGGCGCGTGTAGCTCACACATGTCTGGGACGATGGGATTGAATGGCTTGAGATTGTTAGGAATGAATAGCTCGAGAAAATCATCTCAGCCTTAGTCCTTTATATAATAGAATTACAATTAATACATTTTAATGCTAATAAATAAAATCCCTAGAATTAGGCCTAAACATTTGCTAATTTATTTTGATTACTAACTAATTACGGAATAGACAACTTATACAAATCAATTACATTTATTAATATTTAACAACCATAAATATATATATGTTTGCAGCTGTCAAGGATATTGTGACAATTAGTAAGTGCAAATGACATTGCTCTGTTTGCTACCTATTTCATGCTCTGAACTTTTCTGGTTGTGCAAGACGAGACAGTTGCCAGCATCAAATCTACGCTGCCAGAAGCTAATACTAATATAGAAGCTTTATTGACGTTACTATTTAAAGATACAACTGAATTAACAAAAACACCAATGCTCCTCCGCCTTCCCATTTCCCTTTCTCACAGCAACTTGTTACTTTAGTTTTTACCATTTTATTTTACTTCCCTCTCCCCTTGTTTTTGTTTTCTGTTGCTTAAATCATTCTATGCATCTTTCATCATTTTCTTAGCGTTAAGCATTATTCTCCCCAATCTTCTCTTAGGACTTAACTAACAGTCAAAATCTATTATATGCGCCGATCCCCAAATATGATGAATTTGCGGAACAAAAAGATTAGTTTATGTTTCCTACCATCACTGTCAATGATTCTTTCTTCAAGCACCTTTGGGATGCTGAAGTCTAATGCCAGCTGAGATGCAGAAGCAGGCCAGAAAGCAGCTCGTTTGATTCCCAACTTGCCTGCAATTTCAAGTGCCCACCCCATACCCCCCTCTGCCCCCACACAAGTAATATTATCTCTGCCAGACTTGTTGATATCATCTATAAGCACTTCCAGCTGCTTTGGCATGACCCTACACATTGCATCTGTTAAGTTGCCAACATATTGTCTGTCTTGCCCATCTGCCAAACCATCTGGGATTGAGACCAGTTGGATCATAGTCTCAGTTTCACCATCTTCTGCTAATTCTGCTTTTATGATTTTCCTGTAGTTGAAATCTGTGTTCCCGAATGTGATTTTGATACCATGTTTCACCAATTTATGTGAAAATTGCATGAGAGGAATCACATGCCTTGTGCTGGATATGGTATAACTAGAACATGGGGCTTGTCATTTTCACTCTTGCAAGTTGGAAGCGCTCCTAAGGGAGGTGCAATAAACATTGAATATATAAATATATATATATATATATATATATTGCGCTCCTAAGGGAGGTGCAATAAACATTGAATATATATATATATATATATATATCGTTTCACTGGGAAATACGGTTGGCCAAAAATTGGTTTGAATGGATTTGGAATGGATGGATTTGAACCGTTCGAAGGCACCAAAGTCTTAGCTGTTTCAAATAGGATGCAAACTAACCAAGTTATTTGCAAGTAATTAAGGATTGATTAGCAAAAAACTTGATTCAAATTCAATTTTAAATGAATCAAAACCTAAATGAACCAAACTCAATTAATAAATGAGTCAATTTTGAATTTTATATTATTTGTTCAAACTATTTATAAGTTTAAATAAGTCTACTAATAAAAAATTATTTTTTTGTAATTATTGTGATTGCATGAAAAAATATAATATCTTAATTAATGTAATTAGCTTTCTAATATATGTTACTTCTTGCTAAGTGTATTTGTTGGTATCATATGATTATTGTGTAGATATTTTCATAGATGTGGCTATTATAGATAAATTTATATTTATAAGTAAAATGATATTAAAAAATCTAATATTTAATTTATTTGTTAATGACAAGATTTTATATATTCAAATTCAAGTGAAATAACAAATTATTTGAATAAAGTTATATAAACTCACTTAAATTTATATTCTTTTGAAGTTCAAATTCAAATTTAAATTTAAATATTTTAAGTCGAATAAGAAATTTGGGCTTAATAATAGTCGAATAAGCTCTTGTAATTTTATTTAAGCTTGTGTTTGACTTAGACTTGAGTTCTAGTTTAAATTATTCAAATTTAATGATGTTTCAGTCAAGTTCGAATTTATTTATTTTTTACAAATTTAAATTTACGCCGTGTTTGGCATACTCAAAAATAAGAATTTATTTCATTCTAAAATGAATTCTTTTAAATTATCATGTTTGGGTTTAAATTTTACTGGATTTCATTTAATTTATAAATCATGTTTTATTTATATAATTGTCATTTTGAAATCCTACCAAATTCGTTAAGATTTGTTGGGATTTCATTTTATTTTATTTGAAATATAATATTTTTGTCAAATAATTTTATCCTTAACTTTTCAAATTATTAACTGTTCTTATCATTTTTCTTTTATCTTTTACTGGAAGAGAGCTCATTACTTTATAAAATTAGGGATAATGTTATAAATATATATATATATATATTTAAAATAAATTTTATATATTTTAATTGAAATTCCTAATAAAAAATTTATTTTAAAGTAAAATGAAATCATATTTTGTATAATTTATTTTAAAAAATTATTTAAAAATAAAATGAAACTATTTTTTTTAAATGAAATGAAATGAAATGAATTCTTATTTTTAGATATACCAAACAAACAATTAAAGATATAAATATTTAACTTAATTCAATTCAATTCATTTGCATCCAAGCTTAGCCATAAATTTATACTCTTACATCAAATTTACATTTTTTAGAGTAGAGGTGTCAAAATAGGTTGAGTTTAACGGGTTGGCTTGAGACTGATATAATTTTATCTAACTTGGGGTTGTGACTAGTATGAAAAATGATAATAGTGACTTCACCTAGTAAGAGACAGGGACTGGTTAGCACGACCTGCTAAAGGATTGCGATTGATAAGTGTTAACTTATCGGATTATTGAATTAACTCGTTAACTTAGTAATAGTAGTAAGTAATAAATAATTAATTTATAGTTGTATGTTTAATTTTTATATGATATTAAAATAATATTTTTGGTATATTAAAATTATATATATGAGCAATATTAAATAATTTTTAATATTAAAATTAATAAATTTATATATTTAATATTATCAATATATATTATATAAATTTATCAAAATAAATAATTATATTAAAATTTAAATTAATACTTTAATATTAAATTTTTGAATTATTTAAAAATTTAAATAAATAATTTTGGTATTAATTTTAAATATATTATATACATATATATAATGCAATACATTATTATCTATTTTAATATTATATAAAAATTATTATAATTATTTTTATTAATATATTATATAAATAATTATTTATTTATATATACTTTATAATATATAAATTATTACATATATCTATTTTTATATAATGCTTTGGCATTGATCAATATATATTTAATAATATATATTTATTTTATTATGTAAAATAAATATATATTATTATAGATTATATATTTATATATTTATATATAATAAAATAAATTTTATATTATATATTTATATAATATATTTATTTTTATATAATACTTTGGCCTTGATCAATATATATTTAATAATATATATTTATTTTATTAAATAAAATAAATATATAATATAAAATTCTTGTTCAATATAAAATTTAAATTATTTTGTTAAATGTATATATTATTAAATAAAAATTCACACATTTATTAAATCTTAATAATATATATTTATTTTATGAAATATATATTTAATAATATATATTTATTTTCATATATAATATATATGACTCATTGATATATACAATAATTTTTTAAATCATAATAATAATATATAATTATATTTAATAAATAATAATAAATTTTAATTAATTAATGATATAAAATTAATAAAAAATAAAAAATTGATATGATAATAATAATAAAATATAACGGGTTATAAAACCCACCTAAACCCATTGGGTAAATATCGACCTAGAATTAGGACTGGAACTGAAACTAGAACTAGAACTGGGACTTGGTATTATAACAACTCGATCTATATTCGACTCAATAAAAAAGTAATCTAATTTGAGACTGATCCGATGTATAATTTTTACTTATTAAATTTATCTGATTAAATTAGATTAATCTATTTTGGTGGATCTACTTTGGAGTAATGGTCTAATACTATTAGTATTAGACAACCAGCTAAAATGATGATATTTTATTCTATTATTTTTACCGTTAAGATGTTTGTCCTTTCATTTCACTCTCACGGCGTTGTTTACCAAATGGTTAATTTTGAATTCATCTTGTTTCACTGAGTAAATTCTGGTGAGTCTGTCCTTTGTGTTAACCCATGTTGAATGACTTTCGTCTTGTTCTCGGAGAGAGATTTCGTCGCATTAAATGTATAGTGTACCAATGTTCTCTAAAAACTTAAATCTGTTGAATTATGTAATATTGCACAAATAGAATAAAATCTAATAATTTTGAAGAAGTGATATATTATATCTTGTTACGTCTTAGTCTTTTCTTGGGTACAAAAACCAAGAGATGAGGATACAAACGGAGTAAATGGGCATGACCCTTCTCATTGTTCTGATCCTTGGCATCACGGGGTCGACGTACAGTTTCCCTGTGACTTCGATTCAACTCTGGAGGACTTATTGCATAGTTGAGTTATAAAACAAGTGTAGTGCCTGGCCATACCCAATGATTTAAAGAAAAATTAGTTTTCAATTTCGTTATTCATATTATAATTTTGTGATATTTAAATAGATTAAAATTTTCATTTTATAATCTTTATGAAATTGGAAATAATTAAAAGAACAATAATATTTTATTGAACCAATCCATTAATATACAACTAACTTATTCATAAAGGTACTCCTTATATTAACATTTGAGATATTAATTTACATCTTCGAAGTCTCAAGTAATATATGGGAGTTAGATGCATTATATTTTTTTATTTCTTCATAATTTTTTTATTGAATTTTATTGACAAAATTTTTGGTGAGACAATTGTTGATCAATACATTTGTTTTTCTTTATTAATTTTTTTTCTCATTAGACAAGTTATAATTTTTATAGGAAAAAAATATAAAATATTCCCATTAGTATCCCCTTTTACTTTAAAAACTTAATAGTCACTCTCCTAAAAAAATGGAATTAAGACCTATTGTTAACTTAATTAATCATTTTATTAAATCATATAATTTTTCTATGAACTTTTTAAATAAGAATTATAATATAATAGTATATTGATATGTTTTTATCATTTTTCACATAATTTCACAATCCATTCTGAAGTATTTAAATAAAAATTTATATATCTAATTTAGTTTTCATTAATTATATAATATAAAAATTATTTACAAATAAATGTTGATATAAGCTAATATGTTATAATATTATAATTTTTATTTGAAAAGTTTATTAAAAAACTATGTAATGTGATAGAATAATAAATTAAATTAACAATAAGTGTTAATTTTAAATTTTGTATAATTTAATGAAATAATTTCTAAGTATTCAAAATTGAAAGGGATAAAATTTAATTACCTCAAAATGAAAAAAAATATTTATATTTTTTTCCTTTCTTATAAAATGCATATTGAAGGAGGTGTATTGTAAATATTATATTATTATATGGATGCTTGTCAATCGCTTTAAGAAAATGGTCGCCCCGATGTTTTGCCATAGATGCATTGCCTTTGGCTGCATTGCTGGCTAATTTGCCTTCGTCGTAAATGGGGACGGGAATCGGTTAATCCATTTATTAATTATATTAAAAAGGATTAAAATTTATTAATAATTTTAATTAATAAATTTTATATTATAAATTCATTTATTAAATTTAATTATTTATTAATTTTTATAAAAAATATTTTTAATTATTAATAAAATATTATTTTAAAATTTTATTATTATTTTATTAAAATAAAGATTTTATATATTTTATTGCATATATATTTATAATTTAATTATTAATTTTTTAAATAATATTTTTAATAATTTAATATAAATTATTAAATGAATTACATATCAATTCAAAAATTTATAAGCATGTTATGTTCATGTTAAGTTATCCCTAACCGTAAAGACTCTATACAACTAAATAAGGGAGTTCACTATATATATTTATTTTAAATATTATTTTTATTTATTCCCAATATTTATTTCCTTTATGTATGTGTATAAGTCATATATTTATATTGTTATATTCAATATGTTGAGTATGGAATTATAAAATTATGATTATTTGCTAGTAATTCAACTATTGTGATATTTAATTGTATCCTTTATGAATTATTATCAAATACTTCTTTATAGCTACGTAATGAACACATAGTTTTACCATTATTATTGAATTAAGTCATGAAAAGAATGAAAACATTTGTAAGGAAATAAGACTGACTAGGAGATATAAGTAGAAATATTTATTTCCTTTGTTATTATAAGCTGATAATTGTCCTCCTTGAAACATTAGTATTATGCTAGTGGTAATCTCTCAGTCATAAGTGGTTTATCAATGAAGAGGGTATAATGATACCCATAATTGTTTATTAATTATATTTACTTTGTTAATTAAAGTATTTACTTATTGAATTGTATGCTCACTATTTTTAAATGTTTACTTTTTTTTTCCAAATATGCTTGTTGAAACTCTTTCTCCACCTACAAATTAGGAGTAATAAATCTTCTTACTATCTTGCTAAAGTAGATATAGTTATAGATAATTTGTAAATGGAGATGTTTTGGGCCTTGTAGGATATTATAAGTATGATGATGAGTAAACTCATGTTATTTGTAATTTTGATAATTTCTATAAAGCTAATTTGTTTGTTAGAAATTATGTAATGATACCAAGTGTAGAATTAGTATAAGCCGGTAGAAACCAAGAAACAGGTTTCACATCGGTCACAACCTTAATGGGTCATAACAATACTAGCTCTAATTTCTTGATGGAATTGATTTAAATTTGTTCTAGTTTCCTACTAAAATTGGATAATATTGGTACCCAAAATCTTGACAAGATCTTCTAATGATGTATATAGTTTGGAAGCAAGGCTTATTCATGGTTTAAGTGGGGTAAAAAGTTGAAATATACTTTATAATAGAGAATGGAGCTTAGCTAGGAATATTACTAGATCTAAGGTTTGAATGATTTCTCTAGCTAGGATTATATGAGAATAAGGATCACTTCTATACTAGAACAACTAAGATTATAATTATTCCTTAATAAGGATCACTCCTATGCTAGAATTGCCCTTGAATGATCTTTCCGGCCAGAGTTGAACACATATTATAGGATGTCTAGAATTAGAACATATACCACATAATTTTTCCATTTTGCTTGATTCACATTCATAACCAATTTTTAGACTAGGGAAGTTAAATTTGCCAATTATCTTTCAATACTAAATGTGCTAAGCTCATTCACTCTCCTGGTTATAAAGTTTCTTCTACTGCCAAATTGATGAAAACGGTAATCCATGTTTGCAATTAAATTCCAAGTAGCATTAGGGGTTTTATCAACTTATGCACCTCCATTAGCAGCTTTAATTATGCTTCTATCCATGGGTAAAAGTCTTTCATAAAAATATTTAACCAACAATTGATCTAGTATTTGGTGATAAAGATAGCTAGCATGCAACGTCTTAAATCTTTCCCAATACTTATCTAGATTCTCCTTATTGAATTGCTAAATGCTATAGATTTCTTTTCTAGTGTTTGTTGCTTTAGAGGTAGGAAAGCATTTCTCCTAGAAAAGCCTCTTCATATCATTGCTACAAAGCAATGGAAACAAATGGAAGGTAATAAAGTCAATCCTTGGTTAAGTCAACTAAAGAGAAAGGAATGGACCCCAACTTAATCTCCTCTTCTGTTATGCCTTGAGACTTTATGCTATTGCATACTACATTGAACTCCTTCAAGTGCTTACAAGGATTTTCCTCTGCAAGACCATAAAAAGTAGGAAGCAAGTGGATGAAACAAGATTTCAAATTAAAAGGAGCATTAAGATCATTATATTGGTGCATATTTGTTGATAATTAATATCAAGGGCTACAAGTTCTTTCAAAATCCTATTATTGTTATTAGTAGCTATATTTTCAAAGTTTGACCTATGTTTTCTTCCTAATTCATGTAAAGTTCTCACAATTTTAGGATCACAACTAAATAAGATATCATGAAAGGACCTAATCATGCATTAAAAAGAACTAAAATTAAACAAAAATAGAAATGAAAAATAAAAAAAAACTACTACAAATACTAGAAAATAAAGAGAAATTAGGAAATGATGTTAATTTTTTGGCTAAAAAATGTTACGGCACCTAGCATAAGCAAGTATCTTGATTAAAAGGCCAAAAAAATCTTGGACCACTAAGTTTTATCCCTAAATTCTACCTATAATTTCACTAATCAACACCATTAGAAAGCCTAAAAAACACCAAAAATTAACTAGAAAAGAGTTAAAAACATGTAAAATTACCTACAAGTTAAATAAGTTATTCCTTTGTAACAACACTAAAATTTTGATCTAAATAGCTCCCATCAAAATTAACTTAAGTACATAATACGAGTCAGTCAAACTTAAGAGAATAAAATTCAATCTATAAATGTAAAGTGTAAAAAATAAAAGGAGATTTTATATGTAATTTTAAATTAAATAATTCAAAGTAGCATTAATTAAAATTAGTAGAAGATGGAAATACAATTAAAAGGAATTCACACTCTAACTCTCAAATTTATCATCAATACTAAATGAATTTACTCATGATTTAATTACTTAACTTATGAATACTCCAAATCAATAGTCATATGCAAGTTCTTGATGTGAACTAAATAGAACAAGCAACTAATTAATCGCTTATTACTAACTCAATATAAAACAAGTGCCTAAATCTAATTAAAATAGTTTCAAGCATTTAGGACTAGATTAAGGCAAAATTTTTAGCAATTCTACAAGTAATAATTATCAAATTTGTTCTTATTTTTAATAGACATTACAAATTTTCTAGGCAAAAATTTGATATCTATTTGCTACTAATTTACAATTAATCATCCTAATTCTATTTATGGGAATTAATAATAGTCAATCAGATAACATCATATTACCAAGAGCAACTAACTAATAAGTCTTCATCAACTAATTATCAAAGTAATCATAATCAATAAAAAGTACAAAAAATAAAAGGTAATTAAATTATAATTAAATTGAAAAGGAAGGTCTTAAAATCATACCAAAATTAGAGTGCTAAACCCTTGAATTGTTAAAAGGAACTAGTCACTTATGGTGGTTTAAAAGAGAAAGTTGAAAAAAAGAGTTTGTTTTCTGCTAATGTGTTGTATTTGGAGGCATAAAACCTAATTATATTTGTTCTCCTGATGAAGAAAACCTAATAAATCAAGTTAATATGCTTTCTAAGATTACTATAATAGTTTACAATGCCAAATTCTCATAGGTTAAATTCCAATCAATGTTTGACCATCAAAATAATATAGCTTCACTAATTCCTGAACATGAAAGTTATTAGGATGGATCTAAGCTGATTTTGGTCACTTGTTTAAACCTATTTTGACTCATGGAGCTTTAGATATAGCTAAAAACCAAGATGGGGTTAGACAACACAATGACACTAAATCTTCTTCCTAGTTAAATATGAACATCTAAAAGTCCAAACTAGGTTCCATTTAAAACATAAAAGTTCTAAGGCTTCCTCTTAACTTCCTAACACCATAAAAATTACCTAAATTAAGCATTTAAAACTTAACTTACCACTAAAAACCTAAAATAGTATCAAAATTCAACATTAATCAAATAATTCAATAGCATTATGAAATTATAATCTAATCACGAACAAGATCAAATTCGCTAAGTTAAGCATGTAACACCCTAAAAGTTAGAATATAGGAGAAATAAAATAGGAAATATTGTGCACATCCATAAGCAATTAGTGAGTAATTATGATGTTTATGTTGTTTTGGAAATAAAAATTCCATCTTGTATGGATATTAGAAAAGAAATAACCATTATTTATGTAAACATAAACTAGAGCATGCTGTAAGGACAATAAATATACTATTTGGATAGTACATATAAAAAAATAAACATTAAATGAACTAAGTTATCTTTAAATATGAAAAATAAGTTAAGTAAGAATTAGGAATATTTTATAAAATTTTATATGTTAATTGAATTGTCGGTATGTAGTACAGACTCATTATATGTTCAAACATTGGTGTTTACTTAGATTTAGTATAACTTTTGTTTTCATTCATTCTATATTAATATGTCTTGATTTTGTTAAGGTAGAAATACTCTTGCTAAGGATAGTTGCACAATCATCCGCGATGGTGGTAGTATGACATCATTATCATCCATGACTTAGAATGCTACACCATCTACCCTTATTGCATTAGGATAACAAATTGGTTAATAAGAGCCACCTTGCCAATCACTTAGGCAGAAGTCTCACGATTTGTGATCTCTTACCTTGGAACCTATTAAAAACCTAGTCAGGAGCAGCCTACCTAATAGAGTGCTCTAATATTGGCAACTTGTCTAAGGTAACCATTGATTTTACCTTGGAGTAAAGACCTCTATAATGGTAGGTTTAGGGTACATCTAAAGGATAACTCATAAGTATTGTTTAATAAATGTTCAAAGATAAAATTATTGTTAACATATTGATAATTTTTGCAATTACTATACATATGTCATTGATATATTTGGTTGTTGGTTAATTACTTTGAATACCCATAGTCTTATTAGGGACACAAAAAAAGTGATCTAGGCTCACTTCATAAAGCTAGCCCCAACTTCTCGTAATTACTCCCAAGGCCTTAAAAACTAATGGCTTAATGATTAGTAAGTAAATATAGGTTCTTGATTATCAACTTTCTATCTATAATTTAATTAGCTAATTTGCACTCATTTGAATTTAATTGTTCAATGTTTACAAGCCATTTATAAGTGGAAACTAGAACTTATATGCTTGATAAAGAAAAAATTTGCTCATAAAATCGTTGTAAATTGGTCACACCTTAATTATAGGCATATGACTAATGTAGAAAATCACCTCTGAGTAACTTTCCATAGGCCTAACTTACAGATAATGTAGGCTTCAACTTTATACAAATGAATTAAACTTATACTAAATATAATTACTCAAAATATTTTATAGTTTTATGGAAGAACAAATAGAACTTCCCTTATGTTTTAAATACTTAGTAAGGGACACAACACTTATAAGTTAAAAAATCAAAGTATCAAAACTACAAAATAAAGATTTATATATACATATTTTTTAAAAAGAAACAAACATAAATATATGTTCACATGCATAGACATCCTATTCCAATTATTAAATACCTTTAAAATATTGCCTTTCATCTCCATAAGGAAAGTGGAGGACCTCTAGGATGGTTTGAAGATCTAAAAATTATGTTAAAAAAGAAGGAATGAGTTACAAGCACTACTACAAATTACCCATTTAACATTAGTTGTTTTAGTGTTTTAATGTTGATTCTTACTTGCTATATAGGAGTGAGATTATATATTCGACTTATTCAGCATCAATTTTAAATCGATATGGAATATAGGTAACAATGTTAGTGTATAGCTAATGTATTTATTACAAGAAATTGATATATATTTTCTTTCAAAAATATATTATTTTATTTAATTTCATTTTTACTAAAATTGATGTAAAATATTTATATAACAATTTTTTTATGTTAACTATTTGTATTCTACTAGAATATTTACAATAAAAATTGAATGAACTTAACATCTCACCAAAAACATGTATTTTAAGTTAAAAACTTTGAAAAGTTATAATTTCATCCTCAAATTTTCATTTAGGGCAAATTTTATATTAATTTCTTATAATTTTTCAGGATCTATCCATTTATAAAATACTAATTGGGGTTTTTACCTTCTAAAATTATAAAAAAGGACTATTTCCATGAACTTTTTTCCATTTTTACTCCATCTTTTGTCATTGTTAATTGGTTTGAATTTCCTTGTAATATTTTGTTAAACATATAATAGGCATTTAAAACTTTGATACAACCTTAGAAGTTATATAAAAGAAATACAAATAAAACCATCTTAAAAAATTTATGCAATAAATATCTCCAATCATTGTTCAATTGATTTTAGTCTCTACAACAATATTTTATCAAGCACATAATAAACGTATGAAACTTAAAAACAAACCTAAAAGATATATTAAAGAAATACAAATGAAAATCTCTTAAAAAATCTATGCAAAAAATCAAAGAAATAGAAAAGATGTAAACTTGGGAAATGGAAGTAAGAAAGGCAACTTTTATGTTTAAAACCCACTTCATACTCAATGCTAATTAAAGGAGTATTAATAACTCATTGATGTGTGGTAAAGGATAAAATGAGGTCTAGCATTTTGTAGAGAGAGCTAGACAGAGATGAAGATTAAATTTGAGAATTTGGAAATAAATAAGAATGAAAGTGAAAGTAATAATAAGGAAAAAAAAGATTTACTTTATTTTATAGCATAAAAATAACATTACTCACATGTGATGTTAGATGTCAGTTATTTTATGAACTAATGTCTAAAATGTTGAAAGAAGAAAAGACGATGATTTTTTTAAAGAATCAACATCTACAGTATCATTATATTTTTAAAAATGGCACCATTCACATAACTTTAGATATTAGTTATTTTATGAACCAATGTCTAAAGTCTTATAGGAAGAAAAAATGATTTTTTTAAAGAACCAACATCTAAAATATCATTGTATTTTTAAAAATGGCACTATTCATATGATTTTAGACATCTATTATTTGAGTAACTATCATAAAAAATTTCATGAGAAGAAAAGATAACATTTTTTAAAGAACTAACATCAAAAGCATCATTGTATTATAAAAAATGGCATCATTAGCATGATTTTAGACATTGATTATTTTAGAAATCAACATCTAAATTCTTGTGAGAATAAAAGATGATAATTTTTTAAACATCTAATGTGCCCTAGTATTTCTTTAGACATTGGTTCTTTATTTGAACTGATGTGATAAGTTGTAATCATTTACTAAAATGATACTATACCATTGTATACATTGATTTTCATTTTAATCGACATTAATTTGCTGATACGAAAGGGAAAATTTGTAGTAGTGAAGATTTTAGTAAGTGGATAAACTAATAAAACATGTGACCAAAAACTTAATTTATTAAAAATAAAGAAAACCTTACTCTTCTTAAACCACACCAAGTTTGATAGAACTATAAAATGATAAATTAGAAAGATTTATTTAACTTTTGTATATACTGATATACATTTATATATCCAACCTTTTAACTTTTAAATTTCGATTTCCTTCTTTGGCAATTTATTTCAACAAAAACAATAGTTTCATAGTTTAACCATCACCTTTATGTAAGTCCTAATCGTATATAGAAATATGAAATTCTAGGAAAGATATGCAATTACCATTTAATAAACCATGTAATGTCTATAAGTAAGATCCAATTAGGACTTTCATATAATAAATCATTCAAAAGTCAAAAGTGTGCACTAGGATTCAAAAGGTAGCCCTCGTAGTGTTTTAGTCCTAGCACTAAACAAACATAAGTGAGCCATGAGGATTTAAGAAGTGGCCCCTAAGTCATTACATGCCCTGCAACACTTTGTTCTTAGTGCCATATCATATGCAAATAGTATATTAGGATTCAAAAGGTGGCCCCCGAGTTATTTTATGACTTGTGACACTTTGCTCTTAATGCTAGCATATGTAGTGATACACTAGAATTCAAGAAGTGGCCTCATATTATTTTTATGATCTATGGTACTTTGATTCGAGTGCCATATCAATTATATTATATCAATGTCAATTCATATATATCCTTCCACAAGCTCTAGCAACTTAATCAAAGTGCACTTAGGTTTTTTATGGAAAACTCTCAAAGATCCAAAATAAACTCAAGTTATTTCATAAAATCCAAATCAAGCTTTGAAATCATCATTATGTTTCATATAAGAAAATCATAAACCATTCCATTTTTTTTTTGAAATGTCAAAATGCATCTTTTTGATCTAACACTCAACAAACAAACATTTTGAATTTCAAATCCATTTCTACATTTGAAACATTTATATATAAAATTATAAATTTAACATTTGAAACACGAAAACTTTAATAAATAGCATTATAAACTCATTTCCAAACGTAGTAATAGATAAATTGATTTTTGGATACCTTAAAAATAGATTTACATATAGACATAAATAACATGTAATTTTTAGTAAAATCATCATCAATATGTAAATATTGAAACAATTCCAAAATTATTATTGCGTAACAAGTTAAAGTAGAGTATCCATTCACCTCAATACAAATTCAACATTTTCTTGTAAACTTAATTTTCCTATAATAGCCAAGTTCTCCCCACCCATTTCACACAACTTTAATAATTATAATTGATAAAATTTACGAAAATCATTACTATTAGTAAGTAAAATAATGAAATGATAAGGCTATGCTTAGATTTAATATAGAAGAAAAGTTAAATGAAGATAAACCTTAAAATTCTTGTCAAGGAAGTATAAAATTTAGGCTTGAGGAAAGGTAAGTGTCACTAGAGTCATTAAAACTAATGAGTGGATAGTAATAGTTATTGCTCTTCGTGTCAATGATTAGTAGATGACAAAGTTATTGTGGGTTGCTATTATTCGTGCTTGGAGAAAAGGAAGTGAGAAGGGAGGTCATTGGAAATTTAAATAAATAAAGGGATGGCTTATGGCTTAAGTTTAAAAGTAGCAAAAGGAAATGTTATGTGCTTTAGTTGTGCCAAAAGCGAAATGGAAAAATCAATTCTAACCACTCATTTTAAATAAAAATTTTATCTTTATCAAATCACAACTACTCATCATTAATTCACTAATTAATTCATTCTTACATTTTAAGTGAGTCACTCTAAACTATTTAAAACTATTTAATTTATTTACACAACTCTCTAATAACTACTTCCCAAGAAATGTTAATTAGTGATAGAATAATCCATTGCTATTGAGGAAAAATCCATCACTAAAGTATTTAGCGATAGAACTAGAAATAGATTATACAACATCATTAAACAATGTGTCGGTAAAAATATTAGTGATGAAATCACTAAATCCATCATTAATTTTCATCATTATATCTATAGCTATATTATGGAACAATGACAAAAGTGATAAGTAACTTATTGGAGTTAGCAACTAGTATTTCCATTACTAATTTTATGGTTAATGAGAAAAACTCTATCCCTAAAATTGAACATAGTGATAGTTTTTTCTATCACTAAATTAAGTTCATCATTAATTTTGTTAATAAATATAATTTTAGCAACAAAATTATTCATCTCTAATTTTAACCTATTGGTAAATCCACCATTAAACCCTAATTTTTTTTAGTATGCAGTTCATTTGAATAACAATCCAAATAATATAAACCCCACTTTATTGAATTTCATAAAACATAAACTCTTTCAACAATTAAATACTCCAATCAAATTTTGTGAAGTAAAATTTATTCATAAAACAAAATTAGATGTGCATATTTTATTTATATTGAGTAAAAAATAAAATAAAGTCAATAATTTTCAATATAAAGCCTAAAAAAATTGATGTCATATATAAACGTAAAACTAAAACAATACCTTAAATTACTATATTTCAAACAAAACATAGAGCTATATCTTGAACAACAAGAGCATGTTGTGCTCTTGCTACTCAATCATCAAATGTTGAGTTATAAATCATTTCTCTTTGGTTTTCACCTTCTTAAGTAACTTATGTCAAAATACTGAATTGAAATGGACAAAGATAAACTTGTTTTAATTCTATAATTGACAAGTTAATGGAATGAATATGAAATCATCATTATGAAGAATGAATAGATATTTTTACAAAAGTTTGTTGAAACTTTCCTTAAAGATTGAAATAGTTGTCATTGTTTCAGCAAAATTATTTTAATTCCTAAGGCAATTTTTAGCAAATTCCCATAAAATTACTTACTCATTCTTCCTAACGATGTTCTTAGATTTACTATATTGAGTTTGCAAAAAATGAATTAAAGCAAGATTGTCTTTATCTATTTTGATTCATTCACTACCAACCTAATAAAGTGAATCTTCAAGTATTGATAGGAAAAAATATTATTGATAGTACACTAAGGGTTCAATAGTATAATTCTAGAAATTGAACCAGTCGCAATGGGTATAAAAGTTAGGAACATGCTTCCAGTATGTTATAATGTGGGACATAATGAATCACTATTTATTTCTTCCATTATGTAGCTACTTTTGAATACCTAGTTCCCCACACTTTCTCTTCAAACTTATAAGACCTATACCAAGTTCTTTGATTGCTTCTATTATAGGCATGTAAAAGTAACTCCTTCCACATTTAAGAAATTATTAAATAATCATAATGAAGTAAAATAAAAAATTATTAAAATAATTAAAAAATATATCATCTATGACATACATATAATACACAAGATCTTTGACCCATAAAATTACCACCTCTCTTTTCCTTGCTTAAATGTACTATTCCACATTAAGCAATAAGTCACCTCATCCTCTATTACTTTTCTTACTTCCTCACTTTTACTTAAATAATTCATGTCAACAATACCTAGTTTTCTCAATGCTAATGATACAATTTCTTTCTCATTTAATTCTTGTGAAAAAAAGGTTACACCTTTACTAATTCAAGTAGTAGTAGAGAGAAGTGCTATGCCAAGATCCTTTTTAGCCCACTTGTAGATTACACTGAGTAGCTGACGATACAATTTTTCTTGCATTGTTGAAATGTAAGTGCAATCCAAAAGTAAGTCAAAGAGGATTTTAGGTTAGTGCTTGTTCCTATCATTACCAAATTTGTAAAGGTACAACCTTCTTTTTTAGGAGAACCAATTAGGAAGAAATTATATCACTAGATTTGAAAATACTAGGTTATATTGAGATAACTTCTCCTAGCAAAAAAGGAAGGAGTGAGGGAAACAATATAGGATGAAGTGACTTATTGCTTAATGTGAAATAGTACATTCAAGCGAGGAAAAAGAATATGGTACTTTTGTGGGTTAGAAATCTTGTACACTATATGTATATCAAAGATGATATTTTTTAATTACCTTATAAGTTTTTTTATTTTACTTTTCTATGATTATCTAATGATTTTCATAATTATGGGAGGAAAAGTCACTTTTACATGCCTATAATAGAAGCAACCAAGGAACTTGGTATGGATTTCATTGCTTTGATTGGAAGGTGCAGGGAACTAGATATTCAGAAGTGGCCATAAAATGAAGGAAATGAATAGTGATTCAAAATGCCCTACATTATAATATACTTGAAGAAGTTAACTTCCATATCCATTGCAATAAATTTAATTCTTAGAGTCATTACTATCAAGCTCTTATTGAATTGAGTAATATCTTTTTATTAGCACTCTAAGATTCACTCTATTAAGTTAGTAATAAAGGAATAGAACCAAAAACTACTAGCAGATAAGCATAAGTATTAATGATAATATGGAATTTATCATAGGTTTTATCCTAGAAAACAAAACTTATAAATTATTATAAACCTAAGAAATATAGATCTTCCCTAATCTAGAAGTTACAACAAAGCAAGCTTCTATATTCATGAATATCATAACAATATTCATAAGTTACATGTTTACTCATTTATTAAAGTAGGCAATTTAAAAGATGACACTAGATAGACATCAATAACTAACAATTTTAGATTCTAGTTATGTTATTGTAAGTTATTGTATAAAAAAGTCCATAATATATCACAACTTAAGTTTGTAAGAACATTATTAACCATAAATCACATACATGAAATTTTAAAAAATTTTAATTTTACTATTACATTACTTATAAATATCATTTATATTCTTAAGACATTTTTCATAGACTTAAAAATGCAAAAGTTTAATAGAAAAAAAAAGATTCATCGATAATAATGGTAATTTCATCAATAATAAAAACTTAGGAAGTTACAATTATAAGCAATTTCTATTAAATGAAAATTTCTATCTTGCCAAAGAATCTAAGGTCAATCGAACACAATTAAAAAGAGGTAAGAAGGAAATTGCAAGAGAGAAAATAAATATTTACTTAGCAATTTTAAATTAATTTTAAAAGAAAAAAATTAAGGAACTTACTTTTTTTTAATGCAAACAATATCACAAATATCTAGTAGTGTGACAATGAAGTAAGAGCTACATAGTGAAAGTGAAAGAGAAGAAAGGAAGAAAATTTCACCAAACACAAAAGTAAAGGTTATTAAATTTTTAAATTAAAACTTAAATTAAAAATTTTGATTATATAATAAAAAATTAAAATTAACTTATATTAATATAATATATAGTTTCATTGATTTATATATAATGAAAATATATTTTAGAAGTGTCAAATTAATTATTTTAATTATATACTATAATCCAATTTAAAATTTTTAAAAATAATTATTTAACACAAAATTTAAAAAAATTGATACGAGATAACAAGTTAATTTAAATTTAATTAAAATAATAACTCTTGTCTTAGCTTTATGTTATGATCAAATGTGTTAATCTTTTATATATATATATATATGCACAAATAAATAAAATTAAGTTTTTTTATGAAAAATGTCAATTATACCACTAAGAATCATATAATAATAATAAAAACTTATAGAAAAATAATAAATAAATTATAATATAAATAAAATGATAAAATCATAAGATTAAATTACATAAATGAAGCATTCCAACATCCCATAAAATGATAATGAAAAAATATTAAGATTACAACAAAAAATAAGAAAACAAATACAAAATATGTAACTCAAGAAAAAAAATCCTACATTCATATAATAGGATTATAGAAAAAATAATAAAACTCAAAGAAAAAACATACAACTCAAGAAATAATAAGATTATAACAAAAATAAGAAAAAATAAGAAAAATGCAAATTATACAAGTCAAAATATGCAACTAAAAAAATAAAAAAATATAAAATATGTAACTCAAAATATACAACATCCTATCAAAATCAGGTAGATAAATATAATACATTCACATAATAAGAACACAAAATAAGAAAATCAATCAATTCAGATATAAAACATACAAAGAATATTCATGAAAGTATCAAAATCAAGAAAAGGGAAAACTACATCCACTATTTGTGCTTCAAATACATTTAAAAAAAATTACATTATACATACCTTAGGTGGCGATGGCACTTAATGATAGTAGTGGATACTAGAGAAGTGGGGCATAATGGTGGAAGACGAAGGAGAAAAAGAGGAAAGTGCACCATTACCATAAAAAAAGAAATAAGAGGGTCTAGCTATGTGAGCCTACATATAAAGGATTTAGCAATGGAATTAGTGACAGATTGATCCATTGTTAAAACCTTTTAATGAAATGATTCATTCAAATTACCAATAGAATTATCAATAATTCTGTTGCTAAATATGTCATTAATTTTAAAATTAAAATTTTCACTGCCAAATGAAATTTTAAATTTTCATTCAAAATTCTATCTCTAATTTCATCAATATATTTGTAAGTAATTCAAAATCCTAATTTCTTTGTCCATCACTAAATTTGTTAGTAAAATTTACAAATAAAATTAGTGAGCTTTATTTGAGAAAATTCTAGAAGTCTTTTTTTTTTAAAGATGGAATTAGCAACACAATTGGTAACAAAATTAAAAATATGTCGCTAATTTCATTGCTAAATATAAAAGGTAAGAATGACTCCTTATATCCTTTTTGACAATAGAAAAACTCTTTTAAAATCCATTGCTAAATAATAATTTTTTTGTAGTGAACACATCTATCAGTTAATAATTCTTAAAAATTGTTCATAATTTTAAAAATTACCAATGTAATAAGCAATAATATAATATAATTAACTTAAAGTGGAAAAAGATAAATGTGATTGGATTTTTCTTTTCAGTGAGAAAGATAGAAGGGAAAAAAATCTTGAGAAATATAATCCTAGCCATTGAAATGCTTTTGAAAAAAAATGTTTTAAATGTTAAAAAATATAATATTAGTTAAAATAAATTCTATTGCATATTTATCATACCACTACTTAGAATTATTAGTTTTACATTATAGATCATGTAAAGCTAACAAATATATATATATATATATATATATATATATATATATATATATATATATATAATATTATAAAAATTAATATATGGAAAACATAAATTAAGTAATTGAAGTAATTAAAATAGTACTTTAAATACCCTATTCAACTAAATATAAAATTTAAGTTAATATTATGTAATAAATATGCATAGATTTTATATTCTAATCATAAAAATTAAGATATATTCAGTGCACATTAAATAACTCGTATGATAAAATAAAGTATTTAATATGCTTCTATAAATTGTAAAATTTCAATTAAGTCAAATTGAAATGCTTAATAAAGCATAAACCATAAATCTTGTCATAAAGTGTGTGAAATAGTTGTTAATTAATTAGAATAAATAACACACAGAACATTTAAATATGAGTGACTTATTATTTTTTATAATTATTTTTTAAAAATAATTTAGGAACTCAAAAAATACTTAAAATAAAGAAAAATCTATGAAATTATAAATGCTTGGATGAAATCATTTAGTAAAGGTCTTTTAAGACTCATTTTCAAATTTTCATTTTTTATATACATATATGTTTAAAATATTACTAAGCAGTATAATTTTAAGAAAAAATTCATGGAAATTTTTTAAAAAATGACTTGAGCATTATAAAATTATAGGGGTATGCCAAAGAAGCCCAAATGGATGCTTGCCATATTTTTTATGATCTTAAGAATAATTGTATTGAAGATATTGTTAACTTTAAGAAAAAAGCAAGAGGTAAAAGAAATAGGAAATTTACTACTAAAAGGACCTGTTGACTGATAGATCCATTCTTATGTCTGAGTATAAGAGAAATATAATGAGATATTAATAATAGTTACTTTAATATGTAATTGCATATGTGAACTATACTAAAATAGTGTTATTTTATACTATATATAAATTTTTAAGTGGCTAGTCTTAGTTAAATGCCCATTGATCTAGAAAGTTCCTGTGCACTCACATTCATGTGAATAACGAAGGTACTAAGGAATTTGTGAACTAAAGATAAAAAAGGACATAAGCAAAATCTAATTACTTCTTCTGATATGCATTCTATTATATGTAATCTATCAAAAGTGTCTAACTATTAAATTTAATTTGTAAGGCAGGTAATTAAGGATGCTAGAGGAACACCTTTCTCAAGTATCTGCCAAGGGTGGTAAGGCTAGCTAACTTCACATAAGTCAATGAGATCTCATTATGTATAGAGGCATATATCATTGCTAAAAGAAAAAGGATTGTATTTATGGCATAGGATTGGATGTATGCTAAAATTGTTAGTCTTTCATTTGTCATAGTTGGTCTATCTTTGTAGGCTAAGTTGTAAAAGCTGCAATGCACCATCAAGTGATAGAATGTGAAAGTTATGAAGGCACAAGAGGAAATCAAGTGGAACAATTAGGTGATAATAATAGTAGTTTACTACTAACAAAGCTAGATTAACCACCATGATCACTAGTTTAGCCATTTATTAAAGACGTTGAAGGTACCATTTGACATTTTACTAGAGGATAAGCCACAGATGACTAGGGAGGAAAGCACCATGATGACCACAGATGATGGGAGCTAAGCTCATATAGTTTAAGACTAATTTACATATATATATATATATATATATATATATATATATATATATATATATATATGTATATATATTAAATTTCATTATTTTTATATTTTAGATTTCATTGATTTTAATTTTTTTAAGTTATATGTATAAATTATTGACATTTAATTTTATTAAATTTAATTTGAGAAATTTGATTGTTGAATGGATATTTATCTTAGTTTAGGTATATTGATATAAGTTAGTTGCTACTTGGGTTGCTATAAAAATAGGTAGCATATTTATGATATTTCCAAAATTAGTAATGAAATTAGTAATAAATTTTTGAATAATGATTAGAAATTCTCAATATTATGACCGATTTGCTAACTAAATGCATCTAGTGATCAAATATTCAATCACTAATTAAAAATAATTACTAATGAAAGTAATAAATTATCCATCGCTAATTTGCTGCTTGGTTATCGATTGTACGTCATCTGAGTTGCAACTTTAGTAATGGAATTTAGTAATGGATACAAAAGTTTGTCACTAAATCAATTATTGACAAGTAATTTACTAGTGGCTTTCAAGCCATCACTAAATCTATTAGTAAATGGTATTTTTTTGGAATGAATATAATAAATTTAATAGAAATAATTTTTTAGCCATCAATAATATATATATATATATATATATATATATATATATATATATATATTATTAGAAGAAATCATCTTAATATAGAATTTTAGTTGTAATTTTAAGTTGTTTATATTATTAAGAAAATAATTTTATAACAAAAATTATACTTATAAAAAAAATAAAATTGTTGAAAATGAAATGAAATGAATTATTTTTTAAAGTTATTTTGTATAATGATAGGAAAATTTTACTTTGAATATAATTGATAATAAATAACTAGTTTAAAAGATATAAACTAATATAATATCTTATATGCAATATTTTGTCTATATTATTTTCTCTTATTTTATACCTCTTAGTGTGTTCATATGCTTAATTTTATGGAATTGACCTTGTTATATAATTAAATATTTATTTTTCAATATTTTGAAATTATTCAATTAATGCTGAACTTTTATACTATTTCAAGCTTTTGGCTATAACTTAAGTTTTAGATATCAAAATTTAGTGATCTTTATATAGTTAAAATGGTTAAAGGAGGCTTTAAAGCTTTAATGACTTTACTAAACCCAATTCAGATGTTTAAAAGGTCAAAAATAGCCCTAAAGTTAATGTTTAATTTTTGTTCAAGCTAAACCGGTCTAAGGTTTTTTGGCCACATCTAGATTCCAAAGGTTCAATCAAGGTGAAACTAGTGCCCAAAATTGTTTAAGAACTTACTCAACAACTTTTATGTTTAGGGTTTAACTAAACTACATTGTTTAGATGTTCAAACATGGGTCAGAATCTAAATAATAAAAATTACTATAGTAAAATACTATTCATAGATTAAATTATAAATTAGGCTATAGGCCTCTTAAATTAGCAAGACCCCATTCTTTATAATCCTAGGAGATATATTAACTTGGTCTATTAGGTTTTGTAGTATAGAAAATCAAATTTTAGGATTTGTGCCTTCAAAGGCAAGAACACACATAATTCTAGACAAAACCTTTCCTAGAGATTTTCTCTTCTTTTCATTCATGGAAAGCTAAATTTCATATTGATTTAAGAATTTTAAGGATCAACTCAGTTTGAATTATGAGATCTTAATTTATAATGTTGACTTTTGCTAATTGATTTTTCTTTTTCTCTAATCTATATTCATTTATATGATATATGATTTTAATCCAATTTTATATTGAATATTGATTAATCATTATTTTTCATGTGAGAATAGAGAATTGAATGATTAAATTAGAGTTTTTTAATTTAATCCTTCAATTTAACTAAATTCTATATTTAAATTAATTTAAATCTAGTTTTATGAATCATAGCAGTTGCTTAATTTTACTAATCTAATTTGATCAAATCCTAGATAGTAATCTAGTATAGAATTTATGAATCATTTTAGGGGTTCCAAATGATTCTAAGCTAAGAAATCGATTGTAATTGTCAAAGATGTTGTGATTTTGATTAATCTAGTAAAGAGTTCTTAATTTCCTTGGATAAATTGCATTTCTTCCTTATTTTTCTATAATTGTCAAATATTTAAATCCTAGATAGTAATCTAGTATAAAATTCGTGAATCATTTTAGGGGTTTCAAATGATTCTAAGCTAAGAAATTGATTGTAATTATCATATATGTTGTGATTATGATTAATCTAGTAAAGAGTTCTTAATTTCCTTGGATCAATTGCATTTCTTTGTTATCTTTCTATGATAATTTCATATTCTATTTTCAATCTTGCATTTTGTTTAATTTCAAATCAAACCTCCCTAATTTAATTCCATTTTGTTTCCTACATTCTGCACATATACTATTTGCATCTCAATTATACAATCTTAATTTTCATAACTATTTGCATTTATTTCTTTTTATTTTTATTGCATAAAAGACTTAGATAATTCTATAGAGCCTAATCTTACTTATTGTCTTATACTGCAAATTTTCATCAAATTAATATTTTTTAATTTTAATTAGCTTTGACAACCATCAATATCCTAGAATAATAATTATAATTTTATTTATAGATTCATTATTCTAGAAGCCCTTAAAATATTTATTTTAACTTATGATAATAAGTAAATTATATTTATTTAATATTTTATTATAAGATGTATTTAAATAATTCCTCCATGAAGATGAAAGTATTTAATAATAGTAAGTATAAAAATTTATGAAAACTTTTGTAAGATCTAATAAAATAATCTTCTTAAATTTTTTAAAGATCTTCTAAATATTGATTTCTAAATTCATAAAAATAAGCTGTTATTATAAAAATCATTGGGAAAAAGGAAGTTCTATGAAAATAGAACTTTATTTATAAAAGTAAATGGATGGCTTGGATTGAGTCAAACTTAAATAAAAGGTTGAAATTAAAAGATTAAAGTGAGCTTACCATGCTTGAGAAACACCTAACTAAAACCTTTAACTCATTTTAACTTTCCCATTTTATTTCTTTCTCTCACCGAGGACCCTATTTCTCTTTCTCCCTCTCTATTTCTTTGCTTTAAATGTTAACTCATCCTCTGTCCCTCTCTTCTTGCCATTATGTCTGATCACTTGAGGAACTATTGTTGTTTCACCACTATGTCTCTTTTATTCTCAAACCACTGTTATCATTAGTGGTGTGAGAAGCTGTAAGATGCAATGTTGGTATGGCAACAAGAGGTTGTTGATTTCTCTCACTCTATTGATAAGCTAATTAAGGTTCCTTAAAATGCTAGCAAATACTTCTAAAGCTTTAGACATTTGTACTATGCCTATTTGAGATTGAATAAAAAAGTTTGCCTTGTGCATGTTTTAGATATATAATAATGTTTATGAAAGATAAAATTTTCATACCATAGGATTTGATAATAATATACCTAAAGCATTTGGATGGTTGTTGAATATAATTAAAATTAAAAATATTTTATTTAATGAAAATTTTATAATATAAAGTAACAAACTTTGTCAAACCATTGATGATCCACTTGAGACATCCTTTCAAATTTAATTATTGACTATGATTACAAAATTAAATAACAAAAGAAGAAATAAATGGAAACAAAATTAAGCAATTAAATAAACAGTATGAAAATAAGATGCAAGAATATAAACATAATTAATTGGGGGGTTTGATTCAAAATTAAATAGGATGCAATATTAGAAACAAAATGCAAAATTAACATAGAAAAATAATAAAGAAACACAATTGATCCATGGAATTGAAAATCTTTAGTGGATCAATCACAAATTGCAACATATTTGACAATTGTAATTGATTTTTTAGTTTAGAATTATCCAAAACCTTTGTAATATTCATAAATTCTACATTAAATAACCTTTTAGGATTTCATTAAATTAGATTAGCAAAATTAAGTACTTACTATAATTCATAAAGTTAAATCTAAATTAATTTGAATATAGAATTTAGTTGAATTGAAAGATTAAACTAAAGGCCTCTAATTTAATCATTCTGTCCTCTATTATCATATAAAGAATGATGATTAACCATTCAAAATTCAACATAAAACTAAATAGATATCATAAATCATAGTTTTGAACATACACTATATCAAATTATTATCCAATTCATACAATTCTAGAAAATTAAATATAAAAATTAGAGAAAGAGGAGATTTAATTAAAAAAGTGAATATTACAGTTCAAGATCTCATAATCTAAATCGAGATAAGCCTTAAATTTCATGAATTAATTAGAAAATTAACCTTTCATGGATGAAAATGAAGAATCTTGGAGCAGAAAAGAAAATTGCCTAAAATTATATATTCTTACTTTTGAAAGCACAAATCCTACAATCTGATTTCCTCTCCTACTAAATTTACTGGGCCTAGTTAATATGCCTCCTGAGGTTATAAAGAATAGGATCTTGCTAATTTTAAAAGCCTATAATCTAATTTACAATTTAATCTACTAACAATATTCTATTGTGGTAATTTTCATCATTCAAATTCCAACCCATGTTTGAGTATCAAAATGACTTAGTTTCACTAAATCCTAAACATGAAGTTATTAAGATAGATATTAGGTAACTTTTGGCATTGGTTTCATCTTGGTTAAGTCTCTAAAACTCCAAATATAGACCAATAATTGAGATTGGTTTAGCTTAGATAGAAGTAAAGAATTAACTTCATTGCCATTTTCAACCTTCAAAATGTCTGAACTAAGTCTTGACCAAAAACATGAAATTTTAGAGCTTCGTCTAAGCTTTCTTAAAATATAAGGATCACCTAATTTTGACATCACAAACTCAAGTTATAATTAAAAATCTAAAATAGTGTAAAAACTTAACATTAACTAAATAATTTTAAAATATTGGAAAAATCAATACCCAATCACATAATGAGGCTAAGTCCATAAAATTAAGTATATGTAGCATACTAAAAAATATAAAATAGGAGGTAATAATATAGATAAATCTAGTGTATCACATTTTTTGGGAATATCATTTCAATATTTTAGCCAAGTCAAGCTTAATTTGGAAAATCCTATTTATATCAATTTTGAAATACTTTATAATAACTTGAAAATATAAAAATGTCATGTTATAAAGCATTAGAATAACACCCTTAGAGCATACCTAGATGGTTAAATTTTAATGGTTATACTTAAATGGCATTGATCAAAGAAGCCTTTAAATGTGTAAAATAGGATTAGGTGGTTTTAAGGGAAAAGAGTTAAAATATAAGTAAATAAGTTATAGTTTATTAAACTAATGAGATTAAAAGTTCTAATAACTTGCTTCTTTTATGTTAGATTTCAAGAAAAATCCCCAAAATATGTAATTTGATTTCAATAAGATAGAGTTAAAAATATTAAAGGAAAAGTATAAGGAGTTATAGAGTAACAAGAATAGGACCTAGAATAGCAATCTTTGAGTGAAACATATTAACATCAAATTATTTATAAAATAACAATTATAATTTGTTAAAAAGGAAAAGAAGTAAAGATGATTAAGATATTCTAGGATCTTTAGGGAAGCGTGGTAGTGTCAGGTGAGTGTATAACTATCTTTAACACTACTTTTCTTAAATGTCTTAATTCTTATTTATCTTATATAGGAATCTTATAATTGTATGATTTTGAATCGATGAATGAAGTTAGGATCTTTGTTTATATGGTTAAATGGAGTGTGACTTAATTAGTCATGTTTATGCTTAACATTATGATATTCAATGGTGCTTTTGGAGCACCATCCGTGTCTTGTTGATGCCTATTGTTTATTCCTTATGAATGATGCAGGGGTTAATATCATGTAGATACCATTTAATTATTTTGTAAATATAAACTCTAGCTAAGAATATGTTTTTGTTTGTGATTGATGTTTTAATTTTGTTTGTACTGTGGATGAGAATGTTTATGTAAATTGGATATTGGCTATGATTGCTTATGGAAAATTGTAATTGAAATGAATTGATTGTTTGATATTGAAAATGAGATATTGATATGAAATATCTAATCCAGATTATATGTTATGATTGAAATATGAAGGTACTAATAAATATCGGGAAAGATAAAGTTAGGATTGTGATTGCTAAATATCAAAAGACATAAGGTGGCTAACTTCTTTTATCTATTTGATGATTGTTATTATTACTATCTTCTAATTGAAATTATGGCAATTGTGCCTTGTTGTGTTAATGTGCAGAAATTGGTTGTGAATGTTAATAAATGAATGATTGGATTATGAATGTTAGTGGCAAACTTGGTTGTTATCTAGTTGGTAAATAGACAAGAGTTCAAGTATGAGTTCCAATGTAACACTTCCTATTAATGTTTTAGTTTAATTTATCTTAAATTGTTTTAAATGCTTTAAACAATTGAATTTAGGTAGTTATATATTTATTAAGTTTATAAAAATTATTTCCTTCTTTTTTAATACATTTAGGATTCAACTTGAGCATATCAAATTACGAAGTTTGAGCTAAAGTCAAGGCAATCCAAAGAGAGCTTGATAGTTGAGATTTTTGTTAAGACTAAAATCAAGAATTAGAGATAGAAAATATGACATTAAGGTTATAAAGAAGTTGAATTGTTTATCTGTTGTGTGTATTTGTTCTATTATTGAGTTGTGTGTATTTGTTCTATTATTGAGTTGTGTGTATAGCATACTTGAAAATGTAGGATGTGTGACCCTTGAGGAGTACCCTTAAATAAGGGAAACCCTGTCCTTTTTTCCATAAAACTTAACTATAAACTAGTATAAAATTAGTATGGTCCGTGTCAAGGTTGATGAACATCAAATAGCAAAATGTTAGCTAGTCATGATCAGATTTGGGTTGTGATAATTAATCTTTTAGATTTAACAATATTTAAATATTTATTCTTGAAGTAAAAATTATTTTTTAAATTTTTATTTTAAAATTAATTTTGGGCATCAAATTAATTTTGAAAAGTTAATTTTTGTACTACCAAACATGCTAAAAAAATAATTGCAAATACCTCCTTCTACTATTAAAAATTGGAAGGAGTGGACATAAATTTTTTGCTTGTATAGTTTGAATATTTAATTACATCTTTTGAAACATGAGGGAGTTTTTACGCATGAGGTATTGTATAAGGAAGTCGTGTGTAATTTAGCAAAATAGGAACTAAGAATCATTCATTTTTAACGTGGAAGATTAAAATTAGAATAACAAATTAATTGATTTAAAGCATGAAAAATAAAAAATTACAATAAAGACTCGTTGATCTCTACAAAAAATAAAAACTAAGAAACATTGATTTTTAACATGATATATTAAAATAAAAATAAAGATTAATTAATCTATAGCATGAAAAGTTAAAAATCAGAATTAAGCCTCGTTGATTTATATCTAGTCATGACTTTGATTTGGTGTTCTTTTTTTCTAGTATTTTGATTTGGTTTATTTGAAACACAAAGTAATTATAACATTAGTGAAATTATAAAACTAATAATTATTTTCTTTAAATTCTATTCACTATCGGTGTATAAGCGTCATACATCATAGACAAATTATGTTGTATCACCTAGTTAAAAATTTTTCACATAAAAAACTAATTATGTATTTTACCTAAAGTAAAATATTGATTAAGTTAAAATAAATTATAAAAATTTAAAGAAGAAAAAAACGAACATTTAGGTCTGTAAACCTCGCTTCATCGTACTCCCTCAGAACTAATTAAGAAGATAGATTTTTGCTGCAGATGCCAATGCCGTTAGTATCTGGACTCAATTCCCAATTCCCATTGAACAATTTGATCCAAAATAATCGCGCCACATTCACAAGTATTAGAGCTTCCTCCATTGAAGAGCAAAATTCTATCACAAATCTTAAAGCTTCCATCATTATTATAGTTTCCTTCAGTACTGGTTACAGAGAAAATTACATCTTTTTAAGCGTCTATTCTTGTAGGGTTTTTGTATCAAATTTTCATGGTTCGGCAAGAAGGTTCTGCTGTGGCTGACTGGTCTAGAAATGAATGCAAGACTTGAATACAGAAAAAAGGGTCAGAAAATTCAAGATTTTCAATATTCTGTTGGAGAAAATTAGAGACGAGTTTTGACTTTTGAGGCAAATCGATGAAGCAGCGTCCATGTATCCAAATCCTTGTTTCATTTTTACTTTAAATTAGTTGTAATTCATTTTTTCTTATATAGATTTTTACTTTAAATAAACTATCAACTATTGTCTGACATAGAAATATTTAATAATGTGGTATAATATAATTGATTAACAATGCAAGACTTCTATGCACGCGGATAGAATTTATTCCCTTTATTTTAAGAGTTTAGATTTAATGTATTATTACTATAAATTTTTTTATATTATCCATGGATATAGAAATGAAATGTTATTAGAAAAATAATATTGATTAGGAATTTTTACCAAAGTAAAAGAGTTATAATTATTTTTTTTTGATATGATAATATGGAAGTATATGATAATATAAAATTGATTTACATTGATAATAGATTAATTTTCAATTTTTTCTAATATGTTGCTATGCTTTAAAGTTTAATATAATTTAAAATGTTGTTATAAATTTATTACCATAATTACTATTATTATTATTATAATGCAAGAATAATGACAATAAATTATTCAATAAGTTAAATTTACAATATTCTTGTTTCTTGCCATATTTAAAATAATATAATAAATATTTACAAAAAAATAATAAATATGAAATATAATTCATTAAATTTTTGTATAACCGTAGGTTTAGTAGCTTGTAAATGAAATAGTTAATTTTTTTGGACAAATTTTAAAGTAAGTTTTTTTGCTTTTAAAGAGGAATTGAGCCCCCCACAAGTTAACACTTGAGCAAGATAAAAGAATTTTTGTAAAGCGTATGATTTTTGTCTCACTTTTCTCCACCCTTCTCACAAACTCCATTGCCATTTGCCAACGTCACGCGGGGCTTGCTATAGTAACAAGTGAGATTCGAAATGATATAATAAATTTTAAAATTATTAGGTTAAAATTGTTAAATTTTAATTAATTATTTTTAATAGATATAATTAAATAATTTTAATTTAATAATTTTTAAAATTATTACATTATTGTAAATTTTAAAACTTTAAAAATATGTTAAAATTCATCTAGATAGCATATTAATTGATGAATTTCGATCCCTCATTTTATTTGAAAAAATTGAGGCGTAAATTTGTAAATTTTAAAATGAGATGGATAAAAATTCTTTCTTTTAACTTCAATAAAAAGACGACAAATTTTATAATAGAATATTATTTTCTTATATTTTTAAATTAAAACAAGATGAGAAAAAAAAAATGGAAGACATCTGAATCTTCAATTGACGGTGCTTTCAATAGCACCAAATCAATACTCTCTTGCAGAAAAATTTGTAGCCACTCTAAATAAAGTTTAACATAATATATAATATATAAGATATTAAATTTAATTATTTAGATAATTTGAAGTAATTTTAGTTTTAATTTTTAGGCCTATAAACTAAGCTTAATAATTAAGGAAAAAATCATACCGGTGTCATTTGTTACAATTTATTGTAGTAAGATACCTTAAATCCACTTTCTTTTATTTAAGTGCATTCGCATATAGAAATTTACTATGATACACAAAAGATAAAATGACACATTTATAATATATTTCAAGAAGACCAAAAGTGTCAAAACAAAAACTTCTTTTGCTAGATATTAAAATTGGAGAATTTATAATTTTATATAAATAAAAAATAAAAGACTAAAAATTTATAAAAATTAAAATTAGAGAATTTTTAACTTTATAAAAATTAAATTAATATAAAATTTTAATTATAAATGAAATTAATAAAAAAATAATTTTTTGAGAATTAAAATAACTTTTTAGTTAAGATAAAAATAAAAATAAATAAAAAATTAGAGGCATAGAACCTTATATAAAATTGTAGAATAATCTCTTTCTTTTACCTTTTTCTTAAAAAATAATAATCTTGAATGAATTATTGTTTGGAGAATAAATAGTGTTAATTAGACTTAATTTATCCATTTATTTAAGATTTTTTATTAATATTTCTATTTTGAAATGAAATAATAACATGTTATTATCTTGAGAATAAATAGTAGCATGTTATTATTTGATAATTTGATTATTAATTATACTTGATTTCTTAATTTATTTAAAATTTTTTATTAGTGTTACAATTTTAGAATGAAATAGTAGTATCCTCGTCTTTTTCAATTTGATTGTTAATTAAACTTAATTTATCTATTTATTTGAAATTTTTTATTAGTGTTATTGCTTTCAAATAAAATAGTAACATGTTGTTATTTTGAGAACAAATAATAACATGCTGTTTTTTAATAATTTGATTGTTAATTAAACTTGATTTATCTATTTATTTAAAATTTTTATTAGTATTACTATTTTGGAATGAAATAATAATATCCTTTTAGGCAGTTTGGTTGTTAATTAGACTTAATTTATCTATTTATTTAGAATTTTTAGTTGGTATTATTATTTTGGAACGAAACAATAATATGTTATTGCTTGGAGAACAAACAATAACATATTATTATTTTGTAATTTAGTTGTTAATTGGACTTGATTTATCTATTTATTTAAAAAAATTTTATTAGTATTACTATTTTGAAATAAAATAGTAATATTCTATTCTTTGAATATTTGATTATTAATTATACTTGATTTATTCATTTATTTGAGATTTTTTATTGGTGTTACTATTTTAAAATGAAACAGTAACATGATATCTTAAGAACAAATAATAATATGTTATTATTTGGTAGTTTAGTTGTTAATTATACTTGATTTCTCCATTTATTGAAAGTTTTTTGTTGGCGTTACTATTTTGAAATAAAACAGTAACATCCTTTTATTTAGCAATTTGATTGTTAATTAGATTTGATTTATTCATTTATATAAGGTTTTTAGTTAGCGTTACTATTTTAAAATAAAATAGTAACATATTACTATTTTGAGAATAAATAGTAACATACTGTTATTTATCAATTTAGTTATTAATTAAACTTAATATATTCAATTATTTAGGATGTTTCGAAACAAAATATTAACATTCTCTTTTTCAGCAATTTGATTATTAATTAGATTTAATTTATCTATTTATTTAAGATTTTTAGTTAGTATTATTATTTTAAAATAAAATAGTAACATGTTATTGTATTGAGAATAAATAGTAATATGCTGTTATTTGATAATTTGATTATTAATTAGACTTAATTTATGTATTTATTTGAAATTTTTTATTTGTATTACTATTTTGAAATGAAACAGTAACATATTATTGTCTTGAGAACAAATAATTACATGCTATTATTTGATAATTTGATTGTTAATTAGACTTGATTTATCCATTTATTTAAGGTTTTAATTAGTATTACTATTTTAAAATGAAATAATAATATGTTACTGTCTTCAGAATAAATAGTAACATGCTATTATTTGGTAATGTGATTATTAATTATAATTGATTTATCTATTTATTTGAAATTTTTTATTGGTATTATTGTTTTGAAATAAAATAGTAACATTCTCTTCTTTGGTAGTTTGTTTGTTTGTTTGTTAATTAGACTTAATTTATCTATTTATTTTAGATTTTTAGTTAGTATTACTATTTTAAAATAAAATAATAATATGTTACTGTCTTAAGAACAAATAGTAACATGCTATTATTTGTCAATTTAGTTGTTAGTTAGATTTGATTTATCTATTTATTTAAGATTTTTGGTTAGTATTACTATTTTGAAATGAGCCAGTAACATCCTCTTTTTTGGTAATTTAGTTATTAATTAAACTTAATTTATTAATTTATTTAAATTTTTTTATTATTATTACTATTTTGAAATGAAACAGTAATATGTTACTATCTTGAGCATAAACAGTAACATGCTATTATTTTTACAATTTGGTTATTAATTAGACTTGATTTATCTATTTATTTAAAAAAATTTATTAGTATTATTATTTTGGAATGAAATAATAACATCCTCTTGTTTGACAGTTTAATTATTAATTAGACTTTATTTATTTATTTATTTAAAATTTTTTATTAGTGTTACTATTTTAAATTGAAATAGTAATATGTTACTATTTTAAAATGAAACAGTAACATGTTATTATCTTGAGAATAAACAGCAACATGTTACTATCTTGATAACAAACAGTAACATGTTGTTAATTAGACTTAATTTATTTAAGATTTTTTGTTATTATTACTATTTAGTTTACAAATAATAATATATTATTCTTTAGTAGTTTTATTTATCAAGAAAATTTTTATAACACTACTGGGCACCAAAAGAGTTAAGGAGCAAAAGTTTAATATAAGATTTGAATGAATTTAAATTGACAAAAATGAGATTAAAGTTGGAAAAATAAAAAAAAATTAAAAAAATTAAGAAAAGTCATTAAAAAAGGTTTTTTTTTTCTTAAGACACTTTGCAAGTACGTAGATTTCAAAAAATTATATGAAATAAAAAAATTCACCTAAAACAAACAACCAAGAATAAAGTTATAGTCATTTAAAGTTTTGACTTCAATCTACACATTTTTGGTCAAGTGGATGTCACCAAACTTAAATTTTCTTATTTTTTATGGAAAGATTATGAGAAGATGAATCAAAACAAGTAGTTATATGTAAAAATTGGTTAACTAATTAAGGAGTTATGCTCTTCCAAACTTTTTAATTCATATCCGTATCCTCATGGTTAAAAAGAGGATATTTTAGAAATGTAATATTAATAATTCATAAAACTAGTGTCTCTTTGAAATAAAAATTAGTGCTAACACCTTTTTGAAAAAAAATAAAAGAAATGGTACCACGATGTAATTTATCATAATAATTATTTTAAATCAATTAAGTTTGAAATATCATTAATAATACTAGAATACTTGTTATCAACAGTATAGACATTAGATCATAGGGCTCGCTAACAATACAAACGATAAACCATTTGGACGTGAATATTGTCAGTCCTCACTCATCACTCCATGACTCAGTCATAAGATTTTAAGTTGTTTTGATTTTCAATAATGAAGTTAGTGAATTTTAAATATTAATTTGGAAAATTGTAAGTCACGGGATGTACAAAAATTAGGTGCTTAAATGTTTTATATTTACTTATTATATTAACATATTTGATATACATATATATATTTGATAATTTAACCTAATAAGTATCTTGTAAGAAAATTATTTCAAGAAAACACATATTACATATTTTTATAATAGTAAGAGTAATTAAATTATTAAATATACACATGTAAAGTATTGGGATCAAATCTAAGATGCAAGGAAGGCAAAACTTTTAAGTAACACTATATGCTACTTGAATTAAAAGCTTATAAGAGTGTTTTATATTTATTTGTAGCATTTTTAAGTTGATTTGGTTTGAATATGTTTTAAAGTGTCAAAACTTATTTATGTGAATTTTTTTCTATTAGCCCTTTTTCCACTTTATGTAATTTTTTTAGATAAAAAAATTGCATGTCCTTCACTGTTTAAATCTTTTTTTTTATTTTCATTGAAGTCCTAATATTATTAGAATTAAGATCTGATTGATTATAGGTTCAGCAACATGCATTACTTCAAATTTCAAGCCTAAAAGGCCACCTTCCAATGAAATAATTAGTCAACGAAATGGTGCTTTTGATGACCATGTTGCTTTCATTGGGAAAGATTAGTAACAGGCGAATGGAGTGGAAGTAGATTACTCGACCTATAAGTTCTTAGTGGTTCATCTTATATATAATATAACCTAAGCCTAGTTTAACCTTGCATATTTATATAATAGAATAAGTTTAAGTGAAAATTTTAATTTATTTTAAAAAAAATAAATTAAGACATGTTATTTAAAATTTAATCTACTAGTTGTCGGATTATAATTTTTATATATTAAATTATATAATATATAAATATATTTATTAGAAGAAAAATATATATTTAAAAAAATTATATGCAAGATTCTTATGGTTATTATTCTTTTAATTTTAATTTATATTATAATTATTTAAATGGCTGATTTATAATTATTATTGTGATATTTATATTTTTTGGAATTAAATCAAAGACAAATTTAGTTCAAATTGAACCAAACTTTAACTTTACAAAATTTAGTCAAATTAAATTTAAATTAAAATATTATTATTAGTTCAAGTTCGAACAACTTTTTATGTTAGTTTAGTCATGCTTAATAATATCAAAACTTAATTTAACTCAATTTAATTCTACTTTTAATAGTATTTTTTTTAGAATCTTACTAGTTATAATAAGCCTACATAGGATAACAAACTTAATCAAATCTTGAAAAAATTATGCATAAATTAAGTTAGTTAATTTTAAGTTTAAGCCTATGATAAGCTTATAAATTAGACGAAACTATTTTTTATTTTTATTTGCAAGGCTAACTTATTTTATGAAAAATCTAACTTGAGCTAAAATTCTTCCACCCTTAATATCATATGATAAAAGTGGGCTACTTCTAATTTCTTTTGAATAAAAAAAATTATTTTATGTAAATAAAATGTTAATAAAGCAAATCACAAATAATCTAATTTCAATACTTTACATGTTTCCATGCATGTTTGATTGCATGGATGGGAGGGGAATAAAAATTGAAAAAAATGACTAAAAAATTTATTTGATTGATATTGTAAAATCTAAACATTATTATGGAGAAAATGATTATACCATTCATTCTATCACTAGAATAATTAGCCTTTTAACACTTTCATCGCTTGTATTTTTTAGGATTTTAGAATTATTATTATATAATATAATAATAAGGCCGCTTCTATGCTACATCATGTTGGGTAAGATGTAACAATTAAGGTGGCAGTATCTAATAACCAATGGCAATAAAATTCATTGTTGTTGATCATCAACATTTACTTTTTCACCTAGTTAGATGATGATTAAAAATCAAAGTGTTAAAATGTGATAATTGCATGTAAGGGCTTGGGATTTGCAAATAAGCCCTCCTTTGATGTTGATGCCCTCCCATGTTTGATTTATGTTGTTCAATCTAAAAAATATAGAGAAAATAAGGTTAAAGCATGTGATTTGTATGTGGAGAAGGTAAACATCCATTTAATAACTGTAGGAAAAGGTTAAATATGCTAATTATTAGGTACACTAACCATCGTCATTTGATCAAACACTTCAATTTAATTAATCAAAGTAAGGTTAGTATTTTCCACAATAATGTATTTCCCACAAAATAGTCAATAAGTTATGAACAAAATAATTGAAATTTAATTTAAGATCCTACTACCTAGTAGGGTGTTATTTATTGTTATGGACTTATTTTATGAGGATAAAGGAACCTAAAATCAAATTTAAGTCTTGCTGGTGGTTCAAGGTCTAGTTGTAAGTTAAAGAAGGAGTCCACCACCATTAATGGAATAGAAGAAGTAGAAGTGGAATTTATTTATTTGATGTCAAATAGTTTATTGATACATTACTTGAAGTGTTACAAGATTAGATAAATTTTATAAATTGAAATTAAATGTTTGAAAAGTTAGTGATTGATAATATGAATAAGAACTTGGGTTTGGTTTAATTATTCTTTTTTTTTTTTTACTTTTTGTTTGTGAGATAAATATGTGCTTTGTGATTGTTATGGACAAAGAACAACATAAATGAGTGGCCTAATAGTATGTTGTGTAAAGGTCAACTTATTAGGCTTACTTTTATTATGTTGGGCAATACATCAATAATTTTAATCATATAATGGCATCTTAGATGGTATTTTGGCTTAATAGTTATCTCGGTTCAAGCATTAATCAATCTTATGACTATAGGTTTGCTGATATTCCCTCAGCTTATTGACCTTTAATTAGAAACATTCCAAATGACACTTGCTCACATGCTACATGTTATATGTAAACTACCCCTTATTTTGGTTGTGTTGCCAAGAGTCTTAGGATTTTTACCTTAATGTTAGTTAACTCCTCCATATGTAGGTTTTAATTTGTGAATTCAAGAACCTATATTTGAATTTACTCTAATAAGTGATATTTGTGTTGTAAAGTCAAACGAAACATAAATTTTCATACTTATTTGCTACTTTCTTATATATAAATATATATGCTTAAACATTTAAAGTTATTTGATTACTTCTATGTTGCTATTGTTGCATTAACAATCTATATTTCAAGCATGAACTCAACATTTTTCTTACCAATTCCTTTTCCTATTTTTCCATTTGCTTGCTTGTAATTGATGCAATGCCATAATTTTATGTAGGTAGTCTTTACATGTACATATACATGCTTGTAAAGAGGAAGAAAGCTTATCAAAATTAAAAGAAGAATTGTAGCCTTACTATACTATGGTTTTTGGCTATAAATTGGATGATGAAATGATCCTAACAATAAAGAAAGTTATAAATTGGTTATTCTTTAGTAATATGGGGCAAGCACTATTTTCTTTTTCTATAAAAAAAAGATGTGGAAACTTTCTTATAAATATGATTAACCATTATTGAGCAATTTTATAAGATAAGGGTTTCTAACCACTTGAAGTTACCTCTTAGCCGAGTTTTTATTAGCCCTTTATCCTAAGAAAAGTCCTTTAAACTTAGGCCTATTTATTTGCATATACTATCTTTAAAACACTTTTCATGAATGCAGAGGGAGAAAGTTAAGTCTTGTAAAGCATCAATTAAAATACTTACTTAGTTTCAAATTACCTAAAGTAATGCTATTTACAAGTGTTCATACAACTTTAGTACATAAAAGCAATTATTTGGGTTGATTAGCTATAGTTAATAGGGAAAGATCCCATTTGTGGTGTTAAAGACGAACTATGGTGGATATCAGGTTCAAGGTAGGTCTATATGTTTACCTCCTATATAACCATCTTAAGTTTGGTGCATTATAGCCATAATGTCCTTGCAGCTACAATGTACTAAAATTATGTCAAACAAACACATACCCTACAAAGTTGAATTATGGAGAAAATATGAGACTACTACAATAGCATAAACCACTATGCTATTATAGAGGATGAAAAAGAGTACATTTAGCTTTTGTTTGTAGATTCATTACTTCTTTATTTCTATATCATAGGATATCTTTATTTACATAGTAAAATTTGAGTTAAATTGATCTAAATAATAATAACAATCCAACCTTATTTCATTAGATGTAATTAGGCATCTGGATCAAACAAGTAAATATATGATTAAGATATATGGTAGATAATGTCCATTTTATTATTCTAGACATAAGTTATAAACTAATCTCAATCTAATTTCTTAGTTATTAATATATTAAACGACCAATTAGTGATAGACAATCACACTATATGAACTAGCAAGCCAGTGAGATATAACTATATATGAATTAATAAGCAGGTAATCCATTAACAACCACATACCATTAATTAACATACAACACAAAAAAAAGCTTTTAAAAAATTAAAAAAAATGAATAAAAAAGGATGGTATTATCAAGAAAATAAGGTAAATTACATTTTGGAGGCTACAAAGTAATATTTCAAAAAGATATTGACCTTAGAACAAAATAGTGTTTACCAACAATATTTATTAGAAATTTCATTTCATCATGAAAAAGTAACATATTGATAGGAAAAAACTTCACTCAAATATTTGTTCAGAATGAAGTTCACAATGGTGTTAAGATGTTATGCATTATTATTAGTAATAAGAATAAATAAAAAATAGGTTTTGGAGCACATTTTTTTTATCTAGGCTCATTGGATTGTTATACAAGTTGAGGGGCCATATTAATTTCACGTATAGGTATTGGAAGCAAGTTTTCATGAAAGTAAAACATTAAGAGCTAGAGCTAGCTCTAATACAAAGTCCATAATTGAAAATTGAATTTTCATTCTTCGGCAACACTTACAGCACCCAAATATTTATATAGGTTAAGTCCTTGAAAAATGAATTAGTTAGAAAAATCAAATATTGTTCAAGACTTAAGTTAAATCTCAGAACCTAAATCTAATGAATGGAAATTCATGAATATCTAAGAATGTGAAAAGTTCTAAGATGATTATTAGTTATTGTTTTATTATTAGGTTATGCTTAAGGCTATGGAACTTGTGTAAATTCTTGGTAGAAAAATGCTAATCCTACAATCCATTCACAATTGTACATATGGTATGATTTGAGTTAGATTGGCTTTAATGGCTTTAAAGTAGGTAAAGCCAAGTTAATTGAAATTATACCATATATGTAGTTGAAAAATGTCATGTGGTGGTTGTGAGAGTGGTATACTTTTCTTGGTACATCCATCTATACTAAATTACATATATTGGACCATAAAAAGAGCAAAATCATAATACTTCTTATAGGTGTCTAACTTTTTGAATGTAAACATCTTATAATCTTATTACTAGTTATTGATTTTTCACAAACTAGAATACTTCAACATGGTAAAAAAGAATATATTTATTTAGCAATTTTTAGTTGTCAAAATGGTTCACATAAAATCAGAATTCATTAACTTTTTTTTTCATTTAATATGACTGAAATTCTACTTTCACCTTTTTTAGTAATCTTGCTATAGAGGTAATCCTATCTTTCATTATAATTTCAAAATGTGTTATTATATCCTAAATCTGCAAGATTATTTTAGCATTTAATCATAATCAAAAGAATGTTAAATTTATAGGATATATAATCAAAAGCTTGCTAAAGCATATAACTAAATAAGATACACGGAAACAATCATGGCCACTATACATTCAGATATCTAGTCACACACTTCTACAACAATTTAAAGGCTTTAGAGCAATAAATTTCCTTATTTGTTAAGTTATCTATTATTTTGGAAAAAAAAACTCAATTCCATATTATTTCATCATCATATAATTCTCGATAGATAGAGTCAATGGTTCATGGGAATTTAAAATGATGGTGTTTTGCATCCTTTATAGCATTATATACCATTTACAATCATTTAACTAGAAATGTGTCAACTAGATTGGAAACCAATTGCAAGGATCTTAAAAATATGATATTAGAGGATGTCGTACTAATATGTGGCTAATATGAAATTGATTATTGGGTATCCTATATGTCATTATGTCCATGAAATCACAATATTCAATAAAAATAGATATTCAAACCATAGTTCGGAGTTACCAATATTGTTAACTTGGTCAGATTGATAAATCTTAGCTTGAATTATGAAAAATAAATTTGAATAGTGCTATTCAATTTCTACACTAAGCATAGAAACAAGACTTATAGGACCAAAAGTCAGTAGCAAATTTACCAAAATTGCCTTCATCCCATGCTGAACTATATTTGGTTCAATGCTCACCGATGATTGTACATGACAGCTTAGCCCTTTCAAATTAGCATTCCATTTTGCCTTAATTCTTCACAACAAATACCCTTTTTATTTGAGTTTTGGTTGGGTTCTGATCTATAGTTTGCTATACAAAGGGTTCTTTTTCACTTTTTCATTGTTCACACGAAAATACATAGCTCAATTTGTTAACTCTATACCATGTTTTCACACAAAAATTATGTTATAATAACCAAACATTTGAGGGTTAATCTATAATGTGGTGATAGCTTTCTTAGTGACTGCCTATGACAGGTTCCAAATTATCTAATTTCTATGTATTATATTCTCAATTGACCAATATATGTTGCATGGCATGTAACATCTACCGATATGCACCATAGAAATCTCTCTTAATAATAAATAATAAAATTAAAATATAATCTTTAGATGCTTTTTCTATGAAAACACTTTATTAATTATAATTTTAGTAATATAATTTAAAGTAGAATATTTATTTACTATTTATAGAAATTAATATCATTTTTATTATACAAATTATTAACAATGAAATAAAATTTAATAAATAGTTATTATTCTATAACAAAAAATATTTTTTAATTAGAATTTTGATGATGATAGAATCTGATATTTTTATTATTTATCATATAAACATATTTTACAATTTGATAATATCAATTGATAAATAATTTACTATGTTTATGATAAAAATATTTTTTTATTATCATTACCTACTTTTTCTCCATTTTATTTTTTTTACATTATTTTGTAATATTAAATATAAAGAATGAATAGAATAATCATTCTCTTCATCTCTATACTAAACAAAATTATAAAATACTGATCCATTTAATTAAATTCTCATTCCCTATACAAGTCCATTCATTTTTATTTCATCAAATCAATAACTGCAAAATTAAGAAGTAAATTTGAGCCATACTAATGGGGAGCATATTGTATATTTTTCCCTTTGAAAGATTATACTTCTGTAGGTTTGTAATCGGAAAAATTCATACTAATACTTGCTCTTATAATTTTTGTGAAAATTTTTTGTTCTTTCGCACATCAGAAATGGAGTAAGGCGCGTGGGGGGCAGATGAGAGTCCTTCACTCACTAGTCTTGCTGCCGGAGAACGCAGGACAATGTGAGGAATGGGACGGCAGTGTCCTTGGTCCTGTCCTATGGTGGACATGACCTTGACATGTTTACTTGACTTACTGACTCGGTCAATAAAACCCTTGTGCCACAGCCCACAATTTAGGATTGTTTTTTCTTTTCCCTTGGCATGGACGTAGATTTTAAAAGACTTTAATGTATTTCATAAAGAAAAATACTATAGATATTAAAAATAAATTTTGAAATTAAATTTCAAATTTTGTATATTTATTAAAATAAATTTTATACATTTATTTTACCATATTATATTTAAGGATAATTTTTAATTTTCAATTAAAATTCAATTTTGAATCCTATTCTTAAGGTATGTAATATTGCTATTTCATAAATAGACAAAAATCCCTTGTTTTGCTAAAAAAAGAGATAGATTAAAAAGTAAATTATTTAATTTAATTATACTCATATTATTTATGTTTTTAAATATATGTTAATTTTCTTTCTATTTTATTTTTAATGTACACTCACCTATCCTATTTTTTTAAAAAAGGGGTGTGAATGCATATTTTTTTAAATATAATAGGTATAAGTATAATTAGGTTGAATAAGTGTAATTTATCTAAAAAAATGGAGGGAATGTAGGAAAAATTTTTAGTTGTTAATACTAAAACTTTATTTCTACTCTCATACAAATGTTGTCAAATTTTTTATTTTTTATTCAATAATCAAATTTATTAGAAAATTAATTATTTTTGAGAAAATTATATTGGTGAGTTAAAAAATAATACATATGATAATATTTATATGAAAGTTGTACTAAATTTTTAATATTAATATAACACTAAAAAATTTTAAGATTAAATTTCATTTACCTCCCTTGAAATTTGGGTATAATTATTAACTTCACCTTTATTTTTAAAATTCTGACCAACCTTCCTTAAACTTGCCAATGTTGGCTTTTTTTCTCATTATACCAATTTTACCATTCTATATTTTATGTTACCATTTCTATGGTGCATCATGTTGCCTCGGATGGAACAACCTATAGTATGGCAAAAAAAAAAAAAGAAAAAGGAGATTCGGAGACTTGTTCCATGAACTTTGCATGCGGATTTAATATAAAATTTTGCTCTACAAAATTAATTTTTGGCTCAGAATAATTATACAGAATAAAGCAATATTATCTGGTGCCTCGATTTATCCTGAGATTATAAATTATTTTTTGTTCTTGATATTATATTTAAAAATATATATTATTATAAATTTATTTTTTAATATTTTAATAATTAAAAATATTTATATTAATTATTTTCTTTTAAATTATATTTATTTTAATTATTTTTTAGATAAATATTATTATATTATATTAAATATTAAGTGTTAATTATATTTATATTTAAAATTTATAAATTTTAATTTTTTAAAATTTTCTTATAAATTATTAGTACTCTGTAAATCACAAAACATAATACTAACTTATCCTGCGATTGGGAGCGGGACTAAGATGGAGCAAATTACTGCGGTTACGAGATGGAATAGTATATTACTAATTTATTATTATCCCACCTCATTGGCATCCTAGCAACCTACGTGGCAACATCCCAACGTCCAGACGTAGTGAGAAGCAAATGTGGCCGTTGATCTTGATTATCCAAGGGACCAGGTCATCCAGTTCATCAGCTGGAATGGCTTAACTTTGATATTTGAAAAGAAGGCCCCATATTTGCGAAGAAGTCCTCTCTTCATTATGATCCCATGGGTGGAGCGATTTGGCGATGGTGGCTGAGCAACGGATATCGATTTGGCAGTTGCTTGGAGGCGTAGGAGAAAGGCATTAAATGGCTGAGATTCGCTGGTTGTTAGGGACAACTACAGCAGTGCTGGATTTAGAAAAAATATACTCCGGTGGGTACTTGAAAGAGAATTTTTTTTATAGTACGCAAATCCAAAAATAAAATATCTTAAGGTTTGTTTCAAAACAATTTTTTATTTTTTATTTTTAAAAATAAAATAACTTGTTTAACAACCTATTTTTAGAATTTATTTTTAAAAATTAATATTTAAATATGTAACTTAAAAATAATTTTTTTTAAACTTGTTATTTTATTTTGTATGTCAATTTTATAATTAAATAAATTATTTTTTATTTACAATATTAATTTCCCTCTATTTATTTTTTCTTCAATTTGAAAATAATTTTTTAAAAATAAGAAAATAGTTTTAAAAATAATTTTTAAAAATATAAAAATAAAAATATATCCAAACACACCTTTAAATTTTAAAAAAAATTATTTTAGAAAAATAATATTCTTATGGTTGAAAATGAGTTCTTAACATATAAACTCACCTATTTTGAACACAATCAATAAGTCGATGATTCAAAATTTATTAACTTCAGAAATTCTTTCGTGTTTCAATTATATCACATGTCATTGATCATAATAAATAAATGAAAGATAATTATAGCTCTTATAATTTTCAATATCTTGAAAATTGAAAAATTAGATTTTTAATATATATGGACTCTTAAAACCAACAAATAACAAATGACCAATATAATTGACAACTGCCTTTCATTTATTCATTATAACTATGGATACATGATAAAATTAAAGTATACAAAAATTTCTCATACAGTTTTTATTCATGACCAATTGGTAGGTTTTTCAAATTAACTTCCAAGATTTTTTTTTTTGAAAATAGAACATGATCTAATTGGAAATTCTGTTATTACTTTTCTTTTGATTTTTTCATAATTAAAAGAAGTAAAATTTGATAAATTAGTTAAATATTTATATTATAAAAATAAATTTTATAATAAAAAGTTCAACTAAATTTTTTTTATTCAAATCCCTAATTTGATTAATGGTAGGGGTGCAAATGTGTTAGGTTGAACCAGGCTTTGTTTTCAATAGGTCGAGCCTGTATTGTAAAACATTGACTCGAATTTAACCTATTAACTTATATAAAGCTTTATTTCAAGTTTGATCTAGCCTATTTTAAAAGTCTGACTTGTCCTGTTAGCTTATTTAAAAACTTATTTTTAAATACAGGCTTTTAAATAAGCTAATATTTTAAGGTTTAAAAAGCCTTAAATAGGCCAATGACCTATATAAGTTTGTGTTAATATATTCTTAAAATATATCTAATAATACTAAAATTAATACAAAATTTTGTATAAGAACTAATTAATAAAGAAATAAATATATATATTCATAACACAAAATTAATAATTTAAATATTTAATATTTAATTAAAAGTAAAATAACTTCAAGTTGCCATAATATCAAAGGTTGTCAACAAAGAAAAATTAGTTTATCATAAATTATGCAACAAACATTCAAAACAAAATATTTTTCTAGAGTTTACATAAGTAACTAGAAAAAGAAATTAATGGGCTTGTAAAAAAAGTCTATACCTTTATAATAAATAAATTTAAATAAAAAAATATTAAATAGTTTGTAGGTTAGGTTTAAAATAAAAAGGTCAAGTCATTTAATTAAAAATATTTTTATATTGACCTTAACTTAATTCATTTAATTAAATAGGTTGAGTTAGGCCGAGCCTAAATTAGACCAAACCATAAGCCTTTGATAGGCCGCTCGGCTTATTTGCACCCATCATTAATGATTGTGCTTATTCTAAGAAAAATAAAATATGAGTACAAAAAAATTACTAAATAAGCATGGACTCACAAAACTAACAAAGGAACAATATAGTTGACTGCTATGATTATGGGTATATGATATAATTAGAACATACAAAAATTTGTCATGCAATCTTTAACTTCCAAGATTTTTATTTTTTGAAAATAGAACATGATTTAATTGAAAATTTTGTTGTTACTTTTCTTTTAAATTTTTTTCATAAATAAAAGAAGTAAAATTTGATAAATAAGCTAAATATTTATATTATAAAAATAAATTTCAGTAAAAAAAATTCAACTCGAAAGTTTTTATTCAATCCCTGATTTGATTAATGATTGAGTTTAATCTAAGAAAAATAAAGCATGACTACGAAAGAATTAAAAAATAAATTGCAAAAAGTTAAATTAGAAGGAGAAAAAGTTAAAAAATTGATAAAAACATAAGTCACATACACTTAATTTACTCTGTATTTATAGCTAACAGTTTCATGTAACACTCCTCAAAATCCAAAAATTGCTTATTGATTTTTTTCATTTTAAGTGAGCACCGTAAATTTTTTCATGAAAGCACTGTATGTATATGATACCTACTCTCTTTAAAATTTTCAAAACATAGTGACCACCCCATGATGGATGTGCATCCGCCGCTGACCACGGTGGCAACCTTCATCCATTAAACAGAGACATGACATAGGTGATCAAATTAAGGCTAGGGTTACTTCAACCACATATTTGTTAAAGAGAATGGATGTCAAATTATCAATTGTAGGATGAAGTGCATTAATGATTGAAACGGTGGTGTTCCTGATTTGATGTTCTTGTTGACCCTGTGGATCTGTAGATTGCGATCATATATTTCGGTTTTCATGTCTGTCTCTCTCTCAATTTTTTTTAATCTGCATTCAGCGGTGAGAATTCTTGTTGGGTAATGATGCACATGTGTAAAGAGTTGTATTAATATGCTGTGGTTTTTGCTCATCATATCACTTGAATGTGTCCACTTCTGGTTGTTGGTATGTCAAGGCTTTGATGAACGCCATATCAGGTTCGAACTGGGTATGATTTGTTGAAAGTCCTGAGATCCGATTGGAGGGATATTTATGTACTTTACCCACCCCCAAATGCGCTCTTTTTTCAGCTGAATAAATTTAGGGGTGATCTTTGACCAGCCGATGCAGCGGGAAACTACCCCGTAAGAACATTGTAAAGTCTATTTGCTCTTATGGCTGGTTAGATGAAAAAATTTCTTGTGTTGCAATGGGATTTGCTTTATTTTGCGTGTCCCTCATAGAGGCAATTGAGATTGCAAACTTTTAATCTACTAAGCATTATTATTAACGTCAAATTTGAATTAAGGTAGATATTGTTGTTTTACTTCATGCATCAATCCAATATCTACATGCTTTGAAAAGCCCCCAGTAGTATATGCACTAGACATTCTTAGCCTGAACATGTCTGTAAGCATTCAAAGTCCATGGGTTTCTGAATCTAAATTCTTGTTTTAATAGATATCATAACAATGACTTGCCTGTTTACTAGGCAAAATTTTAGTTCTTTGAAATAATGTATGTGCTTCAGGGAGAAAAAGGAAAGAGAGGAAAAGGTCAGAATCACAAAAGGCTATTGAAGCTGTTACAAAATGTCTGGGGCAACATCAATTGTCTGGCCTGTAGTACCATTGTTTGCTATGAAATGGCCTCCTCGTGGAGATCCCTGAATTCGTGACTTGATTTTTCTGGGCTGGGATTTGGATAATCAGAGTCAGGCAAAGTCTATCAGCGTGGTTTCTGTAGGTATTTTATAACGATCCAATTAAATTCCTGTTTCCCTACAAGGACACAAACTTCACTCATCCAACTCGATCTCACATGGTCTTTTCATACATTAACTTCTATTTCTCATCAAAATTTCCCAATTTTTAGTTCGTCCTTTGTTTTTATGAGCTCTTGCTTTTGGGGCAAATAGCTGGTGCTAATGAGTAAATACCGTTGAGTGGTAAAACCAGTAAATGCTTTTAGTTTCGATGTTTAATGAATGACATGTGAATCCCTTTTTATAATGTACGTTACCTAATTAAACCTTTTAATATGAACTCTTAACTGATGCAAGTGTAATGCTGGTATGTGCAAGTTAGTCCAGAACTTTTAACTGACAACTCATTGAAAAAAAAGGGGTGCAAAATCTAATACCATAGGCCTTGAAACATGGTTTGGCATTATAGTGTCACAAAAACACTGGAGATTTATTTGTAGTTGCAAGGAATGCCTGAAGAGTGTGCACTTGTCGTCTCAATACATTGTATGATTTTATGCTTTCGTATTTCTTCAACATTGCCAGTGAAATGCATTTTTTGTGAGGCAAAATGTAATAACTTTGTTTAGCAATATATTTTCTTAATTCCATGAACTTAATGGTGCATTATAAAAATAAGATAAATTCGCTCTATTATCTTTATTTCTCAAAACGTATGCTTTTGGAGTTTACTGTAGCAAAATCTGATTAAATTCTCAGTGTTTGTGTTAGTTCAAGTAGAGGTCATCTGCTATTATTAGGATATCTTAGCCTTACACGCATTTCTGATCACGCAGAACCTGAGTTTTCAAATTCTAGGTATTTGTGTATTTTGATCTTGCAGTATCAAGGATATAAATTCAGGTATTATATCTTCTTAAGAGCTCAAGGTTCTCTGGTTTTAAACAAGGAACCTTGGCACATTCCCAGGTCCGATGAACAATTGCTTTTGCTACCAGGATTGGTTCATCAGTTAAAATTTTTCAGTATACCTTTTGAGGGATCAAATTAGATAAAGCTGGTTCCAACCACCAGTTAAAATTATTTTCTTGCTTCTGATACCATCATTTCTGAACTGGTATCATTTTCGTTCTGTCAAATTCAAGGATGTGTTTTGTGATTTTGAGCTAGTGGATGTCTTTCTTATGGGTGTAATAGGACACGCTTTCAATATCTGGATGAGAGTTTATACTAATCCTTACTGCAAGAATGTCATGTCCTTTTGCTGTTACTAGGTATAAAAATTTATAGTTTTCTTGATCTTCCTTGACAGTTGATGCAAAATACTTTCTTTCATCCACTCCAATGCATTTTATTTCTCAATAGGATTATGCTTCATGACTTCAGCTAACTGTAATCCATCCCTAATCTTAGTTGTTCATATACTTTACATTAAATCCAAGTAGTCAAATTTGAAAGGCGCCTCTAAGACCTTAGGTCTCTTTAGGTCCTTGGGGCGAGAGGCGCTAATATAGCACTCGCCCAAGTGAAGTGAGGTGATATAATTAAGAAGAAATAAAAAAATCTGCATATACAAATAGTTGATTAGTGGGATTATGATATAGTTAGGATTAAGGCTTCATTGGTGGAATTATAATTATAATCGATACTATATCGATTAATAAACTGATTAAAATCTCATAAATATATCATTTACTAACTAATCACAATTCCCAGCATTTTCCTTGTTTAAAGTAAATTAAAATTCTAGAAAAAAAGATAATTTTTATAATTTTCTGGCTGTGAGAAGGAAGATAGCTGGTTGGCATTCAAATGTGAGCATCACGTTGCCTTCCCACAACCAGAAATGTGCTAGAAAGTTGCAAAAGCGAGCAACTTCAACAACACTAGATTAAATTATTTTTGTCACTTGCCAGTCTTAAGTATTCAATGGAACTAATGATTATAGCCTTTTTTTTTTCACTCTGCTGAGGGACTTAATTCACATGCTCCCATAAATTGCTAATTTTTACTTGTTTTCAATAGTCATGATGGACCTGCAGTCTCAAGTCTCAATTTCTAATTTCTTTTGAATGATTCAATCTTACAAAAATTAGCTAGCTATTTGTCCTCCTTTCCATGTTTCATGCTCTTATTGATTTATTACATGGGGTATGCATAGCAGTATTATATAGTTCTCACCTTATTTATGCTGATACAAGTTTTGTAGGCATATTGCTTTAATAATACTACTGTGGAGATCATATTTTCTGCAAATTTAGATATGGTGTTTTGCTTTCTCTTCTATGCACTCTAGAATAGGAAGCAAATGGTTCAGGAGGGTGCATTGATGGCTTTAGGATCAGTTGCTGATTCGTCACAGGTGTTTTATTTAGCCAATAGTCATTCTTTTTCTTACCAATTACGATGTTGTTTCTTGTTAGCATTGTATAAATAACAAGTTGTATCGACAGGAGCAATTTCAGAAGTATTATGATGCTGTGATGCCTTGAAAGTAATTTTGATGAATACAAGTAATAAGTCTAATTGTATGCTTTGCACTGAAACAATGGAGTGTATGCATTAGCTTGGTAGGGATGGCTGTTGGAAACAAGATGTTCAAAGACGATGCCAAGCAGGTGATTACGTAATTTTTTGGGCTTCTTTTTTTCATTTATTTTAATATAAAATGACCTTCAGTTTGCTAATATATGATATCTGTGTGGGTCAATGTTCTGCCCTTTTTTATTTTTTTGTGAACTTGCACAGATGACTAATAGTTTGAAAGTCTACAAAATCAGTGCACCTTTAAGTTTTCAATGTTCTGATGCTAAAATTGAAGATGACAATGATAGGTTTCATTTTAGTTCTAGAATCAGCTTCCTTGTCAAAATTAAATTAAATTTGAAAAGGGAGATGAAAGTTTGTAAATCAATAGTTAAAGTACTAGATAAGAACAGAGGATCCGGTTTAAGTGTTGATCATTTGAAATTTTGCTAATCATAAAATAATGTTATCACTAGGTTGTTGACGAGATAAGGAAAACTGGCATGGATTTGGATCATTATACAAGCTTGACACTTTGTTCATTCTGTCTTTATAGATTGAGATATCATGACATCTATGATTAGCATGAAGACAAGAAAGGCAAGGTGATTTAAAAGGCTAACGTGCTTTTACTTGAATTTTCTTTGCTCCATATTGCAATTTTACTGGTTTACTGATTTTGTCCTTCTAATTAACAACAAGCCATCACTCTGAAGTACTCTTTTGCACAGAATGAAATTCATCTGAAAGGGCTGGGAAAATGGAGCACAGTACTGATCCTGCAACATTGAAGAAAGTTGCTAAGAATATGGCGTAAAATAGAATTGACCAAAGCTTCCCTTCAATCTGACTTCTGCTGGGATTTCATACTGCTTAATGCTATCTGTTTTCTCTTGTTCCTCTTATGTTTCTCTGTAAAAGCACTTTCTATCACTTTCGTATAAATTGATCTCCTTGTAGACGTATTTTACATTTCACATCATTGTATGAATACATTTTGAATAACTCAATATCTCTCTCTGTCTCTATGCAAAATAATGAATATGGTTTCAGGGGCTCGATCTCTCTCAAAACCCTGAAACACATTTGCTTGTAAAACAAAGGGCTTTTATCAAATAAAAATTGTGGTAATGTTCAGAAGTAACAGTACAAGTTTGCATCCCCAAGTCTCTTGAACACGAGATTACATCCCCAAGCCTCATTTTTAACACAATATTGCTGCAGAGATAATTTGACTAGTGTGAAAGCAACATTAGTATTAGTTTGTGCAGATGGCAAGTCCTAAGGAATTAGTGTATAAAATAATGGATGAATGTGCTGTAGTCCTATGTTTTTGTTCTGGATTCACCTTTTGAGAGTGCCAATCTTGAGATTTTGTTAATCTCGTACAACAATCTAGCTGAGAACAGGAAACTAAATTTTTGTAATGAACATGAATGATAATGAGTTCACAAAACAAAATAATGTGATAGTACATTTCATGGTATCTAACTGATAAAGGATACAATATCCCTCATTTTTCCCTTTTTCCAATTCCCCTGGACCTGTTCCCCTTTTTTTTATAATAATTCTCTCCGAGTTCCCTTGATAAATTCTTCTTTTATGAACAATAATGTAAGAGCTGTTTCAAGCAGGAGGAATTGTTTAGAGGCTCTAGCATTGCTTCACATTTGAATCAAATAAAACGAACTTTGAAGCTTTGTGATAAGAATTGAACTTTTGACCATTTGATTGAAGAGGCTCTAATATCATGTCAAAAACTAGATGCATATAAAAAAAATTAAGTTGTTCTACTTATACATTGCAAAACTGAGAAAAATTGTTATTGAAAATTTGACACATTCATTATAGTATTCTCAAAAGCCTAGAATGACTCAGGAGACATTTGAGATCAACAAGAGGAAAATGGTTGCATTCATAAAATTTGTAAGTAACGGAAAATTTTATCGATTCAGTAAACACATGCTCCATTAGTTCTCTTAACATCTGTAACCGTGACCTTTGTTGCTTTTTTGCAGCTGCAGAGTCCCTTTCAGCAAACTTTAAAGTACTGAAAGTTCTAGAAAATGAGCTTGCATGGATGGTCTTCGTGTGACCACTTGCAGAATAAAATCCAAGATTACATTTTATTTTCATATATTCAAATAGAACATAGAAACTCTTCATATGTAACGAGAAGTGTGCAAAATGCTATATCCCAAGAGCACTCCGAAAAAGTTGAGTAAGCTTGCTGTTTCCATTTGAACTATGAAGCAGGGGAATTCTTTTCAGTAAGGACAAACATGACATTTTCATGAGGCAGATAATGATTTGTTTATATGTTTTGCTTCCTTGAGCATATCCCAAGTTACTTCAAAATGATACACACTTTCACTTCCTACTAAATCCATCTCCAAGCCTTTTGCCAGCCGAAGAATGATATCTGGAATTGATTTCTCAGGCTTAAAAGAACCAACCTGCAAAAATAAATTTTGTTGTAGTAAATCTTATTCATAACAGTTTCTAGAGACTTTTATAACAATGACATGTCCACATTAGTATTGCAACTGAAAGTATAACAATTCTGATCATTACAATTAAATTCATTCATTATGTTATTCGGCCCTTGATACTCAATCTGATTTCAACTTGAGGCGTGGCCACTAGGATCAACGGACATAGGTACATTTGGAATTGAGTGATAGAAAATTAGATCGATAATATGGTTATTATGTAACAAAAACAAACACCAAGTCTCGGATAAATGATCTTCAAAATAATAAGCTTTATTAGAAAACTAAATTCTTCACCAAAGTAACCAAATGCTAGATTTGAAGGTTTTTCTCAGTCATATACCAAATCTGGCAAAGCCAAAAGTGCATCATTGTTGTATCCCATAATCATTAGCATGAGTTACAGTGGGTTTTTGTAAGTTTTGGCATGATAAGCTAAAAAAAAAAAAGAATTGAACCTAAATTCTTACCTTAGTACATGCCTTAATGGTTTTAGTGGCCTTATAAAGGCCATAGCCATATTCCATGGGACTATCCCCACGGAAAATTAATCCATGATCTCAACTTTATGACATCTTTCAGGTCATGGGTGGGCAAGTGAGCGGCATCACTAACCTGATACATCAGGTATGGCTTTCAAGACTCAAGTCAAACACAGGATATACATCACAAACTTGTTAAGGATTAGAGACTCCAAACTCTTCGAATACAAATTTTCATTAAAATAATTGCATGCTCTTACAACAGTTACAGGACCATGGGCAAAGTTTGAGAATAATGGATGATTATCAATTTATCATGCTCAGAACACATGCTCCCATTCTTCAATTGTCCACCTCAAAAAGATACTCATTTTTTAGCCCTCTAGTCTGCTAAAGTAGTCAATAACTACACACCTTCACATAAAATTGTCATGAATGGAGGAATTAATGCTCTGGCCCACTCAAACATTTCATTTTAGGTCAGATTCTACTATACTGAATATCCATAAAAAAACCTTTCCTCTACAGACTCACAAATTAGAATCAAGTTATAATTAGTTGGTTAAATACTATTTATGATATATAACATAAAGACCAAATCTATAGAGTTCATTTAGGATAAGAAATTAAAGGAACTTGTAAAATGAACATATATGCCTTGGAAAAATCTAGTTCAAGAGTAGAGAAACCAAATCCTTAATATGATTTACAATATTGCAAACCTAGACAATCAACTGATAGCACGACACTAGTTCTAGCATAATAGTGCTTCCAAAAAGAGATAGCATGGCATCTGGCACAGTAACATCAAAAAAAGACAACATGGCAACCAAAAGAGGTTTTTTAATGGAAATATTTGAGTCTAGTTAGGAAACACAAGGTTTAATTGGTCAAGGTGGTGGAGTGAAACAAGTTGTGTCAGTGGATGTGCCACTAAAAGTCCATATGGGCTCCCTCTTATATCAAGCCGACAGAACAAGAAGAAAAAGCAACATGGTAAATGTCTTATAGATGGACAGAGTAAGCAAAGGAAGCAAAGTAAATACCAGTCATAAGACATCGTCAATATTGACCTTTCTTTATGTTCTTTTGTTCCACAATTTCACTTCCATCTACAAGCTTCAATATGATACTGGTAGAAGTAAAACTAACAAGATAAGAGATGATAGTATGCAACCTTAATCTATCAGTAAGCAAACAGTTAGCATCTGTGTACAATGTACAGTTCGAATCATGCAAGATATATATATATATATTTTGGTTGAGTTCAAACAAAAGGAATCCACATTTTTACTAATTACCCTTGATTTTTTTTTACTAAATGAGATGGAAATACAAGTAGCTGCTCCATTGTGAATAATTTCTTTTCAATCTGTTACCATACAAACAACAAAAACAACAACAACCACCCTTGATTTTTTTTTACTAAATGAGATGGAAATACAAGTAGCTGCTCCATCGTGAATAATTTCTTTTCAATCTGTTACCATACAAACAACAACAACAACAATAATGAATAAAATAAAATAAATTCTTTCCATGCTAAATCGAATAACAAAAATATGAGGTAAAAAACTATGCATATACCAAAAAAATAAACATAAGTTAAATTTGGAAATAAAGTATACCTGGTGAAACCCACATTCTTTGGTGAGAGGCACACCGAGCTTGTTCAGACATACCCAGACCCTTTGATCAGAACCATTAAAATAGAAGTACCTACTAAGACAACCATCAAATATTTTGTTAGTTGAGCTGCCAAAGGTTAACTGACTGCAAATCCACCACCTCCAAAAGGTATGTCAAAAGAATGCATCCATTTTGCTCCACACTCTCAGAACTTCCACCAATATAATATATCTAATTGTGGTCATATTTTGCTAACACTATAACTAAGTTCTAGAGCTTTTAGTAACCTAAGTTTAAAGCTCTCATAAACTATCTGTTCAATCCCAACAGCTGACTATGAATGCAAGTACTTGAATTGGGTCCAGCTCCAGCCTAGTGAAATTTGATATGGCATCAACACTTTAAACTGAAAAGCATCATATTCAGATTTCTTGTCAAGCCAAACAAAACCCTGGGCGGCATTTGGAACCCACCATAGCTTACTATAATGACTACGATTATGCCATGTGTCCATAGAACCAACAGTACTAAAAAGGATATGCAACATGTTTGTGGGTCCACTATCTACGTCTGAGACACCCTGGAAGGCATGTAAATGGTCTGGTAATGGGAGCAGCCCTCTTGGTCCAGAGAATGCTAAGTGGATAGTAGGTGAAATAGGTGCAATAAAGCAGATAAGTATACCAACCCTTTTCCACTTCACGAAGCCATAACTTTGCATTTCAGGAATAAGATATCTATATGCTTTAAGTGGATCTTGACAAGATCCCATGCAAGCTAGACAGGTTTTCCCCTTCTTGCTACATTGCAAATGAGCAAATATTAGACAAATAAGAAATTACAACTTTTAATAAATCAAATTAGCCTTAAAGACCAAAGTCATTATATTATAGTGAAGTTTGAACTAACTTTATCTGATGTTGATTCCTCATAAGGTGTGCTGAAGAATTTTAATTGATGAACCCACCTTGATAACAGGAAAAATTGATCATTTGACCTGTGAGTGTGCCAAGGATACTTATCAAAAACCAGAGAATCCTAAGCCCTCAAGAAGATATAAAACTTGAATTTATCCTTGATGCTGCAAGATCAAAATTCACAAAAACCAATAAATAGAAAACTCAGGTTTTATGTGGTTAGAATTGTATCTAAGGCAAAGATATCCACATATTAGCAGCCGACTTTTACTTGAACTAACACAGGCACTGATAGTATTTAGTCAGATGAACATTTATTGCTATACAAAGTTATTACATTTTGCATCACAATAAGTACATTTCACATCATGCATAAAGCACTCCAATTGCAGATTCTTACAATAAATGCTAATTGTAATCAATTAAAGCTACAAAGCTGAGAATTTGATTTCAGCTAAATACAGAAAGTTCATAAAGAATAATGGCAGTGTCTAATTTTAGGGGGATAAACTAAAGGGTAGTTGTAAAATTCTTTACATGATAAAACAGGAGATAATCAATAGTTGGCTTGATGGTTGATGGCTTCTGTTTCAACTAAACAACAATCCCTCAATGAAATGTGTTCACTGTACTGTATGCCTCAACTATGAGCAGCTTCCCTCCCATGTTAGGTACAAATTGTTTTTCTTCTTTTGTTCTAATCAAGGTGGTACAATAGCCAAGACAAAGATTAATATGCAGGGAGAAGCCTTGCGTGGAAGGATGATAAGTTCATTTTCTGTTTTCATTTTTAGTTTTTTCATACCATTTACACCAGCGTTTATAACCACAGGCCAACATTATTGTCATCTGAATTTCGTAAATCAAGCTTCTACTCTCCTAACCCCATTCATGCTTCTATACCACCTCGACATGCTCTTCTGAATCTTCTCTATCAATTTCCCCTCAATCTCTCACTAATACAGGGGGATTACGGCATCCTTCATTTATACATTGAGAACAGAAACAAGACCCATGGGAAAAAAATCAGCTAGGAAACTTGCCGAAACTGCCTTCCTCCCATATGAAATTATATCTGGCTCAAAGCCTATCACAGAATGCGCAAAAATTCTCCTGCCTACAGCAACTCAGTAATTTCAAATCATTTCGTTTGCTTCTGCCGTTGTTCTTCACATGATACTTCCTTCATCTAAGCCAGCTTCTGGTGTGGGTTGGGATCTGCAATTCAGCTTGCAGAGAGCTCTTCATCGTGCTTTCATTTTTCCCACAACAACACATGGCTCGGCTCATCTATTGTTCGCCGTTCGTTTTAACTGAAGCTCATGTTGTAAAAACCATACATTGGAGGGTCATTCTGCAACGTCCGTGATGGGTCTCCCGTACACAGCCTAGAGCAGGTTTTATCTATTTCCATTTGTCATGAGCTCAATGGGCAAATTCATGTTGCTTGCCATGCAACATACGCCCATTTAGCCACAGAAGTCTCCTTTATTTAAGAATGATTCATGAGATGATATCTTGATATATTTTTAAAAATATTTTTAAATTTAATTAAATATTTCATATGCTTTGCATGTTATAAAAAAAATTATTGATAAAAATTGTATTATAATTTTTTTATTTTTAATGAAAAATTTATCTTATAATCAAGAAATTATGAATATTTTCATAAAATTTAAGTTTATATTTTCAATAGTATAAATTATTAAATTATGTAATTAACATAGACAGCATCAAAATTTATTATTTTAATGTTTTAGGTCATTAAATTATTTTAGTAACTATTTTAAGCAATAATTACTGATTATATTTTGAATATCTTGATCCATTGGTTATTTTTACTGTTAATTAACTATTTTAGTAATTATTCTTGAAAATTTTCAAATTTACTTAAATATTTTGTTAAATAAAATTGTGTAATCCATATGAAAGTAGTATATAAATTAATAAAGTTACTTTAAAATGATAATTCATCCCAGAAGTTTTGTAAGATGATACTTTAACGTATATTTTAGAAATATTTTAAATTTACCTAAATATTTAATGAAATAAAATTTTATAACTCTTTATATATTTGCATATTACATACGTCGAAAAAATATTTACTGATAAAAATTGCATTATATATATATTTTTATTTTTTATAATAAAAAAGTTACATGTTACCTTGTAGTAAATAAAATAGGAATATTTCATAAACTTTATGTTTATATTTTTAATATTTTAATTTATTCTATTAGATAAACATAACAATTAATTTCTCATTTATAATGATAATAATTATTATATTTTTAAATTTTATAATTACATCTATTAATCCCTCATTTTTACTTTTTTTTATAATTATTCATCAATGTATTCATTTATAATGTTAAAATAAATGAAAAAAAGGAAAGTAAATTATTAAATCTCATCTTAATAATGTAAAATGTATACTTACTTTTTTCTTATTTATTTTAGTATTAAGAGTCAAGATAGAGATGAATATTTATAACAAACCTTAGCGTTGTAAAATATATATTTACTTTTTAGTTATATTATTTCTTTTCACTATTTATCTTAATATTACAAGTTAAGATAGGAATGAATGCTTATAAAAAAATAAAAATAAAGGATTAATTATACTAATTATAAAATTTGAGTAATAATAATTATTTTTACAAATAAGTAACTAAATGTTTTATTTATTCTATTAAATTATATGATTTACATAGATAACATCAAACTTTACATTTTTAATATTTTAACTTTGATAATACAACCATAAACTTTAAGAAATAAATAAAGTATCAGTAATATTTAATAATATATAAATTTAGTTATAAAACAAACTAAATAGTTAATTAATAGTAAAAATAATTGATGCATCAAAATTATCAAAGCAATAATGAGTAATTATTGCTTAAAATAGTTACTACAATAACTTAATGGACTAAAAGATTAAAAGAATAAGTTTCAATGTAGTCTATGTTAATCATATAATTTAATAATTTAAAATATTGAAAACAATAACTTAAATTTTATAAAATTATTCATGTTTTCTTGATTATAAAATAAATTTTTATTAAAAAATTTTATGATGCTATTTTTATCAATAAATATTTTTTTGTTTCTATTATATGCAAAGTATATAAAAAGTTACGAAATTAGATTTAATAAAATATTCAAACAAATTTAAAATATATTCAAAATACATGTCAAGATGTCATCTTACAAATTATCCTTTTATAATTATTATTTTTAAGTGACTTTATTAACTCGGTGCTTTCGTAAAGATTGTATGTAATATAATATATAAAAGGGAAAAATTGGTATAATCAAACAAGGTCAACATTGATAGTTGTTAAGGAAGGTTAATGTGAATTTTAAAAATAGAGAGCAGGCTAATGAATTATGTTCAAGTATGAGGGAAAATCAACAAAATTTATCCTTATTTTAATTTTTTGATCATGTTTGGGGAATAATAATTTTCATTATCATTATGTATATTAAAATTTCTCATAAATTTTTTTTTGGAGCATGTGGTTTTCTAATTCACTTTAGTTGGCCTAAAGCTCAACTAATTTAACTGATTGTTTGCAAACATTGTGTTCATCTAATTTTTTATTTTATAAAGCTATAATTTGCAAATGAAGTTTAACAAATCCAAGTTTCATGTTTGAAAATTATTTTTAATACTCTAAAATGCAATGAATCAATTAATTTAGAAGCATTTTGAAATTTGAATTTACTTTTAATTCATAGAATCAAACTTTGTAAGTTAAATTGTAAGTAAATCAATAATAAGCCAAGTATATTAGTTTACTTCTTTAACATACAAGTACAGGTGTAAATGAATTGAGTTACTTGTAAGTAATTTGAGATCAATTCGTAAAAAACTCAATTTCAGCTTGAATATTAACAAGTTAAGCCTAAATAAATTTGACTTATTTAGCTCGTTTATTAAATGAATCAAGCTTGAGTTTTTTATTACTTAACTCAAATTATTCGCGAGCGTAAATGAGCTTAGTAGAAAATATATTTTTATTTTTTATATTATATATAATATAAATATAAAAAGTTCACTAAACTCTTTTAGACTCATTTAAGCTTGTTTAGGATTGTTTAAGCTTGAATATAACCTAAGCTTGAGTTTGAGCTCAAATACTTAGGTTCGATTAGAAATTTAGAGTAAAGAATCTAAAGCTCGTTTAAACTCAAATAAATTCGATTAAGCTCGTATTTGAATTGAACTCAAGCTCAAGCTCGAGCTCAAGCTCGTTTAATATTGTTGAGCTTAAATTTAAGCATGCAGATGTTTAGTTTCACTCGACTCATTTGCACCCCTATATACAAATTTTGATCTGTAAGAGATTTCATTGAGTTGCTTAGGAGTGGACCTGTTGCTTTGGATAAGTACATATTCATCGTTCATCATTTTACATACATCACATCGCCTCATATATCATATCAATATTTTCAAATTTCATTCATCCGATATAATAAACAGATTAAGTTTGAACTAGTTAAACCATTATATATATTAATCCATTTAAATTTTATAAATATGTTTTAAAAAATAAAATAAATATTAGTCTTATTACAATTATAGTTATCTATTAGAGTTTTAATATTATTTTATAATATTAAAATCATATTTCATTTAAATTTAATAAAAAATTTAAATTAAAAGTTTATTAAATAATAATAATTTAATTATACATAATATAAAATATAAATATTTAATATATATTATTTATAAAAAATTTAAATAAATTAATATTTAAAAAATAAATTAAAATATGCATTATCTAAAATGAAAGTTCCATGCATAACAAAAAACGAGGTGTGGGGGGCAAGGAAAGGTCTGGTGGTTGAAACTTGTAAGGGTTACTCTTTACTTTTTTAAAATAAAACATGCTATAATTCAATAGATCCATCCGGATTGTTTATGCTGTGTCAATGGATTTTAAAATTAATACCAATTTAAGTTAGTCTAAAGTGGTTCAACCAATCTTCCAAGCAATATTTTAAAATCTAGTTTGACCATCGACTTGGTAAGGCAAACAAGTCAAGATTGGATTGGTTCAACCAGTTTAATCAGATGGTTGAGCTGACTGCTGTATTTTTATATATAATAAATTATACATTATATATTTATGCATACTTTATCTTACTATGTTTCTAAAATACAACAAATAAACATTAATTTTACTACAATTATAATAATTATCTAACATAATTTTAGTTCAAATAAAAGGCAAATCTCTAATTCAAATTACATTCACACAAGTCTTAATTCTTTTTACTTAATAATCACTACAACTGATAAAAACATTCATTACCTCATTCCTTGTCAAACATGGGACGAGCTTGATCAAACGAAGCCATGTTATCACCATCATCAGAATCATATCTACTAGCATTATAATCCTTATCATGTAGAATTGACCCCAAATCCACAAATAGAGCCCCATGCTTGGTGCTTGAATATTATCTTCAATTATGTCACCAAATTAAACTAAAAAATAAAATAAAATTATTAAAACTTTAAAAAGATTAGAATAATTTTAACATTTTCAAGCTCATTATGCTATTTTGATAAATAAAAGTCTAAAGAGAAAAAAAGTAGTCCAAAATAAGTTTCACGTATAAAAGAAAGAAAGCTAACCTTCTTGATTAATAGATGAAACTTAGTCATCATTGATATACGTTTTGCTAGACTACTCACAAGTTCCATCCTACCAATGTCTGCTAAAATCAAGTTTAAGCAATGAGCAGCATAAGGTGACCAATAAATTGAAGAATACTTTTCATTCAATAATCTTCTTGCAGCTTTATAATTATCAACATTATCAATAACTAAGTGGACAACATTACTTGCCCTAACAAACTCAACATTTTCTTAAAATAGCTTTCAAAGTGTTGTTGCATCCTTAACAATATCCGAAGCATCTACAGATTTAATAAAAATAATGGCAGCTGAACAATAAATAAGAAAATTAATAAGTTTTCTATTTTTTTGATCTTACTAACTATCATCCATTATAGTGCAACCAATATCTTTCCAAGTACTTTTACAAGCTTTTACAAGCATCAATCAATAATTGAATTTCTTTTTTCATATCATACAATAACTTAGTTCTCAATGAATGATAAGTTAGAACCTTATAACCAGGACCTATTACCGCTATTGCATTAAACATTTTTCGAAAGTAAATTGAATTCATGACATTTAACAAGATGCAATTATCATAAAAGAACTTAGTAATTGTCAAATCTGCTTTATGTACAGCTTCTTCACTTGTTAATGCACTCTTGATTGATGGTTAAACTCCAGGAGTTGTTCTTAGTACAAAAAAATTTTCAATACTCTTACTTGTCTTTCTTTTACCTTTAGTTTAAAATTATTTATCATGTATTTCTTCAATCTCTGGTGTATCTCCATCAAATGATGTAGTACTTTGAGCATATGGATCCTCCTTCCATTGATATTGGGTAGATTCCTTCTTTTTCTTTCCTTTGGCCTATTTTAAATACTTTTCAATTTGATACTGAATATCATATGGAACTTTTGAACATGCTTGAACTTCACCCTTTCTTTTGGCAAGATGTAGTTTCATTTTATTTATCCCTCCACCTTTGATTTTTTTTTTGCATAATACAAGTATTCTAAGATTTCCCCTTTTTAAGTCTACGCCTTATATACAATGGTTCCATGTAGGATTTATTTTTACTCTAACAAATTGTGTTAAAGATGTAATTATTGATTGGCTAGCCAAGGAAGATGACATGTTTTGCATTTAAACAAAATAGAACATAAGTTATTAATTATCCAAAAGAAATTTTCAACAAAGAAAACATATTTTAAATTTAAGTTATTTTGTAATTTGCAAAGTAAAGTAATATAAATGCTTTATGTATTGACAAAATGAGTTATTCTTAATGCATTAATTTCAATCATTTGTGCATTAATTTATGAACCTACATTAATTTCAATCATTTGTGTATTAATTGGAGTGACTATAAATATTAATCAGAGATTAATTAATTTATGAACCTATACTAATTTCAATCATTTATGCCTAAGGTTGTCAATGTGAGCATTAATATGGGGAAAAAAAGGAAAAAAAAAGAGAAAATAAAGGAATGTGGAATGCTATAAAAGGATAGCTAGTGATGGAGAAACAATATGCTTATGTGGGATAACAACTAAATAACTATAAAGACGATGACAGGCTTTGACCAAACATTTAGTCTGATCGTATTAGGCACAATACTTTTCTTAATAATAATTATTGTATGGTACTATATTTAGCAACAAATGAGATAACATTAACAAACCAGACTAGAATCAATTTCAAGGAAAGGAACTGGTATTACCAAAGGCCAAAGGGCAACAATTGGTAATAGTAAGGCTTCTTGATGCCTTTGTCCTTTAGTTAAGCTATTGAAATAAAGTTGAAGCTGCTAAACTTATTATTATTGCCACAACATGGAGGCAATGAGCAAAGCTATAGAGTTGCACTATAAAGCTAAAGCAAAGCTACCTATTGCAAAATGGCAAAACTTGTGAAATAGAGTAAAGCTATAGAAGGAAAAAATAACGTAGAATAGTATATTAGAGAAGAACTAAAGAACAATCAAGCACTAGAGCAATTTAAATAAGAGTAACAGAATAAAATAACAAAAGGAAAATTAGGTTTTCCACTTTAATTCCATTCCTGATTTGACAATTCCCAAATGCTATTACAATTATCATGCTATTTAATGTTATGTTATTTCATAGCTGGTAAGCTAGGATAAGGGGCTAGATCGGCTAATAGGACTTGGGCTAACTCTATCCAACTAAAAAAAATAAAATGGGCTGAAGAGTATAGTGAGTTGACGATTAAACTGATTTTTTAATAAGTTTGACTAGCTTAATTCAAGTTTATCAATAAAGCAATTCTATAGGTATTTCCAATTCAATTTCATGCCTGAGCACCAATCCAACTAGTTGAACCTACTAAGCCAGGCTAAGTTTCAAAACCTTGCTTTTAAGGATTAAGGTTTAGTTTTCAATTGGATCGATTGGACAATCAATCTAAGAGTTAAAATACTATATCATACCATATCACATTTGTATTGTTTGTATCATTGTCATTGAGCCTAAAATAGTGAATTCTGGCAAGTAGCTTTCTCACTTTTTACCACCATTGCACGTTAGTGATTTCCTTACTCACAAATTTTGAATTCTTGATCCAGATGCATAGATTTTGCATTTAAGTTGCGGAGATCGTTCCATTTTGTGAACAAATTTTGTTTTACATTTAATGATTGCAGTGTTGAAGATTTATCAATTTGGCTTTTTTTGTTGACTTTTAAGATTTTATCCATTATTTATTTGGTTTTGATTTCCTTGTTTGTGTTGTTTCTTTGCTTTTCTCACTAACAAGTGTAAAACCTTTTCTTTTGATCTATTTTTGTGATTTGTGTAGGTTTATAATTTGATAAGCTATATGCTTTTACCAATCTGAGAGAAAAGAGCCAGATTTTTGAAATTTGATGTTTTTGAACCCCTATTTGGTGATTTGATTTTAGTTTTTTCTCGAAAGTTATATCAATTATTTTAACCTTGATTAAACCCTAAATTTATATTTTGACATTTCAAAAACACCACACACATTTCACAAACTTTGCAAATTGTACTCTTCTTTTACCTATATAGGGTTTAGGGTTTAGATTATACCCTAAGTTTTGATTAATGATTCGATTAGACCCTAATTTGATGTTTCGACGTTTGATGCTGATTAGTGAATCTATCCCAAAAAAATTATTCTGATTGTTGATGTACTAGTCTCCATTGAATTTTTGTACATTTTATTGTGCTAATTGAATTTTAAACTTAAAAAGTTGAGGAGTTTTTTTATTTCTCTTTACATATTCCTTTCTTACTATTGGCACAATAAGTTTTTGAACTTGGTTTTCCTTATCTAAAACTCCTTTTCCTCAAGTATGTCTATGGTTTGAGTTTCTTTGTTTTGTTCTTTTTGGTGCATGCTATATTATGCTTATGTTATTTTATTTTTATACTTTGTCAACAATTTTCTTATTTATGCTTTCCAGATTTTCTTGGTTTAGGTATGTTAATGATTTGAATGTGTGTATATTTCCAGTACAATACCATTTTCTTTATTTTCATGTGTGTGTTCAATGAATATTTTTAGTATGTATAACTTTATAAGAAGATGAATGTTTTTATGGCATCTCACATGTCTTCAAAATGGTTTTAATGTTTATAAGAAACTCTTGAAAGAATATTGGTTTTTATTTAGATGCTCTTTGTGTTATTCTCTTATGTATGATTAATTCTTTTCTCACAGGTGCTCCTTTTAAAGATTAAGTAATTTAAATTTTATTATCTTCTATGAGGGTTAATTAAAAGATATCAAAGTAAAAAAAGAGAATTACATATAATTTTTATTGACCTAGAAAAAGCCTATTATCAAGTACTAAGACAAGTGTTATGAAGGGCTCTAAAAAAGAAAGGAACTCATGTGGCATATATTTGGGCTATACAAGACATGTATGATAGGGGTAACTTCAAGTGTGAAAACTCCTGGAGGTAAGACAAAGGACTTCTTTATAAGGATAGGTCTATATAAGGGTTCAGCCTTGGGTTCTTATTTATTTAATCCAGTCTTAGATGTTCTTATTCGGTACATATAAGAGATAATCGTTAAATATATGATATTTGTAGATGATATAGTTTTGATTGAGGAATCAATAAAGAGGTTAATGATAAACTTGATCTTTAAAGATAGGCATTGGAATCAAAGAGTTTTTATTTGTGTAGAAGCAAGACAGAGTACATGCATTGTAAATTTAACAAGAAGTTAGATAGAAATTACTTAGAGCTAAGAATTAGAAATCATGTCATACCACACGTGTCTAAATTTAAGTATTTGGGGTTAATATTACAAAGCGATGGGAAAATTAATAGAGATGTTACACGCAGTATATAAATTGGATTGTTAAAATAGAAAAAGGAAATAGAGGTTATTTGTTACCATAAAGTACCTACCAAGCTTAAAAAAAATTCTATTAAATTGCTATATAATTAGCTATGCTTTATGTTAGTGAATATTAGACTTTAAAGGAATAATAAGAGTAAAAAATAGGGGTAGGAGAAATGAGAATGTTAAGATGGATATGTAGTCACACAAGAAAGGATAAGATATGGAATAAATACATATGAGAGAACATTAGCATAACATCTATTAAGGAAAAGATGATAGAAAATCGGTTAAGGTGGTTTCGACATATGTAAAGAAAGCCACTCGAGGCACTAGTGAGAAAAGTTAATCATATGGTCTTTAATCTTATGAAAAGGTGTAGAAGGAGCCAAAAAAGAATATAAGAAAAATTATAAAAAAAAAATCTCTTAATGAATAATATTCTTGAAAATTTAATTTTGGATATAGCCTAATGACATTGTACGATCCATGTACTTGACCTCACTTAATAAGATAAGGTTTTGTTGTTATTGTTGTTGTTGTCATTATTGTTGTATCTTCCTATCATCATATTATGACTTAAAAATATGAATTTAATTTTTAGATTATACAACCTTGCATGTTAACACTATTTTTCTTATACTATTTGTTATTTTGTTATATTTATGAAGGGAATTATATTATAAGTCAAGATATCACTTTTGGAGAAAGCAACCTACTTATTTCTATTTATAAGCAAAATTGAAGGTAAAGGTGGTCCCTATCATCTAGTCTTTCAAGATTCTTAATATATTGTCCCCTTTTCCCATACTAACTTTTATTTTTTTTATCTAAGAACCTCCATATCTGGTAGTCACATTAGGCCCGACTAATCCAAAGTCAAGTCAAGTTAGACCTAATATGGGAGCAAAGCTCTCTCATTGATAATTTTCTCCATTCATAAGGCTCGAACTTGAGACCTTATTTAAGGAGATCGAGCTCCTAGCCACTTAGACTAATTGTCATTGTTTAACTTTTATTTCTCGTATATACTCATTGCATTCCCCAAATTATTGAAGAAGATGAAAGGTGAGATTGCTTTGTGTTTCGTAAATGGTGCTGAGTAAGAAATAACAAAAATGACAAGGTATGAGGAAATAAATTGTATGGGGATATTGCTAGATGCAATCTATGAATCCTAGTTATTGATTTCATGTGGAGGATTTCAATATATGTTCTATGTATTGTACTAATCAAGCCAATTGAAATTATAAATTTGCTATGTTTTACAATATATTATTTTTTTATACAAATTATTGCTTCTTTATTAATCATCAGGATTTATATTCAAATATGCTATCAAATTTTTTTAATGTTAAATATTCAAACTATTTAGTCTAGTTATCATTTTTTAATAAATAGATTTAGATTTAATTTATTATTAACATAAAATATTTTATACCATTCATGAATCAGAAAAATACATGTTATTAAAAAAGTTATGGTAATTAAGAATTGGTGAATTATATGGTAAACAATTTTAATCTAACAATTAAAATTATCACATACTCTAGATATTAAAATCCTAAGGGCATCATAACAAGTATTTTAAGAATTTTTAATAGTAGTAATGGAATTTTAATAATTTTTTTATTAAGATGGTAAGACATGAGTAGATGATAGTGTAAAGTTAATTTATAATGAAAATGTATTAAATTTAAATCTTTAATGGATAATTATAGATAAAGATATAAGATTACTATCTTACTTATAAATTTTCTTTTAATCAAGCTAATTACAATATAAATTAGAAATATGGAATCTGACGTTGCTATATTTCATGATATATTATTTTTTATAAAAATATTACTTTCTTATTAATCATTAGGATATATATTTAAATATACTATTAAAATTCTTTGATTTTAAATATTAAATATTCAAATATCTTGCTTCCTTATTTTTTATTATCTAATCAAAATTTTATATATTCAATTTAGTTCTTATAATATTATAATTGTAATTTCAAAAAATTATAAAAAATTATATAATTTGATAAAATGATAAATTCAGTTGATGATTATTATTAATTTTAAATTTTATATAATTTGAAGAAATAATTTTTTAAGTTTCTAAAATTAAAGGAAGCAAAGTTCAACCTCTCCAAAGTCAAAGAAAGTATTTTTCATTTTTTAAATGATTAATTAAATGGATAACTTGTATTAATTTCAAATTTAGTAAAATTTAAGAAAATAATTTTTAAATTTTTAAAATTAAGAGAACAAAATTCAATCACTCAAAAATTAATAGGGATATTTTATATTTTTCTGTTATATTTATATTTGAAAACATTAAGTAATCATTTAAGACCCTAAGGTGACAAGCTCAAAAGCCAAGTCATTTACGAACGTGGTGCTAAGTTATAAGAGAATTAACTCAATTATTTTATTTTATTTTTGTAAATTCAAGTATTAAGAAGTTAGTCTAATTGTCAAATTGAAAAAGAAGAATAGAGTGAAAGTAAAACATAATTTTCTAATTCCATTATATTTAATAGGAAGTCATTCTCATTTTCTCTAAGAAAAAGAGTAATTCTATCATTTTTCCATATTATGATTATGTGTGATAGAATTAATTATCATTATGTTAATTAAGATATATGCTTCTATACATTAGGTTCAAAACAAACAGACAGTGTTTGAATCCGAAACTTTGTATGTATCTAGTAACTTTTCCACTCCTACCATTATTAGAAAAAAAAATTAATAGAGCACTGACTATAATATGTTAGGATTGGAAGTGACTTTTGCAAGGTAGCCAAAACTCTAATGGCAAGAGACATTAGTTTTGAAACCTTGTTTTTCAATCTTTAAGGAGTGGACTATGGTTTCTTGGGAAAAGAATTTGTTGACTAATTTTGACATTATCTATTTGATTGTAATAGAAAATTTCATTCCTTTATACATAAATAAACAATTTTCATATCATTATACACTATGTGATAAGCGAAATAATGCATTAGGCCATCAATAGTGAATTTTCACATATGATTTTAGGGCCAAATGACTTATATTAAAAGAATTTTAAATTTTTTTGAGTAAAATTACATAAATTAATATATAATTTTAAAAATTTTGGGTAATAAAGGCTCTTTATGTTCCTTTTAAACACCGACTAGTAATAAGAGGAAACAATTTCTTTAAAACAGTGGAGGTTATTTTCCACCACATTTTCTCATATAATATTGCACAAATAGAACATTTCTAACTCATTATTTTAATATTTATAACTACAAATGACATTATTGTTATGGAAAAGGTTTCTATAAAAAGAATATTACATAGAGAGGATGAGAGAAACTCTTCTAATGAAACAAATTTGCAAGCTAAGAAACAAAAAAAAATAGGGAACAATGCTTGTTTGTTCTCAAACAACTTTGTTAAAAAGCACTCCTCTTTATTCTTAATTATATTCTCATACATTTTAGAATTATCTAAAATTGTAAAAATACTGATAAGTCAAATTTTATTTGTATTCTTATAAGGTAATAGAGTCAATATTTATCTAAGCATAGAAGCATCTATTGTATGCTTTATCCAATCAACAAAGTTCTTGAAATTCTTATAAGATTCACCACCTGGTTTGACACTATTCATGGCTTTTTCCTTGAGCTCCACAACCTTTGCTTTGAATTTCTCATCTTGTAGCAGTTTGTTGACCTTGTACACTATTTCTTTTGTGCTAATGATGCCATCCTCATTCTTATCAAACCTTAATCCCACTTTCCAGATATCACATATGCAGCTTTCATTATAAAACTGGTCACCAATGTAAGGCCAGCAAAGAAATGGGACCCCACTAATTACTCCTTCCATGGTAGAATTCCAACCACAATGACTTAAGAAGCAAGCAATTGATGGATGGCTTAAAACTTTTTGTTGAGGTGCCCAACTGACCACTTTCCCATGAGAAGAGATTCTAGCTTCAAATTCTTGTAGGAAAGCATGATTTTCTCCATTGTTGATGTCTGATCTTACCACCCATAAAAATGGCCTATTGGAGTTTTCAAGGCCTAGTGCCAATTCCTGTAATTGATTGTGGTCAAATGTTGTTATACTACCAAATGCGACATATATGATTGATTGCGGTGGTTGTTGATCAAGCCAATTTATACAAGTTGAGTCTTCTAGCCAAAAGTTTCCAACTAAATGTTTAGCCCAGTTAGTTGCTCGAATAGGACCAATAGGCATGATTTTTGGAGCCAAAGCAAATGCTACAGGCTCAAGATCATAACTTGTGTTGCAGATTACCCAATTTGCATCTTTAGCATGTTTATTGCTTCCTTCTATAAGGTTGAAAACAATTTTTTGTGTGGCAAGGTTTCTTGTGTACATCCAAGCAAAATGTGTTGTCCTTATAGGTGGCATCATTGGTGACAATTGAATAAGCTGATCTTGAGTTGGAATCCCTACAAGAAAAAGAAATTACATATATAATAATTAGTATATTGTTTGGAAATACTTGTTTGCAATGATAGCAATAAGGTGAGTTTGAGTAGACTCGGTTCATACCTATAACTCTAGACCTAGGAGAAACTTGAATTTATTAAATACTTGATAAGGCTTCATCGAAAGATTTAAACTAGAATTAAATAGGAAAATATAATTGTGGAAATTTATTTTTTGACTAAAAAGAAAATTATAAAATTATTTTTATAGCGTTTTTATCTAAAAGGATTTAATGAGATACTTTAAAAAAAATTGAGACTCATTAAATATTTAATAATTAAACCCAAACTTTAAGTAGTGGATCTAATCTAGGTCTAATCCATTGGTTTTAATAAAGACTTGTTGGATTTAGATATAATTGGCTCCCTTACTTGTTTGCTAGAAAAACATTATTTTCACTCATAACTCTGTCACACTATTCTCATACTAGTACAAATGGCACATTCTTGTCAAATAAATCCTACATGTTTACTTTCCTCAATGTCCCTTAAATCAAAATCTAATGTACAATTAGTTTAGCTAGCCATGTTATAGTCTTCTTGAATAACTTCTTGATCTAAGTGCTTGCTAGTAAGGCTAATGGTATGTTTGGGAGTAAAGAGAGAAACGGAGTACAAGCTAATGGGCAAGAATATAGGAGAAGGAAAGGAAAGAGAATAAACAATTAATTTATGACTTTCCATCACCTGACTTGAATGTTTGGAAAACCCTTTAAATTGAAATAAACAAAATAGTTCGTAATTGGGGGTTTGAAGGACTTTAGAACATTAGTAATAATACTCCAAAGTCTTTCCCTCCTTAATCAAAACTTCTGGATAAATAACAGGTTATGACAACATTTTTCTTCCCTTTTCTTCCCCTTCAATCTTCTTCATCTAAATATATCATACATATGTGTGTGTGTATGTGTACGCTTTGTGTAGCTGTCAAGGATACCGTGAGAATTAATATGTGCAAATGCCAATACTCGGTTTGCTACCTATTTCACGCTTTGAACCTTTCTGGTTGTCTGAGATTAGACAGTTACCAACATCAAATGTACACTGCAAAGAGCTAGTAGTATTATAGAAGCGTTATTGACCTTGCTATTTGGACAAACATTCCTTTACATATTTATATATAACCATCTATTATCAAAATATACAACTGAATAAACAGAGACGCCAGTACTTCACTGCTTTCCCATTTTCCTTTTCGACAGAAACACGTTATTTAATTCAGCATTTACCATTTTATTTTACCTCCCTTTCCCCTTGTTTTTGTTTTCTCTTGCTGAAATCATTCTATGCATCCAATCACCACTTTCTTAAAGTTAAGCATTATTCTCTCCAATCTTCTCTTCGAGGCTAGCCTTCCATTATATGTTGACCTTAGGACTTGACTGGTAGTTAAAAAACTACTATATATTGAGCCTAAAATATGATGAATTTGCAGAAGAATAAGATTAGTTTATGGTTCTTACCATCACTGTCAATGATTCTGTCTTCAAGCAACTTTGGGATGCTGAAATGTAATGCCAGCAGAGAAGCAGAAGCAGGCCAGAAAGCGGCTCGTTTGATCCCCAACTTCCCTGCAATTTCGAGTGCCCATCCCATTAGCTCATCAGCCACCACACAAGTGATATTACCTCCGCCTGACTTGTTGATGTTATCTATGAGCACCTCCAGCTGCTTTGGCATGACCTTAAGCATTGCGTTGGTCAACTTTCCAAACTGATTTCTATCCTCCCCATCTGCCAGACCATCTGGGATTGAGACCAGTTGGATCTCAGTCTGAGTTTCACCATTTTCTTCTAATTCTGCTTTCACGATTTTCCTATGATTGAAATCTGTGTTCACAAATGTGATTTTGATACCATGTTTCACCAATTTATGTGAAAGCTCCATGAGAGGAATCACATGGCCTTGTGCTGGATATGGTATGACTAAAACATGTGGCTTACTCATTTTCACTCTTGCAAGGAGGAAGCGTTCCTAATTGAGTCGAACTTGCCCGGAGTAAACTCTGGTGAATCTGTCCCTTGTGTTGACTCTTGTGGAATGACCTTCGTCCACAACCGTTCTTTGAGTAAGAAAACAAAAAGATAAGGATACATGGAGTAAATGGACAAAAGCCTAGTCATTGTTCTGATCCTTGGCGTGATGGGTCCACCGTACAGCCTCCCTGTAACTTGGATTGGACTCATGGGGAAATTATTGTACTTGTACAGTGGAATTATATAACAAGAGTCCTTGGTCATACCCACTGATTTAAAGAAAATTAGTCTTCAATTTTGTTATTCATACGATAATTCTGTAAGATTTACATAGATTAAAATTATCATTTTATAATTTTTTTAAAATTGGAAATAATTAAAAGAATGATAATATTGATATTTAACAAATTCGTTAATGAATGGTAATATTGATATTTAACAAATTCGTTAATGTGACTAATTTTTTAGAGTCACTCCCTATATTAACGTTTGCGAAATTAATTCATAAAATTGTATTACATGGTCTTCAGAATCTTAAGTAATGTATAAGAGTTTTATGCATATTGTACATTAACAAGGTTTTTAATGAGGTAATTATTGAAGAATTGTGTACTCTTTTTTTTTTATTGAGTTTTTTTTCCTCACTAGACAAAGTATGATTTTTATAGGAAAAAATCAAAAATATTTTCATTAACCTTAAGATGGTTGGATTTTATCCCTTTCTATTTTAAAAACTTAAAATTCACTTCCTTAAACTTCAAAAAAAATATAGAATTAAAATCTATTATTAACTTAATTAATTATTTTATCAAATTACATACTTTTTCATGAATATTTTAAGCAAAAATATAACATACTAGTATATTGTTTTCTTTGATATTTTTTTTGCACATAATTTCATAACTCATTTTGAAGTATTTAAATAAAACTCTATATATTTAATTTAATTTTTATTAATTACTTAATATAGAAATTATTTACAAATAAAATGTTAAGATAAACCAATATATTATAACATTATAATTTTTATTTAAAAAATTCATAAAAATAATGTAATTTGATAAAATAATAAATTAAATTAAGATTTAGTGTTAATATCAAATTTTGTATAATTTAATGGGGTGATTTCTAAAATTTCAAAATTAAAAAAAAATTAACCTCCTTAAAATTAAAAGCAGTATTTTATATTTTTCCTTGCATATAAAATGGATATTCACAGGGTGTATTGTAAGTATTATTACATGGATGTCCATCTCTTCAAGAATGTGATCACCCCCATGATTATGGATAGATAGGCTTTGGCTATATTGCAGGCTATTTGCCTTCACCGCAAAAAATCAAAACAGCTAAATTTTGCCTGCCAATAGAGGCTGATGACGAAGTTCAATATTATAGAGAGCAAAAACGAAGAGGCTAACAGATTGTATTAAAACAATGAATCAGTAAGATAGTTGTTCTGTTGGGGCCATCTTGTCTCAATGTATTTATATCATTCTTTAGTTGTTTTTACTAGCTAAACTCCCCATGTAACGTACGAGATTTTTTTTTTTGCTAATTATGATATTAATAAATATAATGATGTCTAAAAATAATAAATAATAAATAATAAATAATAATTAAATTATGTTATGTATAATCATTGATTTATTTAAATTTTTGAAGAATTTATGCAAATTTGAATCATGAAATTATAACATTTTGTAGTAGTTGATATTAATGCAATTTTAAATGATAAAAATTACAATTTTAAATAATGATATTTTTAGCAATATCCTTATATCTATTATATTAGGTTGCCAACATGTATTAGAAATCGGAGCTATGTTTAAACACAGTTAAGAGTAGACTCGACAGCAGTTAAGATCATTTTATATAATATAACATCTTTTTAAATTGAATGACATTTGAAAAAATTTTAATTATTAAATTGTGATGAAAAAATTGTTGAATTAAACATACATATAGTTTTTTGTGAAAATTTTCAAATTTTTATAATATTTTTCATTAAAAATTAAATTTGTATAAAAAGTTAAAATTTTCAAAAATTCTTATGAAACAATTTTCATGAATATAATTATGACTTTTTATCTACTTATTACATACAAACCTCACGTAAAAATAGATTTTTCGGGGGTGGGGAATTTGCAATATTTTAGATAAATATGCAATTTTTATGTTTGAGTTTAAAAATTAATATCATATTAACAAATCATTAGTCACCGAACAAAATATGAAATGGAATAAGGAGGCCCAAAATGGCCAGACAAACAACCAAATTATGGCCAATTGAATTGTTATCCGACTTTTGTGCACAAAATTTCCCATTTATTTTGCTGGTGATTATTATAATCCTATCCTTTTAAATGTTTTAGTTTCTCTTAACCCTTTACTTGCAATTTAAAGCCTACGACTTCCCATCTTCTCCAAGTATTATTTCAAATTTTGTCAAAACCGAAAAAAGTTTAATGCTTTAGAAGATGTTTTCTATAGGAAAATTTAATTTTATTGTATATAGATATGTGAATACCATATATATTTATACTTTATAATTATAAAAAATAATACTTAGAGTCATGACAAATGAGAACTTTCCTTTTGAAAAAAATGAAAAAAAAAAGTTATTTTATATCAAATTTCTTATATCTAATATTGAATATATAAATTATTTTTTCACAATTTTCCACTATCTTGATATTTTATAATTATATTCATATAAAAGATGTTTTCTATTAAAACAAACAAAACCTAAAAATAAAATCATTGGAGAAAAAGTTTAACAATCTATATATAAATTCGATGACAATTTTTTAATTGTAGTTTTTTTTAATTGTTGTGATTATTGCTTGTAAAGTTCATAAGTTAGATTACTTATTTTGAAGTAGTAACACAAAACTGATTAAAATTAATTAATTAATTAATTTTTGTACTGCTTGTTCTGATAGAACTATTTTTTAAATGCATCATTTAGTAAATTAACTTACCCACTTTATTTTAGAAAGTAAATAATTTAGTTACATATACTAAAATCAAAGAAAATGTATAAGTGTTTCTTCAATATTCACAAAAAATGAGAACAAGCATCATTTATTTTTAATATGAAAGAGTAAAATACGAATAAAGACTAATTGATTTATAGCATAAAATTTTAAATTTAGAATCAAGACTCAGTCATTTTCACCAAAAATAAGAAAGCTAAAATACGTACAATCCCTTATATTATACTTTATGTGCAAAAGCTCATGATATTTTAAAAGGTATAATTAAGCATTTAAACTATACATGTTATGCAAAAAAACTCCCTTCGTTATTTCTCCTTCCAAATTCTTAATAGTAAAAGGGTGTTTTTGTCATTGTCTTTATTAGTATGTTTGGTTGCACAAAAGTTAACTTGCCAAAAATATTTTTATGTTTAAAATTGATTTTAAATTAAAAATAGTAAATAATAAATTTAACTTTCAAAGTTAATTTTACATATAACCAAAAATAAAATATTAGTTCATAATCAATTATAATAAAAATTAATTCTTCAAACTAATGTATAAAACAAGTTTAAAAAATATTTTATTTTGTTACATCTTAAGCATCTTTTTTTTTTTCAAGTACAATTTTTGTTATAAAGTTATTTTCTTAATAATACATATTACTTAGAATAATAACTAAACTTTTATTTCATATTTTTTCAAATCATTGATAAAAACTTTAATATTGAAAAGAACATATAAAACTAAAATGAGGATCACATACTTGTAACACATTCAACGAAGATGATCTCATGAATAAATTCTTAGAAAAATCATTACAAGAAATTTCGTATTTAGTGATGGATGTTTTATGATGGATCACCCCTCAGCAAATAGGTCTTTGGCTACAAAAATATTTTCTAAAGAATTATGAGTTTAGTGATAGAAATAACAATGTAAATTTTACAATCTACTGATAATCTTCTATGATAAGTTAGCAATTGACTTTATGTCTAAAATTTTAAAAAATTTTAGCCTAACAATGAAATATTTTCTTGATTTAGGGATGAGCTTTTTAAATTCCGTCACTAAATCAAACACGTTATTTCATTAAAAGGACTTAGTGAAAGATTTATTTGTCGCTAATTCCTTTACTAACATGAAATTATATTCATGTTGCAATAGTAGCCCTTGCTTCTTCTTTTTTCTTTTCCATATATTCTCCTTCATCCTTCTCATTGTCATTATGTTGCATCCTCCCTCCAGTGACCTTTTCAGCATTCACCACTGCTATTTGTAGCCTCCCAAAGTATAGAGTAATAAAATAACCAAAGGGCTATAGACTTCGATGGACTAAATTATTCAAAATTTGATTTGTTTCTCTTGCAAGTTTATATAGATCAATCCATGTAGACTAAAATCTGAATGGATTAGTCTACGAACTTATAATTAAAGTTCACAAATTTACAGGTCAAACCATGGACATTGATAAAGTTTCCATGAATTGATTTATCCTATCACTTTACATATATATTGAAGTATCAGTAGTGTCTTTCATTCAATTTACTTGATAAAATTTCCTAAAAGTTTAGGTTTTATGATTTTTTTTATTTTTAGATTGTTTTGATGATTAATTTTATTGGATCTAGTTTCTAGTAAGTTGAATATGAAATTGCTAATTTTTAGACTATTTTGTTGAATTAGTTTGATTAATGTTTTGAAGATTTGAAAGTGAAATGATAAGTTTCTGTTTGTAGTTAAAAGTGACAAATTAGTATATGTTAAATTTATTTTTGTGATTAAAAAGAATGAATTTATTATTTTCTTGAGAAATTTATGTTAGTTTGTAGTTTTAGTATTAAATAATATATCAAGATTCTTGGTAGTTTTAACTTAACCTTTAAGTGACAGTTATTAGCAATTTTCTATTTAATATATGAGTCATATGTTTTATCATGAAATTTGCTCTTTTATGTAATGTTATGTTTTTATGAATTTGTTGATATGGATAAGCAATAAGAGAGTAATTGTCATGTTAATGTTGCTTTGGAGATGAAAATTCCTTTTTGTATAGATGTTGGAAGATAAAAAACCATCGTTTATATAAACATAGGCTAGAACATGCTTTAAGGACAATAAATATACTATAGATATATATTCTTGATAGTTTTAATTTAGCTTTAGTTTTAACTTAACCTTTAAGTGACAATTTGATAGTAACATTCTATTTAATTTATGGTTTTTATGCTTAATCTTGAAACTAACTCTTTTTATATAATGGTGTGCTATTATGGATTTGTTAGGTGATGCACATTGTTAGTACCAAAATTAATTATTAAACTTACTCAAAAACATAGTAAGGGTAAGTCCAAGTCAAATTCAAGAAAATAAAAGTAAATCTTTAGATGTAGAATGTAAAAATAAAAAAAGTTTTGCATGCAATTTTAAATGAAATAATTGAAAGCAATTAATTGAAATCAACAGAAGATGGAAATCTAGTCCAAAGGAATTCACACTCTAATTCTCAAATTCATCATTGATACTCAATGACTTTACTCATAATCTGATTAATTGACTTCTAAATAACCCCAAACCCAGTAGTAAAGATGCATGTTCTTGATGTGAACTAACCAAAACAAGTGATCAATAAATCTCTTATTAATAATTCAATGCAAAAAAGTGCCTAAATTTAATTAATAATGGTTTCAAACATTTAGAACCATGTTAATGCCAAATCTAACAATTCTATAATCAATAATTGCCGAATTTGTTCTCTAATTTTCATAAATATCATAAATTTTACAAGAAAAAATTAGATTTCTATTTATTATGAATTACAATCAAACATCCCATTTCTACAAGCGAGAATTAACAACATTCAATCATATAACACATATTACAAAGAATAACTAACCAATAAGCCTTTATAAGCCAATTATTAAATCAATCATAATTAATGAATAGTGAAAAATAAGAGATAATCAAATCATAAATAAATTAAAGAAGAAGGTATAAAAATCAAGCTGAAATTGGAGTGCTAAATCCTTGAAGTATCAAAAGAAACTAGTTACTAATGGGAGTTTACAAGAGAGAGTTTGAAGAAAGAGTTTGCTATTTTATGCTAATTAAAGTGCTACCTTTGGAGGCACAAAACCTAATTATAATTGATCTTCCAATGAAGAAAACCTAATAGGCCAAGTTACAATGCCTTGTAAGGTTACAATAAATGAGGCCTTGGTTAATTTGAAAGCCCATAATCTAATATACAAACCAAATTACTACAATAATTTGTAGTAGTAAATTATTATAAGTTAACTTTAAACACTAGTTTGAACCCATTTTGACTCGTAGAGCTTTAAATATAGCTAAAGAATTGAGATTGGGTTAAATTACATAATAATATTGGATCTTCTCCCTAGCCAAATATGAACCTCCTAACTAAAACCTAAAAGTTGTAAAGCCTTTTTTTAGCTTTCCAATGCTACAAAGATCACCCAAATTAGATCTCTAGAGCCTAAGTTATAGTAAAAAAGGACCTAAAATAATATTAAAATTCTATATTGATAGAATAATTTAATAACATTGTAAAATTATAACCAAATCATAAAATAATACCAAATTCACTAAACTGGGCACATGTAACACCTAAAAAGGAAGAATATAAGGGAAAATAATATAGAAAATATTATGCACATCAAGTTCCTCTACACGTAGACTTTGCATGTCCTTAAGTAAACATAACTTCATTCAAATTAAAAAATAAAAAATTAACTTTTCAATGACTTCAAGATCATGAAATTTATAAACAAAAAAACAATGGAAGTCCTTGAGAATCATAAGAAATATGAACAAAAATCTTGAAATTAATTAACATAGTTATTTAAAAAAGATAGATCAAATTAACAGATTCTCACAAAATTCACTCTCCACCATTTAATTTTTTAGGGCTAGTATTTCACTCTAATTCATTTCATAAAATTTCCTTATCACAAGCTTACTTGTCATATAATCTCATTACTCAAATCACATGCAAATGAAAATAAAAAAGACTTAATTACAATTATAATAGGATTAATGAGAAAGGAAGGAAAATTAACAATAGGAATAGGCAAAAACTAAAAAAATCAATGAAGTACTTGAAACATAAACATACAGGAAAATGAAAAATAATTATAACTCAACACAACAATTTAAATTTTAATTCTAAATACTTATCAACTTCTTTTTTTTCCTTTCTTTCCCACTTTTTTAGGCTTATTATATATTTTTTTTTTCTTTTTCACTTTTCACTTTTTCCTTTTTATTTTTTTTATTTTTCCTTTTTCCTTTCTTTTTCTTTTTTAAAAATATTTAACCAAACTTAAAATTGAAAATGATGATGTTTTTCATTAAAAAAATACACACACATACCCCTATTCTTATTCAAGAACCTAACTCATAGAAATTTCAAATTCTCTACTACTCCTTAAGGTTAGGTCAAGATATTTATTTTTCATAGGAAAACATGTTAATGGGCTAAATACCTACCAAAGAAACTTGGTACTTAACCTTAAGAGGTTTAACAAAGATAAAATTTTAAGGTTGATTATTTGATACTAACTCAAACAAAAAATGTCTTTACCATATTTATGTATGCATGTGCAAATATAGTCTAAAAAAAAATTAAAGTAAGTTCTAGAAATATAAATCATAGAAGAATAGCACACAAAAAAAGGAAGAGAATAGCATAATATTTCAACAAATGGCTTAAAATATCTCACAAGGTAAGATATACTACCAAAAATTCAATCTATTAACTCAAAATCCATCACTATGCTAATAAATATAAAAAGTAAGATAATTCATTCGATCATGTTATCAAATTATTAAACTAAATTATTTTCTACTCATAAAAAATACAAAATTTTCATTAATGAAAAGCAACTAAAATGAGTAAAAAAATCCAAAAACACATAAAAAGTAATTTTTTTTCAAAATTCAAATGTATGAAAGGAAAAATACAAAAAAAATCCTAAAAATATTTGTAACACTTAAATCTTATACTATCTTCAATGTAAAGTACATGATAATGGACAAGTGAAAGAAAAAAGAAAGGAAAGAGAATGCAGATATGAAAACACTTGGGTCGTCTTTCAAAAAGCACATTTCTTTAATGTTTTTAGCTAGTCTTGGTTACTCATCCTCAAGTAGGGCAAACTACATCCCATAATAACTTCTTCAACCACATGTTCTTGAAACCTTTCATAGAATAGTTTAAGCTTATGATCACTGACCTTGAACAGTCCATTAATTTTAAGGTTTTTTTTTTATCTCAATTATACCATAAGAAAACAAATTAATAACATTAAATGGTCCATCCTAACAAGAAAGCAATTTACCAAGCATTAATTTAATTCTTGAATTATAAAGCAAAACTTTTTGCCTAACCTCAAAAAATTTTTTAACAAGCAATTTATTATGAAAAGCCTTAATTTTCTCTTTGTAAATTTGCAAGTTTCCATAGGTTTCAAGTTTGAGCTCTTCAATTTCTTGTAATTGTAACTTCTTTTCTTCACTCACTTTATTTAAATCCATGTTGCAACTTTTCATTACCCAATATAATTTATACTCTAATTCAATAGGAATATGACATGATTTTCCATAGACTAACCTATATAAAGACATCTCAATTGGTGTTTATGCAGTCTTGTAAGTCCAAATTATATCATCAAGTCTAAGACTCCAATCCATCTTATTTAGGTTCACAATTTTTTCCAAGATAGCCTTTCTTCTCCATTGAAATCTTAGATTGTTCATTTATTTAAGGGTGATATGGTATAGATGTTTTATGAAAAACCTTATATTTATTTAGCAAAACCTTAAACAAGAGGTTGTAAAAATGTGTGCCTTAATAATTCATCAATGCTTTTGGAATGCTAAAGTTGCTGAAAATATTAGCTTGATAAAACCTATAAGAGCTTTAGAATCATCAATTTTAGTGGCTTTTGCTTTCACCCAATTTGAAACATAATCTATAACAAGAAAAATGTAAGTAAAACCAAAGGAAGAAGGAAAGGGACCCATAAAGTCAATACTCTACACATAAAAAATCTCACAATAAAGCAAAGGTGTTTATGGTATTTCATTTTTGTAGGTTAAATTGCTTATTCTTTGATATTGCTTACAATTTTTGCAAAACATATATATTATGAAATAAAATTGGTAAATAAAAATCATAATCCAAAATTTTTCTATCTATTCTTTTAAGTCCAAAATGGTCTTCACAAGCATGAGCATGGTAAAAAGCAAGAATAGATTGATAACTAGGCATGCATCTTTTAATCACTTAATTAAAGTAAAATTTTCATAAATAAGGATCATCCAAAACATAATGCTTAGACTCACTCTTGAGCTTGTCTTTTCTAACTTTAGTTATACTAGCAAACAAAGTCCTTCCAACTAAATAATTTACTAAATTAGCATATTAGCAAACTTTACCTAGCAACTTGAAAAGTTCCATATTTGGGAATGCATCCTTCAAGGGCAAATGATCCTTCTTTTTATTCAATCTCTGACTTCTGAATTAAATTCTTATAAGAAAAAAATCCATCTAATAAGCCTAAACTTTGCTTCTTTCTTTAAAAGTAGAAACATTAAAGCTACATGATTAGAAAACATAATAACTTTGGAACTAAGTAAGATTGAAATTTATATAAAGCAAAAATAATAGCAAAAAGTTCTTTTTCAATAGTGGAATAATTGCATTGAGCTAGATCCAATATCCTAAAAGTATAATGCATCACATAAGCTTGCTTACCAACTTTTTGGCCTAAGATTGCTCCCATAGTATGGTTGCTTACATCATACATGATCTTAAAAGGTAAATTTCAACTAAGAAGTTAAATTATGAGAGTCATGATCAAATCCTTTTTGAGCTTGTCAAAGGTTTTTTTGCAATTTTAATTAGAATTAAATAGGGTATCTTTTTGTAATAACATGGATAATAACAAGGTATCTTGGAAAAGTCCCTAATAAACCTACAGTAAAAGCCTATATAGTTAAGAAAATAGCGAACTTCTCACACATATGTGAGGTAGGGTAAGCTAAAATCAAATTAACCTTAGCCTTATCAATTTTAATGCCATAACTAAATATAACTTTTCATAAAATAATGCTTTATTTCACCATAAAATGATAATTTTCAAAATTTAGAACAAGATTAGTTTCAATGATTTTTTAAGGGCACTAGTCAAATTATCTAAACATGCCTTAAAAGAAGCACCAAATCATCATGAAAACCTCAATGTATTTCTCTAAAAGATTAGAAAATATGCTCACCATGCACTTTTGGAAAGTGCCAAGGGCATTGCAAAGTTCAAAAGGCATCATTTTGTATGCAACTATGACAAATAGGCAAGTAAAAATGGTTTTCTCTTAGTTATCTAATGCAATTAGAATTTAGAGTATCCAACATAGCCATTTGAAAAGATATTATCGGTTTTTTAGCCAAATGCACTAACATTTGATTAGTGAGAAGGAGAGGGAAGTGATTATTTCTAGTTAAAGCATTCAGGTTGTGATATTCTATACATACTTGCCATCCACCCTGAATCCTAGTTGAAATAAACTTATTAAGTTAGTTCTTCACAATTCTCATACTACTTTTCTTGAGAATAACTTGCACCAAACTCACTTATTTACCATTTGATATGGGATATATGATTCTAGCCTCCAAAAACTTCACGAATTCTTTATTTACCATATCCATTATGAGGGGATTTAATTTTCTTTGTGTTTTTCTAATTAGTTTTGCTCTATCCTTTAATAAAATTATGTGCATACATATCAAAAGGCTAATGCTTTTAATATCAGCAATGGTCCATCCAACAATTATCTTATGTTCTTTTAGCACTTGAATTAATTTCTTTTTTTGTCAAAAAGTTGGATTCATTATTTTAATGATCAAAAGCTCTTATTTATTATCCAAAAATGCATATTTTAGATGTTTAGGTAAAGGCTTTAATTCTAAAACTAGTGATTGCACATTAAAGGGTAGCAACTACTAATTTAGAAGTAAAAGCTTAATTTTTTAATTTCTAGATAGATTGGGGTTAGTTCTTTAAATTCTAGGTCTATCTTTAACATCTCTAAATTCAACATATTATTAAATACATCTTACACTAGTAAATAAAACAAATTAATAGAAAAGATAGAATAATTTTTAGAAAGATATTTCATGACCCTAAAGATTTTGAATTTGAGATCTCTCCACCAAACTCTATAGTAAGTGTGCCATTATGAATATTAATTTTGGCTTTTTACACCTAAGAATAATGGGTGTTGGATTTACTATAGTCTTATCTGCTATTAACTTGAAATAGAACATCTTCAACTACCTTTGTTGAATATGCATTAAATCTATTTATAAGCTAAATAATTACACCAACTTCCTTTAAAGGGTCCTAATCTCAATGATGAATATATGGATAGAGACATTACATTGATGGAAGTTCCTAAATCCAACATTGAATTTTCAAATATGGAGTTCTTTATGATGCATAAAACTATATAGGTATCAAGATCTTGGCATTTTTTATGTAAATTCCTTTGAAAGATAGTAAAAATATTTTCCTCTTTATTGATTTTCTCACTATCCTTTAACCTCTTTGTTGTGTATAACTTTTTTAAGAACTTTGCACATTTGGGAATCTATTTGATAACATCTATCAATCATATATTCATTTTTAATTTTATGAAAGTCTCTAAAATCTCCTTTTTCTTCTACTATTTTCTTTGAACTTGTAACTCTACTTGGAAAAAAAAGGGATAAATGAAGTGGTATAAGGAATAGATTGGTTGGCAAAAAACCTTTTCCTTACTAAAATAGTCAAAATTACTAATTTTTATCTCTTCTAGTTTTTTGCTTTTTGCTTCTAGTTTAAATGGAATTTCCAACTACTTGCCACTTCTTAAAACAATGGAACTAATATTTTCTTTAGTATTTATAGCAGTCTTAGATGGTTGCTTCTTACTAGAATTATGTGCCTCAAATTCCATTTTGATAGACCCTAAAATTTATTCAATAGTGGTGGTGGAGCTTTTATAGAATAAGGATTTGTAAATATATCTGAATATATGTATACTGAACATTTAGAATTTCCTTTAAACATTAGGAATGGTAAAATTTAATAGTTATTGAGCTAGTTATCCAAATGATGAAGAATCATTCAAAGGGTTGCAAGCTTATTGTGGTAGATACAGAAGTAATGATGATTAGAATATCTTTTTATGGATAACCGCTTTTAAACAAAAAATATTGACTAATGTAGTTTAAGTTCTCTACCTAAAAAAAAAAAGTAAAAATGACATAGGGATCAAGAAGATCAAACTTCCATTCAAAGAGTAGAGAAAGAAAGAAATTAACCCCTACCAAGGAAAGATTTAACCCAAAAACTTTCAATCATCCATGAATTTAACAAGCTCAAACTTTCTTATTTTACTGGCATGAATTCAAATGTAAATCCATACTAATTCCTCAATTTAATTGAACAATATGGTAAAGTGATTTATGTTCAAATCAAATGCTCATCAAATTAGTTTGTTACTAATTAAAAATGTTGCTCATTTTTTTTCACTAGTACAATCAAGAATTGAAAAGCTACCTTACCACTTTTAACTTAGACAGTATTCTAAAATGTCTTCATTGACCAATTTCTACCTCTTAATGTCTAAAAACCAAAAATCATAAATTTTGAATATTTAAAACAAGGTTCCATGACATTTAATGAGAAAGTTGCTCAATTTATTCAATTATCTTGCTGTACGAGATATCTTATTCTAAACAAAGCAGTGAAAGTGCAAAGATTTGCTTATAATCTCTATGATCACTTCTTTAACATAACCTATGTTACCAAAATAACTACCTTTCAAGACATTATTGATCAAGCTCCAAAGGTAGAATATAGAATAAAATATAGAGAATAAAGAAAAGCTTAGTTTAGAAGGAAGTGTAGTAGATCAAAAGGTCCAAGTCATCCACTTAATCAAGGAGAGATGCCACTTTCTAATGAGCTATATAGTAGCAAAAGTCATATAGCTCTAGACTTTTATCCTAAAGGCACTTTCAATAAATCTCCTAAGGAAGAAGTTAAAGTAATCCTACATCTTATCTAAATGCTTTATTTAGTTTTAGTAAAGGACAATCCTAAAGTAAAAGTAACTTTAAGGAGAACCACATAAGTGTGTTTAATACGAGAATAGATGTTAAGGCTCATGTACTCAAACTAATGTTATATGGTTCTCGTGTAGTCAATTAGGCCATCAAAAGAGATATTGCTTAGGAAATCATCTAAGCTATAATGCAAATTATCCTACACTATAGCAACATCCACGTGCAAACCAATTAATAACTTCTAAACCCCAAACAACCTAATTGTATGGTGGTAGTGGTAGCGCTATAGTGAAAAACCTAACAAGAAACCAAGCTTAAGTGTTTACCTTGATCAAATAGGAGGCTTAAGCCTTTAATGTTGTTATAGGTACCCTTTCTATTGAAAACTTTCAAGCTTATGTTTTGATTGATCTAGGAGTTTCATATTCATTTGTTTCCATGAAATTTGCTTCCTTAATACCTAAAACACTTAGTAAATTATCAATAAATTATCAAATCCCATGTTGGTTGCTACTCTAATAAGGAAAACTTAGTAGTTACTTGATTTATTCATGTTTGTCCTTTTCGTTGATCAAATTATGCTTATTGATTTAATTCTTTTTGAAATGGTAGACTATGATATCATTTTAAAGATAGACAGACTGTTAAAATATCCTACTTAATTGGATTTTTTTAATAAAATAGTCACTTTTATTATAAAGGAAGTTATTATAGAGGGAGCCTTTTTCTATTATATTTTAGGGAAAAAGAACTTTGAAATTACTAGAATTATCTCTGATATCAAAGCTTAAGAACTAATAAAAAATGGAAGTCCTACTTATCTTGCAATAATCCATGATTTTAACTAATCTTGCCATGATATTAACAATGTCCTTATGGTGCGAGAATTCCTAAATGCTTTCTTGGAAAAACTGTTAAGTTTGCCTTTGAACTATGAGATTGAGTTCAGTATTAAAGTTACTTTAGGCACTAATCTAATTTCTATTCTACCTTATCAAATGCTTCGGCCAAATTGAAAGAACTTAAGTAGCGATTGCAAGAATTAATTAACAAAGTCTTTATCCATCCTAATTCTTTTCCATAGGGAGTGTTGATGTTGTTCGTTAAGAAGAATGATGGAACTTTGTATCTCTATATTGATTACCATTAATGGAATAAGGTGACTATTAAAAACATATATCCTCTACCTCAAATTGATAATTTATTTAACTAGTTACAAGGTGTGAAATGTTTCTTTAAAATTAATTTGCAATTTGATTATCATCAATTAAAAATCCAAAGGGAAGATAATTTTAAAATAACTTTTAAAACTCGATATGGCAATTATAAATTCCTTATCATGTCTTTTGGCTAAAATCTTCAAACCATTCCTTCATAAATTTATGACTGTTTTCATTGATGATATCCTCATTTATTCTAAGAATGAAGAAGAACATGCTCACCATCTTTAAACTATCTTGCAAACTCCCTAAGAGAATTAATTTTTTGCTAAATTCTCCAAATATGAATTATGGTTATCCAATGTGAAAATTTTAGGACATGTGATATCCTAAAATGATATTCAAGTTATTCCTTAGAAAATTAAGGCCATCTAAACTTATCCAAGGCCTATAATCGTATCTAAAATCTAGAGTTTTCTTAGAAGGGTTAATTATTATCATTGATTTTTAAAAGATTTCTCCAAGATAGCTTCTTCATTAACCAAGCTCACTTAAAAAGGAGTTAAGTTGAATGATCCCATAAATGTGAATCTAACTTCTAACACTTGAAAACTTGCTTGACTTCAACCCTAATTTTAACTCTTCTTTCAAGTTCTAGAGGCTTTGTTGTGTATTGCGATATATTTTATGTTACTTTGGGATATGTGCTTATACAAATGAAAAATTTATTACTTATGCATCTTAACAATCGAAGAAACATAGAGTGAATTATCCAATCGATGATTAAAATGGTTGTAATGGTATTTACATTGAAAATATGGTGACATTACCTTTATGGTGAAATTTATGAAATATTCATTAATCAAAAAGTTTGAATCTAAAGCAATAAAAGTGGATAGAACTTGTAAAAGACTACAATTGCATAATCCATTATCATTTAAAAAAAGCTAATTTTGTTGCTATAAATTAAAAAAAAATCATCAAGCATACTAGCTAACACTTAGGTTGAAAATTAAATAATAATAATTGCTCAATTTATGGTTTAATTCATGTTAATTAAAAGAATTAAAGAATCTTAGAAATAAGACTCATAATATTCAACTTTAAGGGAAGAAGCATTATTAGATCAAAATGATGATTTAAATTTTGATAAACAAAGAATGATCACATGCCAAGGTTGACTTTAAGTTCCTATAAATGAGTAAAATAAATTACTTCATTAGGTTCATAATTCATCCTCTGTTATGCATTTAAGAGTTGTAAAGATGTATCATGATTGCATCAAAGTTTGTTAATGGATAGGTATGAAAACGAATGTGCTTGAGTTTGTGCTTAAATGCCTTAATTATTAGCATGTTAAAGCTAAGCACTAAAAGCTCATCAATTTACACTAACCATATCCCAGTGCTAAATAGAAAGTGTAACTATGAACTTCATAACTAGAATTCCTTAATCTTAGAAAAAATAGGATTCTATTTAGATAATTATTGATAAACTCACAAAGATTACTTATTACCTTTTAGTTCAAACTAGTTATTTTACAACTCAGTATATCTAGCTTTACCTTGATAAAATTATTCCCTTGCATGGTGTTCCTTCTACCATCATAATCCAATTAAGAAATCCAATTCACTACTCACTTTTAGCAATTATTTCAACAAGCTTTATATGCATAATTGCATTTTAATACTACTTTTTATCCTTAAAATGATAGTTAATTTGAATGTATAATCCAATTTCTGAAAGATAAGTGGTTTTCTTGTACCCTTGAGTTTAAAGGTGGTTAGGAGAAATACCTACCACTAATCAAATTTGCTTATAACAATAGTTACCAATCTTCTATCAAAATGGCTTCATATGCAACTTCGTATGGTAGAAGATACCGATCACTTGTAGAATGTTTGAACTAAGAGAAGCTAGACTCTTAGGTTGTAATCTTGTTATTGATGATTTAGGAAAAAAAAGGGAAAATTACTTAAGAATGATTGAAAATAACTTAAGATCACCATAAATCCTATGCAAATAAAAGAAGTAAACAATTACAGTTTCAAGAATGAGATATGATATTTCTAAAAGTTTCTCCTATAAAAAGGGTTATGTGTTTTGATAAAAAAAAGGAAAATTAGCTCCATAACTCATTGATCTTTTTCCAGTCATCTAGCAAGTTGGAATTATAGCTTACTAATTAAGTTTACTAAATGAATTACATGTCATTCATTTAGTTTTAATGCTTCATAAGTACATTCTTAATCGAACTCATGTTATTCAATATGAAACCCTGTAAGTAAATACAAAACTTTCTTAATAAGAATAACTAGCAAAGATTCTAAATCATTAGATCTGCAAACTTATATCCAAGAATATACTCTCAATAAAAGTTCAATAGGAAAGGCATGGAATGGAATAAGCCACTTGGGAGTCAAAAGTAGCAATGTAATAAGTACTTACCTTTTAAGTAAGATTAAATTCAATTAACTTGTTTTTAGCCACCTAATTTCTAAGAATTTGAGGATGAATTCTTTGTAGGGGAAGAATTGTCACACCCCTAATATTTTACGATTTTATTGTAATTATTTTATTAGAAGTTACTTGAATATACCAATAATTAGAACAATTATGAATAAGTTTAGAGTAATACTTAAATTAAGGAAAAAATTATGTTAAAAATAGATAGAATATAATTAAATATAATGTTGTATGAATTTAGAATTAAATAGAAGTGTATTAAGGAGATTTAACGAAATATTTCCCCTTTTTACCCTTTAAAACTCTTAGAAATTGCAAAATTATTATTAGAGATCATAAAATTAAGGCAACCTTAATTCCTTTCTCATTTCTCAGTAAAGCGCCGAATTTCACCATCCCCTTGCCCTAAATTCCATCTTCTACTCATTTCCATTAAGATTCAAGTGTGAAGGGTTAATTAATCATTAAATCAAATCTTAACTTAAGCAAGGTATTTCTACTTGAAAATCCCTTATTTATTAAGTTTTTCTCTTGAAAGAAATTAAGGATTTAGGGTAACTTCCTAGCTTTGGATAAATTAGATGTGTTTAGGATCAACTAGCTAGCGTCTTGATATCCTTTTATCTCCTTTATTCGAAAGGTAAGTAAATAATCTAATTAGGTTTAGAATTTTATAATTTTACATGTTATTCCTAGTTTATATGATGATGATAGAAGATTGTTAGGGTTTAAATTTCTATTCTTGTTGTTGATTGGAATTATATGTCATTTTTAGATTGTAGATGATAAATAGATCTTGTTAAAAGTTGTTGAGAAGCTCAAAGTAGGTATTAGAAATGGCCTTTCTTAATAGAAAATAATAGAATTTTCTAGAATTTTTAGAATGTAATTGAGTATGGTACACAAATATAGCTCTATAAATAGCTAAATTCGAGTACCATACTCAAATACCCTAGGCACTTGAATTGATTCATAAGCTTTTGTAAATAAGTCATTTGTGATATCATAATATTATTAGACCATGAATTTATTGTTTAGTGACATTCACGCTTAGTTGAATTCATGATTATTTATATCTATGAGATTATTTGAAAAATATGAAATGGATGATTAAGAAATTATGATTAATAATGCAAAATGAGGAAAGGATGAGATGAAAAAGAGCTGATGTGAGTTCATTAAATTTGAACTAAATTTGGGAACCTATTTGTGAGCAGATAAGATAGATCCTACAGGGATAAAGATGGCATTTATAAGGGGATAAGGACCACATAGGAGGCACAAGTGGTTTATATACATATAGATCTATTTTAATAATATATAACTAGATTGCGTAAATTATAATTGCAAATAAGCATTGTTTATATGCTTATGTGTTTATCTAAATAGGTTATATTGGTGTATGCCCTGAGAGCTAATCATAGGATGATTGTATAAGTATACATTATATTATATTTTCATTATTTATATAAGGCACTTTCAAATTATTATTTCTCTACGTTAAATAAATAGTGTTGGTGTGTGTCCTACAACCAATCATATAGATGATTGAAATAATACATAATGTATTATATTTTATTTTAGGTAATTTAATTATTATATTTTATTTTTATAATTTTATTATTATTATGCGTAATTTATAACTTAATATAATAATTATCCTTAGAATAACTTCGCTACTCCTAAAATGCCTCTAGTCAAGTATTATTATAAAAAAGATAGTAATAATACATCGAGACTAGTATGTATAGTGCCTGATGATTACGAATCATGGATATGTGATATCAAGTCAATACATGAGTACATTGCTAGTGAATAATGTACTGGACTGACCCAATATGAGAATATTGCATGGATAAACATGTTATAAGTTATTCTCATATGATCACAAATACACATAAACCTTTGACCTGGAGTCACTATGATTCCTTACATGAGGAATTACTCACTTTAATATTGTCCTATGTCACCTTTAATTAGGATGACAAATAAGGTATTGATTGGGTGTGTCATAAATTCTGCAGAGGGAAGTAAGTGATGTAGATGGAATTTTGTTACTCTTGTATAAAAGAGAAATATCCTTGAGCCCCTTGATTGAGTGAGACTTAGAAATGCATGGTCATGCTCAATTGGATTAATATGTGATATTAATCATTTATTTTAAATCTACTCAGTATCAAGAAATATAAATTGAATATTGATGAGGATGACACATTCTATGCCTCCAACTCAATTTGGATATTATTACAAAAAGGTTATGATGCAAAACGTTGATCATGTATTAGGTGGATGTCGAATCACAAACATTCTTACTACTTGAGTGGCAGTGATGTATTGCTAGATACCGCTCACTATCTATAGCTTAATAATGAGTCATTGTCAACGTAACAAGAACGTACAAGGTCACACAAAAGGAGTAGGAATAAGACAATAGTTAATTGGACTTTAATTATCTTAATATCCAATTAATTGGACTTATTTTTGTGCATATATATTATTATTAAGAATAATAATGTGTTATTCACGTAATATATATATATATATATATATAATATTATGTGATATTATTTGATATTAAAGTAATATTAAATAATTATATTATCAGATATTAGATAAATATATTATGAGATAATATTATTTTGATATTTGATAACTATATGCAATTATCTAATAATTAAGATATTTATATTATGAGATAATATTATTATCTAATATTAAATAATTAATAGATAAGTCCTATCTCTCTCCATTATCTCTAGGATAAGGATAAGATGAGTTGTTAAGTGTGATTAGGATTTTGGAAGCATTATCCTAGTAAGACTAGGATTGTGGCTTGCCTAAGTTCTATAAAAAGGGACTTGAGGGCAACATTTTTTAGAACACGCTCATAAGCCTCCTAAAACCCTAAATCACTCAGAAAACATTGAATCCTAATTCCTAGAGAGGAAAACGCGTCCTAGCATATTTATGAAGGGTGAAAGGTCGTTGTTCACTCCGTGTGGATACCGTAAAGACGCTGTACCTTCCAGTTGGCATTTGATTCATCCGCTCTTAAGTTTTGATCAGTAGAAATACGAGTGCCCAATAGGTAAAACCCTAATCATTGATTTATGTTTTTTGCATGGATCTTAGGTAGAATTCGAATCAAAATTTTAAAATTTCACTGCATTTAATAATCTGAATTCCTAACAAATAGATATAGTAATTTATCCTTAGAGTAATCATTTCTTAAACAATACTCTTAAATGTCCCTAGTCAAGTATCATTGTGAAAGGGATAACAATGATGCATAGAGACTAGTATGTTAGTTGATTGATATGAGTTATCAAGTCAACACATAGGTACATGTTAGAGAACAATTGTACTGGATTGACCCGCCATGAGATTGCTACATGGATCATCTTATGAGTGTCATAAGTAACTCTCATAATGACAGTGACACATATGGTCTTTTAACTTGAAGTCACCATGGTTTCCAACATAGTTAGTTATATGCTTTAACACTGTCTAATGTTAACTTTAATGGGTTGACTTTGAAGATAGTGATTGGGTATACTACTAATTATGTAGAGGAATATGAGTGATATAAATGAGATTTTATCCCTCCTTCTAAAGGAGCGATATCTATGGGCCCCTTGATTGAGTTTAACTATGAAATGCATGGCCATGCTCAAATGAGTTAACATGTGATGTTGATCTCATTTACTTCTTTTTGGTCAACTCATGAATCAAGAAACACAGAGATCGAATTATAAAGGGGATGACACTTTCCATGCCTTAAGTTCGATCTAGATATCTAGGATAAAAGGGGACTTGATTGCGTAGTCACTGAAAGGTTATGTCAGATTACTAACATTCTCATTAATTGGATAACAATGATGCATTACTAGATGCCGCTTATTATTTATAATTCTAAAATATGATTTTAAGATCATTGCTAACGTGATGGGAACCTATTGAGTCACACACAAAGAACGAATCAAAATTGGAATTGGAGCAACATAATTAGAATCTAGTTGGACTATAATTTCTAATTAATGAAAGGACCAATTAGATTGGGCCCTTTTGTTAATGTTATATTGCTTAGGGGCCAATTATTAATTAAATTATAATATTGGACCTAATTAATAATCAGCCCATAATAATCACCTCTCATTAGGGTTTTAGTGGGTGTCTATATATACAAGATGCTATTCACGCTCAAAGACATCAACATATAATCTGGGAGGCATTTTTGAGAGAGAGAATAAATAAGAGACCCTAAACACCCTAGTTTGCTAACACAAACTTGAGAGGAGAGAGATTCCATCCAACCTATCTTTTAGCTGGAGTTTTGAGATTGTTCTGTGTGGATACCATAGAGGTGCAGCCACATTAAGCATTGCACTTGTGATCTAATTCTTCTGGTTTCAATTCTGGTTCATGATTTGGAGTGCGGATTGGATTGGAGAACTGGATAGAAGCAGATCGAATTTGCTATGTAGCTGACAGTAGATTATTTGCCGAAAGGTATAAATCCTAATCCTTAATTTATGGCATCCTAAATTCGCATGGATCCTTGGTGGAAATCATGTAAAAATTTTAATTTCATTATGCATGTATGATGCACGATTTCCAGTAGGTTATTTGCTTACTAAGATTATATCTCATTGTTTAAGTTTTAAAATAATTTTAGATACATATATGGAAGCTCTTTAACCATCATTAGTAACCTAGGAATAAGAATTGCCTTAGTATTTTCATAAAGCATCCATGATCATTGTTATTTTAGTTTAGTAAAGTAGAATTGAACTTGTAAATGTTATTTTGAGTATAATATTTTCATAAACTCTTATTATAAATATTTTAAAGGCATAAATATATATAATTACTTAAGTTTGATTAATAATATTGTTAGAAATTATGTGATGATACCATAGTAAGTTAGTCAGGCTTGTTAAAACCAAAAAATAGGATCTAAACTATTCACGGCAAATGAATCATAACATCTTGGCACTTTGCTCTTAATAACATATGAATCATATCGTATCACATGTCAATTCACATATATCCTTCCATAAGCCTTAATAACTTTAATCTAAGTGCACTTGGGGTTTTCTATGGAAAACTCCCTAGGATCTAAAATAGCCTAATTTATTTCATAAAATCTAAATCAAACTTTAAAATCATTCTTATATTATATATAAGAAAAATCATAAACTATTCCACTTTTTTTGAAATGCCAAAATATGCCTTTTTGATCCAACACTCAACAAATAAACATTTTGAACTTCAAATCCATTTGTAACTTTGAAACATTCATATATTAAATTATAAATTTAACATTTGAAACTTAAAAACCTTAATATCCTACATTATAACTCATTTCCAAACATAGTAATAGACAAATTGGTTTTTTTATACTAAAAAAATTGGATTTAAATATAAACATAAATAACAAATCATTTTTAGTAAAATCATTATTAATAAATAAATATTAAAACAAGTTCAAAATTATATGTGTAAGAAAAGAATTATTGCATCACAAGTTAAAGTTGAGTATCCATTCACCTCAACATAAATTTTACTTTTCCCTATAAACTTGAGTTTTCCAAAAATAGCCAAGTTCTCATTACCCACTTCCATTTCTAGCAATAGACAAAATAAATTTTTGCATGTTAAGCCTTAACCTAACTAGATATTAATTTAGTAACCCTCCTTTAATATTTATTATTCATAAAATTTGTAAATTCATTACCATTAATAAAAGTGGCAATTAGTCAAGTTTGGACAATTAGCAAGGCCTATCCCAACTAGCTGCCCTAATCCAATAGTTAGTAAATTTGGTCCACAACTAACCTGCAATCGTTAGTAATTTATGTTTTCAAAATGTTTCAAGGTGCTATAGAATAAAGGAATGAATATCACAAATAGAAAGTAAAAGCTAAAGAATTATCATAATTTAGAATCTATGATATAATATAATTGAAAGAACCTAAATCACAGCTTAAAAGAATAACAAAAATAATAGAAGAATCATACTTGGTAATTAAGACAAATCTTTCCAAAAACTCTTTTATTTAAGAAGACTCTTAAAAGGCTTATTCTACATAAGATTTATCTTTAGTAAAAGTTAGTTTTCTCCATGTCCCAAACTAAAACTCAAATCCATCGATGCATCATCTTTCTCACCTATCTTTCTTCCTTTCTTTCTAAAAATAGAAAGAAAAATCCTCTAGCAATTAAGAGTATGATTACAACTAATGGGTCATTATTATTTTAGTGCCAGTCTTCTCTAGTGGTGATATGTATGGTTATAGCTAATAGATTGTCATTTGTAGTGCTAGTGGGAAGTCGTTAAAGCAAAAGGAGGTGAAAAAATAGGTAATCGAGCTTTGCCAAGGTTAGTGTTAGGGGAAAAATTAAAAAGAAATTAGATGAGAATGATCTTACATGTTTAAAGAATAAGAGAAAATGTTAGTAGGCATTACAATAATATATCAAATGACATCATTTGCTTAATGGGTCAGATAGTTTTAGCTTTAGTCGATCAATATCAAGCCCACCTGCAATCGATTGAAGACTAATATATTCTTTTATTATTAAGTTGACATCATCCATTGGGAGGATATCACCCAATTTGTCCATAATACTTTAGGTTTAAGCAATTGAGTTCCATCAAGTAAGGAAAAAATGCCTACGCTTAACCATTAGTAAGTAAAATGATGAAATAACAAGGTTATGCTCAGATTGAAAGTTGAATGAAGATAAACTTTGAAGTTCCTATAAAGGAAGTAGAAGATATGGGCTTAAGAAAAGGTTAGTGGCGTTGGAGTTAGCCACATCAGTGAATGGACGATAGCAATAATTGCCCCTATTAGTACTAATGATTTTTAAAAAATGGAGTTACTAAAGGTTGCTATGGTTCATGCTTGGAGAAAAGGAAGTGAAAAGGGGGTTATAGGAAATTCGAAGAAATAAAGGTTAACTTACAACTTAAGTTTAAAATTGCAAAAAGAAATGTTTGTGTGCTTTAATTGTACCAAAAACAAAAGGAGAAAATTAATCCTAACCATTCATTTTAAATAAAAATTCTATCCCTATTAAATCATAATTACTCATCACAAATTCACTAATTAATTCATTCTTATTTTTAAATGAGTCACTGTAAACTATTTAATTTATTTGAAAAAAACCTTTAATAATATATCTGCTAATTAATGCTTTTAAAAAATTACCTATTTACAATTTTAAAAATTACTAGTGTAACAAGAAAATAATAATAAAATATAACAAAGTTAAAATGGAGTAATATCAAAGTGATTAGATTTTTGTGCGGTGAGAAAGATAAATGGGAACAAAAATTTTGAGAAATACAATCCTAGCCTGCCAAATGCTTTTGAGGAAAAGTGAACTAAAATCCAAGATAGTAATGCTACAACTTTGTTTTAAATGTTTAAAATATAATATTAGTTAAAATAAATTCCACTTAAATTCTATCACAAACTTATCATACTACTTTTCAGTAGTGTACCATAATCTTTCTTTATTAATTTTACATTAGATCACATAAATTAAAGCTAATAAATATATATACATAGAAAAAGAAAATATATCAAGTAAGAGAAGTATTTTTACACAAGAAAAAAAAATAATGAATCCTAGTCACTAGATCTTATATTGATAGTCAAAATTAAAATATAATTTAAAATTATATGAGTTTATATTTTAATCCTAGTCCTTTAATGTTGAATTTAATGGTTGTGATTCACTTTTCTTACTCTCACATAAAAGCACTCATCTCACTTGATATACCCTAAAGATATAAATTAAGTATCAAAAGTAATTAAAATACTATTTTAAATACCCCTTTCAACTAAGTATAAAATTTAATTTAGTCATGTATAATAAATATGCATAGATTTTAAATTCTAAAAACATAAAAATTAAGGCATTTAGAGAAAATTAAATAACTCGTATAATAAAATAAAGTATTTAATATACTTTCATAAATTATAAAATTTTAATTAAATTAATTGAAATGCATAATGAAGCATAAACCATAGATCCTATCATAAAGTAAGCAAAATAGTTGTTAATTAAGCAGAATAAATAACACAAAAAAATTTAAATAAGAATAACTTATTATTTATTTTTCATAATAATTTTTTAAAATAATTTAGGAACTTAAAAACACTTAGAGTAAAAAATTATGAAATTATAAATCTTTGGATGAAATCACTTAGTAATAATCTTTCAAGACTTATTTTCACAATTTTTATTTTTTTAATTTTTTAATATACATATATGTTTAAAGTACTACAAATCAATACAATTTTAAAATAATAGATTATAAAATTGTTTAAAAAAGGCTCAAGCATTATAGAATTATAAGAGTATAATGGATTAGATAAGGAAGGCATGCCAAAGAAGCCTATGTGGATGCTTAAACATATTTTTTATGATCTCAAGAAGAAGTGAGTTGAAGATACTGACTTTAAGAAAATGCAAGAGGTCTTAAAAGAAAAAAAAAGTCATCTACTTGTTTGCAGACTAGCAAATTTGTGTTTATATCTAAGCACAAGAAAAATATGGTAAGGCATTAATAATGGTTACTTTTAATATGTAATTGTACATGTGTACCATACTAAAATAGTGTTATTTTATACTATACATAAATATAAATTTTTAGGCAGCTAGCCTTAATTAAATGCCTACTAATCTAGAAGCATTCTCATACACTCATACTCATGTGAACAAGGATGACACTAAGGAATTTATAGGCTAAGGAGCTAGGTAAAATTTAATTACTTTTTCTGTATACATTCCATTATATGTACTCGATCAAAAGTGTTTAACTTTCAAATTAAATTTGTAAGGCTAGTAACCTAGGATGCAAGAGGAGCACTTTTTTCAAGTATCAATTGAAGGTGGTGAGGCCAACCTTAACAAATTGAAAAGACCTCCTTATGGATAGAGGTTAGCCAAAACAAAAAAGAACTATATTTATAGCATGGGATTAAAGGCACATAAAGTTGTTAGGCCTTTATCTTCTATAATTAATCTATCTTTGCAAGCCAAGTTGCAAGAGGTGCAAAGCACCATCAAGTGGTAGAATGTGAAACTTGCAAAGGCACTAGAGGAAATTGTGTGGAATAATTAGGTGATAATAGCCCAATAACAATAGTTTTTTATTCAACAAAGTCAAATTGACTCCCATAACCAGTGTTTCAGCCATTCATTTAAGAGGCTAAAGATACTATTCAACATTTTGCTAAAGGATGAGCCACTAACTAACCAAGGAGGAGAGTACCATGATGACGACTAGTAACAAGATAATGGAAGCCAATTTAGTAGGGTTTAAGATTGATTTTTATATGTACATACATTAGATATCATTATTTTGATATATTGTATTTTGTTGATTTCATTGTTTTCTTACGTTATATGAATAAATTATCAACATTCAATTTTATGAAATTTGATTTGAGAAATTTGATTGTTGAATGGATATTTATTTTGGTTTATGTTTGCTTAGGTTGTTATAAAAATAGACAACATGCTTACAATATTTCTTAGTAGTTGATGGAAATAGCAATAAATTTTTAAATAATGACATCTATAATTTTTCAAAAATTTCTGGTTTAGTGACAAATTTACTGATCGAACACATTTAGTTACAGAATATTTAATCACTAATTGAAAACATCTGTTAATGCAATTAGTGATAGATTATCTATTATTAATTTGTTGTATAGTCATCAATTGTAAGTCGTCATGGGTTACAACTTTAGCAATGATTACAAAAATCTATTGCTAAATTAATTATCAAAGCATAGTTTACTAATAGTTTTCAAGTCACCACTAAATCAATCATTAAATGGTGATTTTTTTCAACAAATATAATAAATTTAGCAAGTATTTTTTTATGTCAGATTAATTAGATATAGTATCAAGTATATATAGTTCATTTAAGTAAATAATAATTAAATAAATTATTTCTAAAATATTTATACATACATACATATTAAAATATTATTAGAAAATATCATTTCAATACAAAAGTATTATTAAGAAAATAATTTCATAACAAAAATTATACATATAAAAAAGAAAATTGCTCAAAATGAAATGAAACTACATTTTTTTAAAGTTGTTTTTTATAATGATAGGAAAATTTTGTTTTGGATATAATTTACTATAGATAACTAGTTTGAAAGGAATATTATAAATTAATATCTTATATTTGAAAATATTCAAATATTTACTTTGAAAATAAAAAAATATTATTTTTAATTTTTATTTTAAAATTAATTTTGAAAAGTTAATTTTTTGTATAGCCAAACATGCTAAGAAAACAATTGTAGATACCCCTGTATACCATTAGGAATTTGGAAGGAGACGAGGGAAATTTTTTACACTACACGTATAGTTTAAATATTTAATGTTTTCTAAAATATTTATACATACATACATATTAAAATATTATTAGAAAATATCATTTCAATACAAAATTCTAGTTGTAATTTTAAGTTATATGTATTATTAAGAAAATAATTTCATAACAAAAATTATACATATAAAAAAGAAAATTGCTCAAAATGAAACGAAACTACATTTTTTTAAAGTTGTTTTTTATAATGATAGGAAAATTTTGTTTTGGATATAATTTACTATAGATAACTAGTTTGAAAGGAATATTATAAATTAATATCTTATATTTGACAATATTCAAATATTTATTTTGAAAATAAAAAATTATTATTTTTAATTTTTATTTTAAAATTAATTTTGAAAAGTTAATTTTTTGTATAGCCAAACATGCTAAGAAAACAATTGTAGATACCCCTTTATACCATTAAGAATTTGGAAGGAGACGAGGGAAATTTTTTACACTACACGTATAGTTTAAATATTTAATGTTTAATCACACCTTTTGAAATATGAGGAAATTTTTTACACATGAGGTATTATATAAGGAAGTCAAGTGTAATTTTGGCTGAATAAGAACTAAGAATCATTCATTTTTAGCATGGAACATTAAAATAGAATAAAAAATTAATTGATCTATAGCATGAAAAATTAAAAATTAGAATAAAGGCTCGTTGGTTTCTACAAAAAAAAAAAAAAAACTAAGAAACATTGATTTTTAACATTGTATACTAAAATTAAAATAAGGATTAATTAAACTAAAGCATGAGAAATAAAGATTAGAATTAAGGCTTATTGATTTATACCCAGTCATGAATTTGGTTTGATGTTTTTTCTTTCTAGTACTTGGGTTGATTTGGTTAATTTGAAACACAATGTAATTATAATATAGGTGAAATTATAAAATTAATAATTATTTTCTTTAGAGATTAAACTTTATCTATTGTCGATATATAATAAAAGTTGTACACTATCGATCAATTATATTGTATCACATAATGAAATTTTTTCACATAAAAAATTATTTATTTTACTTAAATTAAAATATTAATGAAGTTAAAATAAATTATAAAAAATTTAAAGTAAAAAAAAATAAAGATTTAGGTCTGTAATCCTCGCTCGAACGTACTCCCTCAAAACAAATTACGAGGGGAGGTTTTTGCTGCAGATGCCAATGCAATTAGTATCTGGGCTGAATTCCCAATTCCCATTGAACAATTTGAATCCAAAATGATCACACATTCACAATTATTATCACAAAATCATAAAGCTTCCATTATTATCATACTCCCTTTATTTTTTTTCTAAAATTATTCCTTTTTAATTATCATTTTAAAATTCTAATAAAACATTCAATGCTTTTTTTTAAATTTATCTTTCTTTTTCACTAATACTTTATTATTTTATACTATCAACTAACTTATATTTATTCCATCACATTTCTTTTTCTATTTTCAACTATTTTGAATTCTATATATAAAAAATAATATTGAGAACTTCACTTAAAATAAATAAATTAAATTATTTTTTAATATATATAATATTGATTAATTGTGACAGATAAATAAAAATAAGGGGAGTAAATCCTTTCAGTTCTCGTTAGAGAGGAAATTACATCTTGTTAACCCTGTATTCTTGAAGGCTTCTTGCATCAAAATTTCATGGCTCGGCAAGAAGGTTCTGCTGTGGCTTGAATACAGAAAAATGGTCCAGAAAATTCCAGGTTTTCCATCTTACGTTGGAGAAAATTAGAGAGGAGTTTTGACTTTTGAGGCAGATCGATGAAGCAGCGTCCATGGATCCAAATCCTCGTTTCATTTTTCACTTTAAATTTGTTGTATTTCATTTTTACTTGAATAATTATCCACTTTGAATAAAATATTCAACTATTTTCTAACATAGAAATATTTCATAATGGGGTACGGTATGATTAATTCTATACACTTACAGTGGATAATTTTTTTTTGGGTAAACAATAGCGGATAGAACTTATTTTCTGATTTAAAAGTTTAATTTTGATGTACTATTAGTATAAAATTTTTTATATTATCATTGAATATAAAAATAACATTATTGAAAAATAATATTAATTAGAAATTTTTATTTGAATAAGAGAGTTATAATTATGTTTTAATGACATGACAATACAAAAATAAATAATACTATTAAATTAATTTAAACTGACAGTAAATTAAATTAAATTTTTTATTTTAATATGCTGCACTTTTAAGTTTAATATAATCTAAAGTCTAGTAAGAAATTTATTACCATAATTATTATAGTGCAAGGATAATGACAGTAAATAATAAGTTAAATCTACAATATTGTTGTTTCGTGCCATATTTATTTAAAATATTATAATAAATATTTCCCAAAAAATTAATATAATAAAATGCCAGATAATTCATTAAATTTTTATGTTTCTTGATGTTTAATTCTTTATGTTTCTTGGTTTAAGTCCAACATAAATGACATTAGGCACATGCCAAAGATACAAGTTCGTTCTTGCTGTTGTTATATCAGGTTGAACTTAAATCCACGTTAAGCAATTGACAACATCACAACCATATGAAACATCTATTATGATGATATGATTTGATAGGTAAAATGATCCACAGAATATTTCATGTCAAATAATGAGCCGAAAATTAACAATCCTCTGCTATCCGTGAAGCAATTAATTTTCTTTACGCAAATGTTATCTAAGAAGCAACCGATATCATCTGTTACATAATTAAAGCAAGAAACTCGGAGTTAAAGAAACTTGGGAGATTAAAATATAATCATATCCTGGGCATAAGATGCCATTCCTACACAATTCCAAATCCTATTTGTTTCCCGCCTTTTCATATCCACAAGCAAAAGGCTCAACAAAATGATAACTCCAGGCAGAGTATCCTGAACTGCACTGATTTTAAAAATAATGAAATCATTACATCTAAGAAGTTCAGAAATAAAATTAAACAGAAGCATGAAAGGTTTGATGCAAAATACCAAAAGATGGAAGTGAAGGCCAGATTCCCCAATATTAGTCATCTAATCTATATTTAAGATAAACTACTAGTTAATATTTCACTACCAAGAAAGGAGGAAGACCATACCCCGCCTTGTACATTTGACGTTGCACGCTGGGCCAAGAAGACATGGATTAGACCTTTTGAGGTGTCCGACGTTACAAGCTTCTTGAATACTTCTTGCTCCTGCATAATTTCTTATTAGTAACATATATTTGAGACAATCATAACCTAGTTAAGAAAAACTGGTGGCAAGATACATGATAGAGTAAAACGTGCTTGACCAAATTAAAAGGATAAAGCATAAGAAAGATGGTCAAGAACTGAATGAAAGAGAAGAAAAAATATGATAATGCATGCATGTTCTTCTGAAGAAAGATAATCATGAATCAACGTACCCTTAGAACTCTCCTGTATCCTCCATGAACTATTCCATTCTCGATCATATCTACGCAAGCCTGGTGCTGAGGCATATGAGGAGCAGTCTTTTTGACTTGCTTTCTAGCAATTTTCAATGCCTCACAGGCTTCGGACAGGGAACCAAGTTTTCCTGTCATATGAATAATATGAAATTGCAGAACTTAGAGGTGGAACCTGTGTTGCAATCCTAGCATGGTCCATCCCACGCACTCACAAAGTATTGTATCCAAATGAGACGTGCTGTTTCAAATGATGGAGCATCTGTAAGTAATGGAACTAACTTAGTGACACACAAAAAAACACAATTAAGTGATCACAAATGCAAAATCCATAAAAGGCAAAACAATGAATTCAAAGAAGCACATATGTCAAGGGACTACAAAAATTGGAGATAGTTTATAGAGGGAGTTGTCGCATCATGCAATTCCCTTCCAAAAACAGCCATTCACTCCTGAATGAGACTGATAATGGTGGAGTAATTAAACCTTTTCTAGTTATATCTAAGAACACAGGGCCAGTCACAAGTCAGCATCACAAGGAGATGCATGCATCTTACTGTTTATTCCATTTCTAATTCTTTGTCTCTAACTCTAGCTCCATAGACATTAATACTTGTATCAAGCGTTGAGAAGTTTAAACTACAAAAATTTTTCATTTATTTTGGTTGATTGCTTTAAATCCAAGCATAAGTAATCAGTGTGTTCATCTCGGCTAGTTCATTTGCACCATATAAAATATTTTATATACCAAAGAAATAATGGTCTTTACTAATTTATAAATAACAATGAAAAATCACACTAAGCTGAAACAGTGGATGATACTTGCCAGAGCAGGCCTCAACAACTTCTTGTCTGACAATTCCAACAAACATCACAGCCATAAGATTCAATATTGCTGTGGCACCAAAAGCAAAGTGCCGCAAGAGTTTAGACGTTATTTATATCATGCACATGACCATGGTAACTCATGATCATCAACGTAATTCACAAATCTAATAAACTATCTTCACGGTTAATTGGAAGAAATTTAAACAAAGAAACAGGAGAAAACTAGCTTATAGAATGTTTAGACAGATGACAACTACATAAGAAGTATAAAAAGTAATACATCCTCCCTTTGATTTCACAGAAGAGATTAATGTAAAACCCTACAATGTTTAGAGCACCGTTGGAGTGAAAGATGGTCAGCTAATTAGTTAACATATGGCTACCTGGTATTAGAGTGCATCATAGAATAATTAAATTGATGTAACATCCACATATTGTCATCCCTTTACAAATACATCTACACTTGATAGAAGAATTACTTGTGCTAAGGAACCAATTATATTTTGCTACCTAATCAAGGAAATGTTGGCAAAAAAGTTTAACAATCAAGTTAAAGAAGAAGAAAAATTCAGTTAATGATGTACAATTTAAAGAGAAAGACATTCTAGGATAGAGGCTTCATACTTTCTTAGTTAGCAAAAAGGCGATAAAAGAGACAAGTAAAAAGTGAGGAAGAGTCTATATAACATGGTTAATAGTGAATATATATGTATATATATATATATATATATATATATATATATATATTAGGATAGGAAAGACACTAACTCAGCTCATTGAAACCCCATCATTATATATATTATATCCACCACATATTGAATTAACTCCTGAAGACCATATCCCTTTTTAAGTCAACAAGCGGCAAATTCCCTACTAATTGTACTTGATCCTCTTCCAAATAATAGTGACTGTTATAAAGTGAAACATACAAGAACCTCAAAAGGCAGACTATATTTGAGTTTACTACATCTTATGCTCTTTATTACTGGAACAACTTGGGAAAAATACACTTTTGCAGATAAAATATTCTAAGGCCATAACACCAACCAGTGTGTGGTAATTTATTAACAAAAACAGAGATGGGATATGGGCGCAGATAACAAATCAAGCAGTTTTTGTTGTTTTAAGAAGCACATATATTACCTATCTTAATACTTCAAATCAGAATTTTACTGAGTGATGTAATGTCAGCAGCCACATCGAGCTTCTAAGAAATACTTATAGGAGTTAATCTCAAAAATCTGACAGGTCGTAACTTCCATTTAAACAAGGACTTGCAACAAATAATCCAATAACAGGTAGGACAAAGGACTTACCACTTCAACAGTTTTAGCATTCCACCAATCTCAACTCATTTTATCATAACACAGCAAAACTGGATTCATCTGTTAAAAAAATACAAGAAATTTTCACAAGACTCAGTTAACAGAACAGATGTAAATATATATTAGGCTTTTCAAACCTACCTATGGTACATGGTTTGCTAAACAGAATAGCATGATTACTTTGGATCTGAATGATTAAAATGCAAAGCTTGTAGAAAGAAATCAAGGGTAATTCAGTAATCTTCTTCTCCCCCTTTTTCTGGATTTTACTCAGATATGAAAAATCAAGCCACAATTTTCTATCGCTTACCAATTTGAAGCACTAAGCATTTATTTCTTTATCAAGCCTCAACTTTTTAAATTTCCAAATACATTATAATAAGCAAGAAGTTGGTTTTGAAATCGTCAGTAAAACGAGATTCATAATTTTTGAGACAATCATAAAGAAGCATGTAAACTGAAAATTAGCATTCACTTCGATTTCAAATGGTTGCAGACATTTCTAGTATATATCCTAAAGACAGGCACCACCAGCCGGGTTTGATGACATGACCATGTTAGCATGCCTGCATGATCCTGGAGTCCTGGATAATCTCTCATGTCGATTCAGCTTCAATTGAGATATGTGAGTCATAACCACCGAATAACTTGGCAATACATTTCATCATATATAATTTAACAAATGGGCAAAATCTGACCATTAATAATTAAAAAAAATCAAATGTGAGCTGAAGCAAGTTATCCGCTTTGGCTCGCACAGAACCATCTGGCGGAATTTAAGACACCATGTTCTAACGGTACAACACACAACAACTTATTATCTGAAGATACAACAAAAGCATTACGCAACTAGAAAAGTTGTAAAATCCACAAACCAATATCCCTGATCTTGTGCAGCAAGAAGCTCGAAGATGCTTTTCCTTGCAAGTGAACGTCGGCAGGCGCCACTAAAGCAGCCAGCAGCAGCCAACGCCACTTGCAGTAACAATGTCGAAGAGTTATGAACGATTCTAGCAAAATTACATGACCATCAGACTCTATTTAATATAATATGGTAATTGACTACCATTGTAGCACTGACTGCAAATACTTAATCTGTCTTAATTGTTAACAACAATCAAAATAGAACATGGACAAAGATGAAATGATAATCAAAATTGAAACAAACACCGAAAAGGAGATTAATAATTTAAAACAGAAAGATAAAGTTATTTTTTAAAAAAAAAAAAAAAGAACAAAGTGATTGACCTTATCCATTAAAGGAACTTGACCATAAAGAGTTGATCGTTCAAAGTACTGATAATAAGGGAGATCTAATTTATCATTAAGATGTCAAAGGTTGTCTTGCTCAAGGCATCCCTCTTCCGATGAACTTCCATCCCACCTCCATAACTTATCACTCTCACTCTCTTCTCTCAAGAATCACCATAGGAATAATAGTTTTAATATGATTGCTTTTATTTTTAAATATTTGACTCGTAGAAAAATCATGCTGTGAATTTTTTTTTCCTTTTTAATTACCAACTTTTCCAGAGAATCTTTACTTTTTCCACCTTGCACATGCATGATGGGTGTACATAACTCATTTTAAGAAATTGTTTAGCAAAGGAAGAAGAGCTCATTGATTCATAAAAAGAAGCTTTAAGTCAGTTCTGTGATTCAGAAAAAGAAATACGACAGGATGAGAGATCTAACCTAAAGATACACATAGCATGAACAGTGACAAAATTAACCATTATTGAGACACAAAAACATGATGCTAAGTTTGGATTTATCATATCTTTATCTTTAATCATAATCAAGTTTCAATATTTCAAGTCTATTAAAGTTTAAGCAACGTGTAATTGGAAAAAACAAAGGATGAGAAGATCAAGGTGATTTGATACAACAATCTTAGCCCAACCACAGCTATTCATAAAAAGCTTGTTTCAAAATCAAGTATTAACAATCATTTCTCTAGCATATACAATGCCAACTCGTTTACACGTTGAATCCATTTAAATATACATGGACAAAGAAGAAAAGGAGAACTAATAAACAATTTGATAATGAAGTTCTATAATTATGAAGATTGATAATTATTTTCTCAATTAAGAAGACTATCACTGTTACTCCCTAGAGCGATAATTATGCATCCTATACTTGGACATTATAAGATGTTTGATATAACGAATTGGAACAAGCCAAATAATGTATAACTAGATTGAAGCTCGTGCGAAGCACAGGTTTCAAATTTATTCATTAATTAAAAAAATATCATTAGAAGAATAAAATAATTAAATATATATCAAATATAAATTTAAGAGAAGATATTGAAAACGGAATAAACTTATATGTTTTCATAGATTTTGAAAGGATCTGAAATAGGAACAGACCTAAGTGATCAGCAAAGTCAAACCCCATAAAATCCCTCTTTGAGATTGGCAGTACTCAATCCCTTTTTACCAAGGGCTTGTGTAGAATAACAATCTATAGTAACATAGAATGAAAGAAATACTTCATTAGCTCTTTAAGAGAAATATCAATGCCAAAAACAACTTTAATACATATATATTTGATTCAACAGCACAGAAGCTTACCCAATATCATTCATTAGTAAATTCTGCCCATCCTAAAAGACAATATTTATCTTCATTAAGAACTGTACCATAAATTTCAAAAGATTTTTATGATTAGACAATTATATTAATTTCACGATGTAAATTAGACTAAAATATTGGATAAAATAATGATAGACCCATCATACTTGCCCTTGAGATAAAACAGGGAGGAAGCTCCCTATAGCCATCCTCACACCCCATTTTACGTTAAAAAAACAAAAATTGTTCCAATTTTTTATAATTTGAAGATAATAACATTTGAAATTAATACTATATAATCTTTTAATTTTTCTTCAATCTTCCAATTTCCATAATCACAATTTATGATTTTTCTACTTCATGAATTGTGTAGTATTTCTATTGAGTAAAGAAACTTTGATGTACATAATATGTAATTCTCGATGAAATAATACATTTTTTTAAAAAAAGAAAGTTAATCACATGCAATTGCAAAGTAAATTTTTAAAATTTATAGATTATACACAAAAAATGAGGTGAAGATGATAGAGAATCGATTAAGATAGTTTGGTCATGTGTAAAGAAGGTCATTAAAGGCATCAGTGAGAAGAGTTGATCATATGATATTTAACCTTGTGAAAAAATGTAGTGGGAGGCCAAAAAGGACTTTAGAAGAAGTTATAAAAAGAGATCTCTTAGTAAATAATATCACTGAAAACTTAATTTTTGATAGAGCCTAATGGCATCGTGCAATTTATGTAACCGACCTCACTTAGTGTGATAAGGCTTTATTGTTATTGTTGCTATTGTTGTATAGATTATACACAGCCTTAACAATTATATTATTTTGAAATAAATTATATAAATTACAATCAAAATTATTTAAATTTAAATAAAATGTCATTAATACAATTTATTAAAAACATTTTCTTTTTGTAGTGGACCTTAATTGTCTCATAAAACATCTTATCATAAATTAATTAGATTTAAATGTTAAGTGAGAGTTTTCTATTGTTAGTGGTAAAAGACCTGTTTAGATATAAAAGGGTGCGCGTTATTCACGTTGAAAAAGAAAATTATATTACATATGAAATATACTATGTAATCACGCATTTGCAAAGAGTGATACCTACTGAATTCATACATTTAAATATTTTATCGAACAATAAGATTTAAATAAATAGATGAATTGCAAGCAGTACTTTAAAACAAATAATTGTAAGGACTTGGCAAATATTTTACTGATTACAACATGGGAATATTAGGTCATTTTAGCTTATATGTGGACAATTCATATTGTAATTGTTGCCCATTCTTTTTATAATTAAAAAAAACAAATAATTCAAACTTGAAGAGTTTGACAATGGATATAAATTTGTTAACCTTTTAAACACCAAATTACAGAATTTGGAAACTTTAGTTTTGTTTGATAATTCTTTGATAGGTAACATTTTAAGCAATTTTTTCTTCCAAAAGCTTGAAACTTCAACAACATTTCGTAGCTCAAAAAAAGCAAAAAAAAGAAACTCTGCAATTTCTTCTATGACTAACAAATCAAAGAAACTCAAAATAACTTGAAAAGCTAAAGCAAATATGTAAAAGATCAACTAAAAAAAGAAACTATCAAAAGAACAAACACTTAATATAATTCATAAGTGAAAAAGTACACTAAAATTTGTTTAAAAAAACAATAAAGGGGCTTCCTTTGCGTGAAACCAAAAAAATAAAAATAAAAAAGATCAAGGACTACATTAAAATAATTATCTCACTTTCATTGGTTTTAAAACTTCATAAGAAAGCAAAAGTCGAGAAAATCATTGAAGAAATAGATAAAAGTGAAAGTTTAATTCCACACAATAGCAGATTAAAGGCACACAGCAATGGAAGCTCCGTAACTCAAGAAGAAACCAAAAAATGCTAAAATTAATAAATACAATATTAGTACTGGATGACCAAATAATTGCCAAACTCATCCTATTCGGATTCTTCTAGTTGTTAATTTGTACAAAGTGCTTAATTTCTTAAGCAATGGATTTAAATGTTATGTAGAACAAATTAAAACAGAATAAAAATCACATATTTTAAGATAGAGGCAAATCTTCATACTAAGATTTATTGTTTTCCAAGACATTCACCACCAATCTAAACCCCATTTGAGAGCAACCTCAGTAATTACTCTATTTTCAATGACAATGCAACCACACTTATATAGAGAAGCCATTGATATGCATGAGATAAAAAATAAACTTTTCAACTTGTGGTTTAGTTAGAAGTGTGGGAATTAGTCCTTTCTAGGTTGTATTAACAAAACAAAAAAATGAACCAACAAAATAAAATCTGCTCTTATCAGTTACTAATGAACGTCACCTAAAAAATTCATTCTTAAGACATCTTATCCAATTTCTGCTTAGTATCAATGTTAGTGTCAAAACGAAAATACATCAATTTTTTAGTGGAATTTCTTCAATGCCAATAAAATTGTCATCTTAGTATAAGATGGATGAAATAGAAAAGGGATATAAGCTTCATACCCTAGTAGAAATATAGACATTGTCTTCTATTGGTGCTCTAAGGCTCCTACCTAATGAATTTTCCCTTTTTGAAAATATAAAACATGGGATCTCCAACAAGCAATTCTTAATTTATGACTTGTTAAGTAGATGAAAGCTAAAAGATTGAGATTATTTTAATCTCATGCAAATATAAAAGTCATCGAAATTATGAGTATTCCATTCATTTCTTCATAAGTTAATTTATCGAGATACTTAATAATGGATCTTAGCGAATTCCCATGTACAAGAATTATAACATTCTTTCTAGGTAAAATTTAAAAGTTCAAGTTCAATTAGTAATAAAATGTTAATAAAGCCATTTCCTTGTAGGAATCAATTTTGACACAAGTAACCTTAGCGCCATTTGGGGACTTGTTCTTTGGATTATTTCTGGGTTGTTTCTTACTTATTGAGACTCTGTATTCACAACACAATAAATATAACTGATGAAATCCCTCTTTTTTGTTGCAACTCCCATTGAATTTAGTTTTTTTTTCATAGAATGCAAAATATAACTAATGAAATTCCTCTCTTTTATGCATTGCTTTATTTCCACAGTGCACTCCACTTAAACTTGTGGAAACCAAGTTTCACATTAGAATCTAAATGAAAGAAAAGACTAAGAAAATCGAACTTAAGTAACAAAAATATGAAAATAGAAATAAAAAAGACCACTTTTTCGTTTTTGCGAGCTTGAGGCCAATGAGAGAATGAAGAATAAGAGTAATGAAAAAGCTCTTTATTTCTATTAGGGTAAAGTACAACATCATTGAAAATAATCTCAACTAAAAATTTATCTCAAAATATGGTTAAAATTAATGTATTACAGAATAGGTATTTGACTTTGTTAAGTAAAATGCCATATAATTGAACAAAAGAGAATGATAAATTTATAAGTTCTTAATTGAGTGCAAAAGAGAATATTTTAATTTTACTAATTAGAATAAAAAAATTATACTTACTTAAAAAAATTCAAATATTAATACAATTGTATGATAATTTTTAATGTGCAAAATCCATTCAAGTAACAAGTATAAAATATACTTTAAATCACCTAAATGCTTAATATATTACATGCTTAAAATATTCTCACTAACAAAATAAACACTCATAATATTATAACACACTAACTTGAGGAAGCTTTATTTTTTGTATCTCTACTGTGCTTTTCAATAGCTTGCATTTGCTAAATGCAAATGGCATCTATTTATAGCCATTTTGCAAAGCTTTGCATCAAATGCAAGATTGACTTTGCTACCAAATTATTACTACCTTTGCTATCAACTTAGACTTAAACCATATGAAATGAAGAATATTATGGCAGCAAATAAATCTTAATATTTGACAAAATGAGATGGGAAAAATTTTGTAATGACTTTTAACAAACTTTAACTTGTAGCATAGTCCACAAAAAATAGCAAACTTCCTTAAATCCTAATCAGCCCCCACTAACCATTGATACTTAAACCTCTTTATAAAGAAGGTTTTAACCCATCTCTATTTCAATTCTTCATAATTGAAAACATTTGCATTATTGGTTTCAAGTGATGGCATTCCTAACAATATGTTTAAACATGATCTTGTAGATGAAGCCAAGTCAGCAACATCATTGACTATAGTAATCACAGCTTGCAAGATGTGCTCGTAGGCTTATACATAATGATTGTACATAAGGAAGTTTGTTTGTAAGCTTAACCTGGCAAATAAAAATTAAAATCCTTTATCAACATAGCCATTAAACCATGTTTCATTCCTAAAACAAAATCAATGGATTACAGTATAATATAAACCAATCTAAGTAAGAAAAAAGAAATTAGAAAAGAGATAATCTCAATTGAATACAAACTTGATAGATGAAAATAGATAATTTTACTAAATACTTCCCTTAAAGCTAAAATATATGCCTTACATGGTCTATAAAAGCTAACTTGAAGAATAAACTTATGGCTAAATTTCTAGAAAAATCCCATGGAACACTACAACTTGTAATAACAATTTGATTTTCCCACTCAACATTATAAAAGAAATAATTTTTCATATTGAAGAGATATAATAGAAAGAAGCTCTAAACTTTTGCACACTATATAAAATTCTTATCATCCTTTTCTCATGTAAATATGAACTTTCCTTTGTATTGCTTTCTTTAAAATCCTAGATCCTCTTGTAATCAACTAATCTCTCAAAGAACATCAAATTGGTATTACTTATTAGTATATATGATTTTTTTTATGTTCAAACTATATAAAAGGATAAACAACAATGTTGCAATTAATATTAAAAGAAGAAAGTAGTCAAAATAGTTATGATTAAATTGTGAAACAATGGTATAAGTATGCCAAGCAAGATGTGAAAAGAATAAATGATTAAATCTATTACCACTTGTTTCAAAGAAGATATTTCCAAGCCCTTGGTATGCATGAAATCAATCAATGTCCTTCCATCAACTGGTGAAAGTTCAAGGATCCAAAATCAACCACCAATAATTTAAAATATCAATTAAACTTATTCCTCATCTCAAGTGAAAAATATGTTATCAATTTATAAACTAACTAACTTTGAAAGTGCAGTATCATTTAGGTGACTAAAAATATAGAAAGCCAACAAAATATATATTAGCATATAAGAAGAAAAAACTTCATAAGGTTAGTAAATTAAATTAAAGATAAAAAAGAAAAAAAGGACAAATATTGAACAAACTTAAGAATGAAATCATTCATGTTCAAAAGTAGAAATATACCTTCAAATGTAAACTACTTTTAGATTCTCTAAGATGAATACATATTGCATCAGGAAGCAAATTTCTCCACATAGTTTCCTTTTCTCTATCTTGTCTCCTTAACTCCTATAATGTGGTACCTCTCATTAGTATTCTTCTTTAATTCTTTTAGCAATCCACCTTTCTTTCCAAGACCTTTTATAGGTGGTTCAACAAATATAAATGCCAAAAAAATGAAAATTGATAAAAAGTATAAATTCTAAAAACATCTAAGAAATAAACAACAAATGAAACATCCATAACCAACATGGAGTAAACATATATATCAAATTTGCATATCAAGCAAAAAAAAATGACCACCACCATTTATAAACAAGGCTTCAAAAAGAGAAAAATGGCAACCATTGTTTGTATTACCTTCTTTCACAAAACTTGATATGTATAAAAAATTCAAGAAACAAATCATTAAGAACAATAAAGAAGAAAAGACTTAAAAAATAAGAAAGGAACTTAATACTTCATCATAAGAAGAATAATGCATAAAATAAATAATATAAATGAATAAAGCATATGAACAACAAGTAACAAATCAACAATCATCAATTAAAAGAAAATAACCTATGCACACAAGATAAAAGAAATGATCTTAGGAATTCCTTATCCTCAAATAGTATAAAATGTCAAGCCACAATGAAATAAATATTCACACCTTACCTTAGGAGAGAAGAAGTAAACACAATAGCCCTTCGGTGATGAATGAATAAAACAAAGACATAAGGATAAAAAGAAAAATAATAAAAAAATACTTGTAAAGTGAACTGAATTCAAATTTGAATTACGAAGCAAAGAATTAGCTCCTCATTTTTGCATTGAAATTTGAAAAATGGAAAGGACATTTTGCTTTAAAATTTCAAAGAAGCAAATCAATATTTTACATGAAAAAAGAAATAATATGTGAAAAGTTAAAGTTGCATATTAGATCAGAAAAGATAAAACCTAAAAATGGAAACTAACAAACTACAACAATTGATTAATATTATGATTCAAACATCAAATCAGCATAGCATTCTATTAAAGTGGAGAAAGGTAACCAATCATTGCTTTTGCTTCTTCCAAGTCAAATGAATTGTAAAATGGTGCAAGTAAAAAATATTTGGCTATGCAAAGAATTCCTCTCAAAATAATATCTACTTGCCAACAGCGCTCTATGTCAAAATCCAAATGATGTAAAATACAATGTATTTAGTATAGGGTAGATAAACAAATTTCTAGAGCTTAGATGAATAGATGTTTGATATAATAAACTAGAATTGGTAAGAAGGAAAAAATTTAGAAACTAAACAGAATGAATGAATTCTATTGTACCTACCCTAAAAATATTAGTGTATGATTCCAATACTTAATGATTTTGGTGAAGCTTTTGAGAATCCCGAAAAGACTCAACACTCAAGCGTTTCAATGAGGATCAAGCAAAGGAAATTGTTGTTTCAAACAAATAAGTAACAACAAAATGAACCAAGAGAAAAACAACTACCATGATCAATATAAGCTTCGCTCACCAGTAACAAGTGCCTTGAGATCTTTGCGCCTTAACCCCCAAAATTGAGTAAAGAAGACCAAACTCTTTGTGGCCCTTGATAACTTGATGAAGTGGATCAAGCGATGAAGATCAAATGAAAGACTATTTTAATGAAGTAGATCAACCACGTCCATAGCTTATCACCCCAATAAATATTCATTTATTTCGCTTCTTATATAAAAATATTTCACACACTTAGAGATTATTTGGTTAAAGAAGAAAATAAGGGAGAAAGAAAATAGGAGAGAAGTCATTTTCTTTAAGGTTATTTGGTTATAAAAGAAAATAAGGGAGAAAAGAAAATGGAGGAGAAATTAGTTGTGTTTGGATAGAGGAGAAAATAGGAGAGAAAAGAATTAAATAAAGTGGTTTAATTTTATTTGAATACATATGAAATTGATAGAAAAGGTTTTATTATACCAAAATGACCTTCAAAATTTAAATAGTAAATTTATTTGCACTTAAAATAATTAATTAATTATAATTCCAAGCTTTCAACTTTTACAAAATTTTTATAAATTTAATTATTAAATATTAAAAAATACGTGCATAATATTAATTACATAAACTCACTGTCACATGAAGTAGAAATATATAAACTTTTCCCTTGTATATAAATTGTAAATATAGTAATCATCATCCCCTGTATTAAAATTTTACATTATCAGCATTAAAGCGTGTCATTAAAGGTAATTAAGCAATCAACGACATAGTTACTCTCAAGATAAATGTGATTACTTGAACAATTTCTACATGTAACATAACAAAAAATATTTAGAATCTACCAAAGTGAAACATACATGATCCAAGAAAGTTGAGCGTGTTCATGGGATTTGTTAAGGAAAACTAAAGTGATCCATATAGAAATAAGGACAAATACTACAATAATCCAAGCTGCAAATGGCTTCATGTTCTACATTACACATTTTTCTAACTAAACATTTGTTCCAAGTCACAACATGTGGACCAAAGTGCTCCTCCACAACATTTGAAGCATTTGGGTTCTGGCAGTGACCTACATATTAACAAATCAACAAAATTATAGTTTAGATAGTAATTATGTATGCAAGTATGATAATAGTTATAAACATATTGAAATACTCAAATCTTGAACCATTTTCTGTGTCTACTAATGCAGATCTAGTTGTATTCCATTGACTTCAACTAAAGTAATTTCCATAACACAGAAAGTTTTAATTCATAAGTATTCTAACAACTAGCACAAGCTAAAAAATGAATGCTTTGTATTGGTGACATACATACCTGGATAAGCTTATAACATTTAAGAATATCTTAGAAGATCCTTGCCTCTTTCATGAGTTAGGAGAGAAAACTCTAGAACATCTCCTATGGCACGCTAAAAAGTTTTTACTTGGCGTTCTCATTATCACACAAGAAATTATAGCACTGGAGTCGAAGATCTTGAATTGCTCCTATGTTTTCTAGCTCACTCCACACCTCCGCAAGGCTATAATGTTAAGGTCCCTTTCTTTGAAGATTGCAAAACATTCTCTAGCTATCTTGATCTGTGTTTTGGCCAATGCAACCCCTTCCTGCATCAACTCGGTTAAGTTCTCTATTCCTAGTTGCATTTTTTCATATCCATTCTCCACCAAATCAATCATAGGAGCTTTTCTTTTAGTTTTTTTAGAAGATGTAGTTCCCTCTGAATGATTTCCCAAGGATGGATTTGAACTAGCATATACAGGACTATAGGTGTCCTATACACCTGTAGAGTTTTGGCTTTCATTTCCTCAACGGATATCAGAATCTGAAATAACATCAAAACAGTCATTAAGGTCAATGTTCTTTCTCTCCCATCAAAGCATTTTGTCTCTTGCACTCTCAGCTCTTGCACCTATTGTCCTGTCCTTCTTAAATAAATCTGTTAATTTATCGTAGTTGTGAATATAGGTTCTTTTCCACTTCTGCACTTCTGATTTCTCCTGTATATAGAACAATGGTTAGTAATATCAGCATAAAATAAGAGGTTAATGAGTCCCTATTAAATGTAAACATATTGAGTGAATTAATTTATTCTAAATTGCCATTTCATTTACATATATAGTTACCTTTATAATTTTTTCCCAGACTCCAACTCTACTTCAAATATTTGGGTTACAGGATTCCACCCAACTCTACTCCACATGTGGAATAAATCATAACATTCATGGAAAACTGACTTCAGTGTCTTCAACCTATTTTTAATATATTGCTTCTGGAATGATGGTCCTACCATTGCCTACATTGTCTTCACCATGATGGTGTATGCAAAAGATGTGAAGGTCCTATTCAGCCTATTCCCCTCGTGGACTTCTTCTAGTAAGGCATCTAGAAGCATGGTATCTATCTCATGTGTCCAACACAAGTTATCTTTGGAGGAACATTATCCTTTTTTTTATCTCCGGCTCCTAGACATTAATGTACCTACACATTGCCATATACTTCAAGATCAATACATAACTTTATCACAAGCAAGTATACTAATTACATTGAAATAAATTTAGCCATGTATGCCACATGTGACAAGATGATAGCATGGTTAACACCAACATCATTGCATCACTCTTGGCTTACAATAAAAATATGCAATATTCATTTCTACAAAGCACATATAAAAGTCATAACATTCCATATACTATTCAAATAACAATCTCAGTACATTAAACTTATGAATTCATCAAGATCCTTATAACTACGACAAAATACATAAATTACATAGCATATAAAATAAATTCATAATAAACTCTCTTGGTAATCATTCCACATTTAAGTAGCTATATTATCCCTTAAAACTAGGCCTTCTCTGTAATCCTCCTTTGAGGTTCGTGCATCGTGGTTCCCAGGATCATCCACTAACCCTTGAAGTATCTCACGATCCATTTCCTCTATTAAACACTCATTAGGATTAATATCCAATAGAAAGTTATGTAATATACAACATGCAACCATGATGTCAGACATGGTCTTAAAGGAATGATGTGACTTTGTGCCGCTAGCTGTGATAGAAAACTTTTTTTTCACTACCCCAAATGCTCTTTCAATGACCATTCTCAATAAAGCATGTCAATGATTGAAAATTTCCTTTGTATTCTGCGGACCATGCATGGAGTACTCTTTTAAGTGGTAGTGCACACCTCTATATGGTGTCAGCAAACCACTTTTCAATGGATATCTTGTATCTCCTAAGTAATATTTACCTAACAAATAAAAGACTTATATGAATACATGCTATATACCATTCTTATTATGTAATTTATGAGATGCAATTCTCTACCACTGAATATGATGCTTGTATAAATCATAATATTTGCTTATCTCTAGGAATCTTAAGTTTGTCTCCCCTCTTAGTTAAGGTATGTTTTAAAATCCTAAAGTCTGATGCAGTTCCTTCCCAACCAACTAATATATAAGTGAACTTCATATCAAATGTGCATGCAACCAACACATTTTAGGTTGGGAAGTCCTTCCTTCCTTGAAAATAAAGAGCATATCTATTTAGAACTTTCATGCACACATACGTTCCATCTATAGCTCCAACATAATCCTGTATTTTAATTATTATAACAATTATCATGCGAAAGTGACTACCAAGCTTGAACAATTAATATACCTATAGCAACTAGATCTATATGGATTGTTATCTTACCCTGAAGTAAGAAAAGAATCTTAAGCTGTTAAGTATTTGTGGTGATACTTCTAAACCTGAAGGTTGTACCAGGTACTCATTCTTCAATGATATAACAATTTATAAAATATTATGAAAATGCTTACTAATTGTCTCCCTCAATTGATGGAGAAGAATGATACAATTTTATTCTTGACATTGTGTGATAAAATGTGCAAAAATCTCATAAGTTGCTCTTCCACTGTAGTATATATAGAATCCCTCACCCTACCAGTTCCTCTCAATTTCTCACACAATAAGAGGAAAGCACGAGGACTCATTCGTATCACATCACGACATTTATCAGTTATCAACAAATTACGCATTAATTATTCTTACATTTGATTTCTCTTGCTCTCTAACACATGATTTGGTACACGAACAAGTGTTGCTTGCATGGTTAATAGATGCATAGCATGTACAATGATACACGCAAGTAGCATAGCACACATTCGCTATCGCATTTGCTATTCTTCTATTTCATCAAGGTTAATTAATTATTTTAATCCCATTAACTCATCAAATACATTGTTATTTTCACCTTCATTTTCACCTTCCATTACTAATCCTAATTGCGCATAAAATAATTAATTCACATAATCCCAGATATTTTTGGGACAGATATCAAAGCATAGAAGAGGTGCCATTTTTAACAACACTTCATTAATTAACAACTCTAAAATAAAATAAGATTCACTCTTTCCTAAACAATAAAACAAATGTTAGTTGCAATGCTCTCCTAAATATCAATACTACACAATTTAGTTATGTTAATGCACCAATCTAACAAGATATTTACTATTATAAACATAATGATGGGTAGTACAACATGGTGCATATTGCATTATATTACAATACACTAATCAGGTACCTGTAGGTAAATTTCCACTTCTAGCAACAAATGTAATATGGATGGTGGTAAGATAATATGCAACAATAAAAGAAAATGACAAATATAAGCCACCCACCAACTTTAAATATGCGGTTACCATTAAATTTAAAACTAAATAGTTTATTATTAGTATTTTATTGAATTTTTTTAAATATACCTATACGTATATAAATTAACAACATCGAAATCTAAGTAAATAAGAATGACAGGCAAGGTTTGCTATCTCTATAAATACTCAACATTGTATATACTGACTATAAAGAATAAGGAATTAGGATAAATGTTAAAATTTAAAACAATTCCCATATTGGACAAATTTATCCTCTTTCAAAACAAGTCACATATATTTTGTACAGATAATGGTAAAAACTTAGCAAAAAATTTTTTTCCCAAATTTATTGTAATAAATTTAGTTTTTGTTGAAATATGTTTGGATTCTAAAATATCAAATTATAATTATAACTACCTAAAATTAAGTAACCCATTACTAGTTAAGTATTTAATCCAAAATTTATATATACAAATAATTCATGAAAATATGTAAATATATATTTATATGTATTCTTTTTAAAATTTTTAAAAAAATTATTAGAACCTAGTTTGTGTGACCCGGCTAAACCAGGTCGGGTAGGAACCCGGCTTGGTTCCATACCCTAACCCGATAGCAGGTCGCCCAAACCTGGGAACCAACCAATCGGGCTAAATGCTCCAAGTCTCCTCTCCTATTACAAATCGGTCTGGCAACAAGGTATAAAGGCTTGATGCAATCAACCTATAGCAGATTTTGATGCCTAGGCGAGGATGCGACCACTAATGAAGGCGCCATTACAACCATCGACCGACTAGCACCCAGACCCATGCATGGCTATTTGACTTCAGTGCAACAACAAAAAATATTTGGAAAGATGGAAAATAGCAGAGTGCGATAAAGGCAACTTATTGGAGTGACATTAGCAGCCAAGTCTTCTGGAGTCTAGAGTTACTGTGGATGAAAAACTAACCCTTCTAATGCATAGTTCTGGTTTCGGGTTCTATGTCTCCTTTTCTCCTCATTTCTCCTCATATCTAAGGAGAAATTATAACCGTGGGACCCACCCCTATTTTCAAAAAAAAAATTCTTTTCTCCCCTCCTTTCCACTGCAGCCAAATGAAGTAAAATAATATTTTCTAACCCATTTTTTACCTGTTATTTCTTTTCTCCCCACTTTTCTACAAAACCAAACAACCCATTAATATCTTCTCGCACACGTGTTAGTTTTTTGATGGACATGCATCACTATCTCAGGGACCATTTTCTCGCCAATTACAACTTCACAAGTGTCAATTTTTTGCCTTCAATTAAGTTGCTTTTGTGTTTGTTTTTAGCTACTTTTCTAAAAATAAAAATTAGTGTTGTTGAGCTTAATTAAATTTTTTAGAGCCCATTCTTCTGAAGACAAAATGAAGGCTTAATTAATTTATTCCATCTCATTCATTTTCAATTTCGCTATCATTTCCCTTTCATCTTTACATTTTGAATTTCAAAGTGTTATCTTCTTCAAATACTTAACTTCAACTTTCTTCCGTTCTCCTTGAACGACTTTTTCCTGTTTCAATTTTATATTTCCTTTGGATTTCTTCTAAATTTTTTTTCTTTTATAGGTTGCCTATTTATTTTGAAGCATCGGACGATTTGGGTTTAGAGATATCAAAATAGGTTGAATTTAATGATAAGAAATTTAAATTTATTAGCCTAACCTAATAAAGGATTAGGATTCATAAATGTTAGTCCATCAAGTTGTTAAGTTAGTTTATTAACCTGATAATTGTAATAAATAATGAATAATTAATTTATTATTATATATTTAATTTTAATTTATATATATTATTTAGTTAATTAAAAATATACTTTAATATTAGAATTTTAAAAATATTATTTAAAAATAATTAATAATTAAATTATAAATAATTTTAAAATGTGTTTCACCAAATAAATGAGTTACTACTTTAAAATTTATAAATTCACATGATTAATAAATTAAAATTTAATCTTTAAATATATTTGATGCATCAATTTGTTAAAAACTTCTATTAAATAAGTTTTACATAAATTACATAATTTATAACCTATTATTTTTCTAAATTTTATATCTCTTTTTTAATTAATTTATAGATAATTTTTTAATTATTTAAATAAATATTTATTTTATATTTATCAATTTAATATAAATAAATAAAAATAATTAATTAAATAACTAAATATTTGATATCATAAAATATAATTAAATAAATTTTAAATAATAATATTCTTGTTTTAAAATTTTGATTACATTAATAGAATTTATTTTTAAAATAAATGTAAATTAATTTATTTTATATAATTATTTATATTAATATATAAAATATATTTCTTATATTTTAACTAATTTAACAACTAATTTTATTTAATATATTTAAAATATTGAATTTATATATTAGAGAAACTAAAACTATAATTGAATTTAAAAAAAGTAATTTTAAAAAAATATTATTTTTAAAAACTATGTCTATGCTTTAATACCCATATAATATACAACACAAATTAATTATAAATTGATACATCTAACTATACTTAAATATTAATTATTATTTTTTATTAATTGATATGTTCATTCATAATTATAAATAAAATATTATATAAATTTATTAAAAATAAAAATGATGAGTGATTTATATTATACAAAATTTAAGAAATAAAATAATTTAGTAAAATTTTTATTAGTTAGATGTCAAATTTTTTATTTTTTTAATTATATATAAATTTATTAAATTAATACAACAGAGTTTAAAAATAAAAAAAGAAAAAGCATAAATGATCAACTTTTATAAATTGAATTGATTGACAATTTGGCGAGGAAGTACCGACTCCAAATAAGGATGGAAACAATGACATGTTGCACACTTCTGTAGTATTTGACAGCATTGTTGTACATTGGAGAATTTGGGACATTGAATCCAACACTGCTTGTCAATAGGCTATACATGCATTAGAAGGCGATGACTCCCCCCAGAGCTTTAGCCATTGTGCAATGTAGAGCATTTTACATTTTGCTATTATACAACGAATTTCTAACCATTGTGCTACAACGGCTTTCTAAATATTTTATATATTTTATACCACTGTAAATATTTATCTCAAGTTTTCATTTTTCAATCAAATTCAATTCATACAACAAATATTTATTCTTTCTCTCTTTAATCTTATTCTCATAATTTTCATTTCCTCTTTTAGTAGCATCTAAAAGTTAAAGAGAAAGTAAAGTGGAACTAGAGTGAGAGCATAATCTATAAATTGTATTTTTATTTATTTTATGTTTGATTAACATTCTTGTATTTTGTATGTAATGTTTTATTTCTTCATTTGTGTAAAATGTAGAGTTTTTGCTAGTTTTCTTGTCTATTATTTTGATTGTCTTCTTTGCCTTCAATATTCTTACATGGAGGTAAGCTTAAATTGCTACTTTGATTTATCATTTGCTTCACAAAATCTATATATAATGTTAATTTTTGTTTTTGGAATATTATGTTCATTTGAAATTTTTTATTACTATTATTGTTGCTACATTATTTTTGTATATTTTATTGCAACATTTGATTTGAAAAATCTTATTACTACTATTGATGCTACTAAATTATTTTTAAGATTTTTTTTAGAATATGATATTTCTATAATATTGCAATATGTGTATGGTATAATATAATATGATAGCTTTCTATTTTATGTGTATTTTCAAATATGCTATTTCATATATGGTAGAATATAAATTTTTTATATGTGCATGATACAATACAATTTCTTATAATAGTTTTGTCCATTTTGATTGTAATTTTTATGATATAAATGTAATTTGATACAATTTGTTTTAAGAAATTATAATTTTTTAAAAATCTACACAATGAGAATATATAAATGTAAAAATGAAAATATAATAATAAATCATAATTCTAGTAAAAAATCTATTACATTATAAAATTAAAATTAAGGAAACTAATTATATATGAAAGTAAGACATGAATTAAAAGATTAACGTAACTATAATATATGAATGTAAGTAATGAAAAAAAATTGGCTAAATCTTAACATCATTAAAAAATTTATTAAATGATGGAAGAAACTATGAGGACAATAATTTATAAAAATTTTAAGAATTTAGAGTAAGATATATATATATATACATACACACACATAAACACATTGTGCTGTAAAGTTGTATATGGAAAATTTTAATATTTTTTACATATTTGAACAAAAGAAAATATTTTTTGAAAAAATTGAACTTTTCTATTTTAAATGTTAGTTTCATAATATGATTATAATTTGATAAAATTGCAAAAGTGTTATAAACTTTGGTAAATTTTACATGACGAGAACATAAAAACATAGAAAATGTTAAACTAATAATAAATTATATATAACTTAGCACAAAAAAAATTATGAAATTATAAAATTAAAATTGAGAATATTACATATAATGGAAGGACATAATATTAAAAATTATAGGGAAAACATATGTATATAAATAATTGAAAAAATTGAACAAATCCTAACTTTATATAATTTGTTTAATTTTGTAAAAAAATTATGATGACTAAAAATTATAAAAATTTATAAACTCCAAAGTTAAAAATTGTTGAATTAGTGAATAAGATATAAATATTAAGAGTGCTTTGATACAAAAAAATTTTATTGTAGTTTAATAATTATGATTTGTTGACTTTTATAAAGCACTCGACCATGTGTCAAGCATTGGAAATGATTCCTAACTTCATGTCAACAATAACAAATTTAGATATGAAAGATTGAAATTCATGCAAGACTCGTAGCTTTGAAGAAATGATGTACACACTTGTTTATTCAAAGGTGACTATATAAGACAGGAAATGAAAAGCGATAATTGTCTTCATTGCTATCTTGAAGCTATTCCTTACATTCATACCCATAGTCTCTCGAGACCATTATTGATGAGACCTTGTAGAAATACTTACTCCTCCTTGTCATCAGCACTTTTTAACCATAATGAGAAGTTCACTACTAACATATACTTGTTTTTCAATTCAACACAAAATGCCTTCTAACAAGTTTAGAATTTAGGGTTTATTATATTGTAATTGTATTTCATACTTTCTAATGAATGCATATTTTTTAACTTTATAGCTTATTATTTATATTCATTTTATACAAGTGTTTTCATCTCAATCAAATATGTATTTATATGAAATATATTTATGATTTTACCAAATAGAAATTCTACTTAAAATATGTGTAAATTAAGAATAAAGATGTAAAATAACTTTTAAATATTTTCTTAGTCTTTTATGATAATTTTGTAATTAAATAAGTTTTTTTGTTATTTATTCAACTAGCCACACTTATTTCTTCATTTTCCTTAAACTCGAAAGCAACTTTTAAAAATATAATTTTTTAAACAATTTTAATTTAAAAATAATATATTTATATAGACTCTAAGTAATTAAGAACTTTTGTAAAAATTTGGAAAAGCTTAAATAGTAGACTATAAAATGTTTTACTAAGTATTAATAATTAAATTAAATGATAAAAGATCAATGTAAACTCCCAAAATAGTTTGTCATGCTAGCATTTTTCAAAGCATAATTTTAAGTAAATTATTAATATATCGATCATTTCTTATAACATAAACTCCCCTTCTAGCCATAGTCTTATACAATTATTGAATAATTGAAGTCAACAAAATTAATTTATGATTCATAAATTATAATTAACTATATTGTTAAATTAAAAAATCAATTTTTATTCTCTACTTTGGCAAGTGTTAAAAAATTTTTATCTTCCATTGCTATATGAATTTTATATAAATTCAATTTATGTAAAATTGATAAAATAATATATTTCAAAAAATATTATCAATAGTTATGCGGATCATGTACATTCTATTTCACAAAAAAAAATCCTAACTAAGTTATCATGAAATATAGGTTAGAAGTAAGAGAATTATTTAATATGTTGTGGATCACAAGCTTATCTTTTATTTATATGTAAAAATAAAAAATTAGTGTAAATTATTTTTAAATTATGCTAAATGCCATATGCTTATTTTGCATTTATAATTTTTAATTTATGTGTAAAAATCATAAATTAGAGTAAATTATTTTTAACTAATATGTCAAGGTATACCAAGTTGAGCAATGACAAGAACTAGCTTGACATGTAGGGGGCTTATGTTTAGTTCCTTTATCACTAGAGGAATAAGCAAATTTTTTATTTAGAATTTAGTTTTCTTGCGCAACTGTGCAAGATAGTCTCTAACTGGCACATATTTTGGGTCTTCGTACGACTATATATTATTTTTTATTATTAATATAAGAATAATATATAATAAAAATATTAAATTTTAATTTATTATATTTATTTTACAATCATACCTATAATTTTATAAATAAAAAATTTCTAGTGTGTTCAATAAATATAAAATTACATATATATAATATAATGAATCAAACTTATTTTAATTATTTTATTCAATCATTAATATACAATAATAATATTGTCAACATTGAATGGTTATTTGATAAGGATAAGTGGTTAATTTTATTGGGAAAGGCAATCATGGTGGTTGCACAATTACTGACAACAATGTCATTGTTGATTAAATTTTAAAAATTTGAATTTCAAGAATCTTTTTATAATGATATGTCACTGTAATAGGACTAACAGAAAGCAAGTAGGTGCAAGCTAGCACCAATATTTGAGCTAACCTTTTTATGATGATTGAAATTTACAATTAGCAATGACTAAATTAAATATCATTGCTAATTGAAAATTCTATAAAAGACGCAATTAATGACAATGTAAAAGAGGAAAAAAAGAGAGGAAGAAGAAAGAGAGGATGATCAACAGTTTAAAGTTAGTTTGTAATGCCTTTTTTGTTATTTCATGCATTTTGTGATCCTTTATTTTATTTTATAATACTAATTTTATGTATTTATTAGTTACTACTATTGTCCATTCATTTTTTTCTTCCATTAAGGTAGATAGAAAATAAATCTACTAAAAATTTATTTGATGGATTGTAAACGGATTGTAGTATGTTTGTAGAGTACACTTATATAATTTTTTAAAGTATTAGTTATTGAATTGTCATATTGCATCTAATATCTTTATTTCAATTATATAGTTACACATATTATATAATTATGATATATTGGTGAATGTGTTGTTTTTGTTTTGGCATATTTTTTGTATACTTAATGGTCATATGAGCACGTTAAGATGATATTTTGATAGTTATGTGATTCTTGCACTTAGAATAGGATTGTTGTATTTCATTATTAATATTAAAATTTTAGTCATAATACACAAAATATGAAAAAATCTTCATGACATAAGAATTTTAAAATATTGTGAGCTGTAATATAATATAAAATTTTAAAGAAAAATAAAATGTAGTATAAAAGATGAATTATTGAAAAAATGAATATTGAATATAAATTTTAGTGTAAAAGAAGAAGTTTAACATAAAAAATAAGTATATTATAATTTAAGGTTTAAAAAATCTTTTAAATTATGTTTTATTTGTCATAAAAATTAAGTACTTTATTTTTTATGTTCAAATTCTACTAATAAAAAACAAAATATAATGTAAAAGAAGAATTTTAACATAATAAAAATTAAATGTTTTAAAAATATAATAAGATATTATACAAAGAATTAATAAAAAAATAACATATAATATACTTTTTACGTAAAATAAGAATATCAAAAGTAAGTAAAAGAAGAATTTTAACATCCAAGTTTAGTATATATATATTATATATATTATATTGAATGTAAGATATTAAATATAATATTATATTAAATATAGCGTAAAATAAGAATTTTAACATAAAAATCCAACATATTATATTTTGTTTTTAAAAAATTCTTCTATCACATAAAAATTTTAAAAAACTAAAATATAATATACTTTTTGGATAAATTATTCAAATTAAAAGTAACATAAAAGAAGAATTTCAATGTAAAAATTGAATATAACATATTGACACTAAAATGTAACATAAAAGAAGAATTATAACATAAATTTTAAATACTTAATTCTTATAAAAAAATTATGATACGAAAAAAAATTGATAAAAAATTAACAATACTTTTTAGGCAAATTAAAAAAAATAAAAATTATAGCCACTTTAATAGTAAAAAATTGAAAATGAAAAATCTTAACATGGAAATCACTTTTCTATTAATCAGGAAAAAATTTATAATGTAGAGGAAGAATTTTAATATAATGAAATGGATTACTTAATAAATCACCACATTGGTGATCACCGTTGATAACAAAATGTCTATTGACAAGAGTTGAATAACTTTGTGTGATCGCTTATCTGATGAGTAATGAAATAGTACAACAACATTTATTGAAAAGGCCAAAATTTTCATCTATCAAAATGAGTTAAGAAGATGCCCATTCACTAAGTATATAAATGTGTTATTTTAGGATGTAAAAACCATGTTCACATATATAATAGAGCACACAAATTTGATTCATTTTACAAAAAAATGGGTTCACCATGGTGAAACAATTGCATCATTTAAGGTTTAAAGTCTTAAATTTCAAACAATATTCCATGTGTTCTAATAAATATTTTCTAATGGGAAGAATTGACTCTCTTTCATGTTTAGGAATATCTTTATTAAAGATAGCAATATATTTAACTTGAATATATTGTGATAAATGTTGATTATGTGGCATAAAAATAATTATTCATAACTATAGCTATTGCTAATGCTCATTATCATGGAGGTGATGGAAAAGGTGACCCATCAAAGGGCCTCTCTTACATTTCTGACTGATGCAAATTAGGTAAAATTGCTTATAATTACATTATATGATATTTTCATTTACATATATTTGTCTAATTGGTAAATTTTTTTTTAAATTTTCAATACCTATGAATAAATGTTCCAAAAATAGAAAGATTAGCCTTAACAAAACATTAAAGAAATTCGGTAAACCACTACCCTTGCAATTTGATCCTACCACCTGGCAACCTTTGAATTTAAACCATGAGAAATTGCCATAATTGGTAGGGATGTTGATCAAAATGCACTACAAGCCATTCCATAGGAATTGGTTGGTAGTACCTGAGGAGCAAAAGGCTCATATCATTGAGTCCTTCCATGTAAGTATTAACTTATTTCATATATTAACTTATGATATGAAATAATCATCATTTTGATGGATTCTTTTGTTACATGTCTTTAAATGAAAGAATAATTTGAATGGATAGAAGTTCTATAAGGGAAGATGTAACATATCTATAATTGCATCCGGCGTAGTGCAGTTAATATCTATAGGGATTAGAAATATAGATTGTATGATTATTACTTGGTGCATGAAAGAGTGATATTCAATGCTTTAGGTAGGCGGCACTAGCAGATATGCCTAAAGAGTTACATATTATATGTCATTTTTTAAATTCTAAGCTTACTAGCAACTTTTCTAATGCGTGTTATTTGTTCTTTGGATTTGTAAGAGAAAACTAGGAGAAATATACAGAATAAGGCACAAAGAAAGTATAATGATAAACACGGATTGAAGTTTATAGTAACATATTGATACAATAAAGTATGCTAAGTAAACATTAGTTATATTTAGCACGATGCCATTTAATTTTTCCATTTATCTTTTTCTTTTAAAATTGGCCTATAGAAATAAGATGATAGGTCAACTACAATTGGTAATGAATAACTTCATTGACCATTATACCAAACTATTAAAGATGTGGGTTTTGGAAGAGGCTTAGGCTAATTATCTTTGTATTATTTTTTTTTATTTTTGCTTTTTGTTCTTTTGACAACTTACATAATCATTCAAATAATTTATCTTTAAAAAAATACATAAGTATAGATGTAGGAGTAGGCTACTTAGCTACAGATGCAAGCAAATTATTAACTTACCTTATCGAGTGCCTCCATGAGTCAATTTGATGAGTTTGTTATTGTCCTAGAGGTATTGGATGCTTGTTAAGGGCAAAAAAAAAAAGGGTTAGTTGTGTGCTTTGAGGGACACCCAATGATGGCACCTTACTTAACACTTCATCAATTGCAACATATCCTCCTCACTCTCGAAATGATGCTCCTTTTCTTGATGGCATCCACCAATACATCATCCAAAGTTAACAGGAACTTCTTTCTCACTAGTAGCAAACCATGGACTAATTGATGTGGCATGTGGTACTAGTTGTGAGGCTTGCCATTCCACCACCGCCTTTTACTAACATTTAATTTGTCTTTCCCTTAACCTTAATGAGCAAGTTCATTTTATGACCACCTACACTTACACCCAAGCCTTGGCCTTAGCCTCAAGGTGCCAAGTAATCCCAACCCTAACCACAAGATCACTAACAAAATAATTACTATTGACTTTTTGATGAGTCGGAGTGATTTTATGTATTTTATTTCTTTATTTTGACATTATTTCATACTCTTCTATATAGATATAATTTTCATTATTTTATATCATTCCAAATTTTTCATGCATATAAATTTTATTTTTTATTTATTTTAGTATTATAATATAACATAAATATTTAAAATTTAAATTATATTGAATTTAATAAATAAATGATTAATAATATCTTACAAATTTTTTTTTAAAAAAATAATTTTAAAAATTAAAATAAAAAATCTATAGCAATAACATTATCATTAGTATAGATACTTTTATTTTTAAATTATAAAAATATCTCTATACTTAATGACGACAAATATCGTTAGCAAAATAGTTGCCATGTTAGCAAATATATAGTGATAACATATGGTTATCATGCTAAATATTATCGACATGGTACATTAATATTAGGGGTGAGATTTTCCAATGACACTTGTTGTTGTAATAGGCCCACATGACCACTAGGCATGAATATATAATGATAACATATTTCTAATGACAATATCATCGATATATTATACAATGATAATATCTTCACTTATGGCGATGATAAATGTTGTCACAATAGGACTCGTCCCTTGCAGTGGAAATGCTGCACCTAATGACCATGTTACTTTTATTGGAGAATATTAGTAGTACCATAATGGAGTGGAAGTAAGTCACCTAACCTGTAAGTTCTTATTGGTCTAACCTTTATCTAGCCTAAGCCTAGTTTAATCTTGCATATTTGTAAAATAGAACAAGTTAGGGTCAAATTTTTTGTTTGTTTTAAAAAACAAGTTAGGTCATTAAAACATAGCCTAATAGTTGTCAAACTATATTTTTAAATATTAAATTATATAATATATAAATATATATTTATTAGAAGAAAATATATATTTAAAAATGTATATGAAAGATTCTTATATATATTATCTTTTAATTTTAAATTATATTTTAATTACTTAAATAATGATTTATAATTATTATTGTGATATTTATGTTTATTTTGGGATCAAATTAAACTTAAGTTTAGTTCAAATCGAGTCGAGCTTTGAACTTTTCAAATTTTAGTCAAATTAAGTTCAAATTAAAATATTATCATTAGTTCGAGTTTGAACAACTTTTTATGTTAGTTTAATTATTTTTAATAATATCAAAATTTAAACTGACTTAACTTAGTTCTACTCCTAAGGTATTTTTTTAGAATATTTACTAATTATTAATAAACCTATTTATAATAATAAATCTAATTGGACCTTGAAAAAATTATGCATGAATTAGGTGAGGTTAAATTTTAAACGTACCATAAGCCTATAGATTAAGGCAAATCCTTTTTTTTTTTTGCAAGTATAGCTTCTTTTATGCAAAATCTAACTTAAGCTAACATTCTTCTACCCCTAATATCATATGATAAAAGTAGTCTAACTCTAATTTTTTTTTAATAAAAAATTCCTTTATGTAAATAAAGTGTTAATAAAGCAAATAACAAATAATCCAATTTCAACACTTGACATGTTCACATGCATGTTTCATTGCATGGAATGGAGGAGCATAAAAATTAAAAAGAAAATGACTAAAAAATTTATTTGCATAAAAATTGGAAAGAAAATGACTAAAAAATTTATTTGGTTAACATCGTGAAGTGAACATCCATTGTGGAGAAAAATGATTATACCTTTCATTCTATCACTAAAAAAACTAGCCTTCTAACACTTTTGTTGTTTGTATTTTTTGGGATTTTAGGATTATTCTATAATAACAAGGCCACTTTTATACTGTAATGTGTTGCATAAGATGCAATAGCTAGGGTGCCACCATCTTAATGACCAATGGCAATAAAATTCGTTGTTAGCTATTGATTAGCATTTGGGTTTTCACCTAGTCAAATAGTGATTAAAAATTAAAAGGTTAAAATGTGATAATTGCACATAAGGGCTTGGAATTTGCAAATGAGCCCTTTTTTAATGTTGATTCCCTTCCATGCTCGATTTTTATTGTTCAATCCAAAGAGTATGGAGAAAATAAGGTTAAAAAAAGTGATCTATATGTGGAGGATGTAACTATCTATTGAATAAGTGCAGGAGACAAGGATGAAAATGCTAGTTATTATGTACACTGATCATCCTCTTTCAATCAGAGACTTTAAATTAACCAATCAAAATAATGTTAGTATCTTCCACAATGATGTATTTTCTATAAAATAATCAATAAGTTATAAGTAGAATAATTAGAATTTAATTGAAGAACTTATTACCCAATAAGGGTGTTATTTATTATTGTGATCTTGTTCTATAAGGATGAAAGAACCTAAAATCGAACTTAAGCTTTACTAGTGGTTTAGGATTTAGTTGTAAGTTGAAGAAAGAATCCACATTATTAATGGAATGAAATAAGTAAAAGTGGAATTCATTTATTTGATGTAAAATAGATTATTGATACATTACCTAGAGTGATACAAGGTTAGATAAATTTTATAAACTAAAATTAAACATTTCAAAAGTTGGTGATTAATTATATCAATATCAACTCGAGTTTAGTTTAATAATTTTTTTTTACTTTTTACTTATGAAAGAAATATGTGTTATGTGATTGCTATGGATCAAGAAGCACACCAATGAGTGACCTAATATTATGTTATGTAAAGGTCAATTTATTAGGCTCACTATTATTGCATTTAACAATACATCAATAATTTTAATCATATAATGGCATGTTAGATAGTGCTTTAGCTTACTAGTTATCCCAGTCTAAACATTAATCATTTTATGATTATAGGTTTGTTGATATTCCTTTAGCTTGTTGAGCTTTAATTGGAAACATTCCAAATGACATTTGCTCATATGTTACATGTTATATGTATTGCCTCTTATTCTAATTGTATTGCTAAGAGTTTTAGGAGTTTTACCTTAATATTAGCCGACTCCTCCATATGTAGGTTTCTATTTGTGTACTCAAAAACTTATATTTGAATTTACTTTGATAAGTGGTATTTATACTACAAAGTCAAATAGAACATAAGTTCATATACACATTCATTGCTTTCTAATATATATATACATATATATACATACACAAAAAAATAGACACACATACATATACACACACTTTTAAACTTTTAAAGTTATTTGATTACTTCCATGTTGCTATTATTGCATTAAGAATCTACATTTCAAGCATGAACTCAGCATCTTTCTTACCAAATCCATTTGCTTGCTTGTAATTGATGCAATGACATAATTCTGTGTAGGTAGTCCTCATATGTACATATACATGCCTACAAAGAGGAGAAAAGCCTCATTAAAATCAAAAGAAGAATTGCAGCTTTACTATACTTTAGTTTTTAATCATAAGTTGGATGTAGTTGGATTCAGTTATATCTTAGATGAAATGATCTTATTCCTAAACAATAAAGAAAGTTATAAATTGATTGCTCTTTAGTAATATGATGCAAGCAAAATTTTCTTTTTCTATCCAAAAAAAGGAAAAATGTAAACACTTTTATATAAATATTCTTGACCATTATTGAGTAATTTTACAAAATAAGTGTTTCTAACCACTTGAAACTACCTCTCAACCAAGCTTTTGTTAGCTTTCTCATCCTAAGAAAAGTCCTTTAAACTTGGGCCTAATAATTTGCATATTCTCTATTCCAACAACTTTATATGAATTAACAATGGGAGAAAGTTAAGTCTTGTAGAGCATTAATTAAAAAACTTACATGGTTTTGGATTTGCTATAGTAATACACTTTGCAAGTGTTCATACAACTTTGTCACATAAAAGCAATTATTAGGGTTCATTAGTTATAGTTAATAAAAAAAGATCTCATTTGTGGTCTTGAGGAGGAACTATGGTGGTTATCGAGATCAAGGTAGGTTTATATGTTTACCTCCCATATAGCCTTCTTATATTTGGTGCCTTATAGCTATAATGCCACTATAACCATAATTTATTGAAATTATGTGAAACAAACATATACCCTACAAAGTTGAATTGTGAAGAAAATCTAAGCTCGCTACTATAGCATATGTAATGTCCCGAATTTTCAATTCTATTATTTGAATCTTTAATTTCTGAGGCTGTAGAAACGAAGAGCATGTTTGAATTAGCCTGGTGGGTGAATCTCAAGTTGAAAGGAATAAAGTGTAAGGGTAAACGGAATTTTGAAGGAAAACGGATAGTAGGGAAAGAATTAATTTCCCTAAATAGTATGAATGATTAGAGGAGGTTAGGAAACCCTAAAAAGGGAAGTTGTCTGAGTCTGAAAGTGTAAGGAATTTTAAATAGACAGAAACCCTATGGACTAATTTGCAAAAGTGTAGAATCGGGTGTGGTTAAAGTGAAAATAATTAAGGATTTGGGATCTAATGTGAATAACCAAGAGTTTGGGGTGCAATATATGATTTTAATTAGTGTAACCAATGGTTTTATGACAAGTGTCATTATTAGAAAAATAATGGCAAGAATACCCTTCTTAATTAGTGAAAAAGGACTAAAATACCCTTGAAAATCTCAAAAATGACCAATATACCCCTAGAGCTTCATGAAAACTCTACCACCTTCTCCATTCTCCAAAAAGCTGCAGCAAACCCTCCATGAAAGCAAGCTTAACGTGTGAGAGAGAAGGAAGAGAGAGAAAGTTTCTTTTGAGTTTTTCACCCCAAAATACTAAGATTCAAGCTAAGGTGTAGAAGGGAAAATTGCTCCTCTCATCAAGCTCTATCTATTGGTGTCTCTAGATTAAGGAAAAGCCCAAGTTTGATCAAGTTTAGGGAGCTCCAAGTGAGGGTTCTCAAGTTGCACCAAGAAGTAAAAATGATCTCCTCTAAGAGCTCTTTAATGTACTCTTCTTAGTTTCTTGAAATCTTGAAGTTGATAAAGTCAAGGGTGATTGAACATGGAGTTTAGGAGGATTTGAACATGTTTGATGATGTTTTGGATGTTGTAGTGTTGATTTATGGCTTTGGTTTGTTGTAAAAACAACAAGAAACCATGGTTATACACCTGGGTTTTTAGGGTATAATGATGCATGTGTAGTATGGGTATAATATGTTTGCAACTTAGCTAAAAATGATGAAGTTAGATAACTTTATGAAGTTATGGAAGTGTTTGTGTGTATTTGCCTTTTTGAGAAGCTGAAACCATAATATGGGAAAGAAGGAAGGAAGGAGTGTTAGTGTTTTAAGTGTTTTCTGAGGATCAGTGAAGTACACGGGGTAGAACACGGCCCGTGTTATACCCCGTGTTCCTCGTCGAAGCTGATCAGTGTGCTACACGGGGTGTAACACTCCCCGTGTTTACCTCAGGACTGAAGGGCAGTAATGTACACGGGGTAGAACACGACCCGTGTTCACCCCCGTGTTCTTCTCTGATTAAGCCAATGAAGCTTCGAAGCCATCCAGTGAGAAACACGGCCCTGAACACGAGGTATGGGACCCCCGTGTTCTTTGCTAAGTGAACTTTTTGGCTTGATTTCTTCATGTTTTGCATGGCTTTGCCCTTGGATCCTTTTCTAATGTTCTTATGTGTTAGTTCAAGGTTGGAAAGTGAAGTTTAGAGCATCTAAATATACATTTAATTAGGTGGAGAAAGTAAAGAATACATGAGGATTAGGGAAAGTGATAATGTTCTAATATAAGCTATGATGTGTATTTGTATAGACTGAGGAGTGTCATCTTGCAAAGGCAAGAGAAAGTGTAAAGGAGTTATTGGTGAGAGCAAAAAGGGACATCACATTGGAAGCTTGTGAAAGGTAGCTAGCTTTATCCTTAAGCTTTGTTTTCTATTTACATGATTTTATGTGTTTTATCCATTGTATGGAATGAGAATGATATTGCAAGTGTTGTGGCACAACCCGAGAAGACAGTAGAATACTGTGATTGGCCTATGGCTCGGGACCCTCGGGGATAATAGTGCATTGTTGTGTGTGGAACCTATGGCCAGGGACCTCGGGAAGATAGTGTGATACTGTGTTAGGCCTTTTGGCACGGGAACCCCGGGAAGACAGCGTGATGCTGTATGAGGCCTGAGTACGATTGTTTGTGATGGCCATCTAGACATTGTGATAAATCCTTGAATGGGATTGATGATTGTTGTGAATTGTTGTGTGTGTGATGCGTGTTTCCTACAATAGTAAAATATTGAATATGTTGATGAATGATTATCGAATTTCAAAACGTATGTCTTAATTGCTTAAGGATCTGGAATGGCTTGAAATGTTTTTATGGTAATAGCTAGCTACTGGGAAACTTTGTTTCTTATGTTTTCTGTATTGTGACTAACCATTCCAGGTGATGCTTCCAAGGGCTCTTATGAGAAAGGGCAATAGTATTTGAAGTTGTAAATACTTTTATAGTTGATGACATTGTATATGATGGATGTACAATTTGTAAAGTTGAACTTGTGAGTAATTATATGGCTTTTCAGCTTATGTATGAAGTATAGAAATTTGAGATATTCCGAGTAATTTGGAGTAAATGACATTTTAGTATGCGTTAATTATCTATTAAATGAGGAATAAGGCGTTATTAAGTAAGGGAGTTACAGCATAGGCCATAATACTATCATAAAAGATGAAAAAAAAAAGCAAATTTGGTTTGTTCTATAGATTCACAACTTCTTTATTTCTTTATCATAGAATGTAGTTATTTACAATAGTAAAATTTCAGTTAAATTGATCCTAATAATAACAATCAAACCTTATTTCATTAGACGTGATTGGCTATATGGATTAAACAATAAATATATAATTAAGATATATGGTAGAAAGTGTCCATTCTATTATTTTAGACATAAATTATGATATAACCTTAGTCTAATTGGTTGGTTATTAAATAGCCAACTGGTGATAAACAACCTCACTATATGAATTAACAAGCAAGTAATGAATTAATAAGCACATACCATTAATTAATATACAACATAGACAAATGGCTTTTCAAAAAAATAGAAGAATAAATAAAAAGGATGGTATTATCAAGAAAATACAATAAATTGCATTTTGGATGCTGTAAAGCAGCATTTTAAAAAGATATTAACCCTAAAACAAAATAATATTTACCATCAGTATTTGTTAGAAACCTTATTTCATTATGAAAAGTAGCATGTTAATAAAGAGAAACTTCACTCATATATTTGTTTAGAATGAGCTTTACAATGGTGTTAAGAGGCTATGCATTGCTGTTAGCAAAAAGAATAAACAAAAAATAGGTTTTAGAGCACATTTCTTTTATTTAGGCTCCTTATATTATCATACAAACTGAGGGATTATATGAATTTTAGCTATGGGTATTGGAAGAAAGTATTAATGAAAGTAAAACATCAAAAGTTAGAACTAGTTCTAATATGAAGTCCACAACTAAAAACTAAATTTTCACTCTTTAGTAGCACTTATAGCACCTAAATCCACATATAGCTCCAATTCTTGACAAATGAATTAGCTAGAAAAATCAAATATTATTCAAGCCTTGAGTTAAATCTCAAAACTTAAATCTAATGAATGGAAATTCATGAATATGTAAGGATGTGAAAAGTTCTAAGATGATTAGCAGCTATCTTATTGTTTTGTTATCAATTTGTGCTTAAGGTTGTGGGACTGGTGAGAATTCTTGATAGAAAAATGCTCATCCTACAATCCATTCACAATTGTACATGTGGTACATTTTGAGTTAGATTGGCTTTAATAGCTTTAAAGTAGGTAAGTTAATTCAAATTGTACTATGTATGTAGTTAAAAAATGGTTAAGTGGTGGTTGTGAAAATAGTATACTTCTCTTGGTACATCCATCTATAATAATTTACTTACATCATATTATAAAAAGAACAAAACCATAATACTTCTAATAGGTGTCCAACTTTTTTAATATAAACATTTTCTAATCTTATTATTGGTTATTGATTTTTCTAAGACCAGAATACTTTAGCATGCCAAAAAAGAATATATCTATTTAGCAATTTTTATTAGTCAAAATGGTTCACAGAAAATCAAAATTCAGCAACTTTTTATTCATATAATATGACTATGACTGAAATACTACTTTCACCTTTCCAATGATCTTGCTATAGAGGGCAATCCCATCTTTCATTATAATTTCAAAATGTTTTGTTGTATCTTAACTCTATAAGATTATTTTAGCATTTGATCATAATGACAGGAAAAAGAATTGTTTGTAGCCAACAAATTGTCACATAACATGCATAGAATGAGCTTGTAGGTTATAAAATTATGATATAAGATCAGCTTTTCCCTTTTCTAAAATGCAAATTTCATAAGACAAAATGGTAGCTAGAAAAGAATTATCTTGAAAACTTTACGCACACTTCTTTAAAATTATGAAACTAATTAGAGTTCACACTCTTACATCTCAAGCATTAAGCAAATAAAGTAAATGAGCCTAGTTTGCCCACAATGTGTCTGAACTAAACTAAATTTTAAGTTTATACATCCAATTGAGATTGACACTTAAAGATGAAAAATTTATTGTTATTATTATGATTATTGTGGATATGAAGTATTTGTCATCATTATTCCAATTAGCAGGTTCATATTTATTATAAGTTTTACAACTTATAGCATACAAAAGTACAACATTTATCAAAATGGTACCAAATAAATAGAATATAGTCATAGAAGAGATTCAGCAATTCATATTATCCTTTCTTCTTGTCATGAAAAGACATTTTATAAGTTTAATTGTAGTTCAGTTAAAAAAAAAAGGGTACAATACAATCTATCTATTAATAAGTAAATCGAGAAATGTTAAATTTACGGGATATATAATCGAAAACTGACTAAAACATATAGCCAAATAAGATCCCTAGAAACAGTCATGGTCACTATCATGGTCATTATACACCCAATGACCCAGACAGTCGCACACTTGTACAATAATTTAAAGATTTTAGAGCAGCAAATTTCCTTATTTGTTAGGTTCTCTATTAATTTAAAGAAAAAACAAACTTAGTTCTATATTATTTCATCATCATGTAATTCCTGATAGATAGAATCAATGGTTCATGGGAATTAAAAACGATTTTGCATCCTTTATAGCATCTACGAGGATATAAAAAATACGATATTAGAGGACGTTATACTAATATTTGGCAGAAACGAAACTGATTGTTGGGTACCTTATATGTTATTATGCATACGAAATCACAATATTCAAGAAATATAGATATTGAAACCATAGTTTTGAATAACCAATATGGTTAACTTGGTTAGATTGACAAATCTCCGCTTAAAATATAAAAAATAAATTTGAAAATAGTTATTCAATTTCTACACTAAGTACAGAAGCAAGACTCATAGGACCAAAAGTCAGTACGAAGCTTACCAAGACTACCTTCCTCCCATGTTGAACTACATCTAGTTCAAATTAGCGTTCCATTATGCCTCAGTTCTTCACAGCAACTGTCGTCCGTCCTATGAGTTTTGGTTAGGTTTCGATCTACAGTTTGCCATACAGAGCGTTCTTTTTAACTCTTCCATTCTTCGCATGGAAACACATAGCTTAATTCGTCTACTCGATGCCATGGCTTTACTCAAAAATCATGCTGTAATAACCAGACATTTGAGGGTCAATCTGCAATGCGGTGAGGGCTCTTTTGGTGACTGCCTATGCAACATCTGCTCGTTTGCACCACAGAAATGTCTTCTAGTGATAAATTACAGACACTTTTTTTTTTTTGAAAGCATTTTGTTAATTATAAATTTAGTAATAGAACTCAAAATAGAATATTTATGTACTATCTGTAGAAACTTATATTATGTTTATTATACAAATTATTGACAATGAAATAAAATTTAATAAATAGTTATTATATAACAAAAATTATTTGTTAATTAGAATTTTGATAATGATAGATTCCAGAAAATTGATATTTTTACTATTTATTTTATAAATATGTTTTGCAATTTGATAATAGAAGTTGATAAATAATTTATTATTTTTATGATAAAGACATTATTAATTATCATTGCTTGCTTTTTCTTCATTTTATTTTTTACATTATTTTGTACTACCAAATATAAAGAAGAAATGGAATAGTCATTCTCTTCATTTATGTACTAAACAAAATTATAAAATGTTGACCCATTTGATTAAATTCTCATTCCTGTACTTGTCCATTCATTTTTATTTCATCTAATCAATAACTACATAAATAAGTAAACTTGATCCATACTATAGGCCGGCATATTGTATATTTTTTTCCTTTGGAAGATTATACTCCTATAGGTATGTATTCGAAGAAATTCATGTTCATACTTGATCTTACGAGAATTACTTCGGTACTACTTCTGAATAAAAAATATTGTATTAATATAGTTTTTTATGAATTATATAAAGAAATTTTATAAAATTTCATAATTTTTTTATATGACATAAATTATATAAAGTATAATTATTTATATAAAATTTGTAATTTTTATATTGTAATTCTACAACAAAATAACTTAATGAATTATTATAAGATCTTGTAAAAAAATATCAATTTTACATAAAATATAAAAAATTATATACAATTCATAATAATCATACGGATAAGTTTTATTTTGAAGGCATATGGAAAAAGTTGTGTGTACGTCAAAGATGAGGTAAGGAGCGCTTTTTTTTTTTTTTTCCTTCTTTTATATTGAATCAATAATATTATACCAGTGTATTACTAAATGTAATTGTTAACTAAATATACGAAATTTAACTTTTCAAAAAAAAAAAACTGAATTAATAATATAGCAGCATGCTACTAATTCAGTGATATAACTTCTCCCTCTCACACACACTCTTTCGTTTTTTGGGCCCAGATGGCAGTCCCTCAGCGGGCTTTCGCCGAAGTACGCAGGGCGATGCAAGGGATGGGAGCCATCAGTGTCCTCGTTCCCGTCCTATGGTGGACATGCTGTGGCTGTCATGACCTTGACAAGTTTACTTACTTACACAGTCAATAAAACCCATGTGCCATAGCCTACAATTTAGCGGCCTTTTATATGGACATGGACGTTGATTCTAAATTTTAGATGGAAAAAAAAAAAGAAAATAAGGAAAAAAAATTAATTTTTTTATTTGAATAAAGAGAAAAAAGAGAGAAAAATGTTAAAAACAAAATTTGAAATTATAAATTTATAATCAATTCAAATTTCAAAATTTTTTCTTCTTTAATTTTTTTTTAAATTAAAAAAATTTTTCATCCCTTTGTTCTCTTCACCTTCTAACCAAACAAAGGTAAAAGACTCTAATATGCTTGGGGAATAGGCGGAAATCTCTTGTTTAGCTAAAAGAAGATAGATTATAAAAATAAACAAAAATGTTGACAACTAATTATTACTAAGGATTTAACATATATCTTCAAATAATAAAATTAAATATTTTATTTTTATTTTTAATAATAAACTAAATCATAATATTTAATAATAGAATCATATTTAATATTTTATTTTTATTTTTTATTTTTATTTTAATAAAATATTTAATGTATATTATATTATTAAAAATAAAAAATAAAGCATTTAATATGATTAGTTAGGATATACATTTAATGCTTAACAAAAATCTCAAAACTATTATTAGCGTTTGCCAAAAATAAATTATACTTATCTCCTTAGAAATTTAATTTAATTATACTCATAGTATTTATATTTTTTAAATATATATTAGTTTTCTTTCTATTTTATTTTTAATATACACTCATCTCTCCTAATTTTAAAAAACAAAGGGGTGAGTTTATATTTTATAAAATAAAATAGATATAAGTATAATTAGATTGAACCTTATAGAAGGTAAATATAATTTATCTAAACAGGTACAGGGAATGAAGGAAAAAATTTTAATATTACATTAGAATTGAAAATTAGTATTACTCTCATATAAATGTTATCAAGTTTCTAATCTATTAGGAAACTAATTATTTTTAAGAAAATCATATTGGTGAGTTACAAAAATAATACACTTTGTAATTTTGTATGAAAACAGTATTAAATTATCAATTCAAATATAGTAATAGAAATTTTTAGCGATAAATCTCATTAACCTTCCCTAAAGTTTGGGCATGATTCAATAACCTTCCCTGTATTTTAAAAATCGCACTAATCTCCCTCAAACTTGCCAATGTTGACCTTTTTCTTGTTATACAAATCTTACCCTTTTATATATTATCTTACTTACTATCTTTATAAAATATTATATAAATTAATATGGTTACATATATATATATATATATATATATATATATATATATATATATATATATATATATATATATATATATATATATATATATAAGGATGATTTGTAAGATGACACCTTGACATATTTTAAAAATATTTTATATTTGTTTAAATATTTTATTAAATATAATTTTGTAATTTTTTACATACTTTGCATGTTATAAAAATAAAAAATATTTATTGATAAAAATTGTACTATAATTTTTTTAATTTTAAATGAAAAATTTATCTTATGGTCAAGTAATTATAAATATTTTTATAAAATTTAAATTATATTTTCAATATTATAAATCATTAAGTTATGTGATTAACATAGATAACGTGAAAATTTATTCTTTTAATATTTTAACCCATTGAATTATTTTAGTAACTATTTTAAGCAATAATTACTCATTATTATTTTGAATATTTTGATACATTGATTATTTTTACTATTAATTAACTATTTTAGTAACTATTCTACAAATTTTTCAAAATTTACTTAAATATTTTATTAATAAAATTTTGTAATCCTTATGAGAGTGGTATATAAATTAATAAAGTTACTTTAAAATGATAATTCACTCAAGAAGATTTGTAAAATGACACTTTAACATGTATTTTAGAAATATTTTAAATTTACTTAAATATTTAATTAAATAAAATTTTATTACTCTTTATATAATTTGCCTGTTACATATGCCAAAAAACTCTTTATTGATAAAAATTGAACTACATATATTTTTATTTTTTAAATTAAAAAGTTATATTCTATTTTATTTTAAATAAAAATGAATGCTTCATAAATTTTATGTTTATATTTTCAATATTTTAACTTATTCCATTAAGTAAAAATAATACTTAGTCTCTCATTTATAATAATGATAATTATTATATTCCATAAATTTTATAACTAGCACTATTAATTTTTTATTTTTACTTTTTTTATAATTATTTATTCCTATATTCACTTATAATATTAAAATAAATGAAAAATATTGAAGTGGATTATAAAATCCCCTCTTAACCGTGTAAAAGATTATATTATTTCTTTTTACTATTTATTTTAGTATTATGAATCATAATAGGGATGAATATTTATAACAAACCTTATCATTGTAAAATAGGTATTCATTTTTCAGTTATATTCTTTCTTTTCACTATTTATTTTAGTGTTACAAGTGAAGATAGAAAAATAAAAATAATGGATTAATTATGATAGTTATGAAATTTGAGTAATAGTAATCACTTTTACAAATGAAGGATTAAATGTTGTATTTATTCTATTAAATTATATATTAATATAGATAACATCAAACTTTATATTTTCAATATTTTAACTCATTTAACAATACAACCATAAACTTTAACAAATAAATAAAGTTTCAATTATATTTAATAATATATAAATTTATTTATAAAATAAAGTAAATAGTTAATTAATAGTAAAAATAATCGATGCATCAAAATATTCAAAATAATAATAAGCAATTATCACTTAAAATAGTTACTAAAATAATTAAATGGATTAAAATATTAAAAGAATAAGTTCCAATGATGTCTATGTTAATCACGTAGCTTAGTAATTTAAAATATTGAAAAGATTAACTTAAGTTATTCATATTTTCTTGATTATAAGATAAATTTTTCATTAAAAAAATTTATAATGTAATTTTTATTGATAAAGATTTTTTTTTGTTTCCATAACATGCAAAGTATATAAAAAGTTACAAAATTATATTTAATAAAATATTTAAATAAATTTAAAATATTTTCAAAATAAATGTCAAGATGTTATCTTACAAATTATCCTTAAATAATTATAACTTTTAAGTAACTTTATAGTGCTTTTGTAAAGATAGTGAGTAATATAACATATAAATGGGCAAAATTGGTATAATAAAAAGAAGTCAATATTGATACTTGTTAAGGGATGTTAATCTGAATTTTAAAAATGGAAGGAATACCAGTGAATTATGTCTAAACATAAGGTAAGGTCAATGAAATTTATCCATATTTTAATTTTGTATTTATCTTTGTGGAATTATAATTTTCATTATCATAATTTACATTAGAATTTCTCATAAATATTTTTTTGGACTGTGGTTTTCGAATTCACTATAGTTTACCTGAAGCTTAACTGATTTAAGTAATTGTTTGCAAACATTGTATTTATCTAATTTGGCAGTGTATTTTTGTTTTATGAAGGTATAATTTGCATATGAGTTTAACAAATCCAAGTTTCATATTTGAAAAATTACTTTTAATGCTCTAAAATGCAATGAATCAAGCTAATTTGGGAGCATTTTAAAATTAAAAAAATGCAAATGACCCCATTTAACTTTGCCGTGTGCCTTCTTCAATTTTAAAAAATTAGAAATCACTTTTCCTTCAAACCTTACAAAACCTGAAATTAAAACCCATCATCCACTTAATTAATTATCTTATTAAATTATGTGATTTTTTCATAAAATTTTTAAACAAAAATTATAATATTGTAGTATAATGAATTTTTGGTCATTTTTTTATATAATTTTTATATTATATAATTAATAAAAATTAAATTATATATAAATAATTTTAATTAAATACTAGTAAATAAAGTACGATATTATATGAAAAAAATCAATATTTTATAATCTTATAATTTTTTAATAAAAATTTATAAAAAAATAATATAATTTAATAAAAATAATTAATTAAATGGATAATAGATATTGATTCCAAATTTCATAAAAATTTAAGAGGGTAATTTTTAAATTTTTAAAGTTAAAAGGGGTATTTTATATTTTTTTCCCTAAATTTGAATTTCCTTTTAGTTAAATCATTAATAATAAGCTAAATATATTAGCTCCTCTAATAAAAAAGTTTTAACCTGCGAGAAGTTTCATTGAATTGTCTAGGAGCGTGCTTCATGCTTGTATACTATAGGTATGTTCATGTTCATCATTTTACCTACGTACTACTTATACATCGAATATAGGCCCGCAAGCCACAGAGCTACTATTTGTAAGTAAAATATAACATAAAATTTTGTATAAAGACTATCATTATGTTTTATAAAAAATGCAAAATACTCTGTTCACTACAAGAAAAAAAGGCAACACCAACGATACTTTTTGCGACAACAAAAATTTGATCATCAGTGATTTATTGTAAGACTTTTACCAATGACATTGTCATTGGCGATGCCTAAAAAACATATTGGGTGCCATTTTTTTAGGTCTGCAAAAATTTTGGTGGGAAAAATAAAGTTTCAATGATGTTATTTATCATCAGTGGAGGTTATTGACTTTTATTGATGATATTATAGTTGTTGAAGACTGCCCAAAAATATTAGGCAAGAAATTAAATTTTCAATAACGACATTTGTTGTCAATAAAAATCAATAACTTTCACTGATAATAAATGTCGTTGCTAAAAGTGAAGGCACAAGTTCCTATGTCATTCTTTAGTGATGACATCATCATTAGCAAAAGTATCTAACTTTCACTAACAACTATGTCATTGCTGAAAGGAGAGGGAACAATTTCTTATGCCAATTTTCAATGACAACACTTATCATCAGTGAAAGTTAGAAACTTTTACTGATGACAATGTCATCACTAAAGAGCAACAGAAGAACTTGTACTCGTAAATATCTCATTTTATACCAATAATATTGTCGTCTGTGAACGATTGAAGTTTTTACTAACGATTCTTTAGCGACAATTAAGAATTTTGTTGTTGCTGAAGGTTATTTGTATAAATAACCCCTAGCGTGATTCAACTCTCATTTCATACAGTGAAGAAAGGAGCAAGAAAGCATAAACTAGAGAGACAAAAGGTAAGTTTTTTTTCTTTATTTTTTAATGTATTATAATTCCTCATTTGTATAATTTTGATTTGTTAGATATTGTTATTGTTTCTTGTAGTGGGTATTTCGAGAGTATTTGAGCAATAGATTTTTTTTATTAAGGTATATGAATTAAATTTTATAACATTTTATTTAAATAAGTAATTTATGAGGTGAATAACATAAAATAAATTTATTTAGTTCAATGATATGATTACTTTGGCATGAAATAAATTTTATTTAGTTTTTTATGTTATAAATATTAAATATGTTTACATAGTTCTATTTTAATGTGCAATTTATAAATATAAATTTTGTTATTATTATGTAATCCTTGAATTGAAATTCTGTATAATACGATATGTGTATAAATTATTTAGTTAAGTTAGTATGAGATTGAGTTGTTATGAGATTTTATTTACAAGTCTTAAAGTTTAGGATGTAGCTTAGGAGTTTCATTAGTTATATTAAAGTAATGTAACGTAATGTATGAAATTAGAATGATTATATATACATATTTTAGAAAATATATTAACATGGGAATAAATTTTTAGGTATCTAATTAAATTTTTTCAATATAAGTTAGTAAAAATACTTCAATGAAAATTTATAATTAAGAAGTTAAATGTTATAAATATATTTAATGAAAATATTATGAAAATATGAATAAGATACTTTGAAAGTTCTAAAAATTTGGAAAAATTGTATATATAAAGAAAAAATCGTTATATTAAATAAGTTAGAAAATATTGAGACATTGAAAGCAGGAGACATAAAAAAATATTGAACATACAAATAAATCATTTTAATAGATTAGAAAAGTCAATATTCTTATACAATGATCAATACAAATGCAAATATACCTTATAAAAAATAGAACGAGTACATAAATATATTTGAAATAATATATCTATATGAACATTAGGTTTTGAAAATGAAAAATCATACTTGGGTTGATATAAATTAATATATACATATCAATAAAAATGTGTTAACATAAAAAATTTAAATTATGAAAAATATATTTTAATAATTATATATTGAATATATGAATAAGAAATTTTAAATATTTGAAAGTTAAAATTTTTATATATTAAATAATAATAATATTAGATATTATATAAATACATAATAAGAAAAAAAATACATGCAAATTATATACACAATAAGATTACATGCAATTATATATTTTAAAAAAAATCACAAATCATAAAGATATCATAACAAAATATTAATGACTATTGTAACATATTTTATATAATCTTCAATCATTAACATAAAAATAGATTTTTAAATATATATAATTAAATACTGAAAAATATAATAAAAGATAACTATATCTTAATGAAAATATATAAACAAACAAATTTGAATCTTATAAATATATTTAATGAAGATATTATGATGATATGGATAGGAATTTTTAAAAGATTGCAAAAATTTAAATTTTTATGTTATTAAAAATTCTCGTACAAAATACAATCTAGTCAATTCAACGATTATATAATTGTAAAAACTTAAAACTTTAAATGCTTGAAAATTTACCCATATTCATAAAATATATATCTCATCCAAAGAAGTAAACTGTGTATTTTACAAATGCAATAGAGTAGGTTAAAAAATTAAATTCCTAATTCCAAATTGTTAAATATATCAATTTATGTGGATATTTAAAAAATCCAACAATCCAAACAATAATATATTTGAAAAACAGTACTCATAAAATGTCGTGATGTAAGTTCAAAATTATTGTAAATATATTTTTACAATAGTTTTAAATAAAATTGTATTTGTATTTTTATTTGTATTTGCATTATAAGCTTAAACTCATTTAAAGGTTAGTTGATCTTTATACATCAATTAACCCTTGAATTGTCCTATAAAATTAGATAGTTTGTGATATGTCTTATAGTTATTATTAACAATTTATCTAGTTCTCATTTGACATTATAAAAATTTCTTTGTATCCTAACTATTCTTCGGATAGGAACTATACCAATGTATAGTTTACACACTTAGAAAACTACAGGAAGATGTTATCAAAATTTTTACATGTAAGAAATAATGAGCATGGATAAATTGAAAAAATCATAACTACAAAAATGTCTCAAATAGGATAAGGACTTAACCTTTAAAATTGGAATGATGCAGTGGATTTAAAACATATAACAAACATTAATTATATTCATAACACTTAATTTCATAAGAAGTTATTTCCTTCTTGCTCAGTGGTACGATGTTTGTAAATAAAAGTTGGGCACATCTATAAAATCACTTGTCGGATGAGTATTGGAATAGTGCAATGGCATTATAATTATGTAAAAGTAATTGTGTAATTTCATTATATGAATATAGTAATTTATATCTTGTCATCAATTAGTTTAATTGTAGACTTTTCTTTAAGATACTTATATAATGTGTATTATCTTATTCATGGCAAATGTCAAGGCACAATATCATAGAGGTGAAGTTAGAGGGGAACCTTCACGTTAACCCACCCATATTTTATCACAATGTGAGAGATTAAGTATCTTTTTGTATTGTGCTCACTTAAGTTGATTATTTATGGTACTAATATTTTCTTCTATCCATCAAAACTACAACTTCGGGGAAAAAAAAAGCTTAAATAGGTTCCTAAAACTATACGAGAAGATGGGAAGCAATGGAGGGAAAACAGTGCTTATATAATTCAATATGATTGGTACATAGCATGCAATTAGTAAGAATGCTAACCATCTCCCCCATAATATAGGCAGCATTATTCTAGCCCATGTGCCCCCTTATATAAATAATAGCATGGGATGCTTCAACTATTATGGGACAGAGTCATACAGGAGGTCTATGTAAGTATCTATCTCCTTCCTATCTTAATTTAGTTATATTTGATATTGAAATTTTTGGATATAGTACTCACAATTTTGTTAAATGTCTTCTAATGTAGTCCTACTTCAAGTTTCAAGACATTTTTGAGATCGAGCGGGATAAAGCGCTTAATGGCTTGATGCGAACTGCTGTCGACATATATAAAGATTGGAAGTACAAGTTAAACATGCACTTTTTAGAATATAGGGGCGATTAGGAGCAGGAATTCAACTTGGATTGTGCTAGGTGTTTCATGTCGCAATCTATCTTGCCTCAGATATGACATAAGTGTATGGACTTCTTTGATAACGATGCTTACAAGGTAAGTATGATATTTAATAAAGTTATGTGATTATTTGATATATCTAACTTATAAACATAATTATATTATATGATTATTTCTTAATTTACAAGAGCTGTCCATGAGAAACGTAAATAATAAGGCAAAAAAAATAATTAATAATTGGCATGGATTAAAATCCATTGCTACACATCATTATGATAAAGTAATTCAACTTATTATTAATGTTTAAAATATATAATTTGTTAGCCAACTCAATAATTTTGTTCATCTTTTTTTCTCTTTTAAAATATGAATAAAAAAATAAGGAGACAAGTAAGTTGCAATTGGTACCAAAGAACTTTAAGGACTAACACATATATAGGATGGGGGAATGGGTGCATCTGACTCCTGAAAAGTAGTATGTAAGTTAGTTAAACTTTATATTTTAATGATACAAATTTTATAAGTATATCTTGTAATCTTTATAATTAATTTTTATTTTAATAATTCAAGGTAAGGATGACTAAGCTAGTAACTCAATATACACAATTTAATTTATCATCTACTAGCTTATTTGGCACTCCTATATAGATCGACTAGGTTGTCATCGCTAATAAGGTGTTTGGCATTTGTCAAGGGTACAAGAAGACAGTTGGTTATATGTTGGCTAGCTAGTCATATTGCCTGGCTGGCACCTTCAACTCTAAGGCAAGCTTACAATACGTATCCCAGGTGGGTGAGTTGTAAGAGCAACTACAGCATCATTGATAATAGCTAGAGTAGAGCGAAGAGCAACTTCAACAAAGCTAGCAATTGATTCAAGAGTGGCAACAGTAGCTTGCTCAGTAGCAATAGATGCAATAACAATTTGGGATATGCCTCACCTCTTTACTTAGACAACAAGGCCTTGTATTATCTGCGCCTCTATTTGCTTCTACATAGCATGGGCAGAGTAAATTTATTACAACACCCCATACCTAGCCACTTGGTCCCACCCAAGCACCACTTTTGATGTATTGTCCACATCATTAAGATGATGATGACGATGATAATCCTAGTACGAATAATGATACATTTGGATATCTATACCTCTTTTCCGCTTAAATTACTTTATATATATTTTTTTCATGTATAGACATTTATATGGATCATGTATATATAATTTTTTATTTATATATATAAACAATTGCAAAGTTATTTTATGAGTATTTATTTTTTTATATGGATCATGTGATCATGTTATATACTATCACTAGTACTGTTGGTGTATCTTATTGGTACAATTTAATTTATATGAAATTAAATTAAAAAATATCAAATTAATTCAATTGAATTGAAATAAAGAGTATTCTTATCTATGCTATCAAATATAATATATTAATTTAATTATATTTTTAATTTAATATATTTTATTTTAATATTTCTAAAATTTTACTTTAAAAATAATAGTAAAATTTTTTATTTTTAAAACTTTTGGTGATGACAACATTGTCATTGATAAAAAGAAAATATAAAATATTAAAATTTTTGTAATGGTTTTAGTCGTTGTAGGTTTTTATTTATAAACTATAAAATTTTAAAATGATTTTTAGCAACGACAATATCATCTCTAAAAGAATCGTTATATATTTTATTTTTAAATTTAAACCATATAGCAATGATGGTGTCATTGCTAAAAATTCAAAATTTAACCCATCGTTGCTAAAAATTTAAATTTTAGCAACAATCTTGTCATTGTTGAAAGTTTAAGTTTTACGACAATATTATCATCGCTAAAAATTTTAAATTCAAAATTTTTTTAATTTTGAAAATATTTTCTTTGATGACTTTGTCATCAGAGAAACTTAAAATTTTACCAACAACGGCCTTTTTATTAGTGTTGATCCTTTCAATGATGAACTTATACCAATGACATTTTCTCTTATGACTTTGGAAATCAGTGATGACTAAATTATCTACACTGATGACAATTATCATTGTTAAAAATATCTTTCCTATAGTGGTTCGTATTGGTATGGTTGAATTTTATCTCTTTAAACTTTGAAAAATTAAAAATCACACCTTTAAGTTTTATATAACTTAAATTCACTCCTTTAAATTTTATATAACTTAAAATTAATACTCCTCATTCATTTAATTAGCCATTTTATCAAATAATGCAAATTTTTTTCAAAAAAAAATAAATAAGAATTATAATATTATAAAATATGAATATTTTTTATTATCTTTTTATATATAATTTTTTTGTTATATAATTAATAAAAATTAACTATATATGTAAAATTTTAATTAAATACTTGTAAATGATGTGAAAAATTATATGTGAAAAAATAAAAAAATAAGTCAACACTCTATAATATCATGTTTTTATTTAAAATTTTTATAAAAATTATATAATTTGATAAAATAATTAAAAAAATGAAATACCCTTCCAATTTTTGAGTAGTTGAATTTTATCCCTTCTACTTTGAAAATTTAAAAATCATCTCCTTAAACTTCATAAAATTTAGAGTTAGTATACAATACTAACTTAATTAATATATTATGAAATTACATATTTTTAATAAATTTTTTAAATAAGAATTATAGTATTATGGTATATTGTTTTGTTTTATCATATTTTTCATATATAATTTTGTAACTCATTTTTATTATTTAATTAAAATTCTATATATTTAATTAAATTTTTATTAATTATATGACATAAAAGATATTTACAAAAATAAAAAAAATACAAATTAATATATTATAATGTTGTGATTCTAGTTTCAAAAGATCATAAAAAATTATATAATTTAATGAAATGATAAATTAAGTCAATGGTGATATTAATCTAAATTTTGTATCCTTTAATGGAATGTTCTTCAACTTTCCAAAGTTAAAGAAAGTAAATTCTAATCTCTCCAAAGTTAAAGGGAGTATTTTGCATTTTTCCTTAAATAATTAATTAAATTAATGATGTATGTTAATTTGAAATTTTATAAAATATAAGAGGATAATTTTTAAATTTTCATAGTTAAGAGAGAAAAATCCAATCATTCTAAAATTAATAGGGATATTTTATATTCCCCCCTTATATTTTTATTTGAAAACATTAAAAAATGAATAAGGCAATTTTGTTTGAAAACATTAAAAGGTGAAAAAGACAATTTAAGATTATTTTAGTTTATCTCAACTTAGTTTATTGTCAATTTTAAATAAATCAATTTTTTTTTAAATTCAAGTATCAAGAAGCTAATCTAATTGTCAAATTGAAAAGATAAATAAATTAAAGAGAAATTAAAACATATTTTTTCAATTTTGCTATATTTGATGCCAAGTTATTGTTATTTACTCTAAAGGAAAGGGCAATTTTATCCTACTAGCCTCAAGTTTTATATAATAAATTTTAATAATAACAAATGAATATTACAATAGTATTGCATGTCTGTATAGCAAAGTATTATAAAATCTTAAATAAACATGCTACAATATGGTTGCACTAGTATTGTATATATTGTACTGAAGCGATATATATTGTACGAACTTTAATAAACAAATTATATTATGGTTGATGCATATATATGATATGATGATTATGCATGTTCTTATATTAATTTGTTATATATTTTATATATGAATCATGCATATTAAAATCTTAATATATACATTAGACTAACTATATAGTTTGTAAAGTTTATGAACTTTTATATAAGAAAGTCTAATAAGTACAATTAGAATTAGCATTGAAGCAAAGAAATGAAAATTATATTATACTTAACTCAAGCACATGGAAGAAATGCAAGAAACAAGAAGTGATCTAAGTATTGAAGGATGAAAAGATTAAAATTTTTGAAAGTTTGGAAATATCAAGAAAAGTCTAAGGACTTCATTGCTATAATTTTCATTTAGGCTTAAACTTTCTTGTAAAATAGAATTTTTTACCATATAGAGCTAAAAAATATTTTTATAATCTTAGATTGACTAAAATATTTTAAAAATATAATTCACAATCATATTTTTACAAGATAACCTATAGGAATACATAAAAACTAATGAGATATAAGATTTTGATCTCTTGAATTTTAAACTTTATTCACTTTTTTAATCATATCTTACAAAATAGTTATGATTTGATTGTCAAACTTCTTCTATATGAAAATAAACTCAAATAACTTTCCATACTTAGAATGATCAAGATATGAAAGTTAAGATCTTTTTAAGTTAAGTCTAGAAATCAATTTTTTACATTCCAATAACTTTACTTATTATTTTGATCACATCTCAAAAACTACAGAGTAAATGAGTATGAAATTATTTTTATGTGGAAATAAACTCAAATAACTTTCCCTATACAAGTCATTTACTTAAAATAATTAAGATATAAAACAGTTATGAATTTTACAAGGTAACTCTCAAAATCAGATTTTTCACAATCCACTCTTTCTAATCTTTGCTCATTATTTTAAATATATCTCAAAAATTACATTAGATATGAGCATAAAACTAGTTTTATTTGAAAGTAAATTCAAATAGCTTTCAAACAATATGTCATTTGCTTAAAATAGATTTAAAATAAAGAAGTTATAACCTTTTAAAGTTGAATTTATAATTTTATCTCCGTAAATTAATTGACCAATCAATTCTAGATAATTAGAAATTAAAATTTTCATCAGAATTAATTAATCAATCAATCAATGCTAACTATTCTGATACATGTACAATAGTTATAAATGGCTAGTTTTCATTCCTAATTACACCAAATGATTATAATACTCTATGAGCTTCTTATATAAACTAAGAAACATCAACTATAATTTAGAAAAAAAAAATTTGAACTTTATCTTATAATATTATTTTACTTTTTTCTTCATCCAAATCATGAATTGATCTCTCTATTTGAAATTTCTTTATTATAGGGGCTTTATTTGTTTTAGTCACTCTATAAGAGAGTTTGTTTGAGTTAATATTTATTTTATATTACTTTCTAATTATGAAAAGTGAGATATCTCTTGAAAATTTTTTGAAAGGGTAAGGTATCCCTTGTAAAAAGAAAATTTACTTAAGGAAGAGCAAGAGCACTGTAAGGCTTCTTTAAATATCAATTGAAACTTCAAAGGATAGTAGATTAAAACATAAGTTTGAAAAGCATGAAGAGTGAATGTATATCTTGAAGAGGATATTAAAGAGGGAAATTATTATAAACTCTTATGCTTGATCTCTTTATTTTTCTGCATATGCTTTATTTTTCTTGTTGGTAATTGTTAAATATATTATGTTTCAATGATTATGTTGATGCTTTGATGATCAAATGTTTAAAAGGGGTGTATATCTATGCATGTGTTTCTTGATGACTTATCTATGCATAATTGATGAAATTATTGAATATATTATGCTTCAATATTGATCTTTATGCTTGGATAATTGAATGGTTGAAAGAGAAATCTATCTATGCATATACCTTTTAATTCTTTATTTATAAATAGTTGAATGAGTTACTTTATACAAGTATATTGAATTATTATATATTATATACAAACCTTTTCATTGAATCATCTTGAATTTATTTTTTAATGATTTATTTATGAATAGTTGAATATGTTAATACTAATCTTTGAATTATCATATGTTGAGCGCAAACATCTTGATAAAGCTCTCTTGGAATTGGTTAAATTAAAATTATTTTCATGACTTCTCAAAATAAAAAGTTTTTCAAAGAAAATTTCAAAAATAATAAAAATTTAAAAAATACCTAATTCATCCCTTCTTAAGTGTGGGTTACCAAGGCCTACAATTGGTATCAAAATTATATGCTTTTATTTAAAATATTAACCATCTTAAAAGGATCTATAGTAACCTTAATAATAACTCTTTAAAAGAAAATTTTGATACTTCAAATGCTCTAATGTTTAAATCTATTGATATTCCTAAACCTCCATTTTTTGATGGTTTATACTTTAAAGTTTGGAAAGAAAAGGTGGAGTGTTATATACAAGCCTTAGATTTTAATTTATGAGATATCATTGAGGATAATTTTGCTTTAAAACTAAGAAGTGATTAGGATAATAATTACAAATGGAAATTTTCTTTAAACATTAAAGTTATGAAAACGTTGCATAGTAGTTTGAATGATGATGGATATGCTAAAATGTTGAAATGCTCTAGTACTAAGGAAATTTGGGACACTCTTATAATAATATTTCTATTAATAAGAGTGTTTATGATAAGCAAGAAAAGAAAAATCTTTAAGAGAATGTGCAAGAGTGTGAGATATGTTCAATACCTCTTAGTGAAGAATTTAAAGATGAAAGGAAAAAGGGTTTTAATGATGAGCAAATTAAGCTTTAAATGGAAGATTCATGTTCCATGGTTCAAAAGGATTTAAAGGTATATGATTTTGATTTTAATGCTAGTCCTTATGATAATAACTGATATGCTTTTAATGAATTGCATAATGAACAATGTTTGTTTCGTTAGTATGTGTCCTAAGAGTCAATCATAAGATGATTGTAATAATACATAATATATTACATTTTATTTTAGTTAATACAATTATTATATTTTATTTTATTTTATTTTTTACATAATTTATAACTTAAATATAATAATTATCTCTAGAATAATTTTGTTATTCCTAAAATGTCCATAGTCAAATCTTATTAAAAAAGAGATAATAATAATATATTAAGATTATTACATATGATGACTAATGATTATAAATTATGGATATTTAATATCAAGTTAATATATGGATACATTGTTAGTGAACAAATGTACTGAACTAACTCACTATGAGAATACTGCATGGATTATCATATATCATTACCTATTCTTGTCTGACTACAATACACGTAGTCCTTTGACCAGAAGTCATTACAATTCCTTACAAAAGGGGTTACATACTTTAATGCCGTCTTGTATCACCTTTAATCGAAATGATGTATAGGACGTTAATTGGGTGTGTCACAAATCATATAGAGGGATGTGCTATGAGTGATGTAAATGAGATTTTGTTACTCCTATATAAAGGAGAGATATCCTCAATCCCCTTGATTGAGTGAAACTTAAAAATGTATGATCATGCTCAATTAGATCAATATGTAATATTGATAATTTGTTTAAGTTAGTCTACTTAGTATCAAAAAAATATAAATTGAACATTGACGAAGATGACACATTCCACGCCTCTAATTCAATTTGGATATTATTATAAAATGGACTATTATGTAAAGCGTTGATCACATATTAGGTGGATGTCAAATCATAGACATTTCTACTATTTAGGTGATAGTAATGTCTTGCTAGATGCTACTTACTATCTATAGTTCAATGATGGGTCATTACTAATATAATAGGAACTTATAAGGTCACACAAAAGGAGTGAGAATGAGACAGTAATTAACTAATTTTTAGTTAGACTAAAAATTTATTAATTAGGCTTATTATTCATGTAATATATATTATAATATATTATGTGATATTATCTGATATTAAAGTAATATTAAATAATTATATTATTTAATATTATAAAATTATATTATTAAATAATATTATTATCTAATAATATTTAGTTATTAATATTAAAATAATATTATATAAGTAATGGGTAAGTCATATCTTTCCTCACTCTTAACATGTTAAGGATAAGGTATTAATGGTTAAGTAAGATTCAAAATTGGATGCAGTTTTCCTAATAGGACTAGGAAAAAACATGTCTTTAGCTTTATAAAAGGAGTTTGAAGGTGTGATTACGAGAGATAGAAAAATAAAATAAATCACCACCTATGAAAATGCATAAAACCCTTCTCCTGCATGTGAAAGACAAATCCCAGCAGATTTGTGTAAGTTGAGAAGTTCTCATTCGCTCTGTTTGGATATTGTAAAGGCATCATCATTTGATTATGCTCGTGATTCGAATCTGCACTTCAAGAGGTAATCTTTGATTCTTGATTCACGTCTCTGTGCATTAATCTATAGGAAGGTTTCACATTACATGATTTTGAAAATTTTGCTTTCTATTGCATTACATAATATATGTGAAATGCAACTTGTTTGTCCTCAAACAACTTTGCTGAAGAGCACTCCTTTTTATTCTTAATTTATATTCTTATACATTTTAGAATTCTCTTAAATTGTAAAAATTCACCTAGTTTGCAGAATTATCTTAAATTGTAAAAATGTAGATAAGTTAAATTTTATTCATATTCTTATTAGATAATAGAGTCAATTTTCATTTAAGCATAGAAACATCTATTTTATGCTCTTATCCAATTAACAAAGTTTTTGAAATTCTTATAAGATTCACCATTTGGTTTGACACTATTCATAACTTTTTCATTGTGCTTTGAAGCCCTTGCTTTGAATTTCTCATCTTGTAGCAATTTGTTGGCCTTCTACATTATTTCTTCTCAGCTAATGATGCCATCTTCATTCTTTTCAACCCTTAATCCTAATTTCCAAATATCACATATATAGCTTTCATTATAGAATTGGTCAGGAAAGCAAGGCCAATAAAGAAATGGGATCCCACAAGTTACTCCTTCCATAGTAGAATTCCAATCACAATAACTTAAGAAACAAGCAATTGATGGATGATTTAGAACCTTTTGTTGAGGTGCCCAAGCAACTACTTTCCCATGAGGAGAAACTTCAAGTTCAAATTGTTATAGGAAAGCATGATTTTCTCCATTGTTGATATCTAATCTTACAACCTATAAAAATGGCCTATTGGAGTTTTCAAGACCTAGTGCCAATTCTTGTAATTGATTTTGGTCAAATATTGTTATACTACTAAATGCAACATATATGATTGATTGATGTGGTTATTAATCAAGCCAATTTAAACATGTTGAGTCTTCTAGCTAAAAGTTTCCAATTAAATCTTTGGACTGGTTGGCTACTCGCATAGGTCCAATAGGTATGATTTTTGGAGCCAAAACAAATGTTGCAAGTTCAGATCATAACTTGTGTTGCAGATTACCCAATCTGCATGTTTAGCATGTTTGTTATTTCCTATGATAAAGTTAAAAGTAATTTTTTTTTGTGGTGAGGTCTCCTATAGATGTCCAAATGAAATGTGCTGTCCTTATAGGTAGCATCATTGGTGATAATTGAATAAGCTAATCTTTACTTGGAATTCCTACAAAAAAAAACTCATATATATAATAATTATTTATAGTGATAGTAAAAGGGTAAGTTTGGGTAAACTCAACCTATACCTATAACTCTAGACTTATGAGAAACTTAAATTTATTAAGGATTTGATAAAGCTCCACCCAAAGATTTAGACCATATTTGAATAGGAAAATATAATTATGAAACTTCTTTTATTAAAAAGGAAATATATAAAATTATTTTAATAGAATATTTATCTAAGAGAGTTTAATGAAATTCTAAAAAAAATTCGAGACTCATTAAATATTTAATGATTTAACCTAAACCTTAAGTAATGGGTCTAATTTATGTCTATTCTATTGGTTCTAATAAAGGCCAGTTGGGTTTGGATATAATTGGCATCTCTACATGTTTGCTAGAAAAACACCACTTTGCACACATAATTCCCTCACACTATTCTTATACTAGTACAAATGGAAAATTTTGTCAAACTAACACCACACATTTAGTTCCCCTAAGATCCTTTAAATCAAAATTTGATGCACTCTTAGTTTACCTAACCACATTATAGTTTTCTCAAAAAACTTCTTGATCTAAGTGCATGATAGTAATACTAATGATATATTTTTAGGAAGGAAAAAGAATAAAAATAATGGGAAAGAATGGAGGAAAAGGAAAAGGAATAGAATAAATAATTAATTCATAACTTTTTGTTGTCTAATTTGAATGTTCAAAAAATCCTCTAAATTGAAAAAATATAAAATAAATAATAAATTAAGGATTTTTAAGAACTTTAGAGCATTAATAATAAAATTATGATGTCTTTCCCTCATTGATCAAGACTCCAAAATAAAAAGAAGGTCATAACAACTTTTCTTTTCTCTCCTTTCCTTTTATTCTTCTCTATCTAAATATATCTCATATATATATATGCTTTGTGTAGTTATCAAGGAGACCTGGACTTCCATCCCTTAGGTGTATTAGAGGGATAAAAACCTTGGACAATGATCAATTATTGGCCTTGACATTTTGTCGATTACTATACACATTGCAATAAAGAATCACTTCCTGGATGTTTATCATACATTTACCATAGAGAATCACTTCCTCTTGTCAAATCGGTCACCAGATTTGACACCGGATGTTTACGTACACTTGGACAATTGGCATAATTGAACTGTTGATAGAGTATAAAAATGAGTTGATAGAAAGGTATTACAATGGCCTTTTATGCATGACCTACTTTGTATGTATGAACTTTTACCCATGACATACTGTGTATGTACTTCTAGCCTAGAATTAATATTTCAATTCCAACCACCAAAAAAAAAAAAATTTGCACAAGTGAAAATAAAATTCCCTACCCTTGTTATTAGGCCAAAACAATGCTCAGCAGAAACAAAACTTAATTAACTAAATTATACATTAAGCAAATCAACCATAATTAAACAAGTAAAATAAATTTAATGTCCCTAAATAAAATATATTTATAAATAATCAATTAATAAACTTAATTAGTATCTCTTACGTTAAATACCATGCATAATTTACATATATCTCAATAATCAAGAATATACAAAACATATATATAATTTTTTTTGGTGAATACAATATATAATTGTTTAACATATATAACAAGTAAAAAAATAAACTAATAACTAGATAGTAAAGAATATAACATAAAAATATATCAATAATTAAATATGAATTATTTATTAGTTACCTTCTTCGTAATGTTTGATTAGTGATTAGTTATAAAAAATTAGTTAATTTAAACTTAAAGTAAAATATAATCAATGACCATGGATGTAAAAACGTAATAACAATACACAATTTATGTTATTGAGTGGAATGATATAGGATTTAACAAACTGAGGTCAATTATTTAGTGTAATTAAATAACTTCAAGGACGAATGGCAAAATAATTACTTATGAAAATGTATATTTGTATGATTAAATTAGATTAAAAATAAAAAAAAATTAATGAACAAGTAAAGCATCATAGAAAAAAAAAACATTTCGTGTGAATCATAAGTTGAGTTAGCTCCCATAGAGAAATTTACAACTTGAATGAACTAATTCAAATTAATCAACACTACTCTGCCTCTTTTAAGAATTCAAAGGAACATTTTTATTTTTTTCCCCGATTTATAGATATAATTTGTTTGGATTTACAAAATAACTAAGCTAATCTTATTTTTTATATTTAATAATTCATCATTGACTTATTTTAAAACTATAAAATTAAAGTATACATAACTTAATTTTTGTTATGTATCATCAATTAAATATATCTTCTTTATTATCTATCTATTTTTTAATAATGCTACTCACAAAATCGTAATTTATATCTCTTATTATTAAAGTTGTTTAAAAATACATTATGCAATTAATGTTGTTATACCTAAGAACGGTTAAATTATTTCATGTACATATGCAAGGAACATGGATATAGTGAAAAGCAAAAAACTTTCAAAAAATATTAAATGCCACTTGAGTTAAATATTTTTTATTGCTATTGTACTTTTTAAAGTAACTAACTTGATTACATGTATATTTTTTAAAATAATTTCATATAAAATTAAAGAAATTTTTAAGAAGTCATTTGGTTTATATATAAAATAAATTATCACAAGAGCTTAAACTTTTTAAAAGGTAAACTTCTTTATGAACTTTTTATGAAGTATTTAAAATTATTTAATTGATATTAAGAAATTCATACTTTTCACAAAATTTATTTCTTATATTTGATTTGGTCTAATTTTGAACTTTCTAGAAAATTTTATTAAAATGACTAATATATTCTTTCAAATTATAATATAAAACATGAGCAATATTGATAAAATTTAATTGTTTGTAGTTATTTTTTCTTTAAATTTTAATCCTAATATCTCTTTCGATTATAATTTTTCTAAATTTTTAATTTCTTATAAAAATTGAAAAAAACTAATATAAAAAATTAAGATGTATTATATATATCTTAAATTATCTTAATATAATTTGAATGGTATCTAATTTAAATGAGGGGAAAATATTAGGTAAATAATTCATAGAATAATTAATTAATTCTATCAAATTTATATAAAATAGATAAGAAATATATAATTTTTTATTTTTATAATTTAATATTAAAATGATAAATAATAAAAATGATAAATGTATAATAATAAATAATATGTTAGACATATATAATAAATATATAATTCTATTTAGCAATAAATTTTTATTATAATTATATTTATATTATATAATTAATTAATTTTATTTATTATTAATAAATTATATTTATTATAATTTTCAAACGGCGATGATAAAATATTAAAATGGCCATTAATTAAATTAAATAAGCATAATTTTGTATTTCAATTTATAAATAACATGAGAAGTTTTTGTTATTAAAATGGGATATGAATAAATAATTTTCCATTATTTGCAAGAAATATAGAAATTTTACTTTAATGGTTAGTAACCAATAAGAATTTAAGAATTTTCTACTCTTCAAAAAATTAATCTTTCAATGCTACTTATACCAATCGAACCACCGTTAATTTTATGAATACAAGACTCACCTCTTTTTAATACGTACGCACTTGATAATTGATTTTTATTATTCAACACTTGTACAAATTCTCAAGCCTTAGTAACACTCTTCTTTATTATATGTTTATATATTAATATAGAAATATAACGTTTATTGCAAACCGTGCTTAGGTTGGAGTGGGGCCAAACATTTATGCGGTTTCACACTAACTTTGAGCAACAACTGTGAAACACAAAAATTTAGAGGTTAAAGAAAAATTAATAGAAATAACTTATTTATTTTACATGGGCCCAATTTCTTTTATAATGCTAAATAGATTAATTAGAAAAAAATATTATTTTATTTTTAAAGTAAAGTATTATACTTTATTTTAAAAAAAAGAAATAAATATAATTAAATAAAGTGAGCTCCATCTTATGAATCTCACATCCACTATATTATGTTTATCTTTCTTTCCTAAAAGTGAGGAACACTTCTTCACTTCAAGAGTAAGGTAACATTTCTCACGATTAGGGTAAATGCACCAATAGTTAGGGCGTGGAAGTCCACCCCGTAAATAAAAAAACACAATTAAATCAATCAGTCACGGAAGCCACATTGGAAACATTCAGTGACTGATTTGACGAAGGGAAGTGATCCTCTGCCACAAATATATGATAATCAAGAAATGCCGAGATTAATAATTGACCATGATGCATGTTTCCGTCCTCCAGATCTGTCTGGGGGGTGGATGACCTGGCCGAGAAATAACATATGCAAATGCCAATAGCAAAGCGACATTAACTATATTATTAAAATGAGTATAAAGTCTGATATTATCAGAGATTATATAACATTATAAAACACTTCATTAAAAAAATACTTCATTTTAGAAATAATATATAATTTATTAGCCTTAAAAATATAAATAGAAATGAGTGTTAATGTTTAATTGTTAATCACAAAATAAAAAAGAATTCTTATAGAACCTATATATCTCAACATTTACAATATTATTACTGACTCTAATTTTATAGGAGATTTAAACTTTTATAATGCTTGAATATTTTTACTATTGGACCATTTATCTTTTTAATTTGAAAATAAATAAATTAAACTAAACATAATTTTAAAATAAATTAAATCTTCTAATAATAAAAAAAATTATATTCTTTTAACAGCTAATCTCACCTTAGAATTGAGAAACAATATAAAGGGCTATAAAATAGTAGTTCCTGAGATTGGGTGTTTTCCAAATTCCAGGCGTCAGTTGTTTGCTGGCGAAGTGATTCCATTTACTTCATTTTTTTGACCCAAAAACAGACTTTATTTTACTTTTTTTTTTGTCATTTTTATTGTTTTATCTCATCGTCTTCCTCAATTCAACGCTCTATTCTGCTACTCTGTGATCCTCTGTTTCACTTGTTGTCCTTTAGTTTGTTTTCTTCGCTTTCAAGTCCAGATCTAATGCCAATCAAACGAAAATAAAAATGAACAACGCAGATGCAGACTTCCGTGGGGAACAAAAATATTGGGCGTCAAATAATTTGAGGGTATGATTTTGCTGGATTTTTTCATAGGTTTATGGCCGTTTGCGATAAAGAGCGTCAATAGCATTCCGCAACAGCCCGCAAAAGCGCTGTTACGCCTTGATCCCTTACATATGATGAATTTGCAGAAGAACAAGATTAGTTTAGGGTTCTTACCGTCACTGTCAATGATTCTGTCTTCAAGCAACTTTGGGATTCTGAAGTGTAATGCCAGCAGAGAAGCAGAGCAGGCCAGAAAGCGGCTCGTTTGGTTCCCAACTTCCCTGCAATTTCGAGTTCCCATCCGATATTCAAATCAGCCACCACACAAGTGATATTACCTCTGCCTGACTTGTTGATGTTGTCTATAAGCACTTCCAACTGCTTTGGCATGACCTCAGACATTGCATTTGTCAAGTTTCCAAACTCATGTCTATCCTCCCCATCTGCCAGACCATCTGGGATTGAGACCAGTTGGATCCTAGTCTCAATTTCACCATTTTCTTCTAATTCTGCTTTCATGATTTTCCTGTGGTTGAAATCTGTGTTCACGAATGTGATTTTGATACCATGTTTCACCAATTTATGTGAAAACTCCATGAGAGGAACCCCATGGCCTTGTGCTGGATATGGTATGACTAAAACATGTGGCTTACTTATTTTCACTCTTGCAGATAGAAGTGTTCCTAATTGAGGTGCAGTAAACATCGACACTTCTTCTCATATATATATATATATATATATATTGTTTTGCTGTGAAGTACGGATGGCCAAAAGTTGGTTCGAATGGATTTGCAATAGGCGGACTTCAATTGTTCACAGGCAAGCCTCTCCAAAATCCCAATCTTCCCAAATGATTGAGTACAAAATTCCTACCATCTTACGTTGAAATCTAATTTTTTATAATAAAATCATAATTTGATGCCATTAAAAAGCCAGCTACCATGATGGTATTTTTTTCAGGTTTTTCATTATCCCTTGTGTTGACTCCTGTGGAATGACCTCCGTCCGCAAACGTTCTTGTTGAGCACAAAACCAAGAGATAAGGGTATGAACGGAGTAAATGGGCAAAACCCTTCTCATTGTTCTGATCCCTGGCGTCATGGGTCCATACGACCTCCCTGTAACTTCGACTCAACTTGTGGGGAAATCATTACAGGCCTTGTGAAGCTATATAACAAGAGTCCTTGGTCATACCCACTGATTTAAAGAAAATTAGTCTTAAATTTTGTTATTCGTATGATAATTTTGTAAGATTTGCATAGATTAAAATTGTCATTTTATAATTTTTTAAATTGGAAATAATTAAAAGAACGGTAATATTTGTATCGAACAAATCCATTAATACAACTAATTAATTAATGAAGTCACTCCCAATATTAACATTTGAGAAATTAATTTATAAATTTGGATTACACAGTCTTTAAAAATCGTTAGTTATATACGAGAATGCATATCGTACTCTTTATTTCTTCATAATTTTTTGATTGAATTTAATTCACAAGATTTTTAATGAGGCAATTATTGAAGAACTATGCACTCTTTTTTTTTCCATTGAATTTTTTTCCACTCATTAGACAAAGTATAATTTTTAATGGAAAAATGTAAAATATTTCATTAACTTTAATATGGTTGAATTTTACTTGCTTCTATTTTAAAAACTTGAAAATCACCTCTTCAAACTTCAAAAAATATAAAATTATCATCTATTATCAATTTAATTAATTATTTTATTAAATTATATGATTTTTTTATGAATATTTTAAGCAAGAATCATAATATGATAATATATTGATTTATTTTGTTATTTTTTTACACATAAAATCAAACTCATTTTGAAGTATTTAAATAAAACTCTATATATCTAATTCAATTCTATTGATTATTTAATATAGAAATTATAATACTATAATTCTTGTTTGAAAAATTCATTAAAAATTATATAATTTAATAAAATAATAAATTAAATTAACAATGAGTATTAATTTTAAATTTTATATAATTTAATAATGTGATTTCTAAATTTTCAAAATTGAAGAGGATAAAATCCAATCTACATTTTGTGTTTTTCCCTTGCTTATAGAATGGATATTCAAAGGGTGTCTTATAAATATTATCACGCGGATGTCCATCTCTTCAAGAAAGTGGTCGCCTCCATGTTTTGCCATAGATGCATTGCCTTTGCTATTAAATTTAAGCTTTAGCAGACTACGATTATTGATAGATTGGTCTTGGCTGTACTGCAGGCTATTTGCCTTCACCGTAAAGAATCCATACAGTTATATTTTGCCTGCTAATAGAGGCTGATGAGGAAGTTCAATATTATAGAGAGCAAAAACGAAGAGAATGAGCTTATAACTCTATAAGATCGTTGTTATTTTGGAGCCATCTTTTCTCGATGTATTTATATCATTCTTTAGTTGTTTTTACTAGCTAAACTCCCCATGTAATGCACGAGATTTTTTTTCCTAATAATGATATTAATAAATATAATGATGTTTAAAAATAATAAATAATATTTAAATTATGTTATGTATAATCAACGATTTATTTAAATTTTTGAAGAATTTATACAATTTTGAATTATGAAATTATAACATTTTGTAGTACTTGATACATGTTTAATGCAGTTTTAAATAATGATATTTTTTGCAATATACTTATGTCTATTATATAACGATATGCCAATATGTATTAGAAATCGGACCTATGTTTAAACACTTCCAAGAACAGACTGATCATCAGTTAAGATCATTTTATATAATATAACATCTTTTTAAATTTAATGACATTTGAAAAAAAATTAACTATTGAATTAAATATATTCATATATATATATATATATATATATATATATATATATATATATATATATATATATATATATATATATATATATATATATATATATATAGTTTTTGGTGAAATTTTCATATTTTTATAAAAATTAAATTTTTATAAAAGGGAAATTTACAAAAAAATTTATGAAATAAATTTCATGAATATAATTATGACTTTTTATCTACTTATTACATACAAGCCTAATGTAAAAAAGGAAATTTTCCTGGAAAAAATTGCAATATTTTATATAAATATGCAATTTTTATGTTCAAATTTAAAAATTAATAACATATTAACAAATCGTTAGCCTATGATGTATGTAAATATGCACGTGTCATCGAACATAATACGAAATAGAATATGGAAAGCATACAATGGCCCAACAAAAAACCATGTTATGGCCAATTGAATTGTTATCCAACTTTTGTACACAATTTCCTAATTATTTTGGTCGTGATTAGTATAATCCTATCCTTTTAAATATTTTGGTTTCTCTTGTCACTTCAATTGCAATTTAAAGCTTACAATTTCCCATCTTCCCAAAGTATTCTTTCAAATTTTGTTAAAAAAAGAAAAATACAAATAACTCCCTCCAATTATGAGGTGATTAGATTTTACCATTTTTCATTATAGAAACTAGAATTTTATCTCCCTGCAATTATATAAAACTTAAATTTTACTCTTACTATTATAAGTTAACGGAATCTATTAGGAAAATCACTACTATCATATTTCACTTATCGATAGTTAAAAATTATCATTATATTTACTAATTTTTAAATTTTTTTCACTTATTGGCAATTATAAACTGCTATTGGCAATTATGAACTACTACTAAGCGTTTTAGGATGATAACATCAGTTTATAACTACTATTAAGTGTTACAATTGTTAACTTGATTGAAAATTCAAATTTTATATAATTATAGGAGGTAAAATTCAAGTTTCTATAGTTCAAAGGGATAAAATCCAACTACATCATAATTGAAGAGGTTATTTATATTTTTTCCAAAGAAAAATAATAATTAGTAAATAAAAATAACAACGCTCGCACACGTATGCGCACACGCACAAACACACACACATATATATATATTATAACAACCAAAAAAGTTAATGTTCCTGTTGTTTCTAAAAAAATGTTTTCTATAGGAAAATTTTATTTTCTTATATATAAATAAGGGAGTACTATATACAATTATACTTTATGATTATAAAAAATGGGACCTAAAGGTATAATAGAGAACAATTTTCCTTTTGAAAGAAAGAAAAAAGAGTAAGTTATTTTTTATTAAACTCTTTATATTTAATATTAAATATATAAATTATTTTTCACTATTTTTTATCATTTTGATATTTTATAATTATATTTTTACCAAAGATGTTCTCTACTAAAATAAACTGAGTATAAGAATGAAGTCCTTGGAAAAAAAAGTTTAACAATCAATGCATAAATTCGATGATAATTTTTTAATTGTAGATATTTTTCTTAATTATTGTGGTTCTTGCTTGTAAAGTTTATAAGTTAGATTACTTATGTTGATTTAGTAAATTAACTTTGATACAAAATTGATTAAAATTAGTTAATTAATTAATTTTTGTACCACTTGTTCCGATAGAACTAATTTTTAAATGCATTAGTTAATAAATTAATTTACCCACTTTATTTTAGAAAGTAGATAATTTTAGTTACACATACTAAAATCAAAAGAAAATGTCTTTGAATAGATAAATGTTTCTTCAATATTCATAGAAAATGAGAACAAGCATCATTATCTTTAGTATGAAAAAATAAAACAAAAATAAAGATTAATTAATTTATAGCATGAAAATTTTAAATTAAGGATCAAGGCTTAGTCATTTCCACCAAAAATAAGAAGGCCACAATACATATAATCCCTTATATAATACTTTGTGTGCAAAAAGCTCATGATATTTTAAAAGTGACAATTAAGCATTTAAACTATATATATTATGCAAAAGACTCCCTTCATTATTTTTTCTTCCAAAGTTTTTAATAGTATTGGGTGGTTTTTGCCAATATTTTTATAGTATGTTTGGTTGTACAAAAGCTAACATGTCAAAAATATTTTTATGTCTAATATTGATTTTAAGTTAAAAATTAGAAAAAACAAATATAACTTTCAAAGTTAATATTTAATTAACTAAATATAAAATATTAATTCATAATCAATTATAATAAAAATTAAAGCTTCAAACTATTTGTGTAAAATAACTTTAAGAAATATTTCATTTTGTTACATCTTTAGCATCTTTCTTTTTTCCCAAGTACAATTTTTGTTATGAAGTTATTTTCTTGATAATATATATAACTTAGAATAACAACTAAGCTTTTATTTCTTATTTTTTTAAATCATTGATAAAACCTTCAATATTGAAAAGAACATGTAAAACTAAAATGAGGATTTGTAACGCATTCAAAGAGTATGATTTCATGAACAAGTTCTTAGAAAAATCACTACAAAAAATTTTGCATTTAATGATAAATGTTTTACGATGGATCATTTGTTAGTGAATAGTTCTTTGGTTGCAAAAAATATTTGGTGAAGAATTGTGATTTTGGTGATGAAAATGGCAATGTAAATTTTACAATTTGCCTTTAATGTTCCATGATAAGTTATCGATTAATTTCATATCCAAAATTTAAAATTTTTTTTGCCTAATAATGAAATATTTTCTTGATTTGAGGATGGGCTTTTAAAATTTTGTTGCTAAGTCAAATGCATTATTTTACTAAAAGGACTTGGTGACAGATTTACTTGTCACTAATTCCTTCTTTAACATGAAATTTATCCATGTTGCGATATATGTTCTCATCTAGCCCTTTCATTATCATTGCACTACATCTTCCCTATAATGACCTTTTTAACTTTCACCATTATTGCTTGTAGCCTTCTAAAGTATAGACCGATAAAATAACCCACAGGTCATGGACTTTAGTGGACTAAATTACTCAAAATTCAATCCATTTCTTTCATGATTTTATATGGATTGGTCTGTAGAGACCAAAGTTTGCATGAACTGGTTTACAAACTTATAATTAAAGTCTGCGAATTTATGGACTAAACTATAGACATAGACCAAATTGGACCACCCAAATTTTAGTTTTTTTTAGTGAGTTTAAGTAGACTAGTTTGCATGGACCAAAGTTCTCATGAATCGATTCAACCTATCCACTTTATAATGTATAAGAGTATCACTAGCATCTTTTGTTTAATTTACTTGGTGAAATTTCCAAAAAAAGGTTAGGTTTTATGAGTTTTTATATTTTTAGATTGTTTTAATGATTAATTTTATTGGATTTAGTATCTAATTATTTGAATGTGAAATTGCTAATTTTTAGGTTGTTTTGTTGAATTAATTTGATTAATGTTCTAAAGTCCATAACCTAATATACAAACCAAATTATTATAATAATTTATAGTAGCAAATTTTTGTAGATTAACTTTTAGCCAATGTTTGACAATCAAAATAGTGTAATTTCACTAATCCCCAAACATAAAAGTTGTTAGAATATATCTATGTTGTCTTTGGGCACTAGTTTGAACCCATTTTGGCTCATAGAGCTCTAGATATAGCAAAAGAATCAAGACTAGGTCAAATTGCACAACAAGACTAGATCTTTTTTCAAGCCAAACATGAACCTCCAAAAGTTTGAATTACGTTCTGGCCAAAACTTGAAAGTTATGAATCTTCTTTTTAGCTTTTTAAAGCTATAAAAATCACCTAAATTGGACCTTTAGAACATAATTTAAAGTGAAAAACCTGAAATAATATCACAATCAACATTAATAGAATAATTCAATAACATTACAAAATTATTATCCAATCATAAAATAATACCAAATTTACTAAATATAGCACATGTAACACCCAAAAAGAAAGAATATAAAGGAAAATAATATAGAAAATATTATGCACATCAAGTTGCTCCGCACTTAGACTTTGCATGTCTTTAAGCAAATAATTTTATTTAAAATTGAAAAATAAAAGACTAACTTTTCAATAACTTTAAGATAAAAAATTTCACAAGTAAGAAAACATTAAGCATCCTTAAGAATCATAACAAACATGAATAAAAATCTTGATAAATTCAAAATTAATCAATATAGTAACTTCATTAAAAAATGATAAATGAAATTGACAGATTCTCATAAAACTCACTCTCCACTACTTAAGATTTAAGGTCTAGTATTTTACTAAAATTCATTCTATGAAATTTTTCTACCATAAGCTTGCTTATTATTTAATCTCTACTACTCAAACCATAGGCAAATGATAATCAAAAGGACTTAATTATCATTGTAATGGGATTAAAGAGAAAGGGAAGGAAAATTAAATATGTGAAAGGGAAAAAATTAAAGAAATCAATAAAGCACTTGAAACATAATCATATAGGCAAAGGCTGGATAATTACAACTTAATACAACAACCTAAATTTTTATTCCAAATATTCATCAACCTTTTTTTCCCTTGTCTTTCCCACTTTTTTTACCTTATTATATATATATATATATATATTTATTTTTTACTTTTCATTTTTTCTTTTTCCTTTTCTTTTTTTATCATTTGTTTTCCTTTCTTTTTATTTTTTTCTTTTTTTAACTAAGCCTTAAAATTAAAGATGATGATGTTTTTCATAACACACATGTATACCCCTACTCTTATAAGAATCCAACTCATAAAATTTTTAACTGCTCTAGTAATCCCTAAAGTTAGGTAAAGACATTTGTTTCTCATTGAAAAATATATTAAAGGGTCAAATACCCAAAGAAGTTGTTATCAAGAGGTTTAACAAAGATAACACTTCAAAGTTGACTACTTAGCATTATCTTAAACAAAAGTGTCTTTACTATGTTTATGCATACTTGTGTAAATATAATCTAAAAAAAATTAAAGTTCTAGAGACACAAATCATAAAAGAATATCACATATAAGAAGGGAAGAAAATAGTATAAATTTTCAACAAATGACTCAAAATTTCACAAGATAAGACATGCTACCAAAAATTCAATTTACCAGTTTAAAATCCATCATGATGCTAATCAAATTTAGGAAGCAAGAAAGTTCATTCAATCATGTTATAAAATTATCAAACTTAATTGTTTCTTACTTCTAAAAAATGTAAAATCTCTATTAATAGAAAGTAACTGAAATGAATTAAAAAAAATTCAAAGACACATAAAAGCAAACACATTATTTTTTATAAATTTTTCAAATTTTTTCAAAATTCAAAACCATTAAAAGAAAAACATAAAAAAATCCTCAAAGTCTCTTCCACACTTAAATCTTACATTGTCCTCAATGTAAAGCATATGAACAACAAAAATAATGGATAACTGAAAGAAAAAAGAAGGAAAAGAGAATATCAACATGAAAACACTTGGTTTGCCTTCTAAGAAGTTCCTTTTTTAATGTTTTTTTGTTAAACTTGGCTACTTATCTTTAAGTAGGGCAAATTGCATCCGATATTAACTTTTTTAATCACATGCTCTTGAAAGTCTTCATAGAATAGTTTAAGCCTATGACCATTGACTTTGAACACCTTATTGGTTTTTAAACTTTTTATCTCAACTATATCATAAGAAAACAAATTTATAACAATAAATGATCCATCCTAACAAGAATGCAATTTACCAAGCATTAATTTAAGTCTTGAATTGTAAAGTAAAACTTTTTTCCTAACCATAAAATTTTCTCTAACAAGTGATTTATCATGGAAAGCCTTGATTTTCTCTATGTAAATGTGTGAGTTTTCATAGGCTTTAAGTTTAAACTTTTTAATTTCTTGTAACAGTAACTTACCTTTTTCACTAACTTTATTTAAATTCATGTTGCAACTCTTCACTACCTAATATGCTTTATACTCTAGTTCAACAGGAAGGTGGCATGATTTTCCATAAACCAACTTATATGGAGACATCTTAATTAGTGTTTATGCAATCTTGCAAGCCTAAATTACATCATTAAGTTTAAGATCTAATCTTTTTTATTTTAGTTTATAATTTTTTCCAAGAAAGCCTTTACTTCTCTATTTGAAATCACATATTTTCCATTTGTTTAGGGTGATATGGTGTAAATGTTTTATGAAAAACTTCATATTTTTTCAACAAAGTTTGAAAGGTTACAAAGGTGTGTACCTTGATCATTCATCAATGCTTTTGGAATGCTAAAGTTATTGAAAATGTTAGATTGATAAAACTTACAAGAGCTTTAGAATTGTCAATTTTGGTGGCTTTTGCTTCCACCACTTTGAAATATAATCTATAACAAGAAAAATGTAAATAAAACCAAAAAAAAAAAAGGAAAGGAACCATAAAATCAATACCTAACACATAAAAAATCTCATAATAAAGCAAAGTTATTTAGGGCATTTCATTTTTATGTGTTAAGTTGCTTGTCATTTGATATTGTTCATAATTTTTACAAAACATATATGCATTATGAAACAAAGTAGGCCAATAAAAACTATAATCTAAAATTTTTCTATTTGCTCTTTTAGGTACAAAATGGCCTTCACAAGCATAAGCATGACAAAAAGCAAGAATGGATTAAAATTCATAAGCAAGTACACATCTTTTAATCACTTCATTAGAGAAAATTTTCTATAAATAAGGATTATCCAAAGCATAATGCTTAAACTCATTCTTGAGCTTATCTTTTCTAACTTTAGTCATATTAGCAAGAAAAGTCCTTTTAACTAAATAATTCACTAAATTAGCATATCAACAAACCTTACCTAGCAACTTGAAAAGTTGTTTATTTGGGAATGTCTCCTTCAAGGGTAAAGGGTCTTATTTTCTATTCAATCTATCTAAATGGTTAGCAACTAAATTTTTTAACTCCTTTCTTACCTTTGATCTCTAAGTTAAATTCTTGTAATAGAAGAATTCATCTGATAAACCCAGGCTTTACTTCTTTCTTTAAGAGCAAGTACATTAAATTTGCATGATAAAAAAATATAACAACTTTGGAACTAAATAAGTAAGTTGAAAAGCTGCTTATTTGGCAATGTCTCCTTCAAGGGTAAAAGGTCTTATTTTCAATTCAATCTACCCAAATGGTTAGCAACTACATTTTTTAACTCATTTCTTACCTTTAATATCTAAATCAAATTCTTGTAAAAGAAGAATCCATCTAATAAACCCAAGCTTTGCTTCTTTTTTTAAGAGCAAGTACATTAAAGTTACATGATCAAAAAATATAACAACTTTGGAACTAAATAAGTAAGTTCAAAATTTATTCAAAGACAAAATAATAGCAAAAGATTCTATTTTAGTAATGGAATAATTACACTAAGCTAAATCCAATATTTTTGAAGCATAATAAATCATATAAGCTTGTTGGCCAACTTTATGGCCTAAGATTGCTCCTACAATATAGTTACTTACACCATACATAATCTCAAATGGTAAATTCCAATTATAAGGTTGAACTATAGGAGCTGTGATCAAGGCCTCCTTGAGCTTGTCAAAAGCTTCTTTGTAATTTTAACTGGAGTCAAATAGAGCATTATTTTGTAATAATTTAGATAATGATAAGGTTATATTGGAAAAATCCCTAACAAAACTGGTAGTCAAAACCTACATGGCTAAGAAAAGAGAGAATTTCCTACACATTTTTAAGGTAGAGCAAGCTAAAAATCAGATCAACCTTAGCCCAATCAACTTCAATGCCATAATTAAATATAACATTTCTTAAAACTATGCCTTTTCTACCATAAAATGATAATCTTTAAAATTTAGAATAAGTTAATTTTGATGCATTTTCTAAGCATACTAGTCAAACTATACAAATAAATCATAAATAGTAAAATGATCCACAAAACCTCAATACATTTTTCTAAAAGATTAAAAAAGATGCTTACCATGCATTTTTGAAAGGTGATAGAGGTATTACAAAATTCAAAAGGCATTATCTTGTATACAATTATGCTAAATTGACAAGCAAATGTGGTTTTCTCTTAAGTATCTTATGCAATTAGAATCTAGAGTACGTAGCATAGCCCTCTAGAAAGCAATAATGGGATTTTCTAACTCAACACACTAACATTTAATCAATAAAAGGTAAAGGAAAGTGGTTGTTTCTAGTTGAAACATTCAACTTGTGATACTCTATGCAAACTTGCCATCCACCCCAAATTCTAGTAGCAATAAGCTTATTGTTTTGGTTTTTCACAATTCCCATACCACTTTTCTTAAGGATAATTTGCACCGAACTCACCTATTTACTATTTGTTATGGGGTATATGATTTTAGTTTCTAAAAGCTTTATAAATTCTTTCTTTACCACATCCATTATGAGGGGATTTAACTTCCTTTGTACTTTTCTAGTTAGTTTTTCTTTATCCTTTAATAAAGTTTTATGCATGCACATGGAAAGGCTAATGCCTTTGATGTCATAATAGTTCATCCAATGATTATCTTGTGTTCTTTTGGCACTTGAATTAATTTTTCCTCTTATTAAGAAGTCAAATTATTTATTATAATAATAAAACCTCTTATTTATCACCTAGAAATACATATTTTAGATGTTCAGGTAAAGGCTTCAATTCTAAAATTAGCAATCTCATATTAAAGGGTTGTAACTAATAGTTTAAAAGTAAAAGATTAGTTATTTACTTTTAAACAAATTGGGGCTAGTTCTTACAGGTCTATCTTTAACATATTCTTAAAATTCAACCTATTGTTAAATGCATCTTGCACTATTAAATAAACCAAATCAATAAAAAAGATAGAATGGTTTTCAAAAAGATATTTCATGACCTCAAAAATGTTGAATTTAATAGTCTTTTCATTAAACTCCATGGTGAATGTGCTATCATGAACATCAATTTTAGTTCTATGCACTTAAGAATGATAGATGTTGGATTTGCTATTGTCTTATCTTCCATATTTCTTCCATATTTAAAATGTAAAAATCAACAAGAAAGATTAAGCCATTAACTTACAATAGAACATTTTTAACTACCTTAGCTAGATATGTATTAAATCTATTTGTAAGTTCAATGATCACACCAATTTCCTTCAAGGGTCCTAATCATAATGATGTATATATGGATAGAGACATTACATTGATGGAAGTTCCTAAATCTAGCATTGCATTTTCAAATCTAGAGTTCGTTATGATGCATAGAATTTTGAAAGTACCAAGATCTTTGCATTTTTAGGGTAAATTCCTTTAAAAGATGATAGAAATATTTTCTCATTACCCTTCAGCCTTCTCTTTGTTGTGCATAACCTTTTTAGGAACTTTGCATATTTGGGAATTTATTTGATAGTATCCAACAATTGTATATTCACACTTAATTTTATAAAATTCCCTAAAATCTCTTTTTCTTCTACTATTTTCTTTGAATTTATAACTTTAGTTGGAAAGGGAAAAGGGACAGATGAAGTGGTATAAGGAATAAAATGGTTTAAAAAAAACTTCCTCTATTAAAATGATCAGAATTGCCAATTTTTGTTTCCTCTAGTTTTTTGCATTTTGCTTTTGATTTAGATGGAATTTCTAGTTGCTTGCCAATTCTCAAAATAATGGCACTGAGATTTTCTTTGGGGTTTTTCACATTCTAAGATAAAAGCTTCTTACTAAAATTTTGTGCCCCTAATCCATCATTAAGGTAGCAAGTTAACTCATCTAATTTTCTTTATTCTTATCACTAGCTCTAGTTTCTTGCTAGAATTAATTTAAATTAGTTCTAGTTTCTTGCTAAAATTGGACAACATCAATAGCCAAAGTCTTGACAAGATTTTTTAATGATACATCTAGTTTAAGAGTAGGATTTCTAATGGTCTAGGTAGGGTAGGAAATTAAAATTTATTTTATGCAATAAGGAATGGAGCTTGGCCATGAATATTACCATATTTGAGGTTTGAATGATCTCACCATCTAAGATTATATGATTAAGAATAAGGATCACTCCTATGTTGAGATTGCCTTCGAAATCCCTTTGTGGCTTATTGAACTAAATCATCATCTTGTAAAGTAGAACACATATCAGTAGGATGTCTAGAATTAAAACATATACCATATAATTTTTCCTTTACTTGATTCACATTCATAGCTAGTTTTTGGACTAAGAAAGTTAAATTTGCTAATTATCTTTTAATATTGGATGTGCCAACCTTATTCACTCTTTAAATTATAAAGTTTTTTTCTGCCAAATTGTTGAGACTTGGCAACTATGTTTGCAATTAAATTCCAAGCAGCATCAAGGGTTTTATTAATCAATGCACTTTCATTGATAGATTTAATCATGCTTTTATCCATTGGTAAGAGGCCTTTATAAAAATATCAAATTAGTAATTAATTTTATACTTAATGGTGAAGATAGATAGCACATAACCTCTTAAGTCTTTCCCAGTATTCATATAAACTTGCCTTATTGAATTGCTAAATGCCATGAATTTCTTTTATGATGTTTGTTGCTCTAGAGGGAGGGATGTATTTCTCATGTAAAGGCTTTTTCATATCATGCTAGGAAGTAATGGAACTAGATGAAAGGTAATCAAGCCAATTCTTGGCTAAGTTAGCTAAAAAGAAAGGAAAATCTCATCTTAATCTCCTATTCTATTATGCCTTAAAGCTTCATGTTGTTGCTTATTATATGGAACTCTTTTTAGTGCTTATAAGGATTTTTTCCTACAAGACCATGAAAAGTATGAAGCAAGTGGATCAAACTAGATTTCAATTCCAAAGAGGCATCAAAATCATTATACTAAGGTACATTGGTTGATAATTAACATCAAGGGTTGCAAATTCCTTCAAAATTTTATTATTGTTATTAGTAGCCATATTAAATCTAACTTATGTTTTCTTCTTAATTCATGCAAGGTTCTCTCAATTTCAAGATCACAACTTAATATGATATCATGAAAAAACTTAGTTATGCATTAACAAGAACTAAAACTAAGAAAAAATAAAAAATAAGAAATAATTAAAAACTACTAAAAATATTAGAAAGTAAAGAAAAATTAAGAAAAAATTAATAAATCATGTTAATTTTTTAGCTAAAAATTGTTAAGGCACTAAACATCTTAATCACAAGGCTAAAAAATCTTAGAACACTAAATTTCACCCCCAAATTGAACTTAAAATTTCATCAATCAATACCATCAAAAAGCCTAAAAAACACTAAAAATCAAGCAAAAAAAAGGTTAAAATAGGCAAAATTATCTACAAATTGACTAAGCTATTCCTTCACAATGGTGTTAAAATTTTGATATGTATCACTAACATCAAAATTAATTACTGAACTTACTTAAACATATATTATAGGTGAGTTTTGGTCAAACCTAAGGGAATAAAAATAAATCTGTGGATATAAAATGTAAAAATAAAAGGGTTTTTATATGTAATTATAAATGAAATAATTGAAAGTAGAATTAACTGAAATTGGTAGAATATGGAAATTTATTCTAAGGGAATTCACACTCCAATTATTAAATTTATCATTAACAATAGATAAATTTACTCATAATTTCATTACTTAACTTATAAATATCCCAAAATCGGTGGTAAACATGCAAGTTCCTAACGTAGACTAACTAGAACAAATGTCCAATTAATTCCTAATAGTTAATTTAATTTAGATCAAGTGTCTAAATCTAAGTTTTAATCATTTAGAACTAGGTTGAGGCCAAATTTAATAATTTTACAAGTGATAATTATCAAATCTGCTCTCTATTTTTCATAAACATAATAAATTTTACAAAGGAAAATTATATATCTATTTATTACTAAATTATAATTAATTATCCTAATTCTACAACTGAAAATTGACAATAATCAATCATATAGCATAATATTACTAAGAATAACTAATTAATAGGTTCTTATCAGCTAATTATTAAAGAAATCATAATCAATAAAGAGCAAAAAAATAAAAAGTAATTGAATTATAAATAAATTGAAAAGGAAGGTCCCAAAGTCAAATGAAAATTGGATTGCTAAACCCTTGAACTATTAAAATAAATTAGCTATCCATGATAGTTTACAAGAGAAAGTTAAAAGAAACTATTTATTGTTTTCTGTCAATATACTACATTTGGAGGCATAAAACTTAATTATATTTGATCTCCTAATGAAGAAAACTTAATAGGCAAAGTTAAGGTGTTTTTTAGGCTTATAATAAATAAGGTCTTACTTAACTTAGAAGCCTATAACCTTATGTACAAACTAAACTATACAATAGTTTGTAGTAAAAAAATCCTATATGTTAACTTGCAGCCAATATTTAACCATAAAAATGGCAAAGTTTCACTAATCCCCAAACATAAAAGTTGTTAGGATGGATCTAAGCTTACCTTAGTTTGAACCTATTTTGATTCATAACACTCTAAATATAGTTGAAAACTAAGATTGGATTAAACTGCATAACAATAATAAATTTAGGCTTACTTCATGAAGCTAGCTTTCACCTATAATAATTGCTTCCAAGGTCTTAAAGACCAGTGGTTTAGTGATTCATAAGTAAAGATAGATTCTTGATTGTTAACTTTATCTTTATACTTTTATTGATTAAATTATACTTATTTAACTTCAATTGTTCAATGTTTACAGGCTATACACGAATGGAAACTTTAGCTCATATACCTTATAAAGAAAAATTTTGCTTATAAAGCTATGGTGAATTTGCCACACTTTAATTATAGACATATGACTAATATAGGAAATCATTTCCAGGTGACTTTCCACAAGCCTGACTTGCAAATAATGTAGGCTCTAACTTTATAAAAATGAATCGAACTTATATAGAACATAATTACTTAAAATAATTTTACAGTTTTATAAAAGGATAGATGGAACTTCCCCTATTTTTCAAATACTAGCTAGGAGATACAATACCTGTAGGTTAAAAAAACAAAGTACCAAACTTCATAATGAAAGAAAATCTTATCCAGTAAGTGGATATACTACTAAAACATGTGATCAAAAACATAATTTATTAGAAATAAAGAAAATCTTAGTTTTCTTAAATCATACCAAGTTTTATAGGATTTTAAAATGATAAACTAGAAAAATGCATTGCATTTTAGCATATAGTTAGATGTATTTATAAATTCAAGCCTCCAACTTTCTAATTCCAATTTCCTTTTTTTTTTTGCTAATTTAATTTAACAAAAAAATAATTTCATAGTTAACCTCCACTGTAGTGTAAACCATAATTGTATATAGAGATATGAAATACTAAGGAAGATATGCAATTACCATTTAATAAACCACATAACATCCACAAGCAAGATCCAATTAGGATTTTCATCTAGTAAACCAAATAGAAGTTAGAAGTATGCACTAGGATTTAAAAAGTGGCCCTCATATCACTCGTGTGATCCATGGCACGTTAGTCTAAGCATCAAATAAACATAAGTGATACACCAAATTTAAGAGGTGATTGTAGCTGTCAAATTAACTAAATTAAATTTATTGCTTCTGAAGAATTTATGTAGAAAAATAATGGGAACTAGGTTGAACCTCTAGAGATCCTTTTTAATAATTCTTTGTGATTATGTACTAATAATGTTAACTACTTATGCAATTAATCAAACACAAAACGTGCAAACTTTAATTTAAGGCAAAATTTTAAAAATTAAAATAAATGCAAAACTAAATTGAAGGAGGATTTTTTGGTCCAAACAAGCAGAAGATCAACAGCAGAATTAAAAAAGCAGTAACAGTAAAAATAAGGAGTATCAATGAATAAAAACAACTGATATAAGGAATTCAAGGTCTCTTTGAAGGATTAATTATAGATCACTATAAATTAAATTTTTATAATTGATTATTCAGCTTTGAATTATTCAGAATCCCTACAATAATTTATGAACTCTAAATTAGATAATCATCTAGGGTCTGATTAATTAAGATTAGCAAAATTAGACAATCGCCATAACTCCTAAGCTAGATTAAAATTAATTTAAAGATAGAATTCAGTCAAATTAAATGAATTAATTTAGAATCCTAAACCGTTCATTCATGCCCTTTTCTCCTATAAAGAATTATGATCAATCAACCAAAATTTACTACCAATACCAAATCATGAACCTCATACAAATTAAAAAAGATAGATGAAGAAAAAGAGAAATCAATTACAACTATCATCATAAATTTAGAATCTCATAATTGAAGAGGATAAAAGCCCCAAAATTATTTGAATCAACTTAGAGGGAATTAGCCTTCCATTGAAAGAAGAAAACTTAAAATAAAATTCAGAAAACTTGCAAAAACTATCTATCTTCTCATGCTCTATTCTACCCCCTAACTATTGACCACTTTTGAAGCATAATTAGGATTGAGCCTTAAAAAAAAACTTGTATCTTAGTGTCTTAAGAATCTACCCTCAAAATTTCAGCCTAATTCAACATTTCTAGCTCAAGTTACAGCTAAAATACTACAGATAGATCAATCTAATCCAAGTTGACGTAATCAATCATTAATCCATCTTCTTTATCTTTCAAAATGACTTAATTTCTTCAAAAAGGCTTCATGAATGATGAGGTATGGATCTTAGGGAATAATTGGACTTGTTCTTGCATCAATTGGATACCTGGAGCTCCATATATGAATTAATCATTATAACAGGGTCGGGTTTGGATCAAAATAGAAACATTTGGCTTACTTTGACCTCCAAGATGGCAAAACTAGAATTTCAAGCAGAGTAAAAAGTTGTATAACTTTTTTTTAACTTTCTAACGGTATAAAGATCACTAAAATTCAACACTCAGAGCTCAAGTTACAACTAGAAACCTGAAATAGTACCAAAAATTCAGTATTAGGCCCGAAATTCAATCAAGTTCAAATTAGTGCAATTAGTCCCAATCAATGTAAATTTGATTCAATTAAGCATCATATCATCCTAAGAGGCTTAAATATGAGAAAAAATATTAATAAAATATTGTTCACATAAAGAAGTAGCCCCCGAGTCACTATATGGCATGTGGCACTTTATTTATAATGCTATATCATATACAAATAGTATATTAGGATTCAAGAGGTATCCTCTAAGTCATTTTATGACTAGTGTGTCAAACCTTTAATATTTTAAGATTTTATTATAATTATTTTATTACCAGTTACTTAAATATTCCAAAAATTAGAATAGTTATGAATAGGTTTAGGGTAATATTTAAATTAAGAAAAATAAAATTTTATGTTAAAAATAGATATAATATAATAAAATATAAAGTTATGTGAAATTAAAATTAAATAGAAGTGCATGGAGGAAATTTAAGGAATTACTTTCCCTTTTTACCCTTAAAACTTTTAGAAATCATAAAATTGCCATTGAAGATCATAAAATTAAGTCAATCCCAATGCCTTTCTCATTTCTTAATAAAGCACCAAATTTCACCCTCTTCTCACCCCAAATTCCATCTTCTACACATTTTTATCAAGATTCAAGTGTGGAAGGTTAATATCAACTCAAATCTTGACTTAAGGAAAGTTTTCCTACTTGAAAATCCTTTAGTTATTGAGTTTTACTCTTGAAAGAAATTAGGGATTTAAGGTAATTTCCTAATTTTGGAAAAATTGAATATGTTTAGGATCAACTACCTAGTGTCTTGATATTTGTTCATCAATTCTATACAAAAGTAAGTAAATATTCTACTTAGGTTTGGAATTTCAAAATTTTACTTGTTATGTTAATTTATATGATAATGATAGAAGATGTTTGGTGTTTAAATTTATATTCTTGTTGTTGGGTAGAATTATATTTTATTTAGAGACTATAGATCATAAATAAAGCTTGTTATAAATTATTAAGAAGATGAAAGTAGGTATAGAAGAAATTTTAAGTTGGAAATAGCTATTATTACTAGAAAATTGCAAAGCTTTTTAGAATTTCTAGAAAGTAATTGAGTGTAGTACTCGAATATGGCATTAAACTATAGTACTCGAATATGGCTTCATAAAGAACCATATGCGAATATCATACTCAAATACTAAAGTAAGGCCTCATCTCTATCTACCTATAATTGAGTATAATACTCGAATATAGCTTGGGTGCCTCAGCCCAATGACCTTATTTGAGTACCATATTTGATTGCTTAAATCTTCTATGCTCTTAGGTGGCTAATAGTTGAATATAGTACTTTAATATAGGTTCTGTTTTGAGAGCTTTATATTTGAGTACCATACTTGAATATCTTGGGCACATAAATTTATTCATAAGCTTTTGTAACTAAGTCATTCATGATATCATAACATTATTAGACCCTAAATTTATTATTTAGTGACATGTGCACTTAGTTGAATTCATGATTTTTTATATCTATAGGATTATTTGAAAAATATGAAATAGATGATTATTAAATGATGATTGATAATGCAAAATAAAGAAAGAATGAGATGAGAAGGAAATAATATGAGTTGTTTGTTGTTAAATTACTACCAAATTTGGAAACTCATTTGTGAGGAGATAAGTTAAACTTTGGAGGGACAAAGATGGCATTTATGAGAGGATAAGGATGACCCAAAAGGTAAAAGGTGGTTCACTTGCTTAGTTTTTTTAATTTTTTATTTGTTTATAGATTTATTTTAATAATATATAACTGGATAGGGTAAATTATAATTGCAAATAAATACTATTCATCTACTTGTGTGTTTATAAAATAAGTTATTTGTTTATTAAGATTGCATTTCACTATTTATAGTATTTCCATAAACTCTTATTATAGATATTTTTAAAGTCATAAATATATATAAAATCTATTAGGTTCGATCAATATAGTTATTAGAAATCATGTCATGACACAACAATAAGTTAGTTAAACTTATGGAAACCAAAAAATGGAATCCATGCTAGTCATGACAAAGTTAGTATCAGAACTTGGTTTAGGAATTAAGTGGGAATAAAGAAGCCTTAAGACAGGATTAATAGGATATGATTATGAATAGTTATTTAGATGTTGATGAAAATTGTATTAGTGATATGTGCATACTCAATAACATATATCACTAATGCCATTTCGGCAGACCCTAAAATTTATTCAATGGTAGTGGTGGAGCTTTTATAGAATAATGGTTTGTAAATGTGTTTGAATTTATGTATACTAAACATTTAGAATTTCCTTTAAACATTAGGAATGATAGGATCCAATAGTCATTAAGCTAGTTATGCCCTAAAACTAATTATATTGATGATTATAAATTTGAATTGTATTATTTTATGACAATTTTAATTATTATTTTTATATATATTATTTATGTAATATATTTAATTATGATAATAACCTTAGAATAATTATATTCTTAAATGTCCCTAGTCATATATCATTGTGAATTAGGTTACTTTGATATGTTAAGACTAGCATGTGTTGTGACTTATATGGGATATTAAGTTTACACATAAGTATAAGTTAGAGAACTTATATATTAGACCGATCCATCCTAAGAACATTACATGGATCGTTATATGAGTGTCATGAGTGATTCTTAGTGATCATTATTAATATGACCCTTTGACCTGAGATCGCCAAAGTTCGCTACATGTGAGTTTCATATTTTGATACTATTCTATGTCACTCATAGTTGAGTGAATGCAAGGGTAGTTATTGGATAAGTCACATATCATGCGAAAGGATTTGTGTGATCAAGATGGAATTTGTCCCTCCTATATAACAGGAGTAACATCTGTGAGCCCCTTAATTAAGTAAAGTTGAGAAAATACATAGTCATGCTCAGATGAATTGACATGGGATGTCAATTACATTTACTTCAGTTAGCTTACTTACAGATCAAAAAACCTCAAGATTAGACTATACGGAAATGACACGGTCCATGTTTCACCCACAATCTAGATGTTTAGGATAAAAGGACATAGATGATGATCACGTACAAAGGTTTAGTCAAATCACTGACTTTCTCATTACTTAGGTAACAATGATGTGTTGCTAAACACTGCCTATTGTTTATGATCATTAATGTAATTAATAATCATTATCAATGTAATGAGAACCTGTAAGGTCGCACATTTAAAGCCTAATGGATTTGGAATTAATGGACCAAATTATTTAAGCTTAATATTTAAGAATTTCATGCTATAATTATAAGGTCCAATAAAAGTCTATAATTATACATGAAACAAAGCCCAATTAGTTGGGGTTTTCTATACACCTATTTAAATAAGCTTGTTGGGTAATAATAGAATAATGATTCATGCATCTTAAGCATAGAAAAATCCTAGAACCTTTCCTTAACCAAAAACCCTTAAAGAGGCGTAGCTAGCACTATGAGGCAAAGAAGAATAATTCCACTTAGTGTTCGTGTGGACATTCATTGGTGATTTGCAGGTTTATATGAATACCTCAGAGTCTTCGGCCAAAAAGGAAGCTGAAGAAGTGATCAACGATTTAGTTCTCGAGTCATCATTAAAGGTATTGAATAAATCCTTATTCTAATTTAATGTTTTACATAGATCCATTGGCTGGGATCGATTTATTCCGCTGTGCTTGTTTGGCTCCTGATCCTAACAAAGTTAGTATCAAAACTTGGTTTAGGAATTAAGTAGGAATAAAGAAGCCTTAAGACAGGATTAATAGGATATGATTATGACTAGTTATTTAGATGTTAATCAAAATTGTATTAGTGATATGTGCATACTTAATAACATATATCACTAATACCATTTCGGAAGACCTTAAAATTTATTCAATGGTAGTGGTGGAGCTTTTATAGAATAATGGTTTGTAAAAGTGTTTGAATTTATGTATACTAAACATTTAAAATTTCCTTTAAACATTAGGAATGATAGGATCCAATAGTCATTAAGCTAGTTATTTAAGTGATGAAGAATCATTCAAAGGATTATAAGCTTATAATAGTAGGCATAAAATAATTAATGATAAAAATATCCCTCTATGGGTAGTTAATTTTAGACAACAAATATTAACTAATGTAGTTAAAGTTCTTTGCTAAGAAAAAGAGTGGAAATAGTGTAGTGATTAGGAAGATCAAGTCTCTATTCAAAGAGTAGAGATAGAAAGAAACTAACCCTACCAAAGAAAATTTAACTTAAAAACTTTCAATCATCCATGAATTCAACAAGGTCAAATCCTCTTATTTTACTAGCATGAATGCAGATATAGATCCACACCAATTCCTCAATTAAATTGAATGACAAGTTAAAATGCTTTCAAGCTTGGATCAAATGCTTATCAAATTAGTTAGTTACCAATTAAAAGATGTTACTCATTCTTAGTCCACTAGTACAATTAAGAATTGAAAAGCTCTTCATTGATCAATTTCTACCTCCTAGTGTCCAAGAAAGCAAGAAAATTTGAATATTTAAAGCAAGGTTCAATGACATTTACTGAGTACATTTCTCAATTTATCCATTTATCTTTCTATGCTATATATTTTATTCCAAATGAGAAAGAAAAAAATGCAAAGATTTACTTATGGTTTCTATAATCACTTCTTTAATGTGACTTATATTACCAAAATAACTACCTTTCAAGATATTATTAATCAAGCTCTAAAGGTAGAATATAAAATAAAAGATAGAGAAGAAAAAAAACCTAGTTTTGAAGGAAGTGTAGTAAATTAAAAAGTTTAAGCAATTTAATTAGTTAATGAGGGATGCCACCTCTTAATATGTCATATAGCAGTAAAAGTCCAACAACTCCAGGCTTCCATTTTAGAGGTACTTTTAGTGAACCTCTAAAGGGAAGAAGTCAAAGTAATCATCCATCTCATCTAAATACTCTAACTAGTTTTGGTAGAGGAAAATTTTGAGGTACAAGTAACTTTAAGGAAAACCACCAAAGTATGCCTAATATAGGAATAGACATTAGGGCCTGTGTACTTAAATTAATGTTATGTGTTTCTGGTATGGTCAACTAGCTATAGGAAGAGACCCTTTAAGTTATAGTATAAATTATCCTATACCATAATAACATCCACCCATAAACTAATTAATAGCTTTTAAACCATAAATAATCTAATTTCTTAGTGGTAGTGGTAGTTTCAGAGGAAAAAACCCACCAAGAAACCAAGCTTGGGTGTTTACCTTGACTAAATAGAAGACCTAAGCCTTTAATGTTGTTGTTGTAGGTAATCTTTTTATTAAAAACTTTCATGCTTATATTTTGATTTATCCAAGAGCTTTATATTCATTTGTTTCTATGAAATCTACTTCCTTAACACTAAGAACACTTAGTAAATTATCAAATCCCTTATTAGTTACTATTTTAAAAGGGAAAACTTTAGTAGCTACTTAATTTATTTATACTTGTCTAGTTCGTGTACATGATCAAACTATGCCTATTGATTTGATTCTTTCAAAAATGCTAGACAATGATATCATTTTAAAGATGGATTGGTTTTCAAAATATCATGCTCAATTGGATTTTTTTAACAAAATAGTCACTTTTATTGTAAAGGAAGCCTCTTCTATTGTATTTTATAGGAAAAAAAGAACTCTAAAATTATTAGAATCATTTTTAGTATTAAAGCCTAGAAATTTATAAAAAATGGAAGTCCTTCTTATCTTGCAATAATCCATAATTTAAACTAATCTTCCCCTAACATTAATAATGTCCTTGTGATGCAAGAATTTCCAAATGTGTTCCTAAAAGTACTCTCAAGTTTACCTCTAAACCATAAGATTGAGTTCAATATTGAAGTTACTTTGGGCACCAATCTAATTTCTATTTTACCTTATCAGATAGCTTTAGCTAAATTGAAAGAAATCAAGCAACAATTGAAGGAATTAATTAAAAAAGGTTTCATCCACTCCAATTCTTTGCCAGATGGTGCATCAGTGTTATTTGTTAAGAAGAAAGATAGAACTTTCATCGTTGTATTGATTGCCATTATTTGAATAAGGCGACCATAAAAAATAACTATCCTCTTCCTCGAATTGATAGTTTTTTTTCCTAGTTGCAAGGCATGAAGTCTTTTTTCTAATATTGATTTGTGATTTGATTATCATCAATTAAAAATCTAAAAGGAAAACATTCCTAAAATAAGTTTTAAAACTTATTATGGCCATCACAAATTCTTTGCCAGATATTTTAGCCTCACTAATGCTCTAGTAGCCTTCGTGAACTTATAAACAAAATCTTTCAAGCATTCCTTCATAAATTTATGATCATTTTCATTAATGATATCCTTATTCATTCTAAGAATGAAAAAGAACATGCTTACCATTTTTAAACTATCTTGCAAACTCTCTAAGAACACTAACTTTTTGCTAAATTCTTTAAATATGAATTCTGGTTATCCAGTGTGAATTTTCTAGTACAGATGATATCCTTAAATGGCATTTAAGTCATGCCCAAAAAATTAAAGCCATTCAGACTTAGTTAAGGCTTACAATCGCATCTAAAATCTAAAGTTTTCTTGGAATGGCTAGCCATTATCATTAATTTATGAAAAATTTCTCTAAAATAACTTCTTCATTAACCAAGCTCACTCGAAATAGAGTAACGTTTGAATGGTTCGATGAATATGAATGCAGCTTTTAACACTTGAAAAATTGCTTGACTTTTAGCCTTAGTTTTAACACTTCTTCAGGTTCTAATGCTTTTATTGTATATTACAATGTGTCTTATATTAGTTTAGGATGTGTACTTATGCAAAATAAAAAAAATCATCACTTATGCATCCTAATAATTGAAGAAAAACAAAATAAATTATCCAACTGATGATGCCAAAATGGTTGCAGTGGTATTCTTATTGAAAATATAGCAATGTTACCTTTATGGTGAAACTTGCGAAATATACACTAATCATAAAATCTTGAAATATATCTTTGACTAAAAGGATTTAAATATAAGGTAATGAATGTGGATGGAACTCGTAAAAGACTATGATTACACAATCTATTATTATCTAAAAAAGCTAACATTGTAGCTAATGCATTAAGATAGAAATCATCAAGCATATTAGCTAGCATTCAAGTAGAAGATCAAATAGTAATAATTGCTCAAGTTAAAATTCAATACGTGTTAATTTAAAGAATTAAAGAATTTTCAAAATAAAACTTGTAGTATTAGCTTTGAGGGAAGAAGCATTATTAGATAAAAATGATATTTAAATGTTAATGAAAAAGAAGTGATCAAATGCTAAGGTTGACTTTGAGTTCTTGTAAATAAGTGAAACAAATTATATCATCAGGCTCATCACTCATCCTACATTATGCATCCAAAAATTATAAAAATGCATCATGACTTATAATAAAGTTTCTACTGAAAGGGTATGAAAAGGGATATGCTTGAGTTCATGCTTAAATGCCTTAATAATCAATAGGTTAAAGCTGAACATTAAAAGCTTACCAATTTACACTAACCACATCCCATTTTTGAATAGGCGTGAGAAAGTGTAATCATAAACTTCCTAATCAAACTTCCTTGATATTAGAAAGGATTCAATTCTATTTAAGTGATTGTTGATAGACTTATAAAGACTACTCATCTCTTTTTAGTTAGAAACAACTATTCTATAGCTCAATATACCTAGCTTTGCCCTGATAAAACTATTTCTTTGCATAGTGTTCCACTTAGCATCATACTAAATGAGGCATCCAATTCATTGCTCACTTTTGGCAATCCTTTTAACAAGCTTTAGGTGCATAATTACATTTCAGTATTGCTTTTCATCCTTAAATTAACAGTTGATCCAAATGTATAATCCAAAATTTGGAAGATATGATGTGTGTTTATACTTTTGAGTTTAAAGGTGGTTGGAAGAAATAACTACCCTTAATTGAATTTACTTACAATAACAATCACTATTTTTCCATTAAAATGGCTCTATATTCAGCTTTGTGTTATAAAAGATATAGATCACTTGTAGGATATTTGAACTAGGAGAAGCTAGACTCTTGGATGTTGATCTTGTTACTAATGCTTTAGAAAAAAGCAAAAAATATTTGAGAATAATTGAAAATAGCTCAAGATTACTATAAATCCTATGTAGATAAAAGAATTAAACAACTGGAGTTTCAAGAATGAGATATGATATTTTTGAAAGTTTTTTCTATGAAAGGGGTTTTATGCTTCGATAGAAAAGGAAAAATAGCTCCATAATTCATTAGTGCTTTTCTAATCATCTAGTGAGTTAGAATTATAGATACTATTTGGGTTAACCAAATGAATTACATGCCATTTATCTAGTTTCAATGCTTCATAAGCACATTCTTGATCCATCTTATATTATTCAATATGAACCTATCTAGTCAAATCTAAAACTTTCTTATGAAGAATGACTAACAAAGGTTCTGGATCATCAAATCTACAAACTTAGATCCAAGAATATACCCTTAGTGAAGGTTTCATGGGATAGGCATGGAATCAAATAAGTAACTTAGGAATTCAAAACAAAAATTCAACAAGCATATCTTTATCTTTTTAATAAGATAAGATTCAATTAACTTATCTTTTAGCCACTTAATTTCTAAGAATTCGGGGATGAATTCTTTGTAAGAGAATAATTGTAACAACCCTAATATTTTAGAATTTTATTATAATTATTTTAATAATAGTTACTTGAATATACCAATAATTAGAATAATCGTTGATAGGTTTAGGATAATATTTAAATTAAAGAAAATAGAATTTTATGTTAAAAATAGATAGAATATAATTAAATATAATATTATATGAATTTAGAATTAAATAGAAATGTATCGAGAAGATTTAGGAAAATATTTTCCCTTTTTACCTTTAAAACTCTTAGAAATCATAAAATTACCATTAGAAATCGTAAAATCAAGACAACCTTAATTCCCTTCTGATTTCTTAGTAAAGTATTGAATTTCACTTTCCTTTCACCATAAATTCCAATTTTTAGCTCTTTCCATCAAGATTCAAGTGTGAAGGGTTAATTATCAACTTAAATCTTGACTTAAGCAAGGTATTTCTACTTGAAAATCCCTTAGTTATTAAGTTTTGCCCTTGAAAGAAATTAGGGATTTAAGGTAATTTCTTAACTTTGCATAAATTGGATGTGTCTAGGATTAACTAGCTAATGTCTTGATATCCTTCCATCTTCTCTATACAAAAAGGTAAGTAAATAATCTACTTAAGTTTGAAATTTTGCAATTTTGTTTATTGTTCTTAGTTTATATTATGATGATGATAATAGAAAATTGTTAATGTTTAAATTTATATTCTTGTTAGTAGTTGGAATTGTATGTTGTTTTGAGACTGTGGATGATAAATAGAGCTTGTAGAAGTTGTTAGGAAGTTGAAAATAGGTATAGAAGAGATTTTTAAGTTAGAAATGGCCTTCGTTACTAGAAAATCACAGTGCCTTCTAGAACTTCTAGATAGTAATTGAGTGTAGTACTTGAATAAGACTTTATAAAGAACCATATTCAAGTACCATACTTAAATACCTTGGGCACCTGAATTAATTCATAAGCTTTTGTAACTAAGTCATTTATGATATCATAATATTATTAAACCATGAATTTATTATTTAAACACATGCTTACTTAGTTGAATTCATGATTATTTATATCTATAGGATTATTTGAAACATATGAAATGGATGGCTATGAAATGATAATGGATAATGTAAAATAAGGAAAGAACGAGATGAGAAGGGGATGATGTGAGTTTATTGTTGTTAAATTAGTATCAAATCCAAGAGCCCATCTGTGAGGAGATAAGGTAAACCTTAGAGGTACAAGGATGGCATTTGTGAGGGAATGAGGATGACTAGAGAGCTAAAAAGTGGTTTCTTTACTTACAGATCTATTTTAATAATATATGCCTAAATAAGGTAAATTATAATTGTAAATAAGCACTATTCATCTGCTTGTGTGTTTACCTAAATAGATTATTTGCTTATTGAGATTATGTTTTATTATTTAATTTTTAAATATTTTTATATACACTTATGGAAGCTCCCCAACCACCATTAGTAGCCTAAGAATAAGAATTCCCTTAGTATTTTCATGAAGCATCCATGATCTTAGTTATTTTAGTTTAACAAGGGAGAATTGAACTTATAATTGTTGTTTTGAGTATAATATTTTCATAAACTCTTATTATAAATATTTTGAAGGCATGAATATATATAATCACTTAAGTTTGATTAATACAGTTATTTGGAATCATGTGATGATACCACAGTAAGTTAGTCAAGCTTATAAAAACTAGAAAATAGGATCAACATTAAAAATTAAATTTTTTATATATTCAACAATAATAATAGATGTTATAAAAATAAATAATAAGAACTAAAAAAATACAATCAAATTATATAAAAATAAATAACAGTAAGATTACATATGATTATATATTTTTAAAAAATAAAAAATCATGAATATATCATGTAAAAATATAATGACTATATTGACATATTTTACATAATCCTTATTAACATGAAAATGGAATTTTAAATGTATAATTAAATATTAAAAACTAAAACTTAGTAACTATATTTTAATAAAAATGTATAAAATTTTTTGAATCTTATAAATGTATTTAATAAAAATATTACAACGATATAAATAAGAATTTCTAAAAAATTAAAAAAAATTAAATTTTTATGTGATTAAGAATTCTCATATAAAATACAATTCATATCAATTTAATGATTATATAATTATAAAAATTTGAAGACATTGAACATTTAACAATTTATTGGTACTTATAAAATATACGTTTCATTAAAAAATTTCAATTGTGCATCTTATGAATATAGTGGAGTAGGTTCAAAAATTCAATTCCTAATTCTAAAATGTTAAAGGTAACAATTTATATGAATATTTAAAACATCCAACAATGCAAATAATAATACACTTGAATAATTGTAGAACAGAATCGTAATGTAAGTTTAAAATTATTGTAAATATATTTTACAATAATTTTAAATAGAATTACATCTGTATTTTAAGATTAGATCCATTCAAGGATTGGTTTATTTTCATAGGCCAACCAATCCTTGAATTATCCCACAAAGTTAAGCAACTTGAGATATGTTATTTTGTTATTATTAACAATTTGGTTCTCGTTTGATATTGTAGAAATTTTTTGACATGTTCATTGTTCTCTAAGTATGAATGATACTGATGTATAGTTTACATATTTGGAGAACTATGGGAAGATACTACCAAAATTTCTATGTGTAAGAAATGATAAGTGTAGATAAATTGATGCAATCATATCTGCAGAAAGAACTCAAATGGGATAGGGCCTTACCTTTTAGAATTGGAGTGATATAATAGATTTATGGCACATAACAAACATTGATTATAATATTCAATTCTATAAGAAGTTGTCTTATTCCTATTCAATTATACGATGTCTATGGATAAAAATTAGATATATCTACAAGATCACTAATTAAATGAGTATTGAAATAACATGTTGACATTTGTTAAGGGAGCAAAAAACTTTATTCATGAAAAGGGTTTGGTGACATGCCTATGTAAAAAGTCTGTGAATATATTATTTAAAAAATTAGCAATATTAGATGCACATATTATAGATAATGAATTTCATCCATTATACATGAATTAGATACATTATGGTGAGGCAGATGGTTTAACTTTTAAGAGGACAAGAGGCATCTCTTGATGATAAAGATGAAATGGTAGAAATTGTACATGATTTTATCTGCCTTTATGTAACTAAAGAAATAGTTTGGGATGATGAGAAGGGAATAAGGATGCATCCGAAGAGGATATTACATTAACTTATAGCAGTTGTGATGGCCTTTTTGAATAAGTGGAAATAGAACTGTATTTAAGATGCATAATATTTTCAACCTTGAACTTTCTAGTGAGACTCATGCATTTAAAAGTACTACATAAATGGATTAACAAGTCATTTGATGCTCTTTTGAAATTATTGAAAGAGACACTTCTAAAAGATAATAAATTACTAAAATCACACTATGATACAAAGAAATGGCTTAACAAATTAGTGTTAGGGTATAGGTCAATTTATGTATGCTAGTATGATTATGCATTTTTTTTTTGGAAAAAAAAATGCTATGGAGGCTAATTGTCCAATCTGTAAGAAAAATTGATGGATAGATAAAAACATAAAAGGAAAATTGGTGCCTCAAAAAATGCTTTAATATTTTTCACTGACTCCTTGGTGAAAGCAATTATATGGATCGAGGCACACTACAAAAGATATAATATGACATTACATAAGAAGGTCAATAAAGGATAGGGTAATGTAACATTTTATTAATGGAGAAACTTAGAAGGAATTTGATAAGAAGCATCCTGATTTCTCCGCAAACCTGTGGAATGTTAGGTTAGGCTTAAATGCAAATAGATTTAATTCTTTTAGTGATATAAACTTATCTTATAATATGTGGCTAGTGGTGATGATTACCTATAACTTGCCACAATGGATTTGTATGAATTAATTTTTTTTCATGTTGACTTTGTTAATACCAAGGCCACAAATGCCAAGCAAGAATATCAATGTCATCTTAAGATCTGTTGTAGAAAAGTTAAGATGTCTTTGGGAGAAGGAGGTTAAGACTCGAGATATTAATATAAATGCAATATTCAACATATAGACAACATTGTTGTGAATTATGAATAATTTTCCTACATGAAGCAGTCTCTCTAGGTGGAATGGACAAGGCTATAAATCATGCATTACATGCAATGACAATACTCCATTAATTCGAGCTAAGGCAAAAGTAGCTTATGTTAGTCGTCATCGCTAGTTTATAAGGAGTCACACATAAAGAAACAAGAAAGAGTTCAATGGGAGGTCAGAGAAGAGAGCCCCTCCTCATCCTCTTACCAATTAAATTATCATAGAGTACTAGCTAAAGTAGCTTAGATACTTTCTGAAAAACATACTCAATTTAGTGGTCTAAAACAAAAAAAAAAGATGCTGATAAACTTAATTGGAGTAAGAGGAGCATATTTTTTACTTTCTGTATTAGCTAACAATGAATCTGAGGCACAATATTGATGTGATGTATGTTGATAAGAATGTGTTTGATAGTATTTTAGGTACATTGTTAGACATTAAGCACAAAACAAAAAAACACAGACAATGCAAGATAAGATACGGCAAACATGAATATAAGTCTAGACCTACATCTATATAAGGAGAGGGGTAGGCTTTTCAAACCACATACTGCATACTCGCTCAACTAAGACAAACAAAGACAATTCTACCAATTTATAAGAAATATGAAATTTTTTGATAAGTTTACTGAGAATCTTAAGAAGAATGTGACTAGTCATGATATTAAGTTAATAGGGTTGAAATCACATGACTGTCACATTATCATGTAAAGATTGTTCGGACCTTTAGTTCGAGCATTTTTACTGAAGGAATTATCATGTCCAACTATTGAGTTATGCAACTTATTTGACCAAATATGTGCTAAAATTCTCATTAAAAAGGATATGCAACAAGTGAAGCAAGACATTGTCATCATTTTGTGCAAGCTTGAAAGGATACACCTAATAATGCACTAGCCTAACGAAGCATTACAAGGTGATCCCATTACTTTTTGATAGATGTACCTATACGAGAGATACATTAAAAAGTTCAAGGATTATGTCAGGAATCATACTCGATTTGAGGGTTCAATTGTAGAAGGATATGTTATTAATGAGGCATTAATATTTTGTTTCATATACTTAGAAGGAGTAGAAACCAAATTTAATTAACCTAACTGAAATCAAGACATAGCATCCAAATATGCAAAAAGAGCATTGTCAATATTCATATGTCAATGTTGATTAGTGGGGAAAAAGACCATTTCTGACTTTAACGGGAGAGATCGAGATGTTACCATATGTTACATCTTAAATAATTATGTAAAGATAAAAAATTATCTCCAACATGTTTTTATAACCATTCATACTTTTATCCTAATTAATTATAATAAGCTAAAATACATACATTGTGTAATGAACACCAGTAAGAACTTGAACGAAGTAGTGGTAAAAACATTGATCAGTTACAAAAAAAAAAAAATTCCACATTGTTTTTCTTTAAGGTAAATGCTTGTACTTTTCAACCATGTTATACCAATTATGTAAATATTATTCTTTAGTTATATTTTTTCCTAGTTTAACTCTTTTTGGAAATATTATTTTCATAGATGTATTATTTACATAGGATTGGTTCCTTAGAAGCTACTGAAAAGCTACTATCATTAGCTTTAGATTCAAGTTTTACTATTATGATGTATTTAGCATGTATTATAAAAAGAGTGCGCTTTATAGTTAAAACTTAGGATATGAAGTATAAAACATAAAATAGTGGTATTTCTGTTTTGAGGATTGATGGTAACTTATTTTATGATGTATTGGAGGACATTATAGAATTAACTTAATTAAATAAATATAATGTGACTCTATTCAAGTACAAATGGTATGACACTCACCTAAGAAAGAGGAACTTTACATTAACAAGAACATTACAAGCATCTCCATTAGTGGCTAGTGGTATAAAAATGACCCTTACATGCTTGCAACCTAAGCAAAATAAGTCTTTTCCATTGAGAATATTCTCAATGGATTGAATTGGAGGATCGTGCATAATATGGTGCATTATGACATATGAGATTTAATCGATGATGATGTCAGTCCACAAGACTCCCCATTCTCACAGGACATTAACTTTTCTAATTTCAATCTCACAGTTAACCTTAGAGATTTCTACTTAGTAAACTTAAAGGATAAAAAAAATTGTCTTTCAATCATTTCATCTCCTAGGAATATTGGTTTTGCCACAGAAGAAGTGGATGACTTTATCAATGATAAAGATAGTTTAGAAAATGAAATGATTAAATATTATATGGAGGAGGAGCTTCTACAATCTAATAATAATTGAGAAATTGATAAGTATAAGGATGAGCTTGTTACTTTCATTAACCCTAACTCATATTAAAGTTTAATATTTTTTTATACTACAACCCATAATTGTGCAAAAGTAATTATATAATTTCATTATATGAATACAATAATTTATATGTTATTGCTAATTGATTCAATTGTGCACTTTTCTCTTAAATGCTTATAAAATATATATTTTCCTAGCCATGGCTAATGTCGAGGTATGATACCATAGAAGTGACGGTGAAGAGGACCCTCCACATTATCTTACACACATTCCATCTTAGTGTGAGAGATTAAATTTTTTTCTTAATATGCATACTTAAATTAATTATTTATTACATATAAATTCATGGTACTAACATTTTCTATTATCTATGAAAGCTATAACTTTGAGAAAGAGGGGCTTAAATAGGCCTTTCAAGCTACATGAGAAAATGGAAAAGAAAGGGAGAAGATTGGTGCCTGTACAGTTTGATATAACTGGTACTATGACATATGGTCAGTCAAAATGTTAGCCATTTCATTTGCGATATTGGTAACATTATTTGAGCTTATGTCCTACCTTACTATAAATCATGGCGGTCGGTGCCTTAGCAATTTCAAGACAAAGTCCTGTAGAAGGTTTGTGTAAGCATGGATCTCCTCTCTATCTTTATTGTTTTATATTTAATATTGAAATTATTGGATATAGTACTTAAAAATTTGTTAAATGTCTTCTAATGTACTCCTATTTTGAGTTCTAAGTTATTTCTAAGCTTGAGCAGTAGAAAGTGATTAGTGGTTTAAGGTGAATTGCTATCAACCTTTACAGTAATTGAAAATATAGATTAAATAGGTATTTTCTCTAGCACAAGGTGCAACTGGGAGCAAGAGCTCAACTTAGATCGTGCTAAGTGCTTTATGTCGCCATCTATCTCGCTCAGACTTGGCAAAGATGTGTAGACTTCTTTGATAACAACTATTATAGGGTAAGTAGGATATTTAATAAATTTATGTGATTATTTCATACGTTTAAATTATATTTTAGTTGTGACTCTTAAACATAATAATTTTGTATGATTATTTCTTAATTTGTAGGAATTATCTACAAGAAATACAGATAATAGGGTGAAGAAGGTGGTGAATGACCGGTATGGATTGAAATCCATTGTAGCACATCATTATGATAAGATAAGTTAACTTATCATTCATGAATTAAATGTATAATTTGTTCATTAAATTAATAATCGTGTTCATCTTTTTTCTTTTTGAGTGAAATACAAATAGAGAAACAAGGATATGGGTGAGTTGTAGTTAATGCTGAAGAACTTTAGGGACTAAGACATGTATAAGATGGAAAAATGAGTGCATCCAACTCTAGAGGAACAATATGTAAGTCAGTTAAACCTTACATTTTAATGATAAAAATTTTACAAATATATTATGTAATCCTTATAATTGATTTTTATTTTAATAAATCAAGGTAAGGATAATTGAGTTGGCAACTCAGCACATGTAGTCCAATGTATCGTTCATTAGCTTGCTTGGCACTCCTATATAGATTAGCGAGGCTATCATCATCAATAAGGTGCTTGGCACTTGTCAACAATACAGGAAAGTGGTTGGTCGTGTACTCGTTGGCTAATCTTTCCCTCCCCCTGGCATCTCCAGCTTTAGAGTAAGGTCATAGCATTTCTCCCAGCTCACTGAGTTATAAGAGCAACCACAACAAAGTCAACAGTAGCTTAAGCAAAGTCAGTAGGTGATTTAGGAATAGCAACAGCTCATTCAGTAGTAATAAGGGATTTTACTTCATCGAACTCACTTTTCTACTTAGATAGTAAAGGCTTACATTACCTATGCCTCCTTTTACAATTGCATAGCTTGGGATAAGCAAATTTGCACCAACAGCACCCCTAGTTTAGCCAATCCTTCCTATTTGAGCACTACTTTCAATGTATCACTCACATCGTTAGAATGATACTGATAATAGTCTTGAGATAAATGATACATTTAGATACCTAAATCCTGACCTTCTTTCTCCTTAAGTTTTTATCATGTTTATACAATTTTTTTATTTTCATGTATAAACATTTATATATCTTGAATATTACAAGTATTCAATTTTTTCATATAGATCATAGTTTTTTTTATTACTAATATCATTGGCATATTTTATTTTTAATATTTAAATTAGATAAAGTCAACTTAAAAAATTTTAAATTAATTTATTTTAATTAAATTTCTTACTAAATTAATTTAATTTAATAGAAATGAAAAATATTAATATTTATGCTATTAAATATAATATATTAGTTTAATTACATTTAATTGAAATTTTAACTTAATATAATTTATTTTAATAATCAAAATTTTTATTTAATTTTATTTAAATTTTAATTTAATTATGAAAACTTTCAGCAACAATATTATTGTTGCTAAATATAAATTTTTAATTTTTTATATTTTTACTTTAAACTTATAGCAATAACATAATTGTTACTATGAAGTAAAATTTAAAAATATTTAAAATTTTAAAATTATTTCAGTGATGATAATATCATTGCTAAAAATAAACATCACAATAAATTAACACTTATGCCATAATTAAAATCGTAACATAAGATCAAAATTTTCGTGATTATGCTATTTAGCCACGGAAATACTGGTTAAATGGTCACATGGCACAAGTAAGCGTGGCAAGGAAATTGCCATGTAAAAAAGGATCCTATGACATAAATGATTTTTTTTTGCCACGGATTCACTTGTGGCTAATAGATTCTTCTAGCCACAAGTACAAACGTGGCAAGAAAGGCACATCCGTGACTAGTAATTCATATTGTCATGAATAAAATCATGACAAAATTCATGACAAAAAATAAAATAAAATAATTATAAAAATAATATATTTAGCTAAAATAATTTTTATATATCTAAATTAAATCGATTATCTAACTAATCCAATCAAGTATTATTTTATTATTTTATTTATACATCTGTTGAAATCTATTAATATTTTTGACCCATATCTAGTTAGGATAAATCATTGAAATTCTATTTGTCTAGAAATTATAATTGCATTTACTGGGAATTGAATCTAAATCTCCAAGTTAAGGAATGTCATACCTTACCATTGCGCTAGTTTGCTTCTTTAGTATTATAATACAATATTTTTTATATAGAGTTTTAATTAACCGATTGACTTCAAAAATAAAATTATACTTATATAATAATAAAATAATACATAAATACATATAATAAAAATGCACTAATACAAAAATATTTTATAATTTTATTTTAAAAATTAATTTTTTATAAACTAAATTTTCATTTATTTTGTTAGTAATTTTGCTTATATCAAATTTATTCTTTACAAATATTTCATATCAAATTTATCTCTCATAAATAATTAATTAGTTAATTTTAACCCTTTATTAATATTTTTCACTAATTATTATTAATTGAGTTATTACAAAATATAAGTAATTTTTTTATACCTTTCAAGTAATTTTTTTTTATTTTATAAAATTCTTTCAATAAAGATTGAATTATATGAAATAAATATCCATATAAATTATAATTTTGAACTATTATGTATATTTAAATTTTAATTATAAATTTAAATTTAAATTATTATAGATTATTTACTTTTAATTTTCATTAATAATACATATTTTTTCATTCACAAATTAAATTAAATTATTCAAACCTTCACAAATTTTTTATATTAATTTCTTCACTCATAAGTTATTTATATTTAATTTTTATTCTTTCATTTATCAAGTCGGTAACCTATCAATAAAATTATAAATGAATAGATTAAATTAATTAAATTATTATTTAGAAGGAAAGAAGTTATTACAAAATATAAGTAAGAAATGAAATTAATATAATTGAAATTAATGAAGGATGAACATGAAAATTGATACTATTTTATATCACTCCCTCAAATATAATTTTTTAAAAATATTTTAATATAATAATTTTATTATTACTAAATTATACATAATTTTACATAACTATTATTTTTAATTTTTTTAATGAAAGTTTTGTTGACATTAAAGTGATTAATGTAAAATTTATTATTATATATTTCTATAATAAAACTTGTTATAACTTATCTCATAAATTATACTATTTATATATAATATAATAATTTTAGTATTTCCATAATATATATCTTCTTTGTTATCACATTTTTTTACGATAATGTGATGAGATAAAAGATAAATTTTTATAATATTTTATACTTTGAATGATTTTTTTAATTGATATTTTAAAAATTGGATTGAATAATGATTTGAAAAAATTGTTATATATATATGTATATATAAATCTTATTAATTTTTAATTTTAGTATATATAGAATTTAAATTCATTGAATAATTATATAATACAATCTTTAGTATATTACAATATTTATTTTATTAATATATATTAATTTTATTATATAAATTTAATTAATGTAAAGTTAAATAATTATTATTATTTATAAAAAATAGTTACATTCTAATAAATTAAATTTGGTACATATGTATATAAAAATACTTAAGGGCTTAACAATTGAATTCTTTCTTACATATCTTAAAGTTTACAGTTCAACTCCTATTTAAATTATTTTAAGAAAAATAATAAAAGTATATAATTATATAATTTACAGGTAGTTCTATCTTTTTATATATATTTTATGAATTAACTATTTGAAAATGTTAAATTCTATATTTTTTTATTTTGATTGATGGGGCTAATCAGTTGATTAAATGATGAATTAGTTATTTGTTAAATATCTATAATATATAATATTTATATTTTTTGTTATCTACCATATTATAGTATATTGCATTAATGTTTTTTATATGTATAGATACCAAAAATAATACATTTGACTATAATTTTATTCATAAAGGTAATTCATGACATGAGTAATATTTTACTATAGATAAATTTTTCTGACTTATATGATAAAATAAGTGATACTTTGTCACATGAAATATGTATTCATAATTTAATTTTTCGCTAATACTTTATCATAAAGAATGTATTCTCATAATTTAATTTGTGGTACAAATGATATTTTCGCACAAGTAAAATTTTTTCGTAGCACAAATAATACTTTACCATAGAAATTGTGTTCTTATAGCTTAATCTTGTGACACAAGTGATATTTTACCACAGATAAAATTTTTTCGTAACACAAGGAATACTTTGTCATGGAAATTGTGTTCCCATAACTTTGTTCGTGGCACAAGTAATATTTTACTATAAGTAAAGTTTTTCTGTGGTATAAATTTTTTAATTTTTTGAACATTTGTTTAAATTTTTTTATTCCTGTGGCAAATGATAAAATTTCCTCGATTTTTATATTTTCGTGGCATAATTCATAACACAAGTGTTAATTTGTTATAGTGAAAATTTTATTTTTTTATATATTTTTTTAATTTAAACCTATAGCAACCATATTATGGTTGTTTTAAAGTAAAATTCAAAATTTTTTTAAATTAAAAAAAAATTAACAATGTTTTTACTATTATAGAAATTCTAGTTTTTAGCAACAACTTTGTTGTTAATGTTGATTTCAACACCGATCACTTTTTGCTAACAACTTTTTTTTTATGACTTTTATATTCATTAATGACTAAGATGTCTAAACTAACAATAATTGTCATCGTTAAAAGCTTAATTTCCTTTAGTGAAGGGTCAATCTTGGTGACTATGTAACTCCCTTACTTATCAACACCTTAACCCTCATTAAGTAGGTAATTAACGCATACTACTTTGCCTTCTATTCCAAACTACTCGGGATATCTCAAGCTTGCGTATTTCATACAACATGATTAAAAGTCATATAATTATACAAAAGAGTTCAATTTACAATTCGTACATCCATTATGTATAATATCACTAACTATATAGAGATATTCTTGTTTTTATCACATTTACAACCTCAAAACATCATTGACCTTTGTCATGAGAGCCTTTGGAAGTATCACCTGTAATGGTTAGTAACAATACAGAAAACATAAGAAACAAAATTTCCCAGTAGCTAGCTATTGCTATAACAACATATCAAGCCATTCCAGATCCTTAAGCAAATAAATCAAACGTTTCAAAATCAAGTAATCATTTATCATCATGTTCAATACCATGCCATTGTAAGAAACATGCACAGCATACAGCAATCATCAAGCTCATTCAAGGACTTATCTCAATATCTAGATGGCCATCACAAATAATCGTACCTAGGCCTATATACAGCATCACGCTGTCTTTCCGGGGTACTCAGGCCAAAGGCCTAACATACAGCATCACGCTGTCTTCCCGAGGTATCGGGCCATAGGTACCGCACACTTGTCATCCCCGGGGAACTCGAGCCATAGGCCTAACACAGTATCACACTGTCTTCCCGGGTTGTGCGCACAACAAAATTCATACACATTCCATACAATGGCATAAAATTCATAAAATCATGTAAATAGAAAACAAAGCTTAAGGATAAAGCTAGCTACCTTTCATAAGCTTCCAACGTGATGTTCCCTTTGCTCTCACTTAAAAACTCCTTTATACTTCCTCTTGCCTTTGCAAGTTGTCACTCTTTAGTCTATACAAATACACATCATAGCTTATATTAGAACATTATCACTTTCCCTATTCCTCATGTATTCTTTACTTTCTTCCACCTTAATAAATGCATACTTAGATACTCTACACTTTGCTTTCAAGCTTTAAAATGACACATATGAACATTAGAAAAGGATCCAAAGGTAAAACCATGCAAATCCTGAAGAAATCAAGCCAAAAAGTTCACTTGGAAAAGTACACGGGGGTCCCATACCCCGTGTTCAGGGTCGTGTTTCTCACTGGATGGCTTCGAGCTTCACTGGATTATTCACAGAGAAGTACACGGGGGTAAACACGGGCCGTGTTTTACCCCGTGTACCTTACTGCCCTTCAGTCCTGAATTAAACACGGGGAGTGTTGCACCCCGTGTAGCACACTGATCAACTTCGACGAGGAACACGGGGTACAACACGGGCCGTGTTCTACCCCGTGTACCTTGCTGATCCTCCGAAAACACATTAAACACTAAAACTCCTTCCTCCCTTCTTTTCCATTTCATGGTTTTGGCTTCTCAAAATGAAAAATACACACAAACACTTTCATAACTTCAAAGTTTCATCTTCCATGGGCTTCATCATTCATAAAACTTATTCTAACTTCACCAACTTAGCCAAGTTCTAAACATATCATGCCCATACTACACATGCACCATTATACCTCTAAAACCCAGGTGTGTAATCATGGTTTCTTGTTATTTTTACACCAAACCAAAGCCATAAATCAACACTACAACTTCTAAAACACCATCAAACATGTTCAAATCATCCTAAACTCAATGTTCAATCATCTTTGGCTACATCAACCTCAAGATTTCAAGAAACTAAGAAGAGTACATCAAAGAGCTCTTAGAGGAGATCATTTTTACCTCTTGGTGCAACTTGAGAATCCTCACTTGGAGCTCCCCAAACTTGATCAAACTTGGGCTTTTCTTCAATCTAGGGACATCAATAGATAGAGCTTGATGAGAGGAGCAATTTTCCCTTCTACACCTTAGCTTAAATCTTGATATTTTGGGGTGAAAAACTCAAAAGAAACTTTCTCTCTCTTCCTTCTCTCTCTCACACGTCCAGCTTGCTTTCATGGAGGATTTTCTGCAGCTTTTTGGAGAATGGAGAAGGTAGTAGAGTTTTCATGAAGCTTTAGGGGTATTTTGGTCATTTTTGAGATTTCCAATGGTATTTTAGTCCTTTTTTCACCAAAAGTAAGGCTATTCTTGCCCTTAATTTTTTAACAATGACACTTGTCATAAATCTATTGGTCACACTATTTAAAATTACATGTTGCACCCAAAATCTTGATTATTCATATTAAATCCCACAGCCTTAATTATTTACATTTTAAACCACACTCGATTTTGCACTATTGCAAATTAGTACATAGGGTTTCTGTCTGTTTAAAATTCCTTACACTGTCAGACTTAGACAGCTTCCCTTTTTAGGATTTTCTAACCTCCTCTGATCATTCATACTATTTAGGGAAATTAATTCTTTCCCTACTATCCCTTTTTCCTTCAAAATTTCGTTTACCTTACGCTTAAGTTCCTTCGACTTAAAATTTACCCACCAGACTAATTCAATCATGCTCTTCATTTCTACAGCCTCAGAATTTAGAGATTCAAATAATAGAATTAAAAATTTAGGACATTACAGACTACGTCTGCAACGTTTGCTCATTTGCACCATAGAAATCTCTTGTAATAATAAATAATAGAATAAAAGATATAATCTTTAGATACTTTTCTTTGAAAGCATTTTGCTAACTACAATTTTAGTAGCAAAACTCAAAATAGAATATTTATGAACTATGTATAGAAATTTATATTATTTTTATTATACAAATTATTAACAATGAAATAAAATTTAATAAATAGTTATTATATAACAAAAAAATATTTGTTAATTAAAATTTTGATGATGATAGAATCTAAAAAATGATATTTTTATTATTTATTTTATAAATTCGTTTTCCAATTTGATAATAGAAATTGATAAATAACTTATTATTTTTATGATAAAGATATTATTAATAATCATTGCTTGCTTTTTCTTCATTTTCTTTTTTACATTATCTTGTACTACCAATATAAAGAAAAAAAATGGAAAGTCATTCTCTTCATATATGTACTGAACAAAATTATAAAATGTTGATCCATTTGATTAAATTCTCATTCCCTGTACTTGTCCATCCATTGTTATTTCATCAAATCAATAACTGCATAAATAAGTAAACTTGAGCCATACTATAGGCCGGCATATTGTATATTTTTTCATAGGTATGTATTCGAAGAAATTCACGTTCATACTTGATCTTACGAGATTTGCTTCGGTGCTACTTCTGAAAAAAAGATTGTATTAATGTAATTTTTTATGAATTATATGAGAAAGTTTTATAAAATTTATAATTTTTGTAAGATTTCATAATTTTTTATATAATAAAATTTATTTAAGATATAATTATTTATATAACATTTTTAATTTGTATATAAGATCTTTCAATATTATCCATAAATTTTAATATGATATTGTAATTTTGCAATACGATAACTTAATGAATTATTGAGAGATTTTATAAAAAATTATAAATTTTATAAAAAATTATATACAATTTACAATAATCATACCGTTGAGTTTTATTTTGAAGGTATATGGAAAAAGTTTTGCTCTTTATTTTTGTGAAAAATTTTCGCATGCATGTTACGGAGGGCATTGCAAGGAATGGGAGTCGTCAGCGTGCTCTTTCCTGTCCTATGACATGCCGGGGTTGTCATGACCTTGACTTGTTTTACTTACCGACATAGTCAATGAAGCCAATGTGCCATAGGGTACAATTTAGGGGCTTTTTTATATTGACATGGACTTGGATGTAGATTTTAAAAGGGAAGTTCTACTGTATTATTGGGGACTTTAAATCTGGGGTAATGTAATATATTTTAATTTATTAGATAAAATTATTAAAATTTTTTAATAATTTTATCCAATAATTCATATTACGTCACATTACCTTAAATTTAAAATCTCGAGAATATTATAGCAAGCACCATTCTAAAATTTGAATGGAGAGAAAGAAAACGGAAGATAAAAATTTTTCAAATTTTTTTATTTAGATGAAGAGAAAAGAATATTAAAATTAAAATTTATAATTATAATTTTACAATCAATTTAAATTTAAAATTTTTTATTTTAAATTTAAAATATTTCTGCTTTTTCTCTCCGATTTCCCTTCCAATCAAACAAAGGTAAAAGACTCTGGTGTGTTTCGGGAATAGTCACAAATCCCTGGTTTAGCCAAAAAGGAGATAGATTAAAAAAATAAACCAAAAAAGTTAACAACCAATTATTATTAAGTATTTAACAAATACCTTCAAATAAAAAATTTAAATATTTCATTTTTATTTTTACTTTTAATCATATAATAAATGATAATATATTTAATAAAAAAACCATATTTCATATTTTATTTTTATTTTAATAAAATATTTAGTATATTATCATTTATTATATTACTAAAAATAAAAAAATAAAATATTTAATATTTAATAACAATCTTCAGACTGTTATTATCATTTACCAAAAATAAACTATACTTACCTCCTTAAAAATTTAATTTGATTATGCTCATAGTATTTATATTTTTTAGATATACATTAGTTTTCTACCTATTTTATTTTTAATATACACTCATCTCCCCTAATTTTAAAAAACAAAGGGTGTGAGTGTGTATTTTATAAAATAGAATGGATACAAGTATAATTAGGTTGAACCTTATAGAAGGTAAGCATAATTTATCCAAAAAAGTATAGGAATGAAGAAAAAAATCTAGTATTATTTTAGTATTGAAAATTTAGTGCTATTCTCATATAAATGTTGCCAAATTTATTACTGTTCCAACTCAGGAATCTAATCTACTAGAAAATTAGTTATTTTTGAGAAAATCATATTAGTGAGTTACAAAAAATAATATACTTTGTAATTTTATATGAAAATAGTACTAAATTTTCTATACTAATATAGTAATAAAAAATTTTAATGATAAATCTCATTAGCCTCTTCAAAAGATTGGACATAATTCAATAACCTCCCCTCTATTTTAAAAAATTTCATTAACCTTCCTCAAACTTGCCAATGTTGATCATTTTCTTGTTATACCAATCTTACCTTTTTGTATATTATATTACTTACAATCTTTATAAAAATATTATATAATTTAACAAATTTACATTAAAAAATATATATTCAAAGATGATTGTTAAAATGATATCTTGATATATATTTTGAAAATATTTTAAATTTGTTTAAATATTTTACTAAATATAATTTTATAATTTTTTATATATTTTGCATGTTATAAAAATAAAAAATATTTGTTAATAAATTTTTTTCTATAAATTTTTTAATTTTAATGAAAAATTTATCTTATAGTCAAGAAATTATAAATATTTTTATAAAATTTAATTTAATTTTTTCAATATTATAAATCATTAAATTATGTGAACAACATGGATAACATCAAAATTTTTTCTTTTAATATTTTAACCCATTAAATTATTTTAGTAACTATTTTAAGCAATAATTACTCATTATTATTTTGAACATTTTGATGCATTGATTATTTTTAATATTAATTAACTATTTTAGTAACTATTCTACAAATTTTTCAAAATTTACTTAAATATTTTATTAATAAAACTTTGTAATCCTTATAAAAGTAGTATATAAATCAATAAAGTTACTTTGATTCAATAAGATTTATAAGATGATACTTCAACGTGTATTTTAAAAATATTTTAAATTTACTTAAATATTTAATTAAATAAAATTTTGTTACTCTTTATATACTTTGCATGCCACATATGCCTAAAAACTCTTTATTGATAAAAATTGAATTACATATATTTTTTTATTTTTTATAATGAAAATGTTGCATACTATTTTATCGTAAATAAAATATGAATATTTCATGTTTATATTTTAATATTTAGACTTATTCTATTAGATAAAAATAATAATTAGTTTCTTATTTATAATGATGATATATATTTTAATTTTTTCATAATTATTTATTCTTGTATTCACTTATAATATTATAATTTTATTTTTACTATTTATTTTAGTGTTATAAATTATAATAGGGATGAATATTTATAACAAACCTTAATATTGTAAAATACATATTTATTTTTCAATTATATTTTTTGACCATATATTTTAGTGTTACGAGTCAAGATAGAGATCAATACTTATAACAAAAATAAAAATAAGTGATTAATTATAGTAGTTATCAAATTTGAGTAATAATAATCACTTTTATAAATAAAGAATAAAATGTTGTGCTTATTCTATTAAATTAAATGATTAACATAGACAACATCAAACTTTACATTTTCAATATTTTAACCCATTTAATAATACAACCATAAACTTTAACAAATAAATAAAATTTCAACGATATTTAATAATATATAGATTTAATTATAAAATAGGTTAAATAGTTAATAAATAGTAAAAATAATCGATGCATCAATATATTCAAAACAATAATATGTAATTATTGCTTAAGATAGTTACTAAAATAATTAAATGAGCCAAAATATTAAAAGAATAAGTTCCAATATTATTTATGTTAATCACATAATATAATAATTTAAAATATTAAAAGCATTAACTTAAGTTATTCATATTTTCTTGATTATAAGACAAATTTTTCATTAAAAAATTTATAATGTAATTTTTATTGATAAAGATTATTTGTTTCTATAACATGCAAAGTATATAAAAATTTACAAAATTATATTTAAAAAGTTACTCATCATTCATTTAGTTGGTCATTTTATTAAATTATATAATTTTTTAAAAAAATTAAATAAGAATTATAATATTATAATATGTGACTATTTTCTCATCATCTTTTCATATATAATTCCTATATTATATAATTAATAAAAATTAATTATATATAAAATTTTAATAAAATACTTGTAAATGATGTGCAAAATTATATGCAAAAAAATAACAAAAAAGTCAACATTCTATAATATTATATTTCTTATTTAAAAACTTAATGAAAAAGTATATAATTTGATAAAATGTTTAAAAAAATAAAATATTCCTTCAACTTTGAAATAGTTAAATTTTGCCTCTTCTATTTTGAAAATTTAAAAGTCATTTCTTTAAACTTAGTAAAATTTTAAATTAACACACATTACCAACTTGTTTAATATATTATCAAATTAAATCATTTTCCAATGAATCTTTTAAATAAGAATTACAGTATTATGGTAGATTGGTTTATTTTTATCATTTTTTACATATAATTTTATAACTGATTTTTATTATTTAATTAAAACTCTATGTGTTTAATTTAATTCCTATTAATTATATTGCAAAAAAATAAAAAATGATATATTATAATATTATGATTTTAGTTTCAAAAGATCATAAAAAATTATGTAATTTAATAAAATGATAAGTTAAGTTGAAGGTGATATCAATTTCAAGTTTTGCATACTTGATGATTTTCAAATTTACAAAGTTGAATAAAGTAAATTTCAACCCCTTCAAAGTTAAAAAGAACATTTTGTATTTTTTCCTAAATGATTAATCAAATAAATGATGTATGTTAATTTCAAGTTTTATAAAATTTAAGAGAATAATTTTCAAATTTTCATAATTAAAAAAATTAAATGAATCTAAAATTAACAGGAATATTTTATATTTTCTCCTTATATTTTTATTCGAAAACATTAAAAGATTAATAAGGTAGTTTTGTTTGAAAACATTAAAAGTTAAATAAGAAAATTTGAGATTATTTCAATTTAGCTCGACTTAGTTTATGGTCAATTTTAAATAAATCTATTTTTTCTTTTAAAAATTCAAGTACTAAGAAGTTAATCTAATTGTCAAATTGAAAAGATAAATAAATTAGAGAGAAAGTAAAACATATTTTTTCAATTTTACTGTATTTAATGGGATGTCATTGTCATTTGCTCTAAGAAAAAGGGCGATTCTGTCCTTTTGCCATACTGTGATTATGTGTAATAGAATTAACATTATGTTAATTAAAATACATGCTTTTATACTTGGATTCAAGACTTTGCCTTTATGTTCGATGACTTAATTACTCTTATCTTATTTGGAAAAAAAAGGGGGTCACTGACTATAATACGTTCGGATTGTAAGTGACCCTTGTAAGGCAGCCAGATCACCAATGGCAAGAGACACTACCTTTGAAACCATGTTTTTCAATCTTTTCAATAACTAATTTTGACTTTGTTTATTTTATTGTAAGAGAAAATTTTTGTTGGCTTGTATATAAATAAAAAAATTTTATATCACGTAACGAGAAAAATAGTACATTGTGCCATCAATAATGAATTTTCACAAACGATTGTAGGATCAAATAACTTGTGTTAAAATTTTTTTAATTTTTCTTCATATAATTACATAATATTAATATATAATTTTTAAAAATTTTGACTGAACAAAACCTCCTTTTTTTTGTAAACTCTAACCTTATTATCATTGTAGTGAATAGAAACAACCTTTTTAGAGCAATGGATTTTATTTTCCATCATATTCTTTTTATATAATATTACACAAATAAAATATTTTCAATATGTTATTTTAATATTTTGTAATAATAAATAACATTATTGTGATAGAAAATGTTTTCATAAGAGAATATTATAGGATGAGGATGAGAGAAACTCTCCTAATAAAACTAGTTTGCAAGCTAGGAAGTGAAAAAAAAAGGGTGAACAATGCTTGTTTGCTCTCAAACAATTGTGCTATAGAGCACTCTTCTTTATTCTTAATTTATATTCTTATACATTTCAAAATTATCTTAAATTGTAAAAATCCACCTAGTTTGTAGAATTATCTTAAATTGTAAAAATGAAAATAGTTCAATTTTATTCATATTCTTATCAGGTAATAAAGTCAATCTTCATTTAAGCATACAAACATCTATTTTATGCTTTTATCCAATCAACAAAGTTCTTGAAATTCTTGTAGGAGTCACCACCTGGTTTGACACTGTTCATGGCTTTTTCCTTGAGCTCCAAAGCCTTTGATTTGAATTTCTCATCTTGTAGCAATTTGTTGATCTTGTACACTATTTCTTCTCGACTAATGATGCCATCTTCATTCTTCTCAAACTTTAATCCCAATTGCCAAATATCACATATATAGCTCTCATTATAGAATTGGTCAGCGAAGTAAGGCCAACAAAGAAATGGGATCCCATAGGTTGCTCCTTCCATAGTAGAATTCCAACCACAATGACTCAAGAAACATGCAATTGATGGATGACTTAGAACTTTCTGTTGAGGTGCCCAGGTGACCACCTTACCACGAGGAGAGACATGAGCTTCAAATTCTTCTAAGAAGGCATGATTTTCTCCATTATTGATATCTGATCTTACAACCCATAAAAATGGCCTATTGGAGTTTCCAAGACCTAGTGCTAATTCTTGCAATTGATTTTGGTTAAATATTGTTATACTACCAAATGCAACATATATGACTGATTGATGTGGTTGTTGATCAAGCCAGTTTAAACAAGTTGAATCTTCTGGCCAAAAGTTTCCGACTAAATGTTTGGATTGGCTAGCTGCTCGCATAGGTCCAATTGGTATGATTTCTGGAGCCAAAGCAAATACTGCTGGTTCAAGATCATAACTTGTGTTGCAGATTACCCAATCTGCATGTTTAGCATGTTTGTTGTTTCTCGTGATAAAGTTGAAAATAATTTTCTGTGTGTTAAGGTCTCCTATAGAAGTCCAAGCGAAATGCATAGTCCTTATAGGTGGCATCATTGGTGACAATCGAATAAGTTGATCTTTAATTGGAATTCCTACAAGAAATAAAATAATTAATGTATTATTTGGAAACACTTGTTTACACTGATAGCAAAGAGGTGAGTTTGGGTAGACTTGACCCATACCTGTAACTTTAGACTTATAGGAAACTTGGATCTGTTAAGGACTTGATAAGGCTTCATTCAAAGATTTAGACTAGATTTGAATAGGAAAAATATAATTATGGAACTCTTCTTTATTGAAAAAGAAATATATAAAATTATTTTTATAGAGTATTTATCTAAGAGGGTTTAATGAAATACTAAAAATATAAAATTTGAGACTTATTAAATATTTAATGATTTAGCCTAAACCTTAAATAGTGGGTCTAATCTAAGTCTATTCTATAGGTTCTAATAAAGGCTAGTTAGGTTTGGATATGGTTAGTATCCTTACTTGTTTGCTAGGAAAACACCACTTTGCACATATAACTCCCTCGCACTACTCTTATACTAGTACAAATGGACAATCTTATCAAACTAACACCACATATTTACTTCTCCTAATATCTTTTAAATCAAAATTCGATGTACTCTTAGTTTACCTAACCACATTATAGTCTTCTCGAATAACTTCTTAAGCTAAGTGCATGCCAATAATACTAATAGTATATTTTTAGGAAGGAAAAAGAATAGAAAATTATGGGAAAGAATGGAGGAGCAAGAAAGAAAAGAGAATAAATGATTACTTCATAACTTTATATCGCTTGATTTAAATGTTCGAAAAATCCTCTAAATTGAAAAAATACAAAGTACTTAGTAATTAAGGGTTTTTAAGAGATTTCAAAGCATTAATAATAAAATTTCAATGTCTTTCTCTCATTGATCATGACTCTTGAATTAAAAAAAAAAAAGATTATGACAACCTTTTCTTTCTTTTTCTCTTCTCCATCTATATATATATATATATATATATATATATATATGCTTTGTGCAGCTGTTAAGGAGGCTAGGACTTCCATCCCCTAGATGGATTTGAGGGATGGAAACCTAGACCCATGGCCAATTATTGGCTATGGTATTTTGTTGATTACTAAACACTTGTAGTAAAGAATCACTTCCTCTTATTAAATCAGTCCTTGGATGTTTATCATACACCTACCGTAGAGAATCATTTCCTTCTATCAAGTCATTGAATGTTTATCATACAATTGGACCATTGGCATAATTAAACTATTAATAGAGTACAAAAATGAGTTGATAGAAAGGTATTATAATGGCCTTTTACTAGTCGGTTATTATGGATGTACTCTTATACTAGAATGAATATTTTAGTTCCAACCAAGAAAAAAAATCAATTTGCAAAACTAGCAAGTGAAAATAAAATTCCCTACCCTTGTTTTTGGGCCAAAACAATGTCTAATAGAAACAAAAATTAATTAACTAAATTATACATTAAGCAAATTAACCATAATTAAATGAGTAAAACATATTTAGTGTCCTTGAATAAAATATATTTATAAATAATTAATTAATAAACTTAATTAGTATCCCTTACATTAAACATCATGCATAATTTACACATATCTCAAGAGTATACAAAACAAATAGATAGTTTTTTCTGGTGAAAATAATATATAATTATTTAATATATATAACACATAAAAAAATAAACTAATAATTAGATAGTAAAGAATATAACATAAAATTAAATCAATAATTAGATATGAATTATTTATTAGTCACCTTCTTCATAATGTTTGATTAGTGATTAGTTAAAAAAATTGGGTAATTTAACTTAAAGTAAAATATAATCAATGACTATGGATGTAAAAAGGTAATAATAATACATAATTTATGTTATTGATTGGAATGATATAGGAGAATTATTTAGTGTAATTAAATAATTTCAAGGACGAAGGGTAAAATAATTACAAACTAAAAAGTATATTTATATGATTATATTAGAGTAGAAATAAAAAAAATTAATGGAAAGTAAAACATCATAAAAAAATAATTTCATGTGAATCATATGTTGAGTTAGTCCTCAAAGAGAAATTTACAACTTGAATGAACTAATTCAAATTAATCAACATTACTTTGCCTCGCTTAAGAATTCAAAGGAACTTTCTTATTTTTTTGATTTATAGAAATAATTTGTATTAACAATTCAAAGGAATTTACAAAATAACTAGTTTAATTTTTTTTATATTTAATAATTTGTCATTAACTTATTTTAAAAGTATAAAATTAATGTACACATAACTTAATTTTTTTATGTATCACCACTTAAGTATATCTTTTTTATTATCTATCTATTTTTTAATAATGCTACTCACAAAATTGTAATTCATAATTTTTATTGTTAAAATTGTTTAAAAATAAATTATGCAATTAATGTTACTATACCTTTTTTTTATAATAATAAGAATGGTTAAATTATTTCATGTATTGAATATGGAAAAAAAACATAAAATCTTCAAGAAATATTAAATATCACTTGAGTTTAATGCTTTTTATTGTATTATACTTTTTAAAGTAACTAACTTAATTACATGTATATTTTTTTTAAAATAATTTTAGATAAAATTAAGTCAATTTTTAAGAAATCATTTAGCTTACATATGAAATAAATTCTCATGAGAATTTAAACTTCTTAGAAAATAAATTTTTTTATAAACTTTTTGTAAAATGTTTAAAGTTGTTTAATTAACATTAAATAATTAATACTTTTCAAAAATTTACTTCTTATATTTTACTTGTTCTAACTCTAAACTTCCAAAAAAGTTTTATTAAAATAACTAATATACCCTTTTAAATTATAATATAAAAATGGGAAATATTGATAAAATTTAATTGTTTATAGGTTTTTTTAATTTTAATTCTACTATCTCTTTCAATTATAATTTGTCTAAATTTTCAACTTCTTATAAAAAGTGAAAAAAAAATTCATGTAAAAAATTAAGATGTATTATGTCTATTTTAAGTTATCTTAATATAATTTAAATGAAGAAAAAATATCAGATGAATAATTCATAAAATAATTAATTAATCTATCAAATTTATATAAAATAGATAAGAAATATATAATTTTTTATAATTTAATATTAAAATGATAAATATATAAAAATAAATAAATCAATATGTCAAATATAAAATAAATATATAAAATTCTACTTAGCAATATATTTCTATTATAATTATTTTTATATTTTATAATTAATCAATTTTATTTATTATTAATAAATTATATTTGTTATAGTTTTCAAACAGTGATAATAAAATGTCAAAATGATCATTAATTAAATTAAATAAATATAGTTTTGTATTTTGATTTATAAATAACATTTTTCTTACTAAGATGGGGTGTGAATAGTTAATTTTTCGTACTTGATAATAATTGATTTTTATTATTCAATTGTGCAATTCCTAAAGCCTTAATAACAGTCTTCTTTATTATATCTTTATATATTAATTATAGAAATATAACGTCTATTACAATCCGTCCTTAGGTTGGAGTGGGGTTGAAACATCGATCTGGTTTCACACTAACTTCGAGCAATAACTGTGAAACACAATAATTTAGAGGTTAAAAAAAATTAATAGAAATAACTTGTTTATTTTACATGGGCCCCATGTCTTTAATAATTATAATGCTAAATAAATTACAACCATTGAACGATTAGGGAAAATGTACCCTACAAGCGTGGAAGTCCACCCCTTAAATAAAAAAACACAACTAAATCAATCAATTAAAAAAGCCACATTTAAAACATTCAGCGACTGATTTGATAAATGAAAGTGATTCTCTGCCTGCAAGTGTATGATAATCAAGAAAATGCCAAGACCAATAATTAGCCATGTCTCCGGGGTTTCCATCCCCCAAATGCATCTGGGCTCTGGGGGCAGAAGCCCTGGCTGAGAATTAATATATGCAAATGCCCATAGCAACGCCACGTTAATTATATTATTAAAACGAATATAAAGTCTTATATTATAAGAAATTATATAACATTATAAAACACTCCATTTTATATCATCGAAGAAATACTTCATTTTAGAAATATAATATAATTTATTATTCTTAAATATATAAATAGAAATGAGTGTTAATATTTAATTGTTAATCACAAAATAAAAAAATTATTCTTATAGAACCTATATATCTCAACATTTACAATATTTATTACTGACTCTAATTTTATAGGAGATTTAAACTTTTATAATGCTTGAATATTTTTATTGTTGGACCATTTATCTTTTTAATTGTAAAATAAATAAATTAAACTAAACATAATTTTAAAATAAATTAAATCTTCTAATAATAAAAAATATTTATATTCTTTTAACAGTTAATCTCACCTTAGAATTGAAAAACAATTTAAAGGGTTATAAAATGGTTCCTTAGTATGGACCTTTTCCAAAATCCAGGTGTCACTTGTTTGCTGGCCAAGTGATTCCATTTACTTCATTTTTTTGACCCAAAAGCAGGAGTAATTCTACGGAGTGAGAGGCAGAGAGAGAGAGAATGGAGTGTACTCCACCATGCAGCCCACTCCATTTCTCTCTTTCTATCTCTCTTTTCCAAATAAGGTAAAGTATTTTACTCCTCGAATGACTTAAAATTTCTCCAAAAAAAGACATCAATTTACTTTTATTTTTGTTATTTTTTGAACGCTCTATTCTGCTACGCTGTGATCCTCTGTTTCACTTGTTGTCTTTTAGTTTGTTTCTTCGCTTTCTAGTCCAGATCTAATGCCAATCAAACGAAAATAATAATGAGCAACGCAACAGCCCGCAAAAGCGCTGTTACGCCTTGACCCCTTACATATGATGAATTTGCAGAAGAAAAAGATTAGTTTAGGGTTCTTACCATCACTGTCAATGATTCTGTCTTCAAGCAACTTTGGGATGTTGAAGTGTAATGCCAGCAAAGAAGCAGAAGCAGGCCAGAAAGCGGCTCGTTTGGTTCCCAACTTCCCTGCAATTTCGAGTGCCCATCCCACATTCAAATCAGCCACCACACAAGTGATACTACCTCTACCTGACTTGTTGATGTTGTCTATAAGCACTTCCAACTGCTTGGGCATGACCTCAGACATTGCATTTGTCAAGTTTCCAAACTGATGTCTATCCTCCCCATCTGCCAGACCATCAGGGATTGAGACCAGTTGGATCTCAGTCTCAATTTCACCATTTTCTTCTAATTCTGCTTTTATGATTTTCCTGTGGTTGAAATCTGTGTTCACGAATGTGATTTTGATACCATGTTTCACCAATTTATGTGAAAACTCCAAGAGGGGAATCACATGGCCTTGTGCTGGATATGGTATGACTAAAACATGTGGCTTACTCATTTTCACTCTTGTAAATAGAAGTGTTCCTAATTGAGGTGCAATAAAAATCGGCACTTCTTCTCATATATATATATATATATATATATTGTTTCACTGTGAAGTACGGATGGCCAAAAGGTTGGTTCGAATGGCTTTGAAATTGGGGGACTTCAATTGTTCGGAGGCAAGCCTCACCAAAATCCTAATCGTTCCAAATGACTTTGAGTACACAATTCAAATTAGGGATGGAAAAATTTAAGTTTCAGTTGATTTTGATTTGCAAATTAATTAATTATTTTAAATTAATTATCTCCTTGAATATATTATAATTAATTAAAATCATTGTTCAAATTATTATTAGTCGATTTAATAGGTTATAAATCGTTGCAAGTGGTTTAAAATAATTAATTATTTTAATTTTTGCTAATATATAGAAAACTATACAAATTTTTTATCTCTTTACATTTTAAATAAATATAGAAAAATAAATAATTTAGAAAGAATTTTATCTAATTTTTATATTTTAGCATATATATTTTATTTAAAATTTGATGAGATATTTAAATTTAGATAAATGTTAAGTTATTTTTTTTAAGAAAAAAATATTTAAAAGTAATATTTTGAAATTAAAAAATAATTTGTAAAGATTGAGGAAATGAATGAATAAACATTAGATGTCCTTAAAATACTTCATATGAAATAAATTCTAAAATTTTATAATATTTCGATAATGTAAATAAAAATTTTTAAATTTATAATTAATTAAAAAATTAAAAATAAATAATAATTATTTAAATTTAATTATTTATTATAATTAATTAATTTAAATTAATTGAATATAAAATGACTCGATAAATTTAAACTGATTTATAACATCCTCTGCGCCTCTAATTCATTCCCTCTTACCTGAAATCTAAATTTATATAATAAATTAATAATTTGATGCCATCAAAGAGCCAACCACCATCTTGAATATAAAACGACTCGATCAATTTAAATTGATTTATAACATCCTATCCACCTCTAATTCATTCCCTCTTACGTTGAAATCTAAATTTATATAATAAATTAATAATTTGATGCCGTCAAAGAGCCAACTACCATGATGGTATTTCTTTTATTATCCCTTGTGTGGACTCTCGTGGAATGAATTTCGTCCGCAAACGTTCTTGTCGAGCACGGAAACCAAGAGATAAGGGTACGAATGGAGTAAACGGGCAAAGCCCATCTCATTGTTCTGATCCTTGGCGTCATGGGTTCACCGTACAACCTCCCTGTAACTTCGATTCAACTTGTGGAGAAATTATTATACGCCTAGTGGAGTTAAATAACAAGAGCCCTTGGTCACACCGAAAATTAGCCTTCAATTTTGTTATTCATATGATAATTTTGTAAGATTTACGTAGATTAAAATTGTCATTTTATAATTTTTTAATGAAGTCACTCCCATTATTAACATTTGAGTAATTAATTTATAAATTTGGATTACACAATCTTTAAAAATCTTAAGTAATATATGAGAATGCATACACTCTTTGTTTCTTCATAATTTTTTAATTGAATTTAATTGACAAGATTTTTAATGAGGTAATTATTGAAGATCTATGTACTTTTTTTATTAAGGTGACGTTTAGTTTATAAAATATTTTTTAATATTTTTCAGAATATTTTTAAGATAGTATTATATTCTCATGTTTAGTTCAATATTTGAAAAAAAAAATTCGGAAATGTTACATTTTTTATAATCTTTTTAACTTAACATTCTCCCAAAATATTTTTATAGGAAGAGGTAAGTATCTCAGATTCCTATGGAATAAGAATGCGATATTAAAATATTTCTCAAAAAAAAATTGTAGTAAACTAAACATAAGAATATTATATTTCTATTAATTAAATTTTAAAAAATCACATTCCTAGGAATGTACATTTTCCCGCGAATTCCTGCGAATGTATAATTCAGTAAACCAAACGTCACCTGAGCTTTTTTCCTTTCATTAAACAAAGTATAATTTTTAAAGGAAAAATGTAAAATATTTCATTAACTTTAATATGGTTGAATTTTATCCCCTTCTATGTTTAAAACTTGAAAATCATTTATTTAAACTTGAAAAAATATAAAATTATCATCTATTATTGACTTAATTAATTGTTTTTTCAAATTATATGATTATTTTTTATGAATATTTTAAGCAAGAATCATAATATAATAGTATATTAATTTATTGTGCTATTTTTTTACATATAAAATCACAACTCATTTTGAAGTATTTAAATAAAACTCTGTATATTTAATTTAATTCTATTAATTATTTAATATTAAAATTATAATATTATAATTTTTATTTAAAAAATTATTAAAAAGTATATAATTTAATAAAATAATAAATTAAATTAATAGTGAACATTAATTTTAAATTTTGTATATTTTAATAAAATAATTTTTAAATTTTTAAAATAAAAAAGGATAAAATTTAACCCTTTCAAATTGAAAGAAACATTTTTTGTTTTTCCCTTGCATATGGAATGGATATTCAAAGGGTGTCTTATAAATATTATCACGCGGATGTCCATCTCTTCAAGAAAGTGGTCGCCTCCATGTTTTGCCATGAATGCATTGCCTCTGCTATTAAATTTAGCAGACTACGACTATTGATAGGTTGGCCTTGGCTATATTGCAGGCTATTTGCCTTCACCGTACAGAATCCATACAGTTATATTTTGCCTACCAATAGGGGCTGATGAGGAAGTTCAATATTATAGAGAGCAAAAACGAAGAGAATGAGCTTATAATAGACTGTATTAAAACAATGAATCAATGAGATAGTTGTTAATCTGGGGCCATCTTTTCTCAGTGTATTTATATCATTCTTTAGTTGTTTTTACTAGCTAAACTTGCCATGCAATGCACGAGATACCTTTTTTTTTCCTAATTATGATATTAGTAAATATAATGATGTTTAAAGACAATAAATAATATTTAAATTATATTATGTATAATCATCGATTTATTTAAATTTTTGAATAATTTATGCAATTTTAAATTATGACATGACAACATTTTGTAGTACTTAATACATGTTTAATGCAGCTTTATATAATGATATTTTCGCAATATACTTATGTCTATTATATAAGGATATGCCAATATGTAATAGAAATCGAATCGAACCTATGTTTAAACACTGTCAAAAGCAAACTCAACACCAGTTAAGATAATTTTATATAATATAACATCTTTTTAATTAAATAAATGACATTTAAAAGTTTTTAATTATTAAATTGTGATAAAAATTAAAAAGGGAAATTTTCATTTTTTTAATTAAAAAGGGAAATATTTTTAATGAAATTTTCATATTTTTATAAAAATTAAATTTTTATAAAAGGGAAATTTACAAAAATTCTTGTGAAACAATTTTCATGAATATAATTATGACTTTTCATCTACTTATTACATACAAACCTCATGTAAAAAAGGAATTTTTCTTGGAAAAAATTGCAATATTTTATATAAATATGCAATTTTTATGTTTAAATTCAAAAATTAATAACATGTTAACAAATCATTAGCCTATGTTGTATAAATATGCATGCGTCATCGAACACAACACGAAATAGAATAAGGAAAGCATACAATGGCCAAACAAACAACGAAGTTATGGCCAATTGAGTTGTTATCCAACTTTTGTACACAAGATTTTCTAATTATTTTGCTGTTGATTAGTATAATCCTATCCTTTTAAATGATTTAGTTTCTCTTGACAGTTTGATTGCAACTTAAAGCTTGCGACTTCCCATGTTCCCAGAGTATTCTTTCAAATTTTGTCATAAGAAAAATAATAACTAGTCAATAAAAATAAACATATATATATTATAACAATAAAAAAAAGTTAATGCTCCATTTGTTCCTGAAAAAATATTTTTTGGAAGAATTTTTTTTTCTTATATAAATAAGGAAGTATCATATGCATCTATACTTTTTTTATTATAAAAAATGAGAATTAGAGGTATAACAGAGAACAACTTTCCTTTTGAAAGAAAGAAGAGTAAGTCATTTTTCATTAAACTTTTAATATTTAACATTAAACATATAAATTATTTTCCACTATTGTCCATTATGTCAATATTTTATAATTGTATTTTTACCAAAAATGTTTTCTTCTAAAATAAATGGAGTATAAGAATGAAGTCCTTGGAAAAAAAAAAAGAGGTTTAACAATCAATGCATAAATTCGATGATAATATTTTAATTGCAGATATCATTTTTTTAATTATTGTGGTTATTGCTTGTAAAGTTCATAAGTTAGATTACTTATTTTGATTTAGTAATTTAACTTTAATACAAAACTGATTAAAATTAATTAATTAATGAATTTTTGTATCACTTGTTCTGATAGAACTAATTTTTAAATGCATCAGTTAATAAATTAATTTACCCACTTTATTTTAGAAAGTAGATAATTTTAATTACATATACAGAAATTAAAGAAATGTCTTTGAATAGATAAATGTTTCTTCATTACAGAAAACAGAACAAGCATCATTAATCTTTCATATGAAAAAGTAGAATAAGAATAAAGATTAATTGATTTATAGCATGAAGATTTTAAATTTAGAATCAAGGCTCAGTCATTTCCACCAAAAATAAGAAGGCCAAAATACATATAATCCCTTATATTACACTTTATGTGCAAAAAGCTCAAAATATTTTAAAAATTGCAATTAAGCATTTAAACTATATATGTTATGCAAAAGACTCCATTCATTAATTTCTTCTTCCAAATTTTTAACAGTAAAGGGTGGTCTCTACCAATATTTTTAATAGTATGTTTGGTTGTACGAAAACTAATATGTCAAAAAGATTTTTATGTCTAAAATTGATTTTAAATTAAAAATTAAAAATAATAAATTAAACTTTCAAAGTTAATATTAAATTAACCAAATATAAAATATTAATTCATAATCAATTATAATAAAAATTAATTCTTCATACTATTGTGTAAAACAACTTTAAGAAATATTTCATTTTGTTACATCTTAAGCATCTTTCTTTTTACCCGAGTACAACTTTTGTTATGAAGTTATTTTCTTGATCATATATATAACTTAGAATTACAACTAAACTTTTATTACTTTTTTTTAAATCATTGATAAAACCTTCAATATGGAAAAGAACATATAAAACTAAAATGAGGATCGCATACTTGTAACACATTCAAAGAATATGATTTCACGAATAAGTCCTTGGAAAAATCACTACAATAAATTTTGCATTTAATGATAAATGTTTTATGATGGATCACTTCGTTGGTAAATAGTTCACTTGTTGTAAAAAATATTTGGTAAAGAATTGTGATTTTAGCGATGAAAATGGCAATGTACATTTTACAATCTACCATTAATGTTTCATGATAAGTTAGTGATTGATTTCATGTCCAAAATTTAAAATTTTTTGCCTAATAATGACATATTTTCTTAATTTGAGGATGAGCTTTTTAAATTTTGTCAATAAGTCAAATGCGCTATTTCACTAAAAGGACTTAGTGACAAATTTACCTTGTCACCAATTCCTATGCTAACATGAAATTATATCCATATTGTGACAGTAGCCCCTACTTTTTCCTTTTTTCTTTCCATATGTTCTTATCTATCCTTTTCATTATTATTGCACTACATCCTCCCTTCAATTACCTTTTTAGCTTTCATCGCTATTGTTTGTAGCCTCCTAAAGTATAAACTGAATCAAATAGCCAATAGGTCATGGACTTCAATGGATCGAATTACTCAAAATTCAATTCATTTCTTTCATGAACTTATATGGATTGGCCCATAAAGACCAAAGTTTGCATGAACCAATTTGCAAACTCATAATTAAAGTTTGCAAATTTATGGACTAAACCATAGACATATACCAATTGGACCACCCAAATTTTGGTCTTTTTTTCTAAGTTTAAATAGATCAAGTTTGTATGAACCAAAGTTTTCATGAATCGATTCAATCTATCTGCTTTATACATCTACTAAGGTATCACTAGTGTCTTTTGTTTAGTTTATTTAGTGAAATTTCTTACAAAGGTTAAGTTTTGTGAGTTTTTTATATTTTTAGGTTGTTTTGATGATTAATTTTATTGGACTTAGTTTCTAGTGATTTGAATGTGAAATTGCTAATTTTTAGGTTATTTTGTTGAATTGATTTGATTAATGTTCTAAAGCTCATAACCTAATATACAAACAAAATCACTACAATGATTTATAGTAGTAAATTTTTGTAGGCTAACTTTTAGCTAATGCTTGACCATCAAAATGGTGTAATTTCACTAATCCCTAAACATAAAATTTGTTAGAATATATCTAAGTTAACTTGGGATTAGTTTGAACCCATTTTGACTCATAGAGCTCCAAATATAGCTAAAGAATCAAATCTAAGTCAAATTGCATAACAACACTAGATCTTTTTCCAAGCTAAATATGAACCTCCAAAAGTTTGAATTAGGTTTTAGGCCAAAACTTAAAAATATTAAGCTTCTTTTTAGCTTTTTAATATGATAAAGATTAACCAAATTAGACTTTTAGAACACAATTTATAGCTAAAAACTTGAAATAATATTACAATCAACATTAATAGAATAATTCAATAATGTTACAAAATTATAATCTAATCACAAAATAATACCAAATTTACTAAATTAAGCACATGTAACAACCAAAGAGGAAGAATATAAGGGAAAATAATACAGAAAATATTATCCTAATTAAGTTTTTCTACACTTAAACTTTACACATCCTCAAGTAAACACAACTTTATTTAAAACTAAAAAATAACAGACTAACTTTTCAATAACCTTAAGATCACAAAATTCATAAGTAAGAAAATAATGAAAATCCTTAAGAATCATAACAAACATGAACAAAAATCTTGATAGATTCAAAATTACTTGACATAGTAACTTTATTAAAAAATGATATATCCAATTGACTTATTCTTATAAAACTCACTCTCCACAACTCAAGTTTTTAGGGTTGGTATTTTACTGAAATTATTTCATGAAAATTTTCTACCATAAACTTGCTTATTATTTAATCTTCATTACTCAAACCATATGCAAATGAAAATCAAAAGGAGTTAATTATCATTATAATGGGTTAAGAAGAAAAGGGAGGAAAATTAAAGATGTGAAAGGGTAAAAATTAAAGAAATCAATAAAGTACATGAAACATAGTCATATGGGCAAAGAGTGAATAATTACAACTTAACACAACAACTCAAATTTTAATTCCAAATATTCATCAACCTTTTTTCCCTATCTTTCCTACCTTTTTTTTTTTGCTTTGTTATATATATATATATATATATATATATATATATATATATATATATATATATATATATATATATATATATATATATATATATATATTTCTTTTTTTTTTTCATTTTTTCCTTTTCTCTTTTCTTTTTTTTATCATTCTCTTTCTTTTTTTTATTTTTTTCAACTAAGCCTTAAAATTAAAGATGACAATGTTTTTCATAACACAAATGTATACCTCATTCTTATTCATGAATTCAACTCACAAAGTTTTCAAATGCTTTGTTAATCCCTAAGATTAGGTAAAGACATTTATTTTTTATTGAAAAATATGTTAAAGGGCCAAATACCCAAAAAAGTTATTATGTAGCCTCAAAATATTTAACAAAGATAAAAATTTAAAGTTAACTATTTAGTAATAACTTAGACAAAAAAATCTCTTTACCATATTTATGCATGCTTGTGCAAATATAATTTAAAAAAAAATCAAAGCAAGTTTTAAAGACACGAATCATAGAAGAACATCACATATAAGAATGAAAGAAAATAGCATAAATTTTCAACAAATGACTCAAAATCTTACATGATAAGACATGCCATCAAAAATTCAATTTACTAATTTAAAATTCATCACTATGCTAATCAAATTTAAGAAGCAAGATGGTTTATTCAATCATGTTATAAAATTATCAAACTCAATTGTTTCCTACTTTTAAAAAATGCAAAATATCTATCAATAGAAAGTAATTAAAATTTAAAAAAAATTCAAAGACACATAAATAGCAAACACATCTTTTATATAAATTTTTAATTTTTTCAAAATTCAAAACCATTAAAAGAAAAACATAAAAGAAATCCTAAAAGTCTCTTCTATACTTAAGTCTTACATTATCCTCAATGTAAAGCATATGAAAAATAAAAATAATGGACAAATGAAAGCAAAAAGAAGGAAAAGAGAATATAAATATGAAAACACTTGATTTGCCTCCCAAGAAGTGTCTTTCTTTAACATTTTTTATTAGACATTGGCTACTTATCCATAAGTGGGATAAATTGCATCCCATAATAACTTCTTCAACTGCATACTTTTGAAAGCCTCCATAGAATAGTCTAAGCCTTATGACCATTGACTTTGAAATAGCTTATTGGTTTTTAAGCTTTTTATTTCAATTACACTATAAGAAAACAAATTGATAACAACAGATGGTCCATCCTAATGAGAATGCAATTTATTAAGCATTAATTTAAATCTTGAATTGTAAAGTAAAACTTTTTACCTAACCCTAAATTTTTTCTAACAAGCAATTTATCATGGAAAGCCTTTATTTTCTCTTTGTAAATGTGCGAGTTTTTATAGGCCTTAAGTTTAAGCTCTTTAATTTCTTATAACTTTAACTTCCTTTCTTTATTAACTTTATTTAAATTTATGTTATAACTCTTCACTACCCAATATGCTCTATACTCTAGTTCAACACAAAGATGGCATGATTTTCCATAGACCAACCTATATAGAAATATCCTAATTAGTGTCATGCAATCTTGTAAGCCTAAATTACATCATCAAGTTCTTGGTTTTTTACAAGATGGCCTTTACTTCTTTGTTTGAAATCATAAATTGTCCATTTGTTTAAGGTGATATGGTGTAGATATTTTGTGAAACACCTTATATTTCTTTAGCAATGTTTCAACCAAGAGGTTGCAAAAGTGTGTACCTTGATCATTCATCAATGCTTTTGGAATGCTAAACTTGTTAAAAATGTTAGCTTGATAAAACTTACAAGAGCTTTATAATTATTAATTCTGGTTACTTTTGCTTTCGCCCACTTCAAAACATAATCTATAACAAGTAAAATGTAAAACAAAACCAAAAAAAGAAGGGAAGGGAACTATAAAATCAATACCAGGCACATAAAATATCTCACAATAAAGTAAAAATGTTTGTGGTATTTCATTTTTATGGGTCAAGCTACCTTGTCATCTGACATTGTTTATAATTTTTACAAAACATGTATACATCATGAAATAAAGTAAGCTAATAAGAACCATAATCTGAAGTTTTTCTATTTATTTTTTTAAGTCCAAAATAGCCTCCACAAGTATAAGCATAACAAAAATCAAGAACGGATTAAAATTCATAACCAAGTACATATTTTTTAATCACTTCATTAGAGAAAATTTTCCACAAAGAAGGATCATCCTAAGCATAATACTTAGACTCATTCTTCACCTTATCTTTTCTAGCTCTAATCATATCAGTAAGACAAGTCCTTCTAACTAGACAATTCATTAGATTAGCATATTAATGAACCTTACCTAGCAACTTGAAAAACTATTTATTTAGGAATACCTCTTTTGAGGGTAAAGGGTCTTGCTCTCTATTCAATTTATCCAAATGGTTAGCAACTAAATTCTTGACTCTTTCTTATTTTTTATCTCTAAATCAAATTCTTGTAAGAGAAAAATCCATCTGATGAACCTAGGCTTTACTTCTTTCATTAAGAGTAAGTACATCAAAGTTGCATGATAAAAAATTATAACAACTTTGGAACTAAGTAAGTAAGATCATAATTTATCCAAAGTAGTAATAATAGCAAAAAATTCTTTACACTAAGCTAAATGCAATGTTTTGGAAGCATAGTAAATCACATAAGCTTGCTTGCCAACTTTTTGGCCCAAGATTTCTCCTACAATATAGTTGCTTACACCACACATAATCTTAAAAGGTAAATTCCAATTAAGAAGTTGAACTATAGGAATTATGATTAAAGCTTCCTTGAATTTGTCAAAAGCTTCTTTGTAATTTTAATTGGAATCAAATAGGGCATCTTTTTGTAATAATTTAGATAATGACAAGGTTATATTGAAAAAATCCTTAATAAACATATAGTTAAACCTACATGACTAAGAAAAGAAAGAATTTCCTACACATTTGTAAGCTTAGCCCTATCAACTTGAATGCCTTGATTAAATATAACATTTTCTAAACTTTATTCTATCATAAAATGATAATTTTTAAAATTTAGAACAATCTTAATTTTGATGTATTTTCTAAGCATACTAGTCAAACTATACAAACATGCCTTAAAAAATGCACCATAAATAATAAAATTATCCATAAAACCTCAATACATTTCTTTAAAAAATAAAAATAGACGCTTATTATGCACTTTTAAAAGTTATTAGGGGTATTACAAAGTTTAGAAGGCATTATCTTGCATACAACTATGCTAAATGGACAAGTAAAGGTGGTTTTCTCTTAGTTACCTAGTGCAATTAGAATCTAGAATATAGCCATCCAAAAAGCAATAATGGCATTTTCTTGCTAAACATACAAACATTTAATCAATGAAAGGTAAGAGAAAGTGATCATTTCTAATTAAAGCATTCAACTTGTGATACTCTATGTAAACTTAGCATCCAACCTAAATTTTAGTGGGAATAAGCTCACTGTTTTGGTTCTTCACAATTGTCATACCACCTTTCTTAAGAATAGCTTGCACTAGACTTACCTATTTACTATTTGCTATAGGGTATATGATTCTAGATTCCTAAAGCTTTATAACTTTTTTCTTTACCACATCCATTATGAGGGAATTCAACCTTCTTTATACTTTTCTAGTTATTTTTGGTTTATCCTTTAATAAAGTTTTATGCATGCACTATGGAAGGGTTAATGCCTTTAATATCATAAGGGTTCATCAAATGATTGTCTTGTGTTCTTTTAACACTTGAATTAATTTTTCCTTTTATTAAGAAGTCAACTTCTTTATTATAATAATTGAAAACTCTTGTTTATCACCTAGAAATGCATATATTAGATGTTCAGGTAAAGGCTTCAATTCCAAAATTGGTAATTGCACATTTAAGGGTAATAACTACTAGTTTAGAAGTAAGAGATTAATTGTTTAATTTCTAGAAACATTGGGGCTAGTTCTTTAAACTATGGGTTTATCTTTAACATCTTCTTTAAATGCAGCTCATTGTTAAATGCATCTTACACTAATAAATAAACCAAATCAATAAAAAAGGTAGAATGGTTTTCAAAAAGATATTTCATGACCTCAAAATTTTGAATTTAATATTCTCTTCATCAAACTCTATGACAAATGTGCCATTATAAACATTAATTTTAGTTTTATACACCCAAGAATGATAGATGTTGGATTTGTTGTCATCTTATCTTCCATATTTCTTCCATATTTAAAATGTATAAATCTTTAGGTAAGATTAAGCCATTAACTTATAGTAGAACATTTTTAACTACCTTAGCTATATTTGCATTAAATATATTTGCAAGTTGAATGATCACACCAATTTCCTTCAAAGGTCCAAATCATAATGATGTATATATGGATGAGACATTGCATTGATGGAAGTTTCTAAATCTAGCATTGTATTTTCAAATCTAGAGTTCCTTATGATGTATAGAATTATAATGACATTAGGATATTTATATTTTTAGGGTAAATTCCTTTGATGGATAATAAAAATATTTTCCCATTCACTGATTTTCTCATACCTTTCAGCTTTCTTTGTTGTGTATAACTTTTTCAAGAATTTTACATATTTGAGAATTTATTTAATAGCATCCAACAATTGCATATTCATTCACCTTTAGTTTTATAGAAGTCTCTAAAATCTCCTTTTTCTTCTACTATTTCTTTGAATTTATAACTTTGCTCAAAAAAGGAAAAGAGACAAATGAAGTGGTATAAGGAATAAACTGGTCTATAAAAAAACCTTCCCTTATTGGAATGATCAGAATTGTTAGTTTTTGTTTCTTTTAGTTTTTGGCATTTTGCTTTTTGTTTGGATGGAATTTCTAGTTGCTTGCCATTCTTAAAATAATGGCATTGACATTTTCGTTTTAGTTTATGACATTCTAAGATAGATGCTTACTAGAATTTTATGCCTCTAATCTACTTATTGAGGTAGAAAATTCTTGCTAGAATTAGTTTAAATTAGTTCTAGTTCTTGCTAAAATTGGACAACATTGGTAGCCAAAGTCTTGATAGGATTTTTTAATAGTACATCTAGTTTTGGAGTAGGATATCTAATGGTTTGGGTAGGATAGGAATTTGAAATTTATTTTATACAATAAGGAATGAAGCTTGGCCATGAATATTACCATATTTAAGGTTTGAATGATCTGACCATCTAGGATTTTATGATTAAGAATAAGGATCACTCATATGCTAAAATTGCCTTTGAAATCCCTTTATGGTGTTGGCTCATTGAACTAAATCATCATCCCGGAAAGTTGAACACATATTGGTAGGATGTTTAGAATCAAAACATATACCATATAATTTTTCCTTTGCTTGATTCACATTCATAGCTAGTTTTGGGAACAAGAAAGTCAAATTTGCTAATTGCATTTTAATATTAAATATGCCAACCTTGTTTACCTTTTAAATTATAAAGTCTCTTTTGTTGCTAAATTATTGAGAATTAATAACCATGTCTACAACTAAATTCCAAGCAGCATCAAGGGTTTTATTAATTAATACATTTCCACTAATAAGTTTGATCATGGTTTTATCTATGAGTAAAAGGCTTTTATAAAAATATTGAATCAACAATTGATTTGGTACTTAGTGGTGAGGATAGCTAACACACAATCTCTTAAATCTTTTTCGGTATTCATATAGACTTTCCTTGTTGAACTGCCAAATGCCATTAATTTCTTTTATGATGTTTGTTACTCCAAAGGCAAGGATGTATTTCTTATGGAAAAGCTTTTTCATATCATACCATGAAGTAATGGAACTAGATAAAAGGTAATCAAGCTAATTCTTGGCTAAGTTAGCTAAAGAGAAAGGAAAAGACCTTATCTTAATACCCTCTTCTGTTATGCTTTGAGGCTTCATGTTGTTCCTCATTACGTGGAATTCTTTCTAGTGCTTATGAGGATTTTTCCCTACAAGACCATGAAAAGTATGAAGTAAGTGGACCAAACTAGATTTCAATTCAAAAGAAACATCAAAGTTATTATACTAAGACACGTTGGTTAATAATTAACATCATGGGCTACAAATTCCTTCAAAGTTCTATTATTGTTATTAGTAGCCATATTAAATCTAACATATGTTTTCTTTTTAATTCATGCAAAGTTCTCTCAATTTCAAGATACTAGAAGATAAAGAAAAATAAAAAAAAGCAAATGATTTTTTTTGGCTAAAAAAGTTAGTGCATTAAGTGTCTTAATCAACAAGCTAAAAAATCTTGGAACACTAAATTTTACCCTTAAATTCAATTGAAAATTTCATCAATCAATATTGTCAAAATGCTTAAAAATAACAAAAAACAAGCCAAAAGGGGTTAGAAATTAGTAAAATTATTTATAAATTGACTAGGCTATTCCTTGGAAATGGTGCTAAAATTTTCATATATATCACTTACACTAAAATTAATTAATAAGCTTACTTAAACACATAGTATAGGTGAGTTTAGGTCAAACTTAAGGGAATAAAAATAAATATATGGTTACAAAATGTAAAAATACAAGGGGTTTTTGTATGTAATTTTAAATGAAATAATTGAAAGCATAATTAATTGAAATTAGTAGAAGATAGAAATCTAGTCTAAGGGAATTCATACTCTAATTATCAAATTTATCATTGACACTAAATAAATTTAATCATAATTTCATTACTTATAAATATCCTAAAACTAATGGTAAACATGCAAGTTCCTGATGTAGACCAACTAGAACAAATGCCTAATTAATCATTTATTATTGATTCAATTCAAATCAAGTGCCTAAATCTAATTAGTAATAGTTTCAATCATTCAAAACTAGGTTAAGATAGAATCTAATAATTATACAGGTGATAATTGTCAAATTTGCTATTTATTTTTCATAAACATAATAAATTTTATAGGAAAAATTAGATATCTATTTATTGCTAAATTATAATCAATTATCCTAATTCTAAGAATGAGAATTAACAATAATCAATCATATACATAATATTACCCAAAATAACTAACTAATGGGCCCTTATCAACTAATTATTAAAGTGATCATAATCAATAAAGAGTAGAAAAATTAGAAGTAATTGAATTATAAATAAATTGAAGAGGAAGGTCTCAAAATTAAATTGAAATTGGATTGCTAAAGCCTTGAACTGTTAAAAAAAACTAGCCATTTATAGTGTTTTACAAGAGAAAGTTAGAAGAAAAAGTTTATTATTTTTTATTAATATGTTGCGTTTGGAAGTACAAAACCTAATGATATTTGATTTCCTAATGAAGAAAACTTAATGGGCAAAGTTAAGGTGCTTTTTAGGGTTATAATAAATGTAGCCTTATAATTTGGAAGCCTATAACCTTATATACAAATAAAATTACTGCAATAGTTTACAATAATAAATTTCTATAGGTCAATTTTTAGTTAATATTTAACCATTAAAATGGCAAAGTTTCACTAATCCCTAAATATAAAAGTTATTGGAATGGATCTAAGCTAACTTTAGTTTAAATCCATTTTAATTCATAGAGCTTCAGATATAGCTAAAACTAAGATTAGATTAGATTGCACAACAATAATAGATCTAGGCTTGCTTCATGGAGCTAGCCTTTACCCATAGTAATTGCTTCCAAGGTCTTAAAGATTAATGGTTTAGTGATTAGTAGGTAAATAAAAATTCTTGATTGTTAACTTTGTATTTATACTTTAATTAGCCAAATTACATTGATTTAAGTTCAATTATTCAATGTTTACAAGTTATATACAAGTGAAAACTTGAACTCATATACCTTATGAAGAAAATTTTCACTTATAAAGCTATAGTGAATTTGTCACACCTTAATTATAGGCACATGATCAATATAGGAAATCACTTCTAAATGACTTTCCATAAGCCTAACTTACAAATAATGTAGGTTCTAACTTTATAAAAATGAATTGAACTTATATAGAATATAATTGCTCAAAATAATTTTAAAGTTTTATAGAAGAATAGATAGAACTTCCCCCATTTTTCAAATACTAGCTAGGGCATAAGTCAAAAAAATCAAAGCACCAAACTATATAATAAAAATGTATGTATACATATCTTGTAAAAAAGACACAAACATAAACACATGTGCATATGCATAGACATCCTATTCCAATTGTTAAATTCCTTTAAGACATTATCTTTTATCTCTATAGGGCTAATGAAGGACCTTTAGATTAGTTTGAAGATTTGAAAGTTATTAAAAGGGAAAGGATAAGTTACAGGAACCTAGTGAATGGATATACTAGTAAAACATGTGACCAAAAACATAATTTATTAGAAATAAAGAAAATCTTAATTTTCTTGAATCATACTAAGTTCTATAGGATTTTAAAATGATAAACTAGAAAAATTATTGCATTTTAGCATATAGTAAGATGCATTTATAAATCTAGGTCTCTAACTTTCAAATTCCAATTTCCTTTTTTGATAATCTAATTTAACAAAGACAATAATTTCATAGTTAACCTTCACTTTTGTGTAAACCATAGTTGTATATGGAAATATGAAATACTAAGGAAGATATGTAATTACTATTTGATAAACTACATAGCATCCATAAGTAGGATCCAACTGAGATTTTCATATAGTAAATCAAACAAAAGTTAGAAGTATGTATTAAGATTAAAAAAAGATGGCCCTCATGTCACTCTTGTGATCCATGACACGTTAGTCTGAGCATAAAACAAACATAAGCAGTACACCAAAATTTAAGCTTCCAGTCACTATATTGCTTGTGGCATTTTATTTATGGTGCTATATCATATACAAATAATATATTGAGATTTAAGAGGTGTCCTCCAAGTCATTTTATGACCTATGTGTCACACTTCTAATATTTTAATATTTTATTATAATTATTTTATATTAGAATAATTGTGGATAGGTTTAGGTTAATATTTAAATTAAGAAAAATAGAATTTTATGTTAAAAATAGATATAATATAATCAAATATAAAGTGATGTGAAATTAAAATTACATAGAATTACATGAAGGAAATTTAAGGAATTACTTTCCTTTTTTACTCTTAAAACTTTTAAAAATCACAAAATTGCCATTTGAGATCATAAAATTAAGTCAATCCTAATTCGCTTCTCATTTCTCAGTAAAGCATCAAATTTCACCTTCTTCTCACCCCAAATTCCATCATCTACACATTTTCATTAGGACTCAAGTGTGAAGGGTTAATCATCAACTCGAATTTTGACTTAAGCAAGTATTTCTACTTAAAAATCATTTAGTTATTAAGTTTTACTCTTAAAAGAAATTATAGATTTAAGGTAGTTTCCTAATTTTGGATAAATTGAATGTGTTTAGGATCAACTACTTAGTGTCTTGATATCTATTCATCACTTCTAAACAAAAGTAAGTAAATAATCTACTTAGGTTTGAAATTTCATATTTTTACTTGGTATTCTTAATTTATATGGTGATGATAGAAGATTTTTATTGTTGAAATTTATATTCTTGTTGTTGGCTGGAATTATATGTTATTTAGAGACTATAGATGATAAATAAAGCTTGTTGTAAATTGTTAGGAAACTGTAAGTAGGTATAGAAGAGATTTTGAGTTGGAAATGGCCATTGTTGCTAGAAAATTGCAAAACTTTTTGAAATTTTTGGAAAGTAATTGAGTATAGTACTCAAATATGGCTTTATAAAGAACCATATTCGAGTACCATACTCAAACCATATTTGAGTACTATACTCAAATACTAAAGTAAGGCTTCATCTGTGCCTACCTTTAATCCAATATAATAATCGAATATGGTTTAGGAGCATTAGCCAAATGACCTTATTTAAGTACCATATTTAATTAGTTAGATCTCCTATGTTGTCAGATGGCTAATACTTGAATATAGTACTCAAATACAAGTTCTATTTTAGGAGCTTTATATTTGAGTGCCGTACTTGAATATCTTAGGCACCTAAATTAATTCATAAGCTTATTGTAATTAAGTCATTTGTGATATCATAACATTATTAGACCATAAATTTATTATTTAGTGGCATACACAGTTGGTTGAATTCATGATTATTTATATCCATAGGATTATTTGAAAAATATGAAATGGATGATCATGAAATGATTATTGATAATGCAAAATAAGGAAATGATGAGATAAGAAGGAGATGATGCGAGTTCCTTATTATTAAATTAGTATCAAATCTAGAAATTCATTTATGAAGGGATAAGATAGAGTTTGGAGGTATAAAGATGGCATTTGTGAGAGGATAAGAATGACCCAAAAGGCACAAGGTGGTTTACCTGCTTTATTTTTTTCTTATTTTTTATTTGTTTATAGATCTATTTTAATAATATATGATTGGATATGGTAAATTATAATTGCCAATAAGCATTATTCATCTTCTTGTATGTTTAATAAATAAGTTATTTGCTTATGAAGATTACATTTCACTATTTAAGTTTTAAATATTTTCTAATAACCCTATGGAAGCTCCTTAGCCACTACCAATAATCTAGGAATAGGAATTCCTTTGGTATTTTCTTAAAATAACCATGATCCTGATTGTTTTAATTAAGTAAAGGAGAATTGAAATTATAAATGTTATTTTAAGTATAATATTTTCAGAAAGTTTTATTGTAAATATTTTAAAGGCATAAATATACATATATATATATATATATATATATATATATATATATATATATATAATCTATTAAATTCAATCAATGTAGTTGTTAACAATCATGTAATGATACAACAGTAAGTTAGTCGAACTTGTAGAAGCCAAAAAAAGGGATCCATGCTAGTTATGATAAAGTTAGTATCAAAATATAATCTAGAAATTAAGTGGGAATAAAGAAGCCTTAAGATAGGATGAATAGGATATGATTATGACTAGTTATTTAGCTGTTAATCGAAATTGTATTAGCGGTATGTGCTCACTCAAGAACATATATCACTAATACTATTTCGGTGGACCTTAAAATTTATTCAATGGCAGTGGTGGAGCTTTTATAGAATAATGGTTTGTAAATGCTTTTGAATTTATGTGTACTAAACATTTAAAATTTCCTTTAAACATTAGGAATGGTAGAATCTGGTAGTCATTAAGCTAGTTATCTAGATGATGAAAAATTGTTTAAAAGGTTGTAGGCTTATAATAATAGGCATAAAAGAATTAATGATCAAAATATCTCTTTATAGGTAGCCATTTTTAGATAACAAATATTGATTAATGTAGTTCAAGTTCTTTGCTAAGGAAAAAAGTGGAAATGGTATAGTGATCAAAAGGATCAAGCCTCCATTCAAAGAGTAGAGAGAGAAAGAAACTAACCCTTACCAAGAGAAGATTTAACTTAAAAACTTTCAATCATCCATAAATTCAACAAGCTCAAACCTTTTTATTTTATTAACATGAATTCAAATGTAAATCTACACCAGTTCCTTAATTGAATTGAATGATATGTTAAAATGCTTTCAAGTTTGGATCAAATGCTCATTGAATTAGTTGGCTACCAATTAAAAGATATTACTCATTCTTGTTTCACTAGTACAATCAAGAATTGAAAAACTACCTTATCTCCTTTAACATAGATAACATTTTAAAATCTCTTCATTGATCAATTTCTACCTTTTAGTGTTTGAGAAGAAAAAAATCAAAAAATTTGAATATTTAATGCAAGGTTCCATGACATTTAGTGGGTTCATTACTCAATTTATCCATTCATCTTGCTATGTTAAATATCTTATTCCAAATGAAAAAGTAAAAGTGCAAAGATTTTCTTATCATTTTTATAATCACTTCTTCAATGTAACCTATGTTACCAAAATAACTACCTTTCAAGATATTATTAATCAAGCTCTAAAGGAAAAATATAGAATAAAAGATAGAAAGAAAAAAAAAGCCTAGTTTGTAAGGGAGCATAGTAAATTAGAAGGTTTCAAAAATTTAGTTGGTTAATGAAGGATAACACTTCCTAATGTGTCATATAGCAATAAAAGTCCAACAACTCCAAGCTTCCATCTTAGAGGCACTTTTAGTAAGCCTTTTAGGGGAAGAAGTTAAAGTAATCCTCCATCTCATTTGAATGCTCTGACTAGTTTTTGTAGATGAAAATCCTAAGGTACAGGCAACTTTAAGGAGAACTATGTAAGTATGTTTAATGTGGGAATAGACATTAAGGCTTGTATACTTAAACTAATGTTATGTTCTTCCAGTATGATCAATTAGGTTGTAAGAAGAGAGATTGCATAGGAAACCTTTTAAATTACAATGCAAATTATCCTATACCATAATAACATCCACCCATAATTAATAGCTTTTAGACCATAAGCAATCCAATTTCTTAGTGGTAGTGGTATTCATAAAAAGAAACCTACCAAGAAACCAAGCTCGAGTGTCTACTTTGACTAGATAGGAGACCTAACCCTTTAATGTTATTGGTATAGGTACTCTTTTTATTGAAAACTTTCATGTTTATGTTTTGATTGATCCATCAACTTTATATTAATTTATTTCCATGAAATTTTCTTCTTTGATGCTTAGAACACTTAGTGAATTATCAGATCCCTTATTGGTTGCTATTCTAGTAGGGAAGACTTTAGTAGTTACTTAATTCATTCATGCTTGTCTTGTTTGTGCACATGATCAAATTATGCCTACTGATTTAATTCTTTTGAAAATAGTAGACTATGATATTATGCTCAATTGGATTTTATTAGCAAAATAGTCACTTTTGTTGTAAAGGAAGCCTCCTCTATTGTATTTTAAGGAAAAAAAGAACTCTAGAATTACTAGAATCATCTTTAGTGTTAAAGTCTAAAAACTTATCAAAAATGAAAGTCTTCCTTATATTGTAATAATTAATGATTTAAACCAATCTTTGCTCAATATTAATAATGTCCCTGTGGTGCAAGAATTCCTAGATATATTCTTAAAAGAACTATTAGATTTACCTTTGAACCATAAGATTGAGTTTAGTATTTAAGTTGCTTTAAGCACTAATCCAATTTTTATTTTACCTTATCAAATGAATTTAGCTAAATTAAAAGAACTCAAGCAACAATTGTAGGAATTAATTAAAAAAGGCTTCATCCACTCCAATTCTTTGCTATAGGGAGCATCAGTGTTATTTGTTAAAAGGAAAAATGGAACTCTGTATTTTTGTATTAATTACCATTATATGAATAAGGTGACTATTAACAACAAATGTCTTCTTCCTCAAATTGATAATTTTTTTAACTAGTTGCAAGGTGTGAAGTGCTTTTGATTTGTGATTCAATTATCATTAATTAAAAATCTAGAAGGAAAACATTCCTAAAGTAACTTTTAGAACTTGATATGGCCACTACGGATTCTTTATCATATATTTTGGTCTCACCAATGCTCTGATAGCCTTTGTAGACCTTATGAGCAAAATCTTTAAAGCATTCCTTCATAAACTTATGATCATTTTCATTAATGATATCCTCATTTTTTTTAAGAATTAAAAAGAACATGCTTAACATCTTTGAACTATCTTGCAAACTCTCTGAGAACGCTAACATTTTGCTAAATTCTCTAAATATGAATTTTGCTTATCCAATGTCAATTTTTTGTTACATATGATATTCTAAAATGACATTTAAGTTGATTCCCAGAAAATTAAGGCCATCTAGACTTAGCTAAGGGTTACAACCATATCTAAAATCCAAAGTTTTCTTGGAATGGCTGGCTATTATGATCGATTTATGAAAATTTTTTCCAAAATAACTTTTTAATTAACCAAGCTCACTTAAAAAGGAGTTAAGTTTGAATGGTTGATAAATATGTATCTAGCTTTTAAAATTTGAAAAATTACTTGACTTTAGCCCTAATTTTAACACTTCTTTTTGGTTCTAGTGGCTTTGTTATATATTACAATGTGTCTTGTGTTAGTTTAGGAAGTGTGCTTATGCAAAATAAAAAATTCATTACTTATGAATCTTGGTAATCAAAGAAACACAAAATAAATTTTCTAACCTATGATGTCAAAATGGTTGCAATAGTATTCATATTGAAAATATGGTGATATTACCTTTATGGTGAAATTTACGAAATATACATTGATCACAAAAACTTGAAATATATCTTTAATTAGAATGATTTAAATCTAAGGCAACAAATGTGGATGGAACTCGTAAAAAACTATGATTGCATAATCTATTATCATTTGAAAAGGTTAATACTATAGCTCATACATTGAGACAAAAATTATCAAGCATATTAGCTAACATTCAAGTAGAAGATCAAATAGTAATAGTCACTTAAGTTACAATTCAATATGTGTTAATTTAAAAAATTAAAGAATCTCATAAACAAAACTTGCAGTATTGGTTTTGAGGGAAGAAGCATTATTAGATCAAAATAATGATTTAAATGTAAATAAAAAAGGAATGATCAAATACCAAGGTTGACTTCAAGTTTTTGTAAATAAGTGAAACAAATTACATCGTCAGGCTAACAATTCATTCTATACTATGCATCTAGGAATTATAAAAATGTATTATGACTTGGAGTAAAGTTTTTAATAGAGGAATATGAAAAAGGAAGTGCTTGAGTTCATGCTTAAATACTTTAATTATAAACAAATTAAAGCTAAACACCAAAAGCCTACTAATTTACACTAACCACATCCTATTTTTGAATGGAAGTGAGAAAGTGTAATCATAGACTTCTTAGTCAAATTTCCTTGATATTAGAAGGGATTTAATTCTATTTGAATAATTATTGATAAACTTATAAAGACTATTCAACTTCTTCTAGCCTGAAACACCTATTTTATAGCTCAGTATGCTTAGCTTTACTTTGAAAAAATTATTCCCTTGCATGATGTTCCTCTTACCATCATACCAAATAAGGCCTTCAATTCATTGCTCAATTTTTTGAAATTTTTTCAACAAGCTTTAAATGCATAATTGCATTTCAATATTGCTTTTCATCCTTAAATTAATAGTCAATCCAATTGTATAATCCAAAATTTGGAAGATATGATGTGTGTTTGTACTCTTGAGTTCAAAAGTGGTTAGAAGAAATAGTTACCACTGATCGAATTTACTTATAATAACAATTACCAATCTTCCATCAAAATGGCTCTATATGCAGCTTTATATGATAGAAGATACAAATCACTTATAGGATGTTTGAACTAGGAGAAGCTAGACTCTTGGGTCATGATCTTGTTATTAATGCTTTGAAAAAAATGAAAATTATTTAAGAATGATTAAAAATAGCTTAAGATCACCATAAATCCTATATAGATAAGAGAATTAAACAATTAAAGTTTTAGAAAGGAGATATGATGTTTTCAAAAGTTTCTTCTATGAAATGGGTTTTATGCTTTTGTAAAAAAGGAAAGCTCCATAATTCATCGATCCTTTTTTTAATCATCCAATGAGTTAGAATAATAAATTATTAGTTAGGTTCATTAAACAAATTATGTGCCATTTATCTAGTTTCAATGCTTCGTAAGCACATTCTTAATCCATCTTATGTTATTCAATATGAACCCTTCTAGTTGTATCCAAAACTTTCTTATGAAGAATGACTAGCAAAGATTCTGGATCATCAAATCTACAAACTTAGATCTAAGAATATACCCTTAGTGAAAGTCTAATAGGAAAGGCATGGAATGGAATAAGCAACTTGGCAATCAAAAGCAGAAATACAATAAACATATCCTTATCTTTTCAATAAGATAAAATTCAATTAACTTATCTTTTAGCCACCTAATTTCTAAGAATTTTGGGATGAATTCTTTGTAAGAGAAGAATTTATTAGCAGTTACTTGAATATACTAGTAATTAGAATAGTTATGGATAGGTTTAAGGTAATATTTAAATTAAGGAAAATAGAATTTTTTGTTAAATAGAGATAGAATATAATTAAATATAATGTTATATGAATTTAAAATTAAATAGAAATGTATTAAGGATATTTAGAAAAATATTTTCCCTTTTTTATCTTTAAAACTCTTAGAAATCATAAAATTACCATTAGAGATTCTAAAATCAAGGCAACCTTAATTCCCTTCTTATTTCTTAGTAGAGAACCAAATTTTACCCTCCTTTCACCCTAATTCCATTTTTTACTTATTTCTATCAAGATTCATGTGTGAAGGGTTAATCATCAACTCAAATCTTGACTTAAGCAAGGTATTTCTACTTGAAAATCCTTAGTTGTTGAGTTTTGTTCTTAAAAGAAATTAAGGATTTAAGGTAATTTCCTAACTCTAGATAAATTGGATGTGTCTAGGATTAACTAGCTAGTGTCTTGATATTTATTCATCTTCTTTGTACAAAAGGTAAGTGAAAAATCTATTTAGGCTTAGAATTTCACAATTTTACTTGTTGTTCTTTGTTTATATGATGATGATGATAGATAATCGTTAATGTTTAAATTTATATTCTTATTGGTAACTAGAATTATATGTTGTTTTAAGACTATGGATGATAAATAGAGCTTGTTACAAGTTGTTAGGAAGTTGAAAGTAGGTACAGGAGAGATTTTAAGTTGGAAATGGCCTCTTTTTACTAGAAAATCACAGTGCTTTCTAAAATACCTAGAAAGTGATTGAGTATAGTACTCGAATAAGACTTTATAAAGAACCACATTCAAGTACCATACTCAAATACCTTGGACTCCTAAATTACTTCATAAGCTTTTGTAACTAAGTCATTTGTGATATAATAATATTATTAAACCATGAATTTATTGTTTAATGATATGCTTACTTAGTTGAATTCATGGTTATTTATATCTATAGGATTATTTGAAACATGCGAAATGGATGACTATGAAATGATGATTGATAATGCAAAATAAGGAAAGGATGAGATAAGAAAGGGATGATATGAGTTCATTATTGCTAAATTAGGATCAGATCTAAGAGTACATTTAATGACATTGTTTACTTAATGGGTTAGTTAGTTTTAATTTTAGTTAGTTAGTATCAAGCCTACTTGTGATCGATTGAAGACCAATATATTCCTTTATTGTTAGGTTGACATCATCCATTGGAGGACATCACCCACACTTGCTTGCAATGCTTTGGGTTGAAGCGAACAAGTTCCATCTAATAAGGAAAAAAATACCCACCATTAAGTATTAGTAAGTAAAATAATGAAATGAAAAGGTTATGCTCATATCTAAACTCAAATGATGGTAAACCTTGAAGTTCTTGTAAAAGAAGCAGAAAATTTGGGCTTGAGGAAAGGTTGGTGTCACTGGAGTTAGTCAAGCCAATGGGCAGACAACAACAATTATTTCTCTTGGCACCGATGATCATCAAAAGATAGAGCTATTATGGGTTGTTTATGGTTTATACTTAGAAAAAGGGAAATGAGAAAGGGGTCATAGGAAATTTAAACAAAATATGGGTGGCTTATAGTTTAAGTTTAAATATGGCACTTTTCAATTTATATGTGTTTTGATTGTACCAAAATCAAAAGGAGAAAATAAATCCTAACAACTCATTTTAAATAAAAATTCTATCCTTATTAAATCATAATAATTCATCACTAATTCATTAATAAGTCATTCTTACTTTTAGGTGAGTCACTATCAATTATTTAATTTATTTAAACAACCTCCAACAATGCATCTACAAATTAATAATTTTAAAAATATTACTTGTTTACAATTTTAAAAATTACCCATGTAATTAGAGAATAATAATATAATATAATAAAGTTAAAGTGGAGTAAGATAAAAGTGATTAGATTTTTATGTGGTGAGAAAGATAAATAGGAACAAAAATTTTAAGAAATACAGTCCTAGGCATCTAAATGCTTATGAAGAAAAATGTACTAAAATCCAATATAGTAATACTACTACCCTGTTTTAAATGTTTAAAATATAATATTAGTTAAATTAAATTCCATCCTAATTCTTTTACAAGCTCATTATATCTCTGCTTTGAATTGTTAGTTTGACATTAGATCATGTAAATTAAAGCTAACAAATATATATTATATCAAGTAAGAAAAGTATTTTTATATAAGAGATGCAAAGAGTGAATCCTAGTTATTACAACTTGCATTAATGACCAAAATTAAAACATAATTGAACATTACATGATTTTATATCTTAATCCTAACCATTCTATATTAGATCTAATAGTCATGATTTCCTTTTTTACTTTTATATAAAAATATTCTTTTTACTTAATATGTCCTAGAGACATAAATTGAGTATCAAAAGCAATCAAATTACTATTTTAAATACCCATTCCAACTAAAAATAAAATTTAATTTAATAATGTATTATAAATATGCATTGATTTTATATTCTAAAACATAAAAATTAAGATATATTTAGTGCACATGAAATGATTCATACAAAAAATAAAGTATTTAACATGCATTCATAAATTATAAAATTTCAATCAAATCAACTGAAATGCTTAATAAAGCAAAAACCATAGATCCTGTCATAAACTAAGTAAAATAATTATTAATTAAGTTGAATAAATAACACACAAAACATTTAAATAAGAATAACTTGTAAGAGTTCATAATTTTACAGATCATATATCAAGACTAGAGTTATAAATAAAATAATATTAAAATTAACAACAATGCATACCTCTCAAATCCATCTGTGATTTTTAATTCTTTCTCATAAATATTTATATAGAGAATAAGGTCTTCTCTTTTTATACCTTTTGCCATTCACGATCTTTGATGAGGAGAATAATTGTAAATATCTAATGTAAAGAAGGGGCCTTATCTCAATAATATATATAATCCTAGTTGACTCCACCCATCATGGACTTAATAATAGATCTTACATCAAATATGCTTAAATAAGCCTAAATCATATTTCTAATGTTATATGTGTAATATAAGGTAAATATATATCCCATTAGAACACTTTATTACTTTTAGGTCTCATATAATTGAGCTACATGCTTAATTCAATTTTATTTAAAATAAAATAAATCTAATTAATGCTAGTTCGAAAAAAAAAAGAAAACTCTTACATTCTCCCACTTTGAAAATTGGTTAAGAAAAATGACTTCTAGATTAAATAATAACATAAGTGGCTATAAAATAAATCAGAACTCAATATAATTTTCCTAAAAATGATTGGGTCCAATGAAGCATCCAACTTTAAACTATGGACAATGATATATTAATTTACTGTATATTACATCTATGATTATAAAAGCCAATTATCTCATTGATATGATCACAAAAATGTAATCATGTAGTTACACATATAGTATGACCAAGTGATTTTTCCATACTATAGTGTAAAGGTTCTCTTTGTGATCCTTTATAAGGATATCATTATAAAATAAACAACTATATCCCAAGGAGATAATTACAATTACTTTCATAAATATAACATTAAATTTAATTTCATTTTCCCCAACAGACAATTGTAGTTTACAATTATATAAAAGTAAACAATGTTTTCAACAGGAAAACACCTATATCTCAAGATAAACTTTATCACAATAACATCTACGTTCTATAACATGCACGTAAAATAAAAAGTACATAAGTTCATAGAAAAATAAATTGCAAAAGCAATATAAATAAGTTTATAATGTAAACTCTCTCACTAACTAATTACATTGAAAGGACTTAAAACATATTGCTTAAAAACAATAGGTGCAACAACCTTGGTTAGATGATCTGTTATCATCATCTTAGTGTTAATATGTTCAACAAGAATGTCACCATTCTTAACCCAATTTCTGATTGCAAGGTACCTAATTTCAATATGTTTAGAACCATTAGATGTCTTATTATTCTTTAAAAACATTACTGCTATTGAATTGTCACAGTAAATCCTCAAAGGCCTTGAGATGAAATTAATTACTTTTAGCCTAAAAATAAAATTCCTAAGCCATATTGCATGTGTACCTACACCATAACAAGCAACAAACTCTGCTTCCATGATAAAAGATGCAATAAGTGTTTGCTTCACACTTTTTTAAAAGATAACCCGACTAGCTAAAAGAAAAACATAGCCTGATATTGATTTCATATCATCTACATAACCAGCAAAATCTAAATTCGTGTATTCAATTACTTTAAGGTCATTCACTCTCCTATAAACTAATATATAATCCTTGGTTTTCTACAAATACCTCATTATCTTTTTAACAACAATCTAATGTTTACCACCTAGATTAGAGAGATACCTATCGAGAACACTTATAACAAAAGAAAAATTAGGCCTAATACGAACTTGAACATACATTAGAATTCCTATAGCACTAGAATATGGTCTATCATTCATTAAACTTTTCTGAATTTCATTCTCAGGACATTGATCTTTACTAAATTTATCACCTTTAGATATAGGAACATTTCCAAGTTTGCATTTATGAATATTAAACCTTTCAAGAACACAATTCATGTATGTCTTTTGTAAAAGTCTCAACAAGTGTCTAAATCTATCTCTACAGATTTTAATACTCAAAACAAAAGATACTTTACCAAGGTCTTTCATGTCAAAAAATTAAGATAACATAAATTTTGTCTTATAAAGCAAATTAATATCACTACAAACAAGTAATATATTACCCACACATAAAACAAGAATAATGAAATGACTCCTATATGCATTAATCAACCTTATTTTCAATAAAACTCATAAAAGAGATGATTTTATCAAATTTCAAATACCACTGCCTAGATACTTGTTTAAGATCATAGATTGACTTCTTCAACTTGCATACCAAATGTGCAATTCCACTTTAAAAAAAAAAAACTTTTTGGTTGTTGCATATAAACTTTCTCACATAAATTTCCATTCAAGAAGGTGATTTTCATATCCATTTGATGGAGTTCTAGATTATAATGAGCCACCAAAGTTATAATAATTCTTAAGGAATCTTTAGAAGATATAAATGAAAAAGTTTATTTAAAGTTCATTCCTTCCTCTTGCGTATACCCTTTTGCTACTAATTTAGCCTATTTTATACAAAATTTAACTTAATATATTTCCATTTTTAATATCATATGATGGTGAATTTTGTGATACCCCAAAGGTTTCAAAATCTAGATTGATATGGTAATTTTAAAAACTATTAAATAGAAATTATTTGATTATGTCCGTTAAAAAATGGACAATTATAATTGAATAATTTTAATTTAACAAGTTTAAAGTTTACCCTATCATTCCGTGATTTGAAACCCAAATGGTATTATAGCAAACATCTTAAATGATAAAAGTGGGCTAATTATTTTATTTTTTTGGATAAAAAATTGCTTTAAGTGAATAAAGTATTAATAAAGCAAATTAAAAATAATCCAATTTCAACACTTTGAAAAAGCATGTTTGCGTTTGATTGCATGGAATGGAGGGAAATAAAAATTGAAAAGAAAAAGACTAAAAGATCGACTTAGTTCACACTATAAAATATGAACATCCAATTGCGGAGATAATAATCACGCCCTTCATTCTATCACTAGAGGAACCAGCTTTTTAACACTTTTATTGCCTGTATTTTTAGGATTTCGGGATTATTCTTTAATAATAAATAATAAAATAAAAGATATAATCTTTAGACACTTTTTCTATGAATGCACTTTGTTAATTATTATTTTAGTAATAGAATTTAAAATAGAATGCTTATACACCATTTATAGAAATTAATATTATTTTGGTTATATAAATTATTAACAATGAAATAAAATTTAATATATAGTTATTATTTATAACAACAAAAATCTGTTCGTTAGAATTTTGATGATGATAGAATTCAGAATATGATATTTTTATTATTTATCATATAAATATTTTTTTTACAATTTGATAATATAAATCGTTAAATAACTTATTATTTTTATAGTAAAAATATTATTAATTGTCACTATCCGCTTTTTCTTCATTTTATTTTTATATTATCTTATAGTTACAAACATAAAAAATGAATATCATAGCAATTCTATTCAAGTCTCTACTAAATAAAATAATAAAATACTTATTCATTTCTTTCCAACCCATCTCCTTCTCCTATTCAAGAACATTCATATTTATTTCACCAAATCAAATAACTAAATATAAGCAAGAACTAAACCTGAGTCATACAAATACTGTAAGCGGGCAAATTGAATATTTTTTTCTTTGGAAGATTATAAATCCGTGCATATGTTTTCGAAAATTTTCATACTAATAGTTGTTCTTATAATTATTGTGAAAAAATTTTGTACTTTCACACGTGAAAGATGTGGTAAGAGTGCGAGGGCCAACTGACAATCCCTCACTGGGCTCCCTGCCGAAGAGCGCAGGGTAATGGAGACGTCAGTCCCATCGTTCCTGTCCTATGGGGGACATGCTGAGGTTGTCATGACTTTGCCATGTTCACTTGCTGACTCAGTCAATAAAACCCATATGCCATTGCCAACAATATAGGATTGTTTTATGATGTGGAATAAAACGTAGTATCTTCGGATATATCGGTAATTTAAAATTATTAAATTTTATTTTATTTGTATAATACGGTATATAAATCAATAAATTTAAAGTGTTTGTTATGATATTCTTAGCGGTTTGGTGTTCGGGATAGTGTGACAAAATACAAGTCATTGGATGAAATTATAAAAATCTTAACATTAATATAATAATCTCATCCAATAGTTTATATTTTACCATCACACTACCTCAAACACCAAATCCCTATAAACACCTTAAAATTTACTTAAATTTAATCTTTTGAATCTACTGATAAATCGTTGCACTATACATCAAAATCTCTCATTTATTTATCCTTGGCATGGACATAGATTCTAAAAGGGGTACAACGCCCTATAAAAATAACTAGGGCGTCAAACCTACTTTTGGTGCGCTTCCCTGGTCGTTCATGTATTGCCAAATTTTCTGTTCACTCGTCAGAAAAATTACAGTGATAGCTGTATTCCAACTTTTGGGTATTGTAATTTCACCGTTTGATCTTCCATTTAACAAACTGCCATTTGATCGTTTCATTTTTCGGATTATCATTGTTTTATACTTTGTTTTACTAAAGGTGAAAATGGAGAAAAAAAATTGGAGGTAGAAGGAAGTGGAGAATAAAGTAATTGAAGATGATCGGATTTTTATTTGATTTGTTTGGAATGAGTGAAAATAGAAGAGAAAATAAATAGAATTGAAATTTGTTTTTTTATTTAAAATGAGTAAAAATTGAAATAAAATAAAATAAAATAAAATTATTATAATATTTTTATAATATATTATGTAGAAATAGTTTTAAATATTAATTTATTAAATTTAATTAAAAATTTATAATATACTAATAAAATGCTATACATTCAATGAGAGGTAAATTTTTTCAAAATAATTTTAAATAATAATACTAATTTTTTTTTACACATTTACCTCTATTATTATTATTATTATTATTATATATTATTGGATTCAAATATTTCAAATAATTGTTATGGATCTTCAAAATATTTCAAACATAAAAGAATTCATTTTTTAACTCTAATAATCTTTTCATGTTTACTCATATAATTAAAAATTCAAATGAATATTATTGAATAGTATAGATATAATAATATGTACTTTTATTTTAATTATACAAATATTTAAAATAAGTTGAAGATTATTTAAGTTATTTATATTTAATTATATATTTTCTTTTTAACTTCTTATAGTATAGATACAATAAACTAGATAATTATTAATATTTAGATAATTTTTTGGTAACTAAATGTAATTAGTAATATATAGAAATGATATTACAAAATATTAAAATTTGGTTTATGCTACCAAATTCATAATAAATTGAGTGTATGGAGGTTAGGCAATGCTTAGTTTTTGAAGGTCAAACAGAAAGAAAAATGGAAAATTAATTGACCATTAAAATTTTAGTTTATTAAAATACCTTACTTTAAGCATATTAAATAGGAAAAAGGTTAAATATGCTATTTCTTATATATTTTAAAATAATTCATTATTAGATTATGTTTAATAACTTATACCCCTAATCATGTTGGATTGAATTCTTGAATATGTAATGCCAAAAAACAAAAAACACTTGGAGACACCAAAAAAAAAAAGAAAATATTTCCTTATACGAAATCACAATAAATTACCACGCCTTTTTAGTGTAATTTCCATTATTAACAATTTTAGAATTTTATCAATACATCTGTATGACTATAATTTTTTTAAAAAAAATTATTTTTATATTTCCTAATTTTGAAATAATCCTTTCTCATCTTTTTCGTTAAAAATTTACAATAACAATTTGTGCTACATCCAATATCTTAGAATTTTATAATTTTTTAACTATAAAATGAATGATCAAATTAACATTCATAGTATTATTTCAAACACAATGAACTTGGATATGTTCCTTTTATTTCGAGATAAACCAATTATGAAAAGAAATAATGTGAAGATGAAGAACTATGTGTTTCCATTTCATACGAAATTCAAAATTTGCAAATAATCTAGTCATGATAGATATCAACAAAAGGAAGGGAGGAGGAATAATCGAGATTAATGTTAAAAAAATAAAAAAAATATTTAATTATAATAAACAGGAAAAAATTTATTGTTAAGAAATAAAATGAAAATAATTTTCATGTCTTGGGTCAAGTCCAACTCGAGCTGATTAACTTGGATCGGGAGGTTCTAAAACCTCCACCTAATGCACCCTCAAGAGAGACATAGCTTCTTGCAACTGCCAGCAAGCAATAGATTGAAGTTCACATTCACCCACTTCGGCCAAACAAACTCTGGCAGTCAGATTCCCACACAAATGGCCATTTTCCACCATGATGCAGTCGATGCCACCCTTGCCACAATCATGCAGCAATGACAAAACAAGAAGCAAGTACCACGGGAAAATTGAAGTATACCTATTTTGAGTTCTATCAAGAGGATGCGACAATGTGAAGGGCTGGATTCTGGTGGCTAAACTGAAAGCAGTTAGAGCGATGGGAGAGGAGGAGAATGTTGTACAACAGTAGAAGGGTACAGTTGGAAATGAGGTGGTGTGTTCTCATTTCACTACAATTTCACTCCATTTTAGAAGGGAGACAATTACGTTAGGCCCCATAATTTTTTCCAATTTTGATTACTTCCCCTCACATTTTTACCTTCCAGCCAAATAGGTGAAATTCATATTTTTACTCCTAATTTCACCTTCCATTTCCTTCCCCCCTTATTTCACTCATTCCAAACATAGGCTTAGGGTTTATGATTGAAATGATTTGAAAAAAAATGCAAGGTGGAGGATTTGCATTGGAGGAGCAAAACAATAGAGGGTAGCTGCTCATAAAGCCATCGACACTGAAAGGATATAACTCTCAATATGTTTCTCCTATCTTAACAATGTTTCTCTTCTTACCTATTTTCAATTAGGTTTTTTGAGAGTATGCATCAAAAACTAAAATTGATGCTTATTCTTTGTTAAGTATTTACTTCCCTAAGGTTCTCTTGTTTCTTCTGCATATGTTTTTTTCATTAGTTAATTTTTTTACCCTATTCTAACTCATTTCTTCCTAATTTATTTTTTAATTTTTGTTTTCGATTTTTCCTCAGTCTGCTTAGTCTTATTTCTTCATTTTTTTACTTTATATAATGGTTATGGCTTCTACTAGAATCTAGAGGTTAAAAGCTTTCCTACAACACTAGAATTGGAAGGGAGCTAACATGATGATTAATGTCCTTTGTTTAAAAAGAATATGTTAATTACAAATAATTTTAATTATTCTTATGAAGATTTAAGACTATGACTAGTAGTTATAGAGCTTTAGAGTAACGGGAATTTGTGGACAAATGTAGTTCTAGCTCTTTAACTTTTTCTTTTTATTATTCATGCATTTATGAGATTCATTTCATGAATCTTAAAATTTTAGTCATTTGCATGCTTGCAACTTATTCCTGGTTGCTTATATCTATCCTATAACAAGTTATGTGCAAAATATTACATTATAATTCAATTAATAAAATAAGGTTGGGAATTGGATATGTATTTCATATTGTTAGAAGGTTTGAATTTCTCCAACAAAATTGATTTGGAAAGAATGCCCTGTACTTTTTATTAGTTATATCTGTTATAGTTCAGACTACATGAATGGATTTAGCATATATTGTTTATACCCCTATTTTCAATAGATTTTTTTATTAGTCATTATAGTAGTTATCTTTTACATTGCTATTGTTTTAGTATTTGAAACTATGTATTATTTATAACTTTTTTCAAACCATTCATGAATATAATTGTTTCTACTTGATATTGTTGCCATTACTTGGTGGCCCCAAAGTAATTTCATATTATGCAAGCTTAATTTTAGGATTTTGGTTAGTCAAAATTTATATACTTTATATCTTTGCTCAATTGACATTGGTTATAGTTGTCTATTTTTGCAATTGTTTGAAATGCTTCCTTATTGATTGTCATTTTGCTTTCAAGTTTTCTCAACAACTAAGTGAGGTGCCATTTCTATCTCCTAGACTTAAAAGATCTTTGTAAGAATATTTCGTACATAGAATTATTACTCTTATTAATAGTTTTAACTATTTCATATTTTGTACATTTGCTCTAACATGTATATATATATCAAGTCATCCTAACTTGAGAATTTATATTACACCTCCAGCTCATAAAAAATCACCAACTAAGAGAAAACATGTAGTAGTCTTAATTAGAGATGTCAAATGGGTTAGGTTTAACGAATTGATCTAAGATTGGTATAATTTTACTTAGCCTAGGACTGGGATTGGGACTGATATGAAAAATAATAACAGTGGTCTAACCTAGTAAGGGACTGTGACTGATTAGCCTGACCTGATAAGAGACTGGGACTAGTAAGTATTAACTCATCGGCTAATTAGGTTAATTTGTTAGCTAGATAATAATAGTAAGTAATAATTAATTAATTTATTATTGTATGTTTAATTTTCATATAAATATTAAAATAATAATTTTGGTATATTAAAACTATACTTTAATATATATAATATTAAAATTATATATATAAGTAATATTAAATAATTTTTAATATTAAAATTAATAAATTTATATATCTAATATTATCAATATATATTATATAAATTTATCAAAATAAATAATTATATTAAAATTTGAATTAATACTTTAATATTAAAATTTTAAATTATTTAAAAATTTTAAATAAATAATTTTGATATTAATTTTAAATATATTATATACATACATATAATATAATACATTATTATTTATTTTTTATTATTATTTAAAAATTTTTATAATTATTTTTATTAATATTATATTTATAAAATTATATATTTATATATTTGATAATATATAAATTATTAAATATATTTATTTTTATATATAATACTTTGGACTTGATCAATATATTTAATAATATATATTTATTTTATTAAATAAAATAATTTTAATATAATTAACTTATTATTATATATTTAATTTTTATATAGATATTAAAATAATAATTTTAATATATTAAAATTATACTTTAATATATATAATATTAAAATTATATATAAGCAATATTAAAATAGATAAATTTATATATCTAATATTATTTATATATTATATAAGCTTATTAAAATAAATAATTATATTAAAATTTGAATTATTACTTTAATAATAAAATTTTGAATTATTTAAAAATTTTAAATAAATAATTTTGATATTAATTTTAAATATATTATATACATATATATGATATAATACATTATTATTTATTTTTTATTATTCTATATAAACTATTATAATTATTTTTATTAATGTATTATTTATAAAATAATTTATTTATCTATATGTTTGATAATATAAAATTCTTAAATATATTTATTTTTATATATAATACTTTAGACTTAATTAATATATATTTAATAATATATACTTATTTTATTAAATAAAATAAATATATAAATATATAATATAAACATATAATATAAAATTTACTTTATTAAATATAAATATATAATATAAAATAATATATGTATTAAATAAAATAAATATATAATTTAAAATTCTTGATCAATATAAAATTCAAATTATTTTATTATATGTATATTTTATTAAATGTAAATTCACATTTTTACTTGATTTTTATAATATATATTTATTTTATTAAATATATTTAATAACATATATTTATTTTTATATATAATATATATGCTTACTAATGTATATAATAAAATTTTAAGTGATAATAATAAAATATAATTATATTTAATAAATAATAATAATAGATTTTAATTAATTAATGATATAAAATTAATAATAAATAAATAAATAATATAATAATAAAATGTAATAAGTTATAAAAATCTACTTGTACCTGCCTGGTTAATATTAACTTGGGATTGGGATTGAGATTGGGATTGAAATTGATATTGTAGCAATCCGATTTGAATTTGATCTGGTGAAAAAATAGCTTAGCCTGAGATTGACTAGATGTACAATTTTTGTCTATTGGGTTAGTCTGGTAGGGTTGGGTTAACCTGTTTTAACAAGTCTAATCTTAATGGTACAACTCCAAAATCTAGGTTTCTTTAATAATATATAAGTACTAAGGGGGAAAATGAATTCTACTTAACTTCACCCAAATGTGAGGTTCCATGTTTGATTAATACTTCCTCTGTTCCCTATTATTTATTGCATTTCTATTAAATTTTTTGTCCCTTTTTCTGTTATTATAGAAATTCAATGAAACATTAAATATTTTTTTTTCAATTTTATCCTTCATTTTTATTAATAAATGCATCATTATTATACATTTTTATTTTGGAATGTCTTAAAAAGTTTATTCAATCTTTCTCCCTTCATTTTTAATTTTGTTAGAACTTATGCATGAAATAAGGGAAAAAAGGAGATTTATGTGTACATTTAAATGTGATCACAAATTTTCACTAAAGAAAAAAAGAAGAATAGAGTAAATTTTGATTTTGAATTAAAAGATAATTTTGAATATTTTACTAAAAATAAACAAGCTACATTACTTTCTTAATCTTTGTGAAATTAGTTAAGTGTAACAGATATAAGTGATGGAGAGAGTCATGGTTTCTATATGACATGTGAACAAGCTAATGTACATTAGTGAGTTCTTTTGAAGGAAATGTATGGATTTAATATGATTTCTATTGCACCATTTTTCAGATACATTGATTTCATTCTAAATTGTCCAAACCACCTTAATTTTGTTCAAAAGCACTTTCTATCTCAGTTATATGTTATAAATTGTTTTTTTGGTTGAACAAGTCTATATGAAATAATAAGAAGTTAACATATTGATAATTTATAATCATATTAGGAGAGTACATTTAATGAATACTTGGAATTTTGTATTTTATATTTCCTTGATCTACATAAAGCAATATGTTGTGCAAATTGGACCTTAGAAGCACTTGGTGGTTCTTGTTGTAAATAATTATTGCCAAGCTTTTGCTAAACTTATTGCCAAGGCATATACACATAACTCACAGGTATAAGTTTTTTGGTTTTAAATGTTCTTGTTTTTGTTGTGAAATTAACACTCTATTCCCTTTTTCCTATCTTAGGATTATTCCTTGATATTGCTTTTGATTTTATGCAATGATATGCTTGTTTAAGCATTATAGTGAATGATGTGGACAAAAACTGAAAACAGAATTTATGCATGTAGTATGTCATCTTAATTTTTTTCCTCCAAAAAATTATTAGATACAAGCTCGAAATGATTTTATAAATTGATTATTTTTAAAAGGAATTGAAAGATTAAAAAAAACTTTATGTTAAATTAAACCATTATAAATGAGTTTTATATTAGTCGACTTAATTGAAAATTTGCTTTGATTGAGAATAACAATGTTATACAAATCCATATGCTTATTTGTTATTGTATCATCATTAAAGTGACTTAATAAATGTCATTGTTTGTAATTTTTTTTTTTTATCTATAATGATTCTATTATCCTGTCAATAATTCTAGAGTTAAAAGATTATGCATTACTAGTGAATGGAGGCCTAAGTCAAATAACAATGCATTTAAAGTTATTGCACAGAAATTGCATTGTTAGTCTCTCCATACAACAAGACATGAGAATTACAAATCTTGAGTGGAAGATTATCTTTGGGAAACGCTAGTAATATTATCATGTTAATGAATTATTTTTTTTCACTTCTAAGAATAAAGGGATACTTCAAACTTAGTTATTCAATACAAAAATGTTTGTTTACATCTGAAGTGACTCTATTATTCCACCCATTAAAATTAAGAAATTTCCTCATTTACTTAGTTGAAAATAGAATCTTAAAAGAGATAGGAGAAACTATATGCTGAAAGAAAATACATAATGTTAAAAGTGATAGTGCCACTTTCTAGGATTGGATTATTTGCAACCACTAGCTATCAGTCAAAGTTCAAGCATGTTAAGTTTTTAAAATTGTGCAAATTATGATAGGTAGATCTTAGTACGACAAGAAAAATTCTACATAGTATTACATAATAATCAATCCTTGCCCTTTCTATGAAATGAAACACATGAACTAACCTTGTGTTTTATGATAACTTTTTTATTTTACAAAAACTAGCTAAAGATATGGATCTCATTGAACAATGTATAAGGAGAAAATATTGTTCATTGTAATATTTGCTCACTTTAAATTTGAAGAATCTGTGCGTTAGAAATTAAGTTTTCATCTTTTTTCCTATTAGAAACATAAATACCCAAGATGAATGCATATGACATTTAAAAATAAAGTGGCTACTCATAAAGACTTCAACACTTACAACTATACATTGAAAATTGACTAAATTCTTTAGGGCCATTCTTCTAGATGCTAATAAAATATGTATAAAAAACACCTAAATAGTTAACATATATTATAAGTAATGACAAGAATTGTCAGCCTATGTACTAAAAAAACTTGGAAGCTTCTTAGTAGTAACAATCTCTAAGAGAGACTCTCATCTTTGATATCACTTCTAAGAGAAATTTTGATTAAGTGATGAGGTGAACTTTTAGCAACTGTGTTGACTATTATGCTCTATTTTTTCTTGTTATATTTATCATGTGAAACACTAATTTGATAAAAAGATGTAAAATCCATGTAGATTGTTTCAATCTTAGTGGATAAGGATTATGTTCTTCCTTTTAAAATCATCAAAATGAACATTTTAAAAGCATGAAAGTAATGAATCACCCTTTGGGTAATAGTCCACTAATAGTCATTCTTTGTATTCATATATAATATTGATAGTTTTATTTTGCTTGTGATATTTGGTTGTCTAGTTCATCAATAAAACACCTAATAATCTTAGATTGAGACATATGTCTCATCACTTACATAAAAAATTCATGCAGCTATGTTGTATCTAATATAGAGGTCAAATTAATAATCCTTTATAGGATGTGATATGGCTTTGATAGCTTTTACTTAGGAAAATTAGTAGCAATTACAAAGCAAAACTTTCACAAGGTTACTTTAAATTGCACTTTTTAATTCTTTATAATTTTTTTGGTAGCCTTTGCACCAAGTCCCAAAACTAATAGCTTCTGCCACTTTCTTGTTAAAATTTTGCAAGTTTGGTACCTTATAAAATGGTTCAAACTACCTCATCAATCAAATAAATGAAACAAGTTCACATCAATATGCTATATAGTTTACTTTTACATAAAACAAAACATGAAAATTAACTTCAACTTAGTCTAGCTACTGTACTAGCTACTTTAAATAAATTTTACAGATTATAAAGATGTTGTCCTAAAGGATTTTCATTTCAAAATTTTCAAAAGCCAACTAAATATCACTAAGAAGAAATTTAGGAATAAGCTATTTCACCTTGGGACTTATCAATATTGGGATGTCTTCAACTCTATTGTCATTTGATTAAGTTGAATACATGTTAAGGTTGAAGTGACCTTTGAGTTTAAAAGAAAACTCTATGTTCGTCATATTAAAACTAAAGGATTTGTTAACTACTCAATATTAAATGGCAATTTGAGTAATTGGGCAAAGCACTTAAACTACTAACTTAAAACTTGAAATATGAACTTTTCCTTTTTCTTTTCATTCTTCTTTATTTTTATTTTGGCCATTGTTTCCAAAACTACATGATTAATGTAGAAGGAAAAAGACTTACTCAGGATGTTTATCAAACTTAAAGATATATAAAAAATGGGAATGATATCAATAGAATAAGCAAAATACTAAAACTATAGGGATTGCTAACATATCATTTAAAAATATAGGCAAGTAAGACCTTCAAACAAAAATGCATATATAATTGTCTCAACCCACTAAAGCTGTAACGACCCTAAATTAGTACAATAGTAAAAATATATATATATAATTAAAATAAAAAAAAATTTTATTGAGTGAAAATTACTTACAAATCTTAGAATATATTTTTGAAAATTTCACTTAAAAATTTATTGAATTTCTGTACCCGGTAAAGTGAAAAAGTGAGAAAATGAGTCAAAATTATAGTAAATTAATTCAAAAAATTAATGGATGATAAAAAATAATTTTCAAATCTCAAAAATGGTTATGGAAACTAAAAATAAATTTTTTAAGATATTTAAAAGCTTAGGGTGAAAATGTAAAGAAATTAAGTAATTCGGGGCCAAATTGTAATAAACCCTTTTATCTTTTTGGCCTTTTTAATTTTTTTTTTGTATAAGTTGGGTTGGCCTAAGTTCTTTTCAGACCCAAATGTGAAAAATTAAGGCCCAAATTCGTGATCCAACACCAGCCCAAACTTCCAAGGGAAGCCAAGGACCAAAATGAAAGAAAATGGCAAAATTTGGGGCAAAAGTATAATATTTGAAAACTTTTAATTTGTGTCTCATTTTTATTGGATAAAACATGATTTTCTGGTCTGAAACTCAGCTACTTCGACATGCTATGCAGCTCACCAAGTGTCCCCAAAATTCAAGGCAAATTGAATGTTGAAATTGATGAAAATTGTGAGATTTTTTTAGAAATTCTTTAAGCAATTTTTATATAAAACAAAAGAGGCTTAGCAGCAGCAAATTTTCTGCTCCTCTCCAGCAAAAAATGTGACCACATAAGAGAAGTAACAAGGGAAGCTAGACAAAGTAGATTCAAGGGAAGTTGGCAAGTTAAATAGGTAGATTTTGATACCCCTAAACTCTTGTGAAATTCTTTTTCCTCTTGATTCTAAAATCTGATTTTTATTTTCTTGAATTCATCTCCCTCTCCCTTAGAATTCAGATTTGAAAGGAGGAAGAAATAATTAAGGATTTAAGGTGAGTAATAACTTGTTATACATTTTATGAATTTCTAATGCTGAATGGTCATGATGAAAATGATTCCTTGGACATGATTTATGTTAGTTGCTGTGATAATTAGTTCAATTTGATTTGAACATGTGATGATGTTGTTGGAAGTGAGTATTTGGATTATGAATAATGAGAATGGAAGTAGTTTTGGCTGTTGCAAAGAAATTGTTAATATTATGTTGGAAATGGTATCAAGAAGGGTGAAAAATGCTGTTGAAATTCTGGTTGGTGAATAGTCACGTGGAACCTAGGTTATTTGTCATCAAAAAATTTTATTTTTGATATCTTAAGGTCTCTTATGATGTGAGGATGAATTCTGGAAATTTTAAGGATTTTTAGAAACTTTTAGGTATTTTATAAGAATTTCCTAAATCAGGTCATCAGTGCTGTCCAGAAAGAGGGCACTTTCACGTTAGCTTCTGTTTTCGAATTTCTTGGAGCCTAAAATGATCATGAAAAATCGTAAGAAAATTTATGAAAAACAATTAAGGTGTTTTTAATATTTTTTTAAAAATTTCAGGGCAATCGGAGATGAATTGGTCACCCAATAAAATGGTGAAAAGGAACTGTTCAGGATAAAATCCGAATATGCCCTGTCTTGTTCACAAAATTTTTAGGATTATCAAATGGTTAAGAAAAATTCTAGAAAAATTTGTATGAATCATTCTGTATGTGATGTGGTATGAGTTAAAATTTTAGAAATAGTAAATTTTATTTAGTCCTTCAAATAATTCCTACCCTTATGCTACCTAGATAGGATCTACATACAAAATATTTTGTGTGTGACATAAATTGTTTAATTTGTGTGTATGAAATATGAATTATTTAATTTGTATACATGAATATCCTTTAGGGTTTGATATGAGAATGAGCATAGAAGGATAAATGAAGCAAAAACACTTATGGCATAGTTGGTATTTTGACACATTCCTCGAGGAAAATTGTGGTTGATGCATGTGGCGTCCCACAATTGTTTATTCTACTTACAAAAATGTGGGAGGGAGAAAAACATCCTTCGCATAGAAGGAGAGGAGGGGTAAGTAATGGAGGGAAAAGGTTGGTGGCCTCGGGCCTAGGGTGGCGGGGGATAAGGTTGGACCAAAGATATAAGGTGACATTACATACCAACTAATGCCATTCCTCAAATAACGTAATATCTAAATTTGGACTTTTAATTAGAAAAGTAACCTTAAATGGGAAAATAAAAAAAAAGGCAATAACAGGTTATTACTCACTGAGTATATTTATACTCATTCTGTATTTTCTTTAAACTATCTTTTCATATAAGGACCATGGATCCGTGGATACGCGGTAATACTTACAGAGGATATGCTACAACACCCCTTGGAACGTATGGAATAGAGTTGCAAATAGAGATCCAGGTCACTCCTAATGAAATAAATATTTTGTATCACATGGACTATTGGCCCATGGATAGGGAGCCAAATGTCCTTGAGATTTTCTTCCCACTAGTTCTGGTCACCCCGGATGACGATTCCGGGAGTAATGTGACACCGTTAGGGCTCATAACATCTAGTTCCAATTCTCCTCCAGAATCTAATCCGGAGGGGGAAGGTCCTAATCGGGTTAGTGAGTCAGATGACTAGGTTTAATGTATTTAATGTTATAATAGACTTATCTTTGTAAATATTTTTGTTCTGTTATATGTATATTATTTTGGTATTTTAACTCTTTGTTACCTACTTTCTTTCAGCATGCCTCAATATTATTTTTAAAAGTATATGCGATATTGTGTTGTCTTTGGAGGTTAGTAAGGATATCTTATCAGCGTGGATTGCTGATTGAATATCTTTACGCCGATCACGACTAAAGCATGTTGGGTCGTGACAGAGTTAGTATCAGAGCATGATCCTGAATGCTTGTGATTCCTTAGAGTCTGTTGTGACCCAATTAAATTCTGGGGTTGTGAAAGGCATATGAAGAAGTAAGTGTTAGCAGCTACAGATCCATGATGATTCCAGGTAACATTTTATATTTTTAAATATAATATTAATTATTAATTAAGTTTATTTTAGATAACTATGCCTAGGAGAAGGCAAGTTCAACTTGCAATGCCTCGCCGACCTACCAAAGCACATCTAGAAGTGTCAGAAAATGAGGCATCTATAAATGCACCTACTAAAAATCCAGAAAGGGTTGAACAGGAACAACCTGCAGCCCTAGATTGGGCTATAAGGCTACAACAGACACTAAATAGATTTTTGGACCAAACCCAGAATCCTATTACTTCACCCCGACATCCCCACCTAAAAGACAGGTCCCAATGTTGCCTCCAAGGGAGAGATTACAATTAGTGCATGAGTTTCAAAAGCTAAACCCTCCTAAGTATGATGGCATAGACCCAACAGCTGATTTGTATCAGTTTATGGATCATATTGAAAGGGTGTGTAAACTGTTGGGATGTGACGAAAACATGATGGTAGAACTGGTAGGCTACCAATTGGAGGATGTTGCACACTTTTGGTACGTGCATAATATTGAACCCACTATTACAGCATAGGAGCCAATTACTTGGAAGCGGTTTCAAGAGGAATTTATTGATAGATTTTTACCGCCAAGTATTAGGGAGGCAAAGGCTCGAGAGTTTAAGAAGTTAACTCAGGGGTCAATGACGGTGGCCCAATAGGATGCTCAGTTTACTCGGTTGTCACGATATGCAGAATATTTGGTACCGACAGAGAAAGCTCGCGTCAATTGATTTGTGTAGGGACTTCGAGATTATTTTTATGATCGGGTAGATGTTTCTGATAACACTACTTACCAGCAAGCGCTGAATCAAGCTATTAGAGCAGAAATTCGGGCAGCAGAAAGACAGAATCGAGAAGCTAGTTCAAGAGAGAGGCGAACCTTTCCATTTCAAGAAAAAAGTAATAGGAGTGCAGATAAGACAGTGATTGCTTCAAGTATTCCAAGAAGTTCTGCACCAGCTAGTAGGAGAAAGGGCAATCAGCGGCGACCTCAACGAAAACCAGCTGGAAGCAGATCCGAAGTTAGTGTTAATGCTCCCCGTCAAGTATATTTAGTATTAACCAATAGGCCTTCACAATGCTCTCGTTGCGGCCTTAGTCACATTAGACCATGTGGCTCATGTTTTCGGTGTGGACAAATGGGGCATCGAGCTCTTGAATGTCCATCAAAGCCACAGGGAAGTAACACGGCAAACCCCAATTTTCGTCCTATTTAGAATACTACTTTTGCGAAGCCACCAGCAGTACCAAATAGAAGAAATGCGGGAAAAGAACTTGCAACAACTCAAGCCCGAGTGTATGCCATAACATGTCAGGAAGCTTAAGATTCAAACGCGGTAGTGGCACGTACGGTCCTAATTGAAACTTTTTCTGCAAAAGTATTATTTGATCCAGGTGCCACCCATTCATTCATATATGCTAATCTAGCAGCTAAATTTCCTAAATCAATTAATGTTTTAGATGAACCCTTGATGGTGAACACACCAGTAGGAGAAGTTATGCTAGCCACATCTAGTGTTGATAGCTGCGACATTAAAATAAATAATCATTCAACCACTATAAAACTGATCGTATTAGAAATGGTAGATCATGACATGATATTAGGAATGGACTGGCTCTCGAAATATCATGCTTGTGTTGATTGTTATCATAAAACAGTCACCTACCAAATAGGAGAAGGGGTAGTCCAAATTTTTCAAGGTGAAAAGAAGCCTGGATTGCCAACCTTTGTGTCATGTACGAAAGTTCGAAAAGTAATCAATAAAGGACATGTGGCATGGGTCGCTTCAGTGATAGAAGGGGAAAGGGAGGAAGGAGTATTGGAACGAATCCCAGTAGTGAAGGAATTTCCAGATGTTTTCCCAAACGACTTGTCAGGATTACCACCAGATCGAGAAATAGATTTTGTAATTGAGACGATTCCTGGAATAGACCCGATATCAATTGCATCGTACATGATGGCACCAGCAGAACTAAAAGAATTTGAAGGAGCAATTACAAGATTTATTAGACAAAGGCTTCATACGTCCCAGTACGTCACCTTGGGGAGCGCCGGTATTGTTTGTGAAAAAGAAAGATGGATCGCTGCGACTGTGTATTGATTACCAACAATTAAACAAAGTTACCATAAAGAATAAATATCCTTTACCCAGAATCGACGATCTGTTCGATCAACTGCAGGGTTCCCAATATTTCTCAAAGATCGATTTACACTCAGGGTATCATCAGTTGAAGATACGGAAAGAAGATGTTCCGAAGACGGCGTTTCGAACCTGCTACGGACACTACGAATTTCTGGTGGAGTCATTTGGCTTGACAAATGCTCCTGCAGCATTCATGGACTTGATGAATCGTGTTTTCAAACCTTTCTTGGATAAATTCATTGTAGTATTTATTGATGACATTTTGATTTACTCCAAGAATGAAGAAGAACATGCACAACATCTAAAGATAACTTTGCAAATGCTACGAGAGCATAAGCTTTATGCTAAGTTCTCGACATGTGAATTCTGGATGAAGAAGGTACACTTTTTAGGCCACGTAGTATCGCAAAAAGGAATACGAGTAGATCCTCAGAAGATTGAAGCGGTACTTAAATGGCCACAACCATCATTAATAACAGAGATCCATAGTTTTCTTGGTATGGCTGGATATTATAGGAGATTTGTCAAGGATTTCTCAAAAATCGCAGCTCCCTTAACTAGATTGACATGCAAAGGAGTCAAATTCAAATGGGATGATGACTGCGAAAGGAGTTTTCGAGTACTGAAAGAGTGACTTACCTCAACTCCAATATTAGCTTTGCTTGATGGTGCAGAAAAATATATAGTATACTGTGATGCTTCTAGAGTGGGTTTGGGATGCGTGCTAATGCAACAAGGAAGGGTAATAGCGTACGTATCTCATTAATTAAAGAAACATGAAGTTAACTATCCTACTCATGATCTAAAAATGGCTGTTGTGGTGTTCGCTTTGAAAATATGGAGACATTATTTGTACGGAGCCACTTGCGAGATTTATACAGATCATAAAAGTTTGAAATATATTTTTGAACAAAAGGAGCTGAATATGAGACAAAAAAGATGGATGGAATTCATAAGTGATTATGACTGCTCTATCCATTATCATCCGGGTAAAGCTAACATAGTAGCTGATGCTTTAAGTCGAAAAATCCTGAAAAGCAAGGATGAACAAATGGATGGTGATGTGAACAAAACTCTAGCCTGCATAATGGTGCATTCTACCATAGTGGACCAAATTAAGGCAAGTCAAAAGGAGGACCCACAATATGAGCAGTTGAAGGATAAAGTCACAATGGAAAAAAATGATAGATTAAGAATTGATGATGAAGGAGTAATAAGATATGAAAATCGCCTATGGGTACCTACTGCTTTAAGAAGGGAAGTGTTGAGGTAAGCTCATGAATCATCCTACACGATGCGTCCTGGTGCAATGAAAATGTATCAAGATCTGAAAATTGTATATCAGTGGGATGGAATGAAATGAGATGTGCGGGAATATGTAATGCGATGTTTAACCTGTCAGCAAGTGAAAGCAGAGCACCAATGCTCGGTAGGTCTCTATCAACACATTTATATCCCTGAATGGAAATGGGAAAGTGTTACTATGGACTTCATGACTGGATTACCACGAACCAGCAAAGGATATGATTCCATTTGGGTAATCATTGATCGTTTAACTAAGTCTGCCTACTTTGTAACAGTGAAGACAACTTATACTGCGTTACAATATGCTCAACTCTATATGGATAAAGTTATTCCGTTGCATGGAGTACCACTTGTGATTATCTTGGATCGTGGGTCACAATTTACATCGCAATTTTGGCGATCATTCCAAGAGACGCTAGGCACTCAATTGCGATTTAGTACAGCATTCCATCCACAGACTGATGGGCAATCTGAGAGAACAATTCAGACATTAGAAGATATGCTCAGGGCTTGCACAATAGAATTTAAGGAAAGTTGGGATAAATATATGCCATTAATGGAGTTTGCATATAACAATAGCTATCATGCGAGCATACAGATGGCTCCATTTGAAGCATTGTATGGTAGAAAATATTGATCACCCATTAGATGATTTGAACCAGGAGAAGCGAAAATGATTAGTCCAGACCTTGTTGAAGATGCTATTCGTAAAGTTCAATTTATTCGAGAAAAACTACGAGTAGTTCAGGATAGATGTAAATCTTATGCAGACAATAGAAGAAGAGAGTTAGAATTTCAAGAAGGGGAACAAGTGTTTTTAAAGGTTACCCCTATGAAAGGAGTCATGCGATTCGGTAAAAAAGGAAAATTGGCACCTAGGTATGTAGGGCCTTATTGGATCAAACGTCGAATCGGAAAGGTGGCTTATCAATTGGAATTGCCAGATAATATGAAGGGGATACATCCAGTTTTTCATATATTTATGTTGCGAAAATATCTTCCAGATGAATCCCATGTATTGAAAGAAACACCGGTGGAACTAGATCGAAAGCTAACATATGAAGAACAACCGGTACAGATCGTTGATTGGCAAATACGAAAATTAAGATCTAAAGAAGTCCCCATGGTTAAAGTAATATGGGATAAACATGGAGTCCAAGAGGCAACTTGGGAATTAGAAAAGGAAATGAGTGAAAAATATCCCCATATATTTGGTAAGTTTTCTTCTTATAACCATTCTCTGGTCAGTAATAAGTTTATACCTTATCCAAAAAAAATTCGAGGACGAATTTTTTTTGAAGGGGGGAGAGCTTGTAACGACCCTAAATTAGTACAATAGTAAAAATATATATATATATATAATAATAATAATTAAAATAATAATAAAAAAGAAATTTTATTGAGATTGTAATGAGTGAAAATTACTTAGAAATCTTAGAATAGATTTTTGAAAATTTCACTTAGAAATTTATTGAATTTATGTACCCGGTAAAGCAAAAAAGTGAGAAAATGAGTCAAAATTATAGTAAGTTAATTCAAAAAATTAATGGATGATCAAAAATAATTTTCAAAGATAAAAAATTGTTATGGGAAGTAAAAATAAAATTTTTAAGATATTTAGAAGCCTAAGGGTGAAAATGTAAAGAAATTAAGTAATTCGGGGCCAAATTGTAATAAACCCTTTTATCTTTTTGACCTTTTTATTTTTTTTGTTGTATAAGTTGGGTTGGCCTAAGTTATTTTCAGACCCAAATATGAAAAATTAAGGCCTAAATTCGTGATCCAACACCAGCCCAAACTTCCAAGGGAAGCCAAGGATCAAAATGAAAGAAAATGGCAAAATTTGGGGCAAAAGTGTAATATTTGAAAATTTTTAATTTGTTTCTCATTTTTATTGGATAAAACATGATTTTCTGGTCTGAAACTCAGCGACTTGGACGTGCTATGCAGCTCACCAAGTGTCCCCAAAATCCAAGGCAAATTTAATGTTGAAATCGATGAAAATTGTGAAATTTTTTTAGAAATTCTTTAAGCAATTTTTATATAAAACAAAAGAGGCTTAGCAGCAGCAAATTTGATGCTCCTCTCCAGCAAAAAACTTGACCACATAAGAGAAGTAACAAGGGAAGCTAGACAAAGTAGATTCAAGGGAAATTGGCAAGTTAAATAGGTAGATTTTGATACCCCTAAACTCTTGTGAAATTCTTCTTCCTCTTGATTCTAAAATCTAATTTTTATTTTCTTGAATTCATCTCCCTCTCCCTTAGAATTTAGATTTGAAAGGAGGAAGAAAGAATTAAGGATTTAAGGTGAGTAATAACTTGTTATACATTTTATGAATTTCTAATGCTGAATGGTCATGATGAAAATGATTCCTTGGACATGATTTATGTTAGTTGCTGTGATAATTAGTTCAATTTAATTTGAACATGTGATGATGTTGTTGGAAGTGAGTATTTGGATTATGAATAATGAGAATGGAAGTGGTTTTGGCTATTGCAAAGAAATTGTTAATATTATGTTGGAAATAGTATCAAGAAGGGTGAAAAATGCTGTTGAAATTCTGGTTGGTGAATAGTCACGTGGAACCTAGGTGATTTGTCATCAAAAAAATTTATTTTTGATATCCTAAGGTCTCTTATGATGTGAGGATGAATTCTGGAAATTTTGAGGATTTTTAGAAACTTTTAGGTATTTTATAAGAATTTCCTAAATCAGGTCATCAATGTTGTCCAGAAACAGGGCACTTTCACGTTAGCTTCTGTTTTCGAATTTCTTAGAGCCTAAAATGATCATGAAAAATCGTAAGAAAATTTATGCAAAACAATTAAGGTGTTCTTAATATTTTTTAAAAATTTCAGGGCAATCGGAGATGAATTGGTCACCCAATAAAATGGTGAAAAGGAACTGCTCAGGACAAAATCCGAATATGCCCTGTCTTGTTCACAAAATTTTTAGGATTATCAAATGGTTGAGAAAAATTCTAGAAAATTTTTTATGAATCATTCTGTATGTGATGTGGTATGAGTTAAAATTTTAGAAATAGTTAATTTTATTTAGTCCTTCAAATAATTCCTACCCTTATGCTGCCTAGATAGGGTCTACATACAAAATATTTTGTGTGTGACATAAATTGTTTAATTTGTGTGTATGACATATGAATTATTTAATTTGTATACGTGAATATCCTTTAGGGTTTGATATGAGAATGAGTATAGAAGGATAAATGAAGCATAAAACACTTATGGTATAGTTGATATTTTGACACATTCCTCGAGGAAAATTGTGGTTGATGCATGTGGCGTCCCACAATTGTTTATTCTACTTACAAAAATGTGGGAGGGAGAGAAACATCCTTCGCATAGAAGGAGAGGAGGGGTAAGTAGTGGAGGGAAAAGGTTGGTGGCCTCGGGCCTAGGGTGGCGGGGGATAAGGTTGGACCAAAGATATAAGGTGACATTACATACCAACTAATGCCATTCCTCAAACAACGTAATATCTAAATTTGGACTTTTAATTAGAAAAGTAACCTTAAATGGGAAAACTGAAAAAAAAAGCAATAATAGGTTATTACTCACTGAGTATATTTATACTCATTCTGTATTTTCTTTAAACTATCTTTTCAGATAAGGACCATGGATCCGTGGATGCGCGGTAATACTTACAGAGGATATGCTACAACACCCCTTGGAACGTATGGAATAGAGTTGCAAATAGAGATCCGGGTCACTCCTAATGAAATAAATATTTTGTATCACATGGACTATTGGCCCATGGATAGGGAGCCAAATTTCCTTGAGATTTTCTTCCCACTAGTTCTGGTCACCCCGGATGACGATTCCGGGAGTAATGTGACACCGTTAGGGCTCATAACATCTAGTTCCAGTTCTCCTCCAGAATCTGATCCGAAGGGGGAAGGCCCTAATTGGGTTAGTGAGTCAGATGACTAGGTTTAATGTATTTAAAGTTATAATGGACTTATCTTTATAAATATTTTTGTTCTGTTATATGTATATTATTTTGGTATTTTAACTCTTTGTTACCTACTTTCTTTCAGCATGCCTCAATATTATTTTTAAAAGTATATGCGATATTGTGTTGTCTTTGGAGGCTAGTAAGGATATCTTATCAGTGTGGATTGCTGATTGAATATCTTTACGCCGATCACGACTAAAGCACGTCGGGTCGTGACAAAAGCTCCCATTTCTTTCTTCCTTCCTTTCTTTCTTTCTTTCTTTCTTTCTTTCTTTACCCATTTTGTTTTCCGCTACCATCATAGCTAATAGAAAATTACAAAGTAACATTAGGAAAATAGTTAAAAGTACTTATACAAGCTTAAAGGTTAGTAGTTGTGGAATGAAAATATAGAATAGAAAATAAAAAATTACATAGAAACTAAAAATATATAAAAATTATGATTATTTTGATGTATAATTTTGCTTAATAGAATAGAGCTCTGTGTAGATAAATGAAACAAAGAGAATACAAATGCATGCTATGAAGATCAAAGTTTATAAAAAAAATAAAAAAACTCTCTAAAATCTCATCAAGTGCATGCCGTTAAAATGGAATTAAAAATGTTGCATTAGAGCCATAATTAAAAAGAATAGTAACTTAGATGAAAGAAAAAATTAATCTTTCAAAGAAGCTAGATCCTTTGTTTTGCAATATCAAATTCAAAGACTAAAAAATACAATAGAAGGATGAGAAGATAAAATGGAAATTATATTATTATTTTGTCAAAAATTTTATTGCATTCATCCTTCACAAATTGTATTCATTGATAGCATTGCATGATGGCTTTCATTGCACTCTTCCTTTGTTGCTTCCCAAGTGTAAGTATTTCCTATTTAAACCTATCCATAACCTCTAAAGTCTAAATAGTGAAATGAATTAAATTGCAATATTGTTAAATTAAGGATCAAATTGTGATTTTAAGAAGAGATATTTTTATTGTATCTTTTATTGTTGCTAGCACATACACTTATAATTCAATGGAATAGCAAAATATCCTAAATTTGCATTGTCCCCCAGGGATTATTTTATAGAGCTTGGGGTTGGTAAGATTTCTTCAGTCTATAAGGTAAAGCATGGGATAAAATTTTACCTTAAACAAAATGATGAGAATAGGATAATAATACATTGTCTTGCCCTATCAAAATCCACCATATAAAATTATTATATTTTTATCTTATACATATATATGTGTGTGTATATATATACATATATATATATATGGAATAAAATTCAAAGAATGGAAGTAGAGATCCTAGATGGATTGCAAAATATAAAACTTGTATTAAATTTTAGAACTTACAAATACAAGAGAAAAGTGGGACAGAAATAGCTATTTGAGAGCTTAGAACGACATTTAGGAAAAGCTTGGTTTTCTCAGTTGAAAGGTGCCTTTTATAGAAAACTTCAGAGACTGTTACAAGATTCCTAAATAGTTCTCTAATTTTAAGTTAGAAAAGTACAATGACCAACACTATATTATTATTACAAATAAAAAAAGTACAGCAGCTAACACTTTATTTTTACACTTAAATTTAAGTCAAAATTAGGCTACCGCCTACTTTATTTGAATTTAAAGTTAGAAAGGTACGTCTCTTTTATTACATTATGTCTCTTTTTTTACTGGAGTTGTCTTACTAGGAATCTATGTCCTACTAAGAATCTGCCACATTTATTTTGAATTTGAACATTCTTCAAAGATTTAAATTTTAATTTGGTATTTATATCCAATAGCTTAAGTGAGATCTTTCGAGTTTACTTCATCAAGATTAATACCATAACAGTCATCTTCATTTGATTAGGCATAGTCTTTAGAATCTTTAAACTTTTCCCTTGAGTTACTTGATGCCTGGGATTCGGCTTGATTTTTAGATTTGATCATGAGGCAAATGTCTTCAATACAAGAAGTTCATTCTTCTTCATTTGTAATTGAAGCAAAGGCTACCATAAGTTAGGATTTGGTATAAAGGAATTGATTTATGCCCTTCTTTGGATCCTTGTTAAATTGTGGATTTTCTTTAAATCATTTGAGAATTTGAGGCTTTTCTACCATGGTGAACTATTTAACATTTGCCCACCATTTTACAGAGCCTTAATGCTACAAAATGGGATAATTCCCATTTATATTTTGGACAAGTTAATATTCCCAAAAGTAAGCCCATAGGAGACTTACTTTGGAAAAAAATTGCAATAACATAGGAAAGTTTCCATGATTTTCATTATCAAATTGATCATGGAAAGTTTCCCATCCTTTTTTGATATTTTCTAGGAAAATGTCTTCAATTGGTTTGAAGATGTTCCACCACCTTACGAACCAATTAGAGATTTGATACTTGACATTATGGAAAAAATAAATTAGCCTAGTGTGATTAAATTTTTTATTTTGAAAATATAAAGTATTCATCCAGGCTTGATAATAATCATAATATGAATATCCTAACAAATTTGGATGAAAAAGTTCTTTAATTTTTTTTATTTGAATGGTTCCATGCCTCATTCTTTTAAAGTAATAGTTTTCTTAATTTTGAAACTAGAGTGAGTGATCAAATTTAGATCAATATCACTCTTGTGATGTTGAATTTCCACTAAACTAGAGTATTTGAAAATATGTTCATAGAAATCTCTAGAATGGAATAGATTTTTTAACACAAAGTGCCATCCTTTAGGGAAGATTTTTGGAAGAAGTTCTTTTAGGGTGTTGGCCTAATAATTTGGTTTTGTATAAAGGATATTTTGGTAATTTGGTTTTTTAATATATTTGATGGTGATTTTGACTGGTTTAGGTTCCTTTGGGACAAGCACTTTGGAAGAGGTTCTTGCTGTTGTAATTTGGTTCTTCTAGTTGGCAATATCTTGAAGGATTTTGGATTGACTGAGGATAAGTTCTTTGGCTTCATCCTTTTCATCGCTTATTTAGAGGGGTTTTTGGAGAGAGGCTGTAAAGGCCTCTAAAACTTTAGTTGAGAAATCATTTTCATTAATCTCTTGGGAAGCTGAAGATTTGAATTTAGGTTTATTTGAGGATTTGGATGAAGAGGTAACTTATTTGTCTTTCTCTTTAGTAGTTAATTTGGTTTTGCTGGTTAGGATTTCTAAGTTAGATTTAGAGGTTTTAGATTTCTAAATTTTCTTGGAGGCATAGTTATTGATTTGATCCTTGCAAAACTTCTCTTGTAAGAAAATTTGGAAGGGAATTTGATGAGCCTTTTAAATGTTCAATTTCAAAATTAAAAACACTTAAAATGCCTTGCCATATGGAAAAAATATGTTTTTATGTAATATTTTTTATATCCTTTTCTAAAATAGATTTGACAGAGCTACAATCAACTATAATAAGAAATTTTTGATTTAAATGTTCGGATTAAAATTTTGAATACATAAAACAATTGCTAAAATTTTCTTTTTATGAGTGGAATAGTTTTGTTGTGCAAAATTCCAATGCTTTGATGCAAACGTAACTATATGCTTTTTATGATTTAAAGCTTGTTTGAGGACACATCCATAACTTAAATTAGAGGCATTAGTTTCAATAATTTTGAATGCATTGAGATTTGAAATATAGAGACAAGGAAAACTCTTGACCTGAACTTTAACTTGCTAACTATCTTTGTATAAATATCAATCCATGGAGGAGGATTTTTCTTAAGACGTTCATGCAATAGTTTTTATAAGATTTGAAAAAAAAATCAAAGATATAATTTAAACATCCTAAAAATATTTGAAGTTAAGTTTTTTCAATTAATTGATCAGGAAATTTATTAGCAAACTCAATGAATTTTTTTATCCAAGTTATAATTTCCTGATAAATATAATGACCAAGAAATCAAATTCTAGTTTAGAAAAGAGCGTATTTGGCTTTTGAAATAGCTAAACCATTTCTTTGAGTTACATCAAGAAAAATATTGAGATAATTAAAATATTAATCAATATTTTATGAGAATACTAAAACACCATCAATATAGACAATGATAAATCTAGAAAATAGATTATAAATATCATTCATAATCCTTTAAAACATTAAAGGTGTATTTTTTAAACCAAATCAGATTATGTTCCATTCATACGACCAAATGATAAACTAGATTTCATATCAAATTTTAAAAATATTTTTGCTAAACAAAGATAATTTAGTAAATCCTTCTTATTGGGGATTGGATATTGAATCCATTATAGTGCAGTGTTAAATGGCTTGTAATTTATCATAAGCCTTGGTGTGCCTCATTTAATTTCAACATTCTTATTGATATAGGATGCTGTACATGACTAAAGACTTTTACATTTCCTAATGATCCTTTTCTTCAAGAGATCTTCTATTTTTTTTTTTTTTGGGAATGCTCTAAAAGTTCCTGATTCATCTAGATAGGCCTTGCCTTGGTTGAAATTTTCCTTTCATAAAAATCTTTTGCATATGGTAATTCAACTATATGCTACTTCCTATTCCAGAAAGCACTACTTCCTATTCCAGAAAGCATTTGGAAGGTCAGCACATACGTTGCTAACAATCCTTTTCTTTAAAGTTTTAATTTTTACTTGAATAATTGAACTTGTTAATTGTTGCTTTATCTTTTTATAAGATATTTCTTCAAAAAGATAGTTAATTCAAGCTTTCTTACAATTTATCAAATTAATCTTTTCAAATTTTTTGATTAATTGAAAGATGATTTTTTTCTCCAAGAATTTTAATGCTAATCCCTTTATTTGAAACCTTATAAGGTGTTAAGGCTTAGATAAAAAGAGTTCCTTAAATAGCTTTGTTGGATAAGTTTCTAACTAGTAAAAAACTTTGTTTAGTTCGATGAGAAGAGTCAACAGTTTCTACATTAGAAAGTTTAAAATTAATCTCAAGTAGGGAACCATTGGCAGATCTAAGTTTAGTCCTGGTTTTTTCAAAAAACTTGATTAGAACCAAGCCTTCTTGAATACAATTGTTATCTGCCCTTGTATCAAATAAGATAACTATTTCTAATTGGTAGTTGCTTTTAACCATTTTAATTGGAATATGATATTTTAGAACTGGGCTTTTAGAAATAAAGCTTAAAAAAATTTCTTCAAAGTTTTCTTCATCTTTATTGACCTTAATTTTCCATTTTCCTTTAGGAGAAATTTAAAGATTAGAAAGAATTTCTTTTTGGAGCTTTTGGATTTCTTTAAGCTCTTTCACTTCTATTTTGAGAAGATTTATTTTAGATTGTAGATCTTGTAAAGTAACAAACTTACCTTGATTTGACTTAAATCTATCCAAAACATCTTTGAAATTGTAAGTATTTGATTATGAAAAATCTTTTAAAAATAATGGTTTATCTAGATTTTATTTAAGTTTTTGGAGATAATCTTGCTTCTTTTCATTATCAGGATAATCACTAATAATGTCAAGAAGCAAATTTTGCTCCGTGTTAAGCATATTTACCTCACATTCATAAGACGATTCCTTCAAGGATAATTCATCATCTTCTAGAAGTTAAGACATCTACTGCATTTGATCCTCTTAGGATTTAGGTTCCTTTTCTAATTATGAAGATTCTTTAATAGTTTTGATTATATAATTAGATTTGCTAAAGAACCTTTCATTTTGAATCAAATAAAGTTCTCTATTTGAGATATTTGGCATCTCCTAGTCATTTTTTATTGATATTTTTAAATTTGATTTCTTCTTTGAAAATGATTTTGGAATTGGATTCATCTCTAGATTTAATAAGAGATTTGGAAGAAGAGCTTGGAGAAAACCAACTAGAAAAAAACCTGAAAAAAGACATAAAATTATATGATATGCAAATTTAGGGACTAATATCAAGGCACATAAGGTTTGATAGGAATAATCATAAGAATTTATCATGCTTATAATATGAACTAAATATTAGAATCTTAGCATGACTTATTCATTCTAGATTATATAGCCGTAATTTACTATTTACATGGAGCATGGGTGATAGAGGTTACCCAAATGCCTTTCCACATACGACTTAACTAGGATTTATACCCCTTTACGAACTCATGTTACTATATGCATGCTATCGATTTTTCATAACTTCATTTATGCTCAAATATTAACATGGAGTTTATAAAGTAAATACGATAAATTCAAATTATCATCCCTACTTCCTTCTAGGCTCTGATACAGCAAACTCTGCGGAACCCCTAAATGCAAAGAATGAAAGTGAAGTTCAAAGAATGGAAGTAAAGATTGCAAATGGACTTATACATATATTTATATGTATAATTATTTTAATCATTTTTATGATTTTATTCTTTAAAAACTAAAAATATATTAAAATTTTACTTAAGATGATGAAGGTACAAAGTAATAATATTTTGTTAGGTTTGTTATTATGTATCAAATCGTATAACTTAATTATGTGTAACTTTATACCTATATTATAATATTCTATTGATTATGTATAATTTGTAATATCTAAATCTAGATTTTGTTTTCTTTTCTTTCTTATTTACTTATGGTGGAGCTTATTTAGTAATTACATATAAAATTGTAATCCTTCATTTTAAGATTTATATTTTTTATTTTTTAATTTCTTGTCATTTCCTATAAATTTCTATGGAGGTCTATTGCCCTATAAGGTAGAGGGAGGGGATGAATTTTGTTTCCAAATATAGGACATAAGGTAATATAATATTTTATTTTTTACAATAAGGCATGAAACAAAAGAAAGTTGATATGCTCTTACCTTGCCCCATCGCTATCTTTGAATTTAGCAGACAAATGAATGGTATAATGCCCTAATTTCCAATTAGGGTGGAAAGTTTAGATAGAAAGAAAGATTCTAGTATATTTCATGATTTAACCGAAGTTCTTAATTTTGCTAAAAAATAAACTTAAAAAGAAGATAAATTATATTCATTTCACCTAAAATTTAATTTTATTATATTTATATCTTTTATATTTTTTAAAATATAAATTAAATTTTCTTTTATTTTATTTTTTTACATGTACTTATTATGGGTGGAAGTAAGCCATTTGACTTACAAGCACTTAGAGGCTTAGAGGCTTAATCTACTTTTGGTTTAATTTAGTCTAATCAATTTATAAAATAGAACAACTTTGAGCTTAATTTTTAACTTATTTTACAAAATAGGTTATGTCATGTTATTTAAAGTTTACTATATTTGCATACTAGCTAGACCTATATTTTTATATATTAAATTATAAATAATATTTAAAAATATTTTGTGTGCACTTTATAAAGTATTTGAAAATTTTTAATACATTTGCATCCTCTTAGAATATATATTAATTATTTAAATGATTGATTTAAAATTGTTAATATGATATTTATATTTATTTTGAGATAAAATCAAGTTTCAATTGAAGTAAATTCTAAACTTTATATATTATATTTAGTCAAGTTAAGTTCAAGTTAAAATATTATAATTTATTTAAGCTTGAATAATTTTCTATGTTCGTTAAATTATGCTTAATTATATTAAAAATTGATTTTAATCAACTTAATTATACTCTTGATAATATTTTTGAAGAATATTTACTAATTAATAATAAGTTTATATAGGCTAACAAACTAAACTAGGCATTGAAAAAATTAAACTTCCTTGATATTAGAAAGTGTAATCATGGACTTTTTAATTAAACTTCCTTGATATTAGAAAGGATTTAATTCTGTTTGAATGATTATTGATAAACTCATAAAGACTACTCATCTTTTTCTAGTCTGAAATAGCTATTCTACAGCTCGGTATGCTTAACTTTACCTTGAAAAAATTATTCTCTTGCATGATGTTCCTCTTACCATCATACCAAATAAGGCCTTCAATTCATTGCTTAATTTTAGCAATTCTTTCAACAAGCTTTAATTGCATAATTGCATTTCAATACTACTTTTCATCCTTAAATTAATAGTCAATCCAAATGTATAATCTAAAATTTGGAAGATATGATGTGTGTTTGTACTCTTGAGTTTAAAAATGATTAGAAGAAATAGTTACCATTCATCGAATTTACTTATAACAATAATCACCAATCTTCTATCAAAATGGCTCCATATGCAGCTTTGTATGATAAATGATACAAATCACTTGTAGGATGTTTGAATTAGGAGAAGCCAGACTCTTGGATCTTAATCTTGCTATTGATGCTTTGAAAAAAATGAAAATTATTTAAGAATGATTAAAAATAGCTTAAGATCTCCATAAATCCTATGTAGATAAGAGAATTAAACAATTAAAGTTTCAAAAAGGAGATATGATGTTTTTGACAGTTTCTTCTATAAAAAGGGTTTTATACTTTTGTAGAAAAGGAAAATTAGCTCCATAATTCATCAATCCTTTTCTAATTGTCCAATGAGTTGGAATTATAGATTATTGGTTAGGTTCATTAAATGAATTACATGTCATTTATCTAGTTTCAATGCTCCGTAAGCACATTCTTGATCCATGTTATGTTATTCAATATGAACCCCTCCAGTTGTATCCAAAACTTTCTTATGAAGAATAACTAGCAAAGATTCTAGGATCATCAAATCTACAAACTTAGATTGAAGAATATACCCTTAGTGAAGGTCTAATAGGAAAGGCATGGAATGGAATAAGCAACTTGGCAATCAAAAGCAGAAATATAATAAACAGTATCCTTATCTTTTAGTAAGATAAAATTCAGTTAACTTATCTTTTAGCGACCTAATTTCTAAGAATTTTAGGATAAATTCTTTGTAAGAGAAGAATTTATTAGAAGTTACTTGAATATACTAGTAATTAGAATAGTTATGGATAGGTTTAGGGTAATATTTAAATAAGGGAAAATAGAATTTTTTGTTAAATATATATAGAATATAATAAAATATAATGTTATATGAATTTAAAATTAAATAGAAATATATTAAGGAGATTTAGGAAAACATTTTCCCTTTTTTATCTTTAAAACTCTTAGAAATCATAAAATTACCATTAGAGATTGTAAAGTCAAGGCAACCTCAATTCCCTTCTTGTTTCTTTGTAGAGCACCAAATTTTACCCTCCTCTCACCCTAAATTCCATTTTCTACTTATTTCTATCAAGATTCATGTGTGAAGGGTTAATCATCAACTTAAATCTTGACTTAAGCAAGGTATTTCTACTTGAAAATCCTTTAGTTATTGAGTTTTGTTTTAAAAGAAATTAGGGATTTAAGGTAATTTCCTAACTTTGGATAAATCGGATGTGTCTAGGATTGACTAGCTAGTGTCTTGATATCTATTCATCTTCTTTGTACAAAAGGTAAGTGAATAATCTACTTAGGCTTATAATTTCATAATTTCACTTGTGCTTTGTTTATATGATGATGATAATAGATAATTGTTGATGTTTAAATTTATATTCTTATTGGTAGCTAGGATTATATGTTGTCTTGAGACTATGGATGATAAATAGAGCTTGTTGCAAGTTGTTAGGAAGTTGAAAGTAGGTATAGAAAGAGATTTTAAGTTGGAAATGGACTTTTTTTATTAGAAAATCATAAGTGCTTTCTAAAATTTCTAGAAAGTAGAGTATAGGTACTCGAATAAGACTTTATAAAGAATCACATTCAAGTACCTATACTTAAATACCTTGGGCACCTAAATTACTTCATAAGCTTTTGTAACTAAGTCATTTGTGATATCATAATATTAATAAACCATGAATTTATTATTTAATGATATGTTTACTTAGTTGAATTCATGGTTATTTATATCTATGGGATTATTTGAAACATATGAAATGGATGACTATGAAATAATGATTGATAATGCAAAATAAGGAAATGATGAGATGAGAAAGGGATGATGTGAGTTCATTATTGTTAAATTAGTATCAGATTTAAAAGCCCAAGAAAAGGATGACATTTGTGAGGGGATAAGGATAACCATGAAGATAGAAAGTGGTTTATTTGCTTATAGATCTATTTTAATAATATATAGCTTGACAAGGTAAATTACAATTGCACATAAGCATTATTCATCTACTTGTGTATTTACCTAAATAGGTTATTTGCTTATTAAGATTGTATTTTATTGTTTAATTTTAAAATATTTTTAGATATGCCTATAGAAGCTCCATAGCCACCATTAGTAGCTTAAGAATAGGAATTCCTTTAGTATTTTCATGAAGCATCCATGATCCTAGTTATTTTAGTTTAGCAAGGGAGGATTGAACTTATAAATGTTATTTTAAGTATAATATTTTCATAAACTCTTATTGTAAATATTTTGAAGGCATAAATATATAATCACTTATATTTGATTAATACATTTGTTTGGAATCATGTGATGATGCCATAATAGGTTAGTCAAGCTTGTTGAAACCAAAAAACAAGATCAACACTAGTTATGGCTAGATGGGTCTTGGCACTATGGCACTTTGCTTTTAATGCTTGCAAATGCAGTGATGCACATTAGAATTCAAGAACTAGTCCTTGTATCATTTTTATGACTTGTGGTATTTTGCCTCTAGTGACATATTAATCATATTATATCATATCACATGCCAATTCACATATATTTTTCCATAAACCTTGATAACTTAATTCAAGTGCATATAAGATTTTTTATAGAAAACTCCAAAGGATCTAAAATATTTATTTCATAAAATCCAAATCAAGCTTTGAAATCATCTTTGTATTATATAGAAGAAAAACCATTAACCATTTCATTTTTTTTAAATGCCAAAATAAGTCTTTTTGATCTAGCACTCAACAAATAAACATTCTGAATTTCAAATTCATTTGTACCTTTGAAATATTCATTTATAAAATTATAAATTTGACACTTGAAACTTAAAAACTATAATATCTAGCATTATAAGCTCCTTTACAAACATAGAAATAGACAAATTGGTTTTTGGATACCTAAAAATCAAATTTAAATATAAACATAAATAATAGATGATTTTTAGTAAAATCATTATCAATAAATAAATATTGAAACAAGTGCAAAATTTTATGTATAAGAAAATTATTATTGCATTACAAGTTAAAGTAAAGCATCTGTTCACCTCAACACAAATTTGACTTTTCCTTATAAGCTTAAGTTTCCCCACAATAGCCAAGTTCTTACTACCCACTTCCATCTATAGCATTAAACAAAATAAATTTTCCTATATTAAACCCTAACCTAACAATATACTAATTTAGTGATCCTTCTTTAATATTTATAATTGATAAAATTTGCAAATTCATTACCATTAGCAGGGGTGGTAGTCAATCTGGTATAAGTAGTTAACAAGGGCTATCCTAAGTGACCCAATCCAATAGTTAGCAAATTTGGTCTACAACTAATCAACAAAAATAGCCAATCTAGCAAACTTCGAACATATTGAATTTGGGTGGGTTCAAGAAGTTTTGGGTTGCTATAAAATACAAGAATGAAGATCACAAATAAAAAATCAAAAATTACCTAAAAAAATTAGAATGAAGATATTGAGAGGAACTATCATCATCTAGATTTTGTAATATAATATAATTGAAAGAACCTAAATCATAGACAAAAAAATAATCATAACAAAAATAGAAGAAGAATCATACATGGTAATTAAAACAAATCTTTTAAAAAACTCATTTTGATTAGGAAAACTCTTAGAAGGATTATTTTGCAAAAAGATTCATCTTTAGTAAAGGTTGGTTTTCTCCATATCCCAAACTAAAAATTAATTCCAACAATGCATCATCTTTTTCACCTATCTTTCTTCCTTTCTCTCTAAAAATAGAAAGAAAAATCCTCTAGCAATTAAGAGTATGATTGCAACTAATGGGTCATTTTTGTTCTGGTGTTGATCTTCCCTAGTGGTGAGAAATATGTTTGTAACCAATGGATTGTTATTCATAGTGTTGGTGAGAGGCCATTGGAGTGTAAAGAGGTAGAAAAAAAGGAGGGCAATAGAGCTCTGCTAAGGTTAGGTTACAAGAAAATGAAAAAATAAATTAGATGAGAATGATTTTGCATGTGTGGATTATAGGAAAAAATGCTAATAAATGTTATGATATTACATTTAATGACATTGTTTGCTTAATAGGTTAGTTAGTTTTAGTTTTAGTTAGTTAGTATCAAGCCTACTTGTGATCGATTGAAGACCAATATATTCCTTTATTGTTAGGTTGACATCATCTATTTGGAGGACATCACCCACACTTGCTTACAATACTTTAGGTTAAAGCGAACAAGTTCCATCTAATAAGGAAAAAAATACCCATCATTAAGTATTAGTAAGTAAAATAATGAAATGACAAGGTTATGGTCAGATTTAAAGTTAAATGATGGTAAACCTTGAAGTTCTTGTAAAAGAAGTAGAACATTTAGGCTAGGAGGAAAGGTTGGTGTCATTGGACTTAGTCATGCCAATGGGAGGACAACAACAACTATTTCTCTTGGCATCGACGATCATCAAAAGATAAAGCTATTATGGGTTGTTTATGGTTTATGCTTAGAAAAGAGGGAAGTGAGAAAGGGATCATAGGAAATTTAAACAAAAAGAGGGGTGGCTTATAGCTTAAGTTTAAATATGGCACTTTTCAATTTATGTGTGTTTTGGCTGTACCAAAATCAAAAGGAGAAAATCAATCCTAACCACTCATTTTAAATAAAAATTCTATCCTTATTAAATCATAACCATTAATCACTAATTCATTAATTAAGTTATTCTTACTTTTAGGTGAGTCACTATAAATTATTTAATTTATTTAAGCAACCTCAAAAGGAGAAAATATTAGTTGTTTACAATTTAAAAAATTACCCATGTAATTAAAGAATGATAATATAATAAAGTTAAAGCGGCAGTAAGATAAAAGTGATTAGATTTTTATGTGGTGAGAAATATAAATAGGAACAAAAATTTTAAGAAATACAATCCTAGCCACCTAAATGCTTTTGAAGAAAAATGTACTAAAATATAATATAGTAATACTACTACTATATTTTAAATGTTTAAAATATAACATTAGTTAAATTAAATTCCATCCTAATTCTTTCACAAGCTCATCATATCTCTTCTTTGAATGGTTAGTTTTACATTAGATCATGTAAATTATAGCTAACAAATATATATATTATATCAAGTAAGAAAAGTATTTTTATATAAGAGATGAAAAGAGTGAATTCTAGTTATTAGAACTTGCATTGATGACTAAAATTAAAACATAATTGAACATCACATAATTTTATATCTTAATTCTAACCCTTCTATATTAGATCTAATAGTCATGATATACTTTTTTACTTTTACATAAAAATATTCCTTTTACTTAATATGTCCTAGAGACATAAATTGAGTATCAGAAGCAATCAAATTACTATTTTAAATACCTATTCCAACTAAACATAAAATTTAATTTAATAATGTATTATAAATATGCATTGATTTTAGATTCTAAAACATAAAAATTAAGATATATTTAGTGCACATGAAAATGATTCGTACAATAAAATAAAGTATTTAACATGCATTCATAAATTGTAAAATTTCAATCAAATCAACTGAAATGCTTAATGAAGCATAAACCATAGATCCTGTCATAAACTAAGTAAAATAATTATTAATTAAGTTTAATAAATAATACAGTAAAACATTTAAATAAGAATAACTTGTAAGAATTTATAATTTTACAGATCATATATCAAGATTAGAATTCATAAATAAAATAATATTAAAATTAATAATAGTGCATACCTTCTGAAATCCATCTATGATTTCTAATTCTTTCCCATAAATATTTATATAGAGAATAAGGTTTTCCTTTTTATACCTTTTGCCGTTCACGATGCTCTAATGAGAAGAATAATCATAAACATCTAGTGTAGAGAAGGGGCCTTATCTCAATAATATATATAACCTTAGTTGACTCTAGTCATTATCGACTTAACAATAGACTTTACACCAAATATGCTTAAATAAGCCTGAATCATATTTTTAACATCATATGTATAATATAAGGTAAATATATAACCCATTAGAACACTTTATTACTTTTAGGTCTCATATAATTGAGCTACATGCTTAATTCAATTTTATTTAAAATAAAATAAATCCAATTAATGTTGTCTGAAAAAAAGTTCTTACATTCTCCCACTTAGGTAACATTAATTAGGTTTTATTAATTTTGAAAATTGGTTAAGAAAAATGACTCCTGGATTAAATAACAACATAAGTGGTCATAAAATAAATTGTAACTCAATATAATTTTCCCCAAAAATGATTGGGTCCAACGAAGCATCCAACTTTAAAGTATGGACAATGATATACTAATTCATGATTATAAGAGCCTAATTATCTCATTGATATGATCACAAGAATGTAATGATGTAGTTGCATATATAGTATGATCAAGTGATCTTTCCATACTATAGTGTAAAGGTTCTCTTTGTGATCCTTTATAAGGATATCATTATAAAATAAACAACCATCTCCTAAGGAGATAATTATAGTTACTTTCATAAATATAACATTAATTTTAATTTTATCTTCCCCAATAGACAATTGTAGTTTACAATTATGTAAAAGTAAATAATGTTTTCAACAAGAAAATACCTATATCTCAAGATAAACTTTATTACAATAACATCTAGGTTCTATAACATGCACGTAAAATAAAAAGTACATAAGCTTATAGAAAAATAAACTGCAAAAGCAATATAAATAAGTTTATAATATAAACTCTCCCACCAACCAATTACATTGAAAGGACTTAAAATATATTGCTTGAAAATAATAGGTGCAACAACCTTAGTTAGAGGATCTGTTATCATTATCTTAGTGTTAACATGTTCAATAAGAATGTCACCATTCTTAACCCAATTTCTGACTGCAAGGTACCTAATTTCAATATGTTTGGAACTATTGGATGTCTTATTATTCTTTAAAACCATTACTGCTATAGAATTATCACAATAAATCCTTAAAAGCATTGAGATGAAATTAATTACTTTTAGCCCAAAAATAAAATTCTTAAGTCATCTTGCATGTTTACCTGTACCATAACAAGCAACAAACTCTGCTTCCATGGTGGAAGATGTAGTGTTTATTTCACACTTTTTTAAAAGATAACCCTACTAGCTAAAAGAAAAACATAGCCTAATATCGATTTCATATCATCTACACAATCAGCAAAATCTAAATTCATATATCCAATTACTTCAAGGTCATTCACTCTATTATAAACTAGCACATAATCATTGGTTTTCTGTAAATACCTCATTATCTTTTTAACAATAATCTAATGTTTATCACCTAGATTAGAGAGATACCTATCGAGAACACTCACAACAAAAGAAAAATTATGCTTAGTACAAACTTGAACATACATTAGAATTCCTATAGCACTGGAATATGGTCTATCCTTCATCAAACTTTTCTGAATTTCATTCTCAGGACATTGGTCTTTACTAAATTTATCACCTTTAGATATAGGAACATTTCCAGGTTTGCATTTATCCATATTAAACCCTTCAAGAACACAATTGATGTAGGCTTTTTGTGAAAGTCTCAACAAGTGTCTAAATCTATCTCTATGCATTTCAATACTCAAAACAAAAGATACTTTACTAAGGTCTTTCATGTCAAAAAATTAAGATAACATAAATTTAGTCTTATAAAGCAAATTAATATCACTACTAATAAGTAATATATCATCCACATATAAAATAAGAATAATGAAATAACTCCTAAATGCATTAATCAACCTTATTTTCAATAAAACTCATAAAAGAGATGATTTTTATCAAATTTCAAATACCACTGCCTAGATGCATTATTTAAGATCATAAATTGACTTCTTCAACTTGCATACCAAATGTGCATTTCCACTTTCAAAAAAATCCTTTTGATTATTGCATGTAGACTTTCTCACATAAATTTCCATTCAAGAAGGTGATTTTCATATCTATTTGATGGAGTTCTAGATCATAATGAGCCACCAAAGTTATAATAATTCTTAAGGAATCTTTATAAGATATAAATGAAAAAGTTTCTTTGAAGTTCACTCCTTCCTTTTACGTATACCCTTTTGCTACTAATTTAGCCTATTTTATACAAAGTTTAACTTAACATATTTCCTTTTTTAATACCATATGATGGTGAATTTTGTGATGCTCCAAAGGTTTCAAACTTTGGACTAATGTAGGTAATTTTAAAAGTTATTAAATAAAAATTATTTGAATTATATCTGTTGAAAAATGGACAATTATGCTTGAATAATTTTAATTTAATAATTTTAAAGTTTACTATGTCATTCCATGGTTTGATATCCAAATGGTATTATAGCAAACACCTTATATGATAAAAGTGGATTAATTATTTTATTATTTTGGATAAAAAATTGCTTTAAGTGAATAAAGTGTTAATAAAGCAAATTACAAATAATCCAATTTCAACACTTTGAAAAAACATGTTTGCGCTTGATTGCATGGAATGGAGGAGAATAAAAATTGAAAAGAAAAAGACTAAAAGATTGATTTAGTTCACACTATAAAGTATGAACATCCAATTGCGGAGATAATGATCATGCCCTTCATTCTCTCACTAGAGGAACCAGCTTTTTAACACTTTTATTGCTTCGTATTTTTTAGGATTTCGGGATTATTCTTTAATAATAAATAATAAAATAAAATATATAATCTTTAGACACTTTTTCTATGAAAGCACTTTGTTAATTATAATTTTAGTAATAGAATTTAAAATAGAATGCTTATGGACCATCTATAGAAATTAATATTATTTTTGTTTTACAAATTATTAACAATGAAATAAAATTTAATATATAGTTATTATTTATAACAAAAAAATCTGTTCATTAGAATTTTGATGATGGTAGAATTCAGAATATGATATTTTTATTATTTATCATATAAATGTTTTTTTTTTACAATTTGATAATATAAATCATTAAATAATTTATTATTTTTATAATAAAAATATTATTAATTGTCACTATCTGCTTTTTCTTCATTTTATTTTTATTTTATCTTATAGTTACAAACATAAAAAATGAATATCATAGCAATTCTATTCAAGTCTCTACTAAATAAAATAATAAAATACTTATTCATTTCATTCCAACCCATCTCCTTCTCCTACTCAAGAACGTTCATATTATTTCACCAAATCAAATAACTAAATATAAGCAAGAACTAAACCTGAGCCATACTATACTGTAAGCGGGCAAATTGTATAGTTTTTTTCTTTGAAAGATTATAAGGACTCGTTTGGTTCATACGGGAAATAAGTTCCCATGAGAAATGGAACTTCACAGGAAGTTGATTTCCCGTATGAACTTCCTGGGATATCTGAATTTTTGTTTGGTTGACAGGGAGCAAGTTCCATTTCCCGCAGCAGAAGTTCCTACGTTTTTGTTTGGTTCAACTTTGTATTTCCTACGATATAACAATGAAATGACGAAAATACCCATAGAAATAAACATTAACAGATATTAATTGATTGTGAGTTGTTTTTTATGTGGAAAACACTGTTCTTCGAGGCGGGAAAATGAAAGGACACGACATCGAAGCAACAAAACGCAATGGCCTGAATACGAAACGACGCACGCGAAGGGCGTTTCGGCGGGGCCAAAAAGGCCGAAACAGTAACAGTAACAACACTTTGCATTCCATCTCAAAGCTCACCAGAACCAGTGATCTCAAGACGCAGGAAGACACCGTGGTTATCATCGCCAAATACACCAAGAGAAGATACCAAACGACTCTGAACAACCGGATAACCTCATTTATCCACATCGGACGCTGAAAGCAAGATCAAACAGCAATTCCGAACAAATGGGTCGTCCACAGGTAAACCCACCTCCTCTTTAGCATTAACTCTAATACAGGCATCATACTTCAGTTATAAGTGCAACAAAAATGTGGAGTTGCTTGCTTGGACTTGTGTTCCTACGTGAGTTGAAGTGAAACCCTAGCAGTTAGTAGGACCACAACATCCCATGTATTTTGTTGCATGTTACTGTCACTCCACATAATATCCGTAAGACAGTTATACTACGGTTATAGGCTCATGTTACTGTTTCTCGGTGAAACAGTAACACCCCACTGCGACGATGTTGCATTGTTATTCATACCTCACATTAGTGATCATACCTGGTTGTGACTATTTATGCTTGATCTAACTCTTGATTTGATGTTTACCCGAGCAGAAAGGCGCTAAAGCACTCTCACAAGGAGACTTTTCTGATGAAGAAACCCAGAAATTCCAGCAGTATAGGTCCAATCTCTTGGCCTGCATTAGGCAGGTTGATCAGCTTCAGTTGGATGACAGGCACACGACGGTGCTACGACACAACCCATTCTGGGTCCTGATAAACGCAATAATAACAAAGGAACTGGATCGCAGCATGTGTCGTAAGAGCGATGTTGAAATTCAGTCCATAATTGCTACCTTCTCAGACAAGAATAATTATTTCAACATCGGGGGCGATCATCTCAGAATAACACCAGCATTAGTGAAGCTGATCTTTGGAATAAGAGATGGAGACCAGCCCATCCAGACAACCTCTGGCAAGAGGACCTTGTCAGACTTTGATGTTAGATGTTTCCGTGGCAAATCACGCCTGAGCAAACCAATCATATTCAAAGCTATCCAAAGAGCAGTGCGGGGAACATCGGAGACTGATGTGCAGGATGTCTCTCGCCTCATGACGTTGATGCTTCTTGTCACCCTCTTCGTACCCAACAGGGCCCACACAATGAGTTGGTCGTATATCAAATACGTGGAGGATGTGGATGAAATAGCACAATATGGGTGGTCACAACACATTCACGATCAACTCATGAATTCTCTCAAAAAGGACAGCACCCCCAATGTAACCGGGTGTGTCATGCTATTGCCAGTAAGTCAAAGATGTCAAAACTGCTCTTTACTTGGTGTCCGAATCCTTTACATTTTCTTCATTCATATCCATTCATTTGAGTGAATGTTCCTGTCTCTTGTTGTATGTTTGTCGTAAGGCTTGGCTCATGTTGCTGTTTCAGGCTAAAACAGTAACATGAGCCTCCTTTGTCTCTGAGTGGTTGCCCCAAGTTTTATGGCGTCTCTATTGTTAATTTGATCTTACCAGACAGTTATTCGTGAGTTCTTCATCTCTGTTGTATGTTTGTCCCAAGGCTTGGCTCTTTTGGCTGTTTTAGGCTAAAACAGTAACATGACCCTCCTTTGTCTCTGAGTGGTTTACTCAAGTTTTATGGCGTCTTTATTGTTAATGTGATCTCATTAGACAGTTATTCATGAGTTCTTCATCTCTGTTGTGTGTTTATCGCAGGGCTTGGCTTATGTTGCTGTTTTAGGCTAAAACAGTAACATGACCCTCCTTTGTCTCTGAGTGGTTTACTCAAGTTTTATGGCATCTCTATTGTTAATGTGATCTCATTAGACAGTTATTCGTGAGTTCTTCATCTCTGTTGTGTGTTTGTCGCAAGGCTTGGCTCATGTTGCTATTTTAGGCTAAAACAGTAACATGAGCCTCCTTTGTCTCTGAGTGGTTTACCCAAGTTTTATGGCGTCTCTATTGTTAATGTGATCTCATTAGACAGTTATTCGTGAGTTCTTCATCTCTGTTGTGTGTTTGTCGCAAGGCTTGGCTCATGTTGCTGTTTTAGGCTAAAACAGTAACATGACCCTCCTTTGTCTCTGAGTGGTTTACCCAAGTTTTATGGCGTCTCTATTGTTAATGTGATCTCATTAGACAGTTATTCGTGAGTTCTTCATCTCTGTTGTGTGTTTGTCGCAAGGCTTGGCTCATGTTGTTGTTTTAGCCTAAAACAGTAACATGAGCCAACTTTGTCTCTGAGTGGTTGCCCCAAGTGTTATGGCTTCTCTATTGTTAATTTGATCTCACCAGACAGTTATTCGTGAGTTCTTCATCCCTGTTGTATGTTTCTTGCACTGGCTTGGCTCATGTTGCTGTTTTATTGTCCGCAGTATTGGCTGTGTGAGATTACCAACGTGCTGGGCGGGCACCACATCGAAAGAGTCCCAAGGTGCCTCAAATGGGACCTGAAGCTCCTCACACGCCAACTGAGGGATCAACTTATCAGCCAACTTCAGGTAACAGTATGAAATATCCAGTTATTACGATGCCCGATACATGTCAGTGCAGGAAAGCATGTTGCTGTATTGATACCCATTGCAGCAGTTTACTTTGTTTTATGCGTGGTGTTGCTGTTTTCATAACAGACACAAGCATGCCATAGTCACAATGCAACATGTTGCTGTTTTATCTAAAAATAGTAACATGCCGAATTCCCACACTAACAGTTTCAATAATGTTATGCTTCAGGTCGTAAACAGGGAGATTGAGCCCACTGCACATGAATACGATCTCCTGTACACAGATGAGACAAATCTGCGGTTGATTGAATTCGCTGACAGAACAAAGTCGCGTGACACACCCTCCGAGTCGGAGGACTCGGAGGGCGATAATGAGACAGCATCGGCCCAGTACGTGATCCAACCCCGGCCAACAAAGCTGGACCAATTCGCCGATATTGCGCTGTCCCAGAAGGATCAACAGCAACAAAACAACGATGAAGTTCTGCGGCTTAGGGATCAACTCACCAGTGCAAACACAGAGTTACTCAGACTGAAGGATGAGTTGACGTCCCTCACTGAGAAACTTCATTGGTTAGAACAACAGAAAGAAGAAAACGCCGGGACAATATCGAAACTTAAACACAATAACGCACTGCTACAGGAGGAACTGTCCACAGCAACAAGTGAGGCAGAAAACCTCAGGGCGGTCAACATTACTTTGGAAATGGTTAATAAACAGCTCAATGCACAGCTGTCAGAACAGATTGTGCAGGTGGTTGAACAAGCTGAGGTAGAAACCACCAGAGATGAAGACCAAGTTACATGCGAGGCAAAACAGCGATCAATGATAGCGAACATAAAGAAAAAACCAAGAAAAATAAAACGGGACAAGGAGTTCACGTACTCGGGTCCTTTGAAAAAATGAACGAGACAAGCATACGCACGTCAGCAGATAACAACCGCTGAGGAGCTAACAACCGCTGAGTACGTCTACGGGCAGACCCAAGAGACCCCCGTTGTAATTGAGGATGAAACACCCATAGAAAAAAACATTAAAAAGCAGTCTCAGAAGCCATCCCACAGTCCAAAGTTTCCAACTTCAAAATACCTGACCAAGGATGCCAGGAGTAAGATGATGCGATTAAAACTGGCAGGCGATCCACAGTAAGTCATGTTCTATTTTGTTGTGGATGCTTTGCATTTACTAGGAAGTTTTGTCCGTCGCCTCATCTAATCCCCTTGCCCAATCACCACATGCAGTGTTTTTGTCTGGTCAATCCCCCAGCAGGATTTGTTCATCACATTTGAGGAATTGGTGGGAGTTATGAAGGAGGAATCAATCACGAACAACGTATGTATCATCTGGTCGTTGTTCATGCATTGTTGTTTTGTCATTAATCACACCTCTGTTCCTGTTACTGTTTCTTTCCTAAACACTCAATGCAGATCATAGATGCCCATGCCTACACTCTGAGCCTGGCTTCCAGGAATAGTGAAAGGAAGGTATTTGCCTTCGACAGCTGTTGCTGGGTAAGATTCTGAATCCATCTCGCTTATACGAATCACAGAAGGTATCATTGATTCTGACGTAGGTTAAAACTATGTTGACAGTCTTACATTGTCAGCGACCTCAAGTTTCTCCAGGAAGCCAGGCAATACAAATTCGATGCACACATGGAGGAGGCAATGGCTGCCGATGTTGTTATCTTCCCACTGAACTCCACGGGCGTCAATGACTTCAGCAACCCCAACCACTTCACTCTTCTCGTCCTGGATAATAAAGCGCACAGGTGGACGCACTATAACTCGATGCGGCCGAGAAGAGAGGGGACACCGGATCCATATTTTCGTGATGCCACGATGGTGGTGAGTGATACTAACTACATTGTTATTTTATTGACGTCACTCTCTCCATCAGACACAGTAACATCATTGTAGACAGTTGCATGGAGTTTTAACCTTTCATTTTTGTTGGTTTGATAACAACAGAAGGACTACTACGAGAAAAGGATGAATGAAATCCTCGCACGGGGTGGAATGGATAAGAGGGTAGGGCGAGCCACCTCAGGTCCACCGTTTGATATAATATCATACGAACGGTCACCTCAACAGGCAGAAGCATCGTAAGTAGCAAGGTCCTTTCTTACCGAATGTTAACATGGCTAGTGGGTACCAAACTAACTCGTTACTATTTTCCAGGCAAGATTGCGGGATAATCGTGTGCTTCCATATAGAGAATGTATTCAACAATAAAGAGTTTCAGGAACAATTTCCCTTGGAAGAAGTGAGACGACACAGAGCAAACTTAGTTAATAAATTCCTCCAGGATTTCACTCTTCCCAGCTGAAGTTGTTTAACATGCACATATATAACAATAAAGTTGGTTATTATGCACATATGTAAAACTAAATTCATGTTTTATCCCAAAGTCTTAATATTTAAAATTCAAGTGTATGTATAACTCAATTGTAAATGTAATTCTTCTGTACAGATTAATCTTATATCCAGTTAATGTTAGCACCCAGACATCAGGTTGCCATGTGAATTACTCGCACACGTGTTGATGCTACTATTTTTTAACGGATACCCCACACATCCAGTTGTGCGATACTATTATCGAAACCTACCACCAATGTTTGTATGAATGAAGGACAATCAGGTGGGCACAGCCATCAGGGAGCAATTCCCAGCAGCCAGGGCGATGTTGCTGTTTTATCCCAAAACAGCAACATCCCACACGAACACGTTTCTTGGACACACTGAGGAGAGGGACTTTTCAAGCGACGTGAACGACAACCTAGACCCGCCCCCCAGCCAACCTTAACCTCCAGGGAGCAATTCCCAGCAGCCAGGGCGATGTTGCTGTTTTATCCCAAAACAGCAACATCCCACACGAACACGTTTCTTGGACACACTGAGGAGAGGAACTTTTCAAGCGACGTGAATGACAACCTAGACCCGCCCCCCAGCCAACCTTAACCTCCAGGGAGCAATTCCCAGCAGCCAGGGCGATGTTGCTGTTTTATCCCAAAACAGCAACATCCCACAAGAACACGTTTATTGGACACATTGAGGAGAGGAACTTTTCAAGCGACGTGAATGACCACCCGCACCCGCCCTCCAGCCCATCATAACCTCCAGGACTCAAAACCCATCAGTCTAGGCGATGTTACTGTTTTCGTCCAAAACAGTAACATCATCTAATACATTAATTAGGAGTATCAATGGAATTGCCATGAGAAAAAATAATGGAATGTATTGTTATATTCAGCCACATCATCTAATACATTAATTAGGATCCGCTGTCAGTGCCCAAAAAAAAGGCGCACATACAGAAGTTCAACAACATAATATGAATTTAGTCAGTGTCTTGGTTCCTATTGACTACTACTTTTCTAGAACTTCACTGATCTGGAAGTAACAAACCATGCACATAAGCAGATCTGTACTCCTCTGGAAGGCTAAAAAAGAAATCAACTTCTAGGGGGTTGAGAGCAATCTTCCTAGCCGCAGTCATAACTTGGGTAGGAGTTAACCCGTCAATCTTCATAATCTCACTTGTCACTTGCATCCTTCTCCCTGCAGAATCAGATTCATGTTGGAAACAAGACGCCAAGCGGCCTATATGTTTACTTGCATCCTCCATCACATCACTCATTCGTGCAAATCTAGAAGAGAATTCTCTCAGAACTTCTGAATTTTCTATCTTTGCCTTCTTTGACCTACGGTTTACTGGGGTGGTTGAGGAAGAAGTTCCCATTGGGGCACATGGAGGGACTGGGTAAGTGTCCTCCGCGGAAAAGGCAGGAACATTTTCTTCTTGCTTTTCTTCCTCTCTGTCCCTTACTTCGTCTTCTATCCCCTCTAATGCATCTTGGGGATTTACAGCCTCGTCTCCAATGGCTCTATCCTTCCCAAATATTTTGGCTAAATCATCAAAAAATGGAAATGGCTTGTTTCTTAAACCCACGGCATTTTTGTGGCTCTAGTATAAAAGAAGGGAAAACATAATGAGAGAAGGTAAAATTTTAAAAGCTGTCACCAATAAATAGAATTATACACATATTAACTTATGTGCATAGAAGAAAAGGCATAATATAAAATATTACCTTCACCCATTCATCCCACACTGGCTTTGAGCAAGTTACGTACTTCTCTTCATCATTCCATCCAAAGCCGCTAGCAGCTGAACCAAGCATCTCCGCAATAGCATTATATTGATTCCTCAAATACTTGATACGGGACTCGATGTGTGGCTTAGCCTTCATACCACACCCAGGAATCTTCTGATCCATAAGTTGTTCCAACCTGTTATAAGCTCCATTCTTGAACTGGCCATTATCCGTTTTCCAGCCACCCAGTTCCACAAGATCCATCATTGCACCAATTAGTGCACGATCCTCAGCGCTTCCCCATCTTGTGCATCCTCTAGATGGGTTCGCACCCTCACCACCTTGGTTGGCATTTCTCTGAGCTTTTGGTTGACTCATCTGTTAAGAACGAAAGATGGAAAGACAGGAAACATAGGAATTCGTTAGAGCGGCATTCTGCTCATGATTTAGCAATTTAGGATGGTCATACTACCAGTTCAAAAAAAAGCGAAGTCATTACTCCCATCTTATTACAAATTCAGATAAGAATATTACAAGAATAAAGTGTATATTATCTACCAATCCATAAATGCAATACAAGTGAAACACGCTACATAATTTTAGCTAAACCCTATTCAATGACGTGGTGTCATGTAACCATGCATTGTACATCTCATTGGCAAGATCATGTCTGAAGGTAGTCCATGCAGCACTAGATTCCATAATTCCAATATTAAGTTCACCATTGTCTTCTTCCTCACTATCCACAAGCAAGGGCTCCATGGGATCCACACCCATGAATGTTCGAATGAAATTATGCATCAATGCGCAAGCCAGGATAATTCTACCCACGGTTTTCCTAGGGTACCAAGTTGTACATCTTAGAATACCCCATCTCATTTTTAACAATCCAAAGCACCTCTCGATAACATTCCTTACTTGCGAATGCTTCATATTAAAATATTCCTCAGCAGATACAGGTTGCGCACCACTCTTCCACACACTGAGATGATATCTCTGGCCTCTAAATGGTGTTAGAAAACCCTCACAATTCATGTATCCGGCATCACACAAATAGTAGTTGCCTATAATTAACCAACATAAGTGTTAGGTACTGTCATCTCAAATAAATTCCTTGGTTCAGATTGAGCAATGTCAAGGTACCTATGGTGTTACCTTGTGGAACTTGCAAAGCATTTTTTCTAGAAAGTGCATCTCGAAGCACTCTATTGTCATGTGCGGACCCCTCCCAACCAGGCAATATATAAATAAATTACAAATCCCGCGTGCAAGCAGCTAACACATTAGTAGTGAGTTCTCCTTTTCTATTCCTGAATCTAGCTTTATCTTTATCCCCAACACGAACCTTAACATGAGTTCCATCCAAAGCACCTAAGCAATTCTGCAGTGTGTATATACATAACTTGTTAATAGATACTGTATATATTTATAAATATTTACGCATTCACCTAATCTTCCTAGAAATTCTAACTTACCTTAAACCATTTCCACCTCTCATCTTGGCAATTCTCAGTCACTGGCTCAGGTTTCTTTAGTAGAATATCATGGCATCTAAGGACAGCGAGGAGAACTGAATTGAAGTGCCTAGATATTGTCTCACCACTTCTCCTAAAGTACAATTGAGTTCTTCAATTTTTTGTGTCATGAGAAAGTGTGAATAGAAATAAAGCAACCATCTCCTCTAAACTAGTATTCCTATTTCCTTGTAACTTACCGACATCTCTAAGCATATCACATAACTTAGAAAAACAGGCTCTATTCATCCTAAGGTTGTCCAAGCATGCTAAGTCACTTTCTTGAATCATTGGCCTGAGATTCAAAATCCTAGCATAATATCTTTCTTCAGCATAGCTGTCAAATATATAGGATATAGGCTGAGGCAATCTAATGTCCAAAAAGGCCAAAAGATACAAGAATTCAGAAATAGCCTCCAAAATCATGAGCATCATCTGTGTGTATAATGCAATACATGTAGTAGCAATCTTCTTCCTTTTACTCAACGGTAAGCGAGCCATAACTGTATGACATAGGCAAATTACATGCAAGAATGTTATAAGTTAGAAGAGCAATAAAAATATGGTCAGCCACTCTGAGAAATTTGAATGCAACAAACTCTATTCATCTTTTTCAAGGTAGTCAACAGGCAAACAACAACGATATTATATCCAGAACCTCTTAGAAGTTCTGCCGTCGTGGTTGGATTAAACATACCAGTTTGCTAAACCATAAGCACACCCTTCTTTGTCAAATTCCACAACAAGAGGAAATATAACGAGCACTGTCGTCAAGGCTTACCTTGAATCGCTAGTGCCGTTGCCCGGAACTGTTGCTAGGGTTTAGGGGAGATGGCAGAAGCTCGAGAACCAGAAATCGTTACTACCTTTGCCAGAGACTGCTGCTAGGGTTGAGAGGCGACGGGAGATGCTCGACAAACAAAAAGGCATACAGGAAGAAGTGAATCCTTTAATTACAAGGGCAAAATTGGTATTAAGTAATTTTAGCAGGGTCATTCTTGTCTATAAATTAGTTGAAAACGCAGCCAATAAAACTTACCGAGGGGGGGTGGGTAAGTGACCTCCTGCGTTTTATGGGAAATACAAGTTCCCGGAAAGTTGTTTTTCCTCCCATTTGGGCAACCAAACAACTCTGGGGTCGTTTATTTCCTGGAAAATCCAGTTTCCCACGTTATTACTGCGAACCAAACGGGTCCTAAATCCGTGCATATGTTTTCGAAAATTTTCATACTAATAATTGCTCTTATAATTATTGTGAAACATTTTTGTACTTTCACACGTGAAAGATGGGGCAAGGACCGCGGGGGGGCAACTGACAATCCCACGAGGCTCTCTGCCGGAGAGCCCAGGGTAATAGAGACGTCAGTCCCATCGTTCCTGTCCTATGGGGGACATGCTGAGGTTATCATGACTTTGCCATGTTCACTTACTGACTCAGTCAATAAAACCCATATGCTAAAGCCAACAATATAGGATTGTTTTATGATGTGGAATAAAACGTAGTATCTTCGGATATAACGGTAATTTAAAAATATTAAATTTTATTTTATTTGTATAATATGGTATATAAATCAATAAATTTAATCTTTTGAATCTACTGATAAATCGTTGCACTAGTACATCAAAATCTCTCAGTTATTTATCCTTGGCGCGGACATAGATTCTAAAAGGGGTACAATGCCCTATAAAAATAACAAGGGCATCAAGCCTACTTTTGTTGCGCTTCCTTGGCCGTTCATGCGCTTGCCAAATTTACTGTACACTCGTCGGAAAAATTACAGTGATAGCTCTATGCCAGCTTTTGGGTACTGTAATTTCATCATTTGATCTTTCGTTTAACAAACTATCGTATTATCGTTGCTTTATGCTTTATTTGGTAAAAAAAAAAAAATTGGAGGTAAAAGAAGTGAAAGGAAATGGAAAGGAAATTGTTTGAAGGTGAAGGAATTTTTATTTGATTTGTTTGAAATGAATAAAAATGAAAAAAGAAATAAATAAGAGTGAAATTAATTTTTTTTATTTGAAATGAATAAAAATTAGGAAGAAAAAAATAGGATTGAATCAAATTATTATAATATCTTTATAGTATATTATGTAGAGATAATTTTAATATTAATTTATTAAACTTAATTGAAAATTTATAATATACCAATAAAATACTATACATTTAATGAGAGGTAAATTTTTCCAAAATAATTTTAAATAATAATACTAAATTTTTTTACACATCTACATCTAATATTATTATTACATATTATTAGGATTCAAATATTTCAAATCATTGTTACGGATCTTCAAAATATTTCAAACATAAAAGAATTCATTTTTTAACTCTAATAATTTTTTCATGTTTACTCATATAATTAAAAATTTAAATGATAATATTATTGAATTAGTATAGATAAAAAAATATATGCTTTTATTTTAATTATACAAATATTTAAAATAAGTTGAAGATTATTTAAGTTCTTTATATTTAATTGTATATTTTCTTTTTAACTTCTCATAGTATAGATACAATAAACTAGATAATTATTAATATTTAGATAATTTTTTGGTAACTAAATGTAATTAGTAATATATAGAAATGATGTTACAAAATATTAAATTTTGGTTTATGCTACCAAATTCATAGTAAATTGAGTGTATAGGAGGTTAGGCAATGCTTAGTTTTTTAAGGTCATACAAAAAGAAAAATGGAAAATTGATTCACCCTTAATTTATTAAAATACCTTACTTTAAGCATATTAAATAGGAAAAGGATTAAATATGCTATTTCTTATATATTTTAAAACAATTCATTATTAGATTATGTTTAGTAACTTATACCCCTAATCATGTTTGATTGACTTCTTGAATATGTAATGCGAATAAACAAAAAACACTCGGAGATACAAAAAGGAAAGAAAATATTTCCTTATACGAAATCACAATAAATCACCATGCCTTTCTAGTATAATTTCCATTATTAACAATTTTAGAACTTTATCAATAAATCTGTATGACCATAATATTTTTTTAAAAAAATTATTTTTATATTTCCTAATTTTGAAGTAATCCTTTCTTATCTTTTTCTTTAAAAATTTAAAATAACAATCTGCGCTTGCATCCAACATCTCAGAATTTTATAATTTTGAACTATAAAATGAATGATCAAATTAACATTCATAGCTGTTATTTCAAACATAATGAGAATTTGGATATGTTCCTTTTATTTCAAGATAAACCAATTATGAAAAGAAATAATGTGAAGATGAAGAACTGTATGTTTCCATGTCATATGGAATTCGAAATTTGCAACAATTATCTAGCCATGTAGATATCAACAAAAATAAAGGAGGAGGAATAATTGATATTAATGTTAAAAAAATAAAAAAATATTTAATTATAATAAATAGGAAAAAATTTATTGTTAAAAAATAATAAAAATAATTTTCATGTCTTAGGTCAAGTCCAACCCAAGGTTAACCGACTCGAATTGGGAGGTTCCAGAACTTTCGCCTAATGCACCCTCAAGAGAGACACAACCTTTTGCAAATGCTGGCGAGCAACAGATCGGAGTTCACATTCACTTACTTTAGCTGAATAGACTTTAGCTGTCAGATTCCCACCATCAACGGCCATTTTTCGCCACAATGTAGTCAGCGCCACCTTACCACAATCATGTAGCAATGACAAAATAAGAAGCAAATACCACAGGAAAATTAGAGTATACCTGTTTTAAGTTCCATCAAGAAGACACAGTGGCACAAAGGGTTGGATTTTCGGTGGCTAAACCAAGAGTGGCTAATGAGTAGTGGGAGAGGAAGAGAATGTTGCAAAACAGTAGAAGGGCACAAGTTGGAAATGAGGTGGCGTATTCTCATTTCACCGCAATTTCACTCCATTTTAGACGGGGTAATTACATTGGGCCCCACAATTTTTTCTAATTCCTATTACTTCCCCCCTATGTTTTCACCTCCTAACCAAATAGGTGAAATTCAGATTTTCACCCCCAAATTCACCTTGCCATTTCTTTCCCCCCTTATTTCACCCATTCCAAACATAGGCTTAGGGTTTATGATTGAAATGATTTGAAAAAAAAAAAAGCAAGGTGGAGGATTTGCATTGAAGGAGGAAAACAATAGGAGGTAGCTGCTTACAAAGCCATCAACACTAAAAGGACACAACTCTTAATATCTTTCTCCTATCTTAACAATGGTTCTTTTCTTACCTATTTTCAATTGAGTTTTTTGAGAGTATGCATCAAAAACTAAAATTGATGCTTATTCTTTGTTGAGTATTTACTTCTCTAAGGTTCTCCTATTTTTTCTACATATTTTTTTTATCAGTTAATTTTTTTACCCTGTTCTAACTCATTTCTTCCTAATTTATTTTTTAATTTTTATTTTCAATTTTTCCTCTATCTACTTGGTCTTATTTCTTCAATTTTTTTACTCTACATAACGGTTAGGGTTTCTACTGAAGTTTAGAGGTTAAAAGCTTTCCTACAACACTAGAATTGGAAGGGAGCTTACATGGTGATTAATGTCCTTTGTTTAAAAAGAATCCATTAATTACAAATAGTTTTAATTATTCTTATGAAGATTTTAGACTGTGACTAGTAGTTATAGAGCTTTAAAGTAATGGGAATTTGTGGACTAATGTAGTTCTATCTCTTTAACTTTTTCTTTTTTGAAATTTCCTAGATTTTATCCACCCAATTTGGCTTTACTTATATATATATATATATACATGCAAGATAATGTAAGAGTGGTTTGTTATCAATTTTTGTTATTCATGCATTTTTTAGATTCATTTCATGAAACTTAAAATTTTAGTAATGAGCATATTTATTTGCATGGTTGTAACTTGTTCTTGGTTGCTTATATCTATCCTATAACAACTTATGTGTAAAATATTACATTACAATTCAATTAATAAAATAAGGTTAGGAATCAGATATATATTTCATATCGTTGGAAGGTTTGAATTTCTCTAAAGAAATTGATTTGGAAATAATGCTCTATACTTTTTATTAGTTATATCTGCTATAGTTCAAACTACATGAATTAATTTAGCATACATTGCTTATACCCTTATTTTCAATATATTTTTTCATTAGTCATCATAGTAGTTGTCTTTTGCATTGCTATTGTTTTAGTATTTAGAACTATGTATTCTTCATAAGTTCTATCAAACAATTCATGAATATTGTTATTTTTACTTAAAGTTATTTCTACTTGATATTGTTTCCATTACTTGGTGGGCCTAAAATAATTTCATATTATGCAAGCTCAATTTTAGGATTTTGTTTAGTCAAAGTTTATATACTTTATATCTTTCCTCAATTAACATTGGTTATAGTTATCTATTACTACAATTGTTTGAGATGCTTCCTTATTGGTTGTTATTTTACTTTCAAGTTTTCTCAACAACTAAGTGAGGTGCTTTTTCTATCCCCTAGACTTAAAAGATCTTTGTAAGAATATTTCTTACATAAAATCATTACTCTTATTAATAGTTTCAACTATTTCATATTTTATACATTTGCTCTAACATGTATATATATCAAGTCATTCTAACTTGAGAATTTATATTACACCTCTAGCTCATAAAAAATCACCAACGAGGAGAAAACATGTAGTAGTCTTAGTGGTATAACTCCAAAATTAGGGTTTCTTTAATAATATAGAATTACTAAGGGAAAAGAATGAATTCTACTTAACTTCACCCAAATGTAAGGTTCCATGTTTGATTAATACTCCTTTTGTTCATTATTATTTATTGCATTTCTATTAAATTTTTATTCTTTTTTATCTGTTATTGCAGAAGTTCAATGAAACATTAATTTTTTTTTTCAATTTTATCCTTCATTTTATTAATAAATGTATTATTATTATACATTTTTATTTTGGAATGTCTCAACAAGTTTATTCAATCTTTCTCCCTTCATTTTTAATCATGTTGGAACTTATGCATGAAATAAAGGAAAAAAGGAGACTTATGTGTGCATTTAAATGTGATCACAAATTTTCACTAAAAAGAAAAATAAGAATAGAGTAAATTTTGATTTTGAATTGAAAGATAATTTTGAAAATTTTACTAAAAATAAACAAGCTACATCACTTTTTTAATCTTTGTAAAATTAGTTAAGTATGACAGATAATAAGTGATGGAGAGAGTAATGGTTTCTGTATGACATGTGAACAAGCTAATGCACATTAGTGAGCTTTTTGAAGGAAATGTCTGGATTTAATGTGATTCCTATTGCACCATTTTTCATATACATTGATTTCATTTTAAATTGTGTAAATCACCTTAATTTTGTTCAAAAGAACTTTCTATCTCAATTATATGTTATAAATTATTATTTTTTAGTTGAAAAAGTCTATATTAAATAATAAAAAGTTAACATGTTGATAATCATATTAGGAGAGTACATCTAATGATTACTTGGAATATTGCATTTCATAGTTATTTGATTTACATAAAGCATTATGTTGTGCAAATTGGACCTTGGAAGCACTTAGTGGTCCTCATTATAAATAAGTATTGTCAAACTTTTGCTAAACTCATTGCCAATGCATATACATATAACTTGCAGGTATAACTTTTTTGGTTTTAAATGTTCTTGTTTTCATTGTGAGATTAACACTTTACTCCTCTTTTCCTATCTTAGGATTATTCCTTGATATTTCTTTTGATTATATGCAATGATATGCTTGTTTAAGCAATATAGTGAATGATATGGTCAAAAATTGAAAAGAAAATTTATGCATGTAGTATGTCATCTTAATTTTTTTCCTCCAAAAAATGATTAGATACAACCTCTAAATGATTTTATAAATTGATCATTTTTAAGAGGAATTGAAAGATTAAAAAAAATTATGTTAAATTAAACCATTATAAATGAGTTTTATATTAGCGGGCTTAATTGAAAATTTGCTTTGATTGAGAACAACAATGTTATACAAATCCATATGCTTGCTTGTTATTGTATCATCATTTAAGTGACTTAATAAATGTCATTGTTTGTAATTTATTTATTTATTTGCAAAGATTCTATTATCTTGTCAATAATTCTAGAGTTAAAAGGTTATGCATTGCTAGTGAATGAAGGCCTAAGTCAAATAACAATGCATTTAAAGTTATTGCCTAGACATGAGAATTACAAACCTTGAGTGGAAGATTATTTTTAGGAAACACTAATAATATTATCATATTAATGAATTATTTTTTTCACTTTTAAGAATAAGGGGATACTTCAGACTTAGTTATTCAATACAAAAATGTTTGTTTACATCTGAAGTGACTCTGTTATTCCACCCATTAAAATTAAGAAATTTCCTTATTTACTTAATTAAAAATGGAATCTTAAAAGAGATAGGAGAAACTATATGTTGAAAGAAAATACACAATGCTAAAAGTGATAGTGTCACTTTCTAAGATTGGATTATTTGCAACCACTAGTTATCAGTCAAAGTTCAAGCATGTTAAGTTTTTAAAATTGTGCAAATTATGATAGGTAGATCTTAGTACGACAAGAAAAATTCTACATAGTATTACATAATAATCAATCCTTGCCCTTTCTATGAAATGAAACACACGAACTAACCTTGTGTTTTATGATAACTTTTTATTTTACAAAAACTAGCTAAAGATATAGATCTCATTGAATAATGTATAAGGAGAAAATATTGTTCATGTAATATTTGCTCACTTTGTCTGTGCGTATGAAGTTAAGTTTTCATATTTTTTCCTATTGGAAACATAAATACCTAAGATGAATGCAAATGACATTTAAAAATAAAGTGGCTACTCATAAATACTTCAACATTTACAACTATACATTGAAAATTGACTAAATTCTTTAGGGCCATTCTTCTAGATGCTAAGAAAATGTGTATATAAAACACCTGAATAGTTAACATATATTATAAGCAATGATAAGAATTATTAGCCTATGTACCCAAAAAACTTGGAAGCCTCTTAGTAATAACCATCTCTAAGAGAGACTCTCATCCTTGATGTCACTTTTAAGAGAAATTTTGATTCAATGATGAAGTCAACTTTTAGCAACTGCTTTGACTATTATGCTCTATTTTTTCTTGTTATATTTATTATGTGAAACACTAATTTGATAAAAGATGTAAAATCCATGTAGATTGTTTCCATCTTAGTGGATAAGGATTATATTCTTCCTCTTAAAATGATCAAAATGAACATTTTAAAAGCATGAAAGTAATGAATCACCATATGGGTCATAGTCCATTAATAGTCATTCTTCGTATTCATATATAATATTGATAGTTTTATTTTGCTTGTGATCTTTGGTTGTCTAGCTCATTAGTAAAGCACTTAATAATCTTAGATTGAGACATATGCCTCATCACTTACATAAAAAAATTCATGCAGTCATGATGTATCTGATATAGAGGTCAAATTAATAATCCTCTATAGGATGTGATATGGCTTAGATAGCTTTTACTTAAGAAAATTAGTAGCAATTACAAAGCAAAACTTTCGCAAGGTTACCTTAAACTGCACTCTTTAATTCTTTATAATTTTTTTAGTAACCTTTGCACCAAGTCCTAAAGCTAATAGCTTTTGCCACTTTCTTGTTAAAGTTTTGTAAGTTTAGTACCTTATACAATGGTTCAAACTACCTTATCAATCAAATATATGAAACAAATTCACATCAATATGCTATATACTTTACTTTTACATAAAATAGAACATGAAAATTAACTTCAACTTAGATCTAGCTGCTACACTAGCTACTTGAAATAAATTTTATAGATTATAAAGATGTTGTCCTAAAGGATTTGCATTTCAAAATTTTCAAAAGCCAACTAAATATCACCAAGAACAAATTTAAGAATAAGCTATTTCACCTTAGGACTTATCAACATTGGGATATCTTTAACTCTATTGTCTTCTGCTTAAGTTAAATACATGTTAGGGTTGAAGTGACCTTTAAGTTTAAAAGAAAACTCTATGTTGGTCATATTAAAACAAAAGGATTTGTTAGCAACTCAATATTAAATGGAAATTTGAGTAATTGGACAAAGCACTTAAACTACTAACTTAAAACTTGAAATATGAACTTTTCTTCTTTCGTGTCAGTTTTCTTTATTTTTGTTTTGGCCATTGTTTCCAAAACTACATGATTAATGTAGAAGGAACAAGACTTACCCAAGATGTTTATCAAACTCAAAGATATATAAAAAAAAATAGGAATGATATCAATGGAATAAGCAAAAGACTAAAACTATAGGGATTGCTAACATATCATTTAAAAATATAGGCAAGTGAAACCTTTAAACAAAAATGCATATATAGTTGTCTTAACCTACTAAAGCTCCTATTTCTTTCTTACTTCCTTCCTTTTTTCTTTCTTTTTCTACTCATTTTGTTTTTTGCTACCATCATACCTAACAGAAAATTACAAAGCAACATTAGCAAAATAGTTAAAAGTATTCATACAAGCTTAAACGTTAGTAGTTGTGGGATGAAAATATAGAATAAAAATAAAAAATTACATAAAAACTAAAAAAATTAGAAATTATGATTATTTTGATGTATAATTTTACTTAATAGAATAGAGCTCTACATAGATAAATGAAACAAGAAGAATACAAATGCATGTTATAAAGATCAAAGCTTATAAAAAAAATAAAAAACTATCTAAAATATCATCAAATGCATGCTGTTAAAATGGAACTAAAAATGTTGCATTAGAGGCATAATTAAAAAGAATAATAAATTATATAAAAGAAAAAATTAATCTTTCAAAGAAGCTAGATCCTTTGTTCTGCAATATCAAATTTAAAGAATAAAAAATGCAATAGAAGGATGGAAAGATAAAATGGAAATTATATTATTATTTGTCAAAAATTTTGTTGCATTCATCCTTCATAAACCATATTCATTGACAGCATTGCATGACAACTTTCACTACACTCTTCCTTTGCTACTACCCAAGTGTTAGTATTTCCTATTTAAACCTATCCATAACCTCTAAAGTCTAAATAGTGAAAGGAATCAAATTGTAATATTGTTAAATTAAAGATTAAATTGTGATTTTAAGAAGAGATATTTTATTGTATCTCTCATTTTTGTTAACACATACACCTATAATTTAGTGAATTAGCAAAATATCCTAAATTTGTATTATCCCCCAAGGATTATTGTAATAAAGCTTAGGGTTGGTAAGATTTTTTTAGTCCATATGGCAAAGCATAGGGTAAGGTTTTACCTTAAACAAAATGATGGGAATGGGGTAATAATACATTGTCTTGCCCTGTGAAAATCCACCATTTAAAATTATTATATTTTTACCTTATACATATGTATATGTGTATATATATACATACATACATACATATATACATACATACATATTTTTACCTTATACATATGTATATGTGTATATATATACATACATACATACATATATACATACATACATATATATATATATATACATATATATATATATATATATATATATGGAAGTAAAGTTCAAAGAATGGAAGTAGAGATCCTAGACAGGCTATAAAATATAAAACTTGTATTAAATTTTAGAACTTACAAATACAAGAGAAAAGTAGGACAGAAATAGCTACTCGAGAGCTTAGAAGGGCATTCAAGAAAAGCTTGGTTTTCTCAATTGAAGGGTGCCCTTTTATAAACAACTTCAAAGATTGTTACAAGATTCCTAAATAGTTCTCTAATTTTAACTTAGAAAAGTACAACGATTGGCACTATATTATTATTATAAGCAAAAAAATTACAGTAGCTGACACTTTATTTTTACATTTAAATTTAAGTCAAAATTAGGCTATCACCTACTTTATTTAAATTTAAAGTTAGAAAGATACATCTCTTTTATTACATTATGTCTCTTTTTTTAACTAGAGTTATCCTATTAGGAATCTGTGTCTTGCCAGGAATCTGCCACATTTATTCCAAATTTGAACATTCTTCAAAGATTTGAATTTTAATTTAGTATTTGTATCCAATGGCATAGGTGAGATCTTCTGAGTTTACTTTATCAAGATCAATACTATAGTAGTTATCTTCATTTAATTAGGTATAGTTTTCAGAATATTTAGACTTTTCCCCTCAATTATTTGATGCTTGGGATTTGGCTTAATTTTTGGATTTAATCATAAGGCAAATGTCTTCAATACAAGAAGTCCATTCTTCTTCATCTATAATTAAAGCAAAGGTTACCATAAGTTGAGATTTAGTCTGAAGGAATTGATTTATGCCTTTCTTTAGATCCTTGTTAAATTGTGGATTTTCTTTAAACCATTTGAGAATTTGAGGCTTTTCTACATGGTGAACTGTTTGACTTGTCCTTACCATTTTACAAAGCCTTAATGCTATAGAATGGGATAATTCCCATTTGTATTTTGGATAAGTTGATATTCCCAAAAGTAAGCCTATAGGAGATTTATTTTGGAAAAAAATTGCAATAGAATAGGAAAGTTTCCATGATTTTCATTATCAAATTGATCATGGAAAGTTTCCTATCCTTCTTTGATATTTTTTAGGAGAATGTTTTCAATTGATTTAAAGATGTTCCACTACCTTACAAACCAATTAAGGATTTGATACTTAACATTGTGGAAGAAATAAATTAGCCAATTGTGTTTAAGATTTTTATTTTGAAAATACAGAGTATTTATCTAGGCACCTTGATAATCACAATATGAATATCCTAATAAATTTGGATGAAAAAGTTCTTTAAATTTCTTTGATTTGAATGGTCCCATGACTCATTCTTTTAAAATAATAATTTTCTTGATTTTAAAACTAGAGTGAGTGTTCAAATTTGGATTAATATCACTTTTGTGATGTTAAATTTCCACTGAACTAGAGTCTTTGGAAATATGTTCATAGAAATCTCTAGCATGGAGTGGAATTTTTAGCACAAAGTGCCATTCTTTGGGGAAGATTTTTAGAAGAAGTTCCTTTAGAGTGTTGGCCTAATAATTTAGTTTTGTATAAAGGAGATTTTAGTAATTTAGTTTTTAAATATATTTGATGGTGATTTTGACTGGTTTAGATTCCTTTAGGACAATAGCTTTGGAAAAGGTTCTTGCTATTATAATTTGGTTCTTCTAGCTAGTAATAGCTTGAAGGATTTTGGATTGATTGAGGATAAGTTCTTTGACTTGATCCTTTTCATTAGCTATTTAGAGGGGTTTTTAGAGAAAGGTTATAAGGGCCTGCAAAACTTTAATTGAGAAATCATTTTCATTAATCTCTTAGGAAGTTGAGGATTTGAATTTGGATTTGTTTAAGGATTTAGATGAAGAGGCAATTTATTTACCTTTCTCTTTAGTAGTTAGTTTGGTTTTGTTGGTTAGGATTTCTAAGTTAGATTTGGAGGTTTTAGATTTCTAAATTTTCTTAGAGGCATAGTTACTAATTTAATCCTTGCAAAAATTCTTTTGTAAGAAAATTTAGAAAGGAATTTGAAGAGCCTTTTAAATGTTCAATTTCAAAATCAAAAACATTTAAAATACCTTGCCATATGGTAAAAATTTATTTTAATGCAATATTTTTTACATCCTTTTCTAAAATAAATTTGGCAAAGCTGTAATTAACTTTAGTAAGAAATTTTTAGTTTGAATGTTCAGAACAAAATTTTTGAATACACCAAACAATTGCTAGAATTTTCTTTTTAGGAGTGGAATAGTTCTGTTGTGTAGAATTCCAATGCTTTGATGCAAATGTAACTAAATGCTCTTTACCATTTAAAGCTTGTTTGAAGACACCTCCATAACTTAAATTAGAGGCATTAGTTTCAACAGTTTTGAATGCATTAAGATTTGAAATATGGAGATAAGGGAAACTCTTGACCTGAGCTTTAACTTGCCTAACTATCTTTGTATAAATATTAGTCCATGAAGGAGAATTTTTCTTAAGACATTCATGCAATGGTTTTATAAGATTTGGAAAGCAATTAAAGATATAATTTAAACATCCTAAAAATATTTGAAGTTAAGTTTTTTCAATTAATTGGTCAAGAAATTTATTAGCAAATTCAATGGATCTTTTGATTCGAGTTATAATTCCCTAATAAATATAATGATTAAAAAATTGAATTCTAGTTTGGAAAAGAGCATACTTGGTTTTTGAAATAGCTAAACCATATCTTTGAGTTACATTAAGAAAAATATTGAGATGTTTAAAATATTAATCAATATTTCATGAGAATACTAAAACATCATCAATATAGAAAATGATAAATCTAGAAAATAGATTATAAATATCATTCATAATCCTTTGAAACTCTAACAGTACATTTTTTAAACTAAATGACATTATGTTCTATTCATATTGACTAAATAGTACTGTAAATGCTATCTTATATTGATCCTCAAGTTTTATTTGAATTTGCTAAAAACTAAATTTTATATTAAATTTTAAAAATATTCTTGCTGAGTAAAGATGATTTAGTAGATCCTTCTTATTGGGGATTAGATATTGAATCCATTTTAGTGCACTATTAAGCGGCTTGTAATTTATCGTAAGCCTTGGTGTGCCTCATTCAATTTCAACACTCTTATTGATATAGAGTACTGCACATGACTAAAGACTTTTAGATTTCCTAATAATCTCTTTCTTCAAGAGATCTTTTATTTCTTTTTGGTAATGTTCTAAAAGTTCCTAATTCATCTAGATTGGCCTTGCCTTGGTTGGAATTTTCCTTTCAAAAGAATCCTTTTCATATGGTAATTCAACCATATGATACTTCCTATTGCAAAAAACATTTGGAAGGTCAGCATATACATTGCTAACAATCCTTTTCTCTAAAGTTTTAATTTTTGCTTGAACAATTGAACTTGTCAATTGCTACTTTATCTTTCTATAAGATATTTTTTAAAAAAGATAATTGATTTAGGCTTTTTTACAATCTATCAAATTAATCTTTTCAAATTTTTTGACAAATTGAAAGATAATTTTTTCTCCAAGAACTTTAATGGTAATCCTTTTATCTGAAGCACTCTAAGAAGTTAAGGCTTGGATAAAAAGAGTTCCCAAAATAACTTTGTTGGATAAGTTTCTAACTAGTAAAAAACTTTGTTTAGTTTAATAAGAAAAATTAACAATTTCTACCTTAGAATGTCTAAAATTAATCTCAAGTGGGGAACCATTAGCAAATTTAAGTTTAGTCTTAGTTTTTTCAAAAAACTTGATTAGAACTAGGCCTTCTTAAATATAATTGTTATCTACCCTTGTATCAAATTAGATAATTATTTCTAATTCCTAGTTGCTTCTTACCATTTTAATTAGAATATGATATTTTAAAATTGAGGTTTTAGAAATAAAGCCTCAAAATTTTTCTTCAAAGTTTTCTTTATCCCTATTGATCTTAATTTTCCTTTAGGAGAAATTTAGAGATTGAAAAGAATTTCTCTTTGGAGCTTTTGGATTCTTTAAGCTCTTTCACTTCAATTTTGAGAAGATTTATTTTAGATTATAGATTCTACAATGTAATAAGCTTACCTTGATCTAACTTAAATCTATCTAAAATATCTTTGAAATTATAAGTATTTGGTTATGAAAAATATTTTGAAAATGATGGTTTATTTAAACTTTATTTAAGTTTTTGGAGATAATCTTGCTTTTTTTCATTATCAAGATAATTCACTAATAATGTCAAGAAGCAAGTTTTGCTCCATGTTGAGCATACTTACCTCACATTAGAAGATAATTCCTTTGAGGATAATTCATCATCTTCTGGAAGTTAAGACATTCGTTGCACTTGATCCTCCTTGCCTTTAGGTTCCTTTTCTGGTTATGAAGATTCTTTAGCTAGAAGATTGGTTATTTAGGTTCAAAATGGGTTCATCCAACTTCAATTGTCTAATCCTCCTATTTAACTAGTAGTATTTAGCAGTGTGTGCAGGTGTATTACATCTATAGCACACTGGCCTAATATTTAATGCTTGATAAGAAGGTAGAGTATATCTAGGTTTGGATTTCCTCTTTTGATACCTTTTGGATTGGTATTTTGTTAGGTGGTTGAGGTATTGGTTCTATAAATTAGTTTCCTAATCCTTTTCCTGTGCTTAGGTTTGAAAGATTTAAGATAAATGAAACCAAATTGTTCACAAAAGGTTCTTAATTTCCTTCAATTTTAAGCCTTCACTCTAGGCTAGTTGTGTTTGGATTTTATCATCTTAGCAAATTTTGAGGCGAAATCTTTTAGACATAACTTACTAATTCACCATAAGTAAGCTACTCATAAGAGATTTAACTACCACATCTATTTCTAATTTTCTCTATTACTTTATCTTTTAAAGACGTGGGAAGATCAACAAAAAAATTTTCTTTCTAAAAAAGTTAATTATTATGTCTAATCTATAATAAATTCTTACTAAAGAATATATCTTCATACCATTTGAAATCAGACAATGATTTATATTTTAGATTTGACAAAAGTTCAGTAGATTTATCTTTCTAAAAGCTAGGATCGCTTATGAAGTGTAAGGTGATGGTGTAAATTAAGGTATTCATAGCATCTAGAATTGACTGGCCATTAACACCTAAGATTATATACCTATTTTGGTCACCTTTAATTGATTTGATTGTTTAGGTTTTTTCTACTTTAGTGAGGTGTTCATCCTACCATCTTTTAAGTTGACTAGTAAATCCTGCCACTAGGTAATGGAGTATTATTACATCATTATAGCTATGGCTTAATTGGTATGCTATACTAACCATGGCTATTTGCTAGAGGGTATTAAGGATTTCATTTGTATGTTCCATTCATAGATGTTATTCCCATTATAGAAATTCTGAATAACTTGAGGTTTTTCTTTCATAATTTGGCCAGAATAACTTGCTCTTGGATAATACAACTTTTGTGGTATTCTCCAATTAGTTTCCCTAGGTTCTCTTTTAATTGGATTTAATTCTTGATAATCTTTTAAAAACATTTCAAATTCTTTGTCAAGAACTCATACCATTTTACCGGTAACTAATTTAGCAGATTGAGGGATAGATGACTCTTCAACAAACACCTTTCCTAACTTTTAGTTTAATTATTCCAATATTTGGTCTATCCTAGCTATGGTTAGATCTTTAGACAAGGTTATTTGTTTATTAGAAGGAATTTGGTAAGGTTTAAACTAAAAGGTTTTCAATCATCTTCATGCTAAAGGATTCTCCTGTAAATTTTTCAAAAATGCTACTAAATAGTATATGGTTTCCAATGGTTTGAAGATACCTATTGGTGTAACTATTTTGTTCCATTATGGCTATAATATCCTTTATTGAAATTATTTTTCCTTCTTTTGCCTCTTTCTACTTGAAAGAAGCTACAACAAATGGCTTCTTGGAATTCGTTATTTCCATTTAGAATGGTGTTTTTGGTGGTAGCTCAAAGATGAGTCTTTCTCCTTTAATTGTAACCTACTCTTGGGCTTTTATGGTGACCATACTAATCGAGCTTGATTCTCTGAAATAATAGTCTATTTAGTTATTCTCAGCATATACTTCAAACCATTCAAAGAAAGATATATTTATTTAAATCAAATTTATAAAGTTATAATATATTTTTTGAATATTTGTCTTGGATTCTCTTTTAAATTTTTTTAAAAAATTAGGTTCTTTGAGGAGCACATTCCTTAGAATAGAATTCTCTTCTTAAAAAATCTTTATTAATCTAAAATTCTTTTTTATAATTCATAGTAAAATAAGATCATCAGGACAGAGTTGTGAGATTGTTGGTGAATTAATGGATCTTGTAGATTCATTATAATCATTACTAAGTCTTATTTGTTCAACTATCCTTATCATATTTTATTTAAGTATTTGAACTAGTTTGACTAGATACTAGATTTGGGACTCGTGTAATATTTTCAACACCTCTCAAATTAACATTAATTATTGATTGAACGAATGAAGTTGATCTCCTAGAAGGTTCAATCCTGAGACCTCGCCCAGCCTTGAGTCTTCCAGAGAAAGATCTTTGGTCCAACAACCATATTTTTAGGATTTACCTACTCAGAAGATTCTGTAATCTCCTTAATTTTTGTTTTCCTACTGATTTGAAAAAGAAATAAAGGCAAAACCATCTAGCATGGTTTCTATCCTCGATATATCCTTTATTGGGATTTCCTCAAGTTTAGCTGTGCCCTTAAAACCCCAATTTTTAATGCCAATTTATGCTATCCCAAATTATTTCTTTAGAAATCGAATAAATTAAACTTTTATGCAATCTGTAAGAAAAAAGGTAGTTTCTCCTTACTTGGTTAGATGGCTTGATATATAATGATTTTAAAGAGTTATGCAATTTGTAATGGATTCAATAGATGATAAATATAGGGAGTCTATTTAGGTTTCATAGTGTATCCATGTAATTTGACATGAAACGTAATAAGAGCTTTTGGAAATTAGTCTGTTGCAAGGACTATGTCTAAATTTGGAAAATAGTTAAAATAGACTAGTTCTTATGATAGACTAGTTTCTACTACTCTTAACTAGGGAGTTTTTGAAATTAGTATCTCTTCTATCTCGAAGACAATGAAGGATAGCATTGTTTAATCCTCTTTGAAGAGTAGATTTTATTGCTATTTGGATATAACTAATGTACATGTAGTTGTATTTCTTTTGAAGCTTGAGAGCTTCTTAGCCTGAAATGAGAGTGAAATTCTCATTTTTCAGGTTCTACCTCAACAATTTCCTTAACAATTTTGATTACATAATTAGATTTGCTAAAGAACATTTCATTTGAATTAAATAAAGTTCTCTATCTAGGATATTTGATATCTCCCAGTCATTTATTTTTTTATTTATATTTTTAAATTTAATTTTTTCTTTGAAAATAATTTAGAACTAGATTCATCTCTAGATTTAATAAGAGATTTGGAAGAGAAGCTTGGAGAAAACTAACTAGAAAAAGACCTAAAAAAAGACATAAAAGTATATGATATACAAATCCATGGACTAATATCAAAGCACATTAAGTTTGATAGGAACAATCATAAGAATTTATCATGCTTACAATATGAACTAAATATTAGAATCTTAGCATGACTTATTCATTTTGGATTATCTAGCCTTGACTTATTATTCACATGAGAGCACAGGTGACAAATGTTACCTAAATGCCTTTCCACATACTGACCTAACCAGGATTTATACCCCTTTACGAATTCATGCTACTATAAGCATGCTATCGATTCCTTAGAACTTCATTCATGCTCAAATATTAACAAAGAGTTCATAAAGTAAATACGATAAATTCAAATTACCATCCTTACTTTCTTTTAGGCTTTGATACCAGTGAACCCTAGGGAACCCCTAAATGCAAAGAATGAAAATGAAGTTCAAAGAATGGAAGTAGAGATCATACATGGACTTATACATATATATATGTAAAACTATTTTAATCATTTTTATGATTTTATTCTTTAAAAACTAAAAATATATTAAAATTTTACTTAAGATGATGAAGGTACAAAGTAATAATATTTTGTTAGGTTTGTTATTATGTATCAAATTGTTTAACTTAATTATGTATAACTTTATACTTATATTATAATATTCTGTTGATTACATATAATTTGTAATATCTGAATCTAGATTTTATTTTATTTTCTTTCTTATTTACTTATGTTAGAGCTCATTTAGTAATTATGTATAAACTTGTGATCTTTCATTTTAAGATTTATATTTTTTAGTTTTTTTTAATTTCTTGTCATTTCTTGCAAATTCTATGGAAGTCTATTGCCCTATAAGGTATAAGGATAAGATGAATTTTGTTTCCAAATATAGGACATGAGGTAAGATAATATTTTATCTTTGACAATAAGGCATGGGACAAGAGAAAGTTAATATGCTCTTACTTTGTCCTATCGCTATCTTTGAATTTGTAGACAAATGAGTGGTATAATGCCCTAATTTCCAATGAGGGTGGAAAGTTCTAGAGAGAAAGAAAGATTCCATTATATTTTATGATTTGATTGAAGTTCTTAATTTTACTGAAAAATAAACTTAAAAAGAAGATAAATTATATTTATTTCACCTAAAATTTAATTTAATTATATTTATATATTTTATATTTTTTAAAATATACATTAAATTTTCTTCTATTTTTTTTTTTTTTACATTTGCTTATTATGGGTGGAAGTAAGCTATTTGGATTATAGGCATTTAGAGACCTAATCTACTTTTGGTTTAATTTAATCTAATCAATTTATAAAGTAGAACAACTTTGGGCCTAATTTTTAACTTATTTTACAAAATAGGTTAAGTTATGTTATTTAAAGCTTACTCTATTTGCATACTAGTTAGACCTATATTTTTATATATTAAATTATAAATAATATTTAAAAATATTTTGTGTATACTTTATAAAGTATTTGAAAATTTTTAATACATTTGCATTCTCTTCGTATATATTATAATTATTTAAATGATTGATTTAAAATTATTAATATGATATTTATATTTATTTTGAGATAAAATCAAGTTTCAATTGAAGTAAATTCTAAACTTTATAATATTTAGTCAAGTTAAGTTCAAGTTAAAATATTTTAACTTATTTGAACTTGAATAATTTTCTATGTTTGTTGAATTATGCTTGATTATATTAAAAATTGATTTTACTCAACTTAATTTTGCTCTTGATAATATTTTTGAAGAATATTTACTAATTATTAATAAGTTTATATAGGTTGACAAACTAAACTAGGCATTGAAAAAAATTAAGCATGAATCATGCTATGTCAAAGTTTCAACTTACTATAGGTTTATAGGTTAGGCTAAACCAATTTTTTTATATGGGTCTAGCCTATTTAGAGAATGCCTAACTTGGCCTAGCATACTTGTACCCTAAATCAATGTTTTAGAGATTGGGTTGGACCCGCTAGTTTAATCGAAAAAAATCATAAATTAGTCATGTGATCGATTTGGTTAATATTTAAAACTTGCTATAAAAAAATCAATTAGAAAACTAGTGAATCAGTGATGATCCAGTTAAATTGTGCAAAATGATCATGGTTTTCATGGTTCAACCAGTTGATTTTTTTTTTAAAAAAATTACAATTTTCTTTATAGAAGTAATATTATTTTTGCTTAATATCATATACATATTTAAAATTCTAAGTTACAAGTAGCGAAAATCTACCTTACCTATATAAATAAAAGTCATAGAACAAGAAAATATGATTCAATATTTATTTTTTTTTTACAATTTGAATTATGAATTTATAAGATTATGAAATTATTTGATAATGTTTAAAGTATTTTCATAGTTTATATACATAATTTTACTTTATGACAATTTAATTATTTTTAATTGTTATATATATTAAAATTTTTTCTTTGTATTGTAATTCTAGTTTAACCTTGATTTAACCATAGTTAGACTATTGAATCTTGAATAGCTCTTATTTTTTTATTCAATAATCAGTTCAATTTTTAAAACATTGCCCCCAATACTTACCTTCCCTACTTTTAAAAAATAAGGAATGTAAATGCATATTTTTTAAAGTAAAAAGAATGTAAATATAATTAAATTAAAAAATGTAAAAAATGAGAGGAAATTTTCTAATTCTACATTAGTATTGAAAATTGAGCACTACTCTTATACAAACTAGTGGTAAACCCATGCTATGCCATTAGATAGTATAATAATATATTGTATTAAAAGAAAGACAAATGGAAAGGAATAACATTTAAAATATAAGCAAATTTATAGAAATCCTTTTAAAATGTTAATATGTTGGCTCTGAGAGTATTTGTTCTCAAATTTGCAAAAAATTATATTGTCAAAATTTAAAGTAAAATGAAACTCTAAATAATGTGGCAAAAATAGTTTATCAAACTTTCATACTTCATGTGCATTTCAATCTAGACATTTTCTCCTCAATCCAATAATTTGAATCACCTTTTGCATCATAAATGTTAATAAAGATAAAACTAAAAAGATTCATACTATATAATGCATATGAAAAGATAGTAATCATTTAAAATAATTATAATTTAGAATAAGAATCTTTCATAACATATTAAAAATTTTGAAATATTTATTTGAAAACAACATTTGTTCTTATATCTATAGGTTATCCATCTTAATCACAATCTTCAATCCTTTTTTGTTATGCACCCTCAAAATTGCAACATATAATTGACCATGACTAAATACTAAATTAAGGAGATAGATGGTAATATAAAAAGTGATTGCCCTTAACTTTTATTAAGTGTTATTGTTAAGAAATTTTTATTAGAAATTTATGCCTTTGAATTCTAAAAAGTAATCTTAGATCTAAAGGAATTAAGAACATTCTAGGAATGTAAACAATGTCCCCTAGAATATTTCTTGAAATGATCTTTTCTTTTGAAGCATGTTTAACTAATTGAATAATTATTAATTTAGTGCCTTTGCAAGCTTGAAAATTGATTAATATTTTTAATAACATTATAGGAACAACAAGCTTTTAAAACTAATTCATGATTTAAGATATTAGAGCAATTAAAGTTGTTTAAATATTTTGATGTATGCAAATTAGTAAGGAGATTCAATCCTAACATCCTCTTTGCATGAGTTGACACTACTACATTAAATTATTGATTCATTAGACTATAATGATAAAATTATTTGTTCTTGGAATTAATAACATCTTAAGCAAGTGCTAGTATTACACTTTCTTGTAAGTAAGAAGTATCATTATATTTTTGTAAAAGAGATTGATAAGTGCTAATAATTGAAACAAATGAATTTTCAAAATCATTGATTAACAAATTTTCAGGAATCTCATTTTTTATTTGTTTGTCATTATGCTCTCTAGTTTTCTATCATCTGGAATCCACTTTGAAAATTTTTTTATCATCAGAACTTTTTCCATCAACTCTAGTGAGCACTTATATTTTTTTTATCAATGTAAGGATTTGACAAAAATTACAAAGATAAGAAGAATTGATTGTTGCATGAATTATATCATGTTTACTATCTTTTAGAACAACTAATAGTATTTATTTAAAATCACTACCTAATATCACAACTTTTCATCCAAGTGGTTAATCCATATTGTTTTGATTTAATAATTTTAAAATATCTCTCAAAAATATATTGAACACCTAAAAATATATTTTATTACCCATGGGAGATTCATTCCAAATTAGAAACTTTAATTAAAAATTTAATCATCTTACTACCATGAGTAAGGTTTTATATTGATGATTTATTTATTTATAATAGAATACAATACCTAAGGTTAGTAGTTCTTCATTTGAGAAATAACAATGATACATTTTTATTTCGTGTAACATTTAAAATAGTATCACCTTTAAAAAATAAAATTTTTGAAAGAGAATTACATGAAAAAGTTTTATATGTTTTATAATAATAATAATAATAATAATAATAATAATAATAATAATAATAATAATAATAATAATAATAATATTTCATAGAAAATAAAATTAGATAACATTATAAATAAAACTTTGCATTGAAGATAAAGTAGCAATGAAATAATCAATTCATAATATAATTTTTTTGCTAAATTAATTATGTATCTTTATGTATAAAAAAATGCTTTCTTTTGTTATTTTCAATTTTAAAAAATATATGAAATTGAGATTTAGGAAATAGTATCTCAAATTTTTTATTGAAAATTTGATTGTTACAAAATTTGCATGCACCATGATAATAAAAATATTATATTAATATGTGCAAAATATAAAGAATGAAAGAGTAACCAGATTTTGACTAAAATTAAAAAACATCTTTTAAGTATAAAATAAATAAAATAAATTTTAGAAATTAAGTAAAAATTAATAAACAAAGGAACTCATTTGCTCATTATATATATAAAAAATTATAGAATATTATATAATCAAATATAACTTTTTAAAAATCTTTTTAATGGCATGGGACCTATGAAAATATAGGCTCTATTTTGTACAATAAATAAATTAATTTATAATTTATTAACCTAATCAATAAGATATAAGATATAAGATAGCCTATATAGGTGTTTTTTGTATTAACTTATTGAAAAAATAAGTTTTAATTTAATAAGTTACTTATAGCATCTATAATAACTTATAACTTATAAATTATTATATCTTCATTTTTTTAAATTTATCTTTATCTTTTATTAATTTATAACTCATGCCTTTAGTAATATAAATTTAAATATTTTTTGTAAAATATAATTGATTTAATTTTAACATAATTATATCATAATTTTAAATTATAAACATATAAATATATATAGATAAATAATATCATAAAATATAATTAATTATATTTTAAGTAATTATGATTTTATAATAAATAATAAAATAAAAATTATGTAATAGATAAATATATAAGTTTATGAAATATAATTAATTGAATATTAAATATTATATTTCATTTAAAAATTATTAATCATGTTAATATAATTTAATTTTTAGATAAATATGAATTATTTTAATTATATATCTATTTTTATTAATAGGTTCTTTTATATTATTTTATAATTTTAATTAGTTCAATAACTAATTTTGTGAAACATTTCAACCAGCTTATTAGTTATCAGTTAGCTTATTAGCTCCTAATTAATTTATTAGTTATTAGTTAACTTATCAATTACTTGTACGAAATGAAATCATAGGATATGTTCATTTAGACAAAAATGACTAGATGTAGCTATTGCATCGAATCCAAACTCCTAGATAATTTGATTTTTAAAATTTTATTTTAAATAGTTTAGTTTAGCTATATTTCATCAATATAAGAATTTCTTTTAATGGAGGCACTATACTTGACATGAAATAATATAATATTCTAAATTATTTAAAATGATTTTAGTAATATAATCTAACATAATAAAAAAATTTGGTTAAATAATTTCAATCATTAGATTGAATCTTTCATTTATTTCAATAGAATATAAAATATTTTATATTTATGAGAGAATGATAAAGATAATCAAATTAATTCATTGTTATAAACTTTAATATTAAAAGGATAATACAACACATTGGAAAGTATACCATTAAGATCTTAATATTGATTAATATAAAAGCAAAATTTCCAATGACACACTTGAATAATTATATGTTAGTGATGGCCACTAATTAATAATACACATAGGTTTTTTTTCATCACTCTTATTAATGATTATCGGTAGTTATTTATTTAGGTCAAGTAGATTTTATTTCATCATTTAATAAAATATTCCCATAGCAAATCCTATATGATTGGATGCACTATAAATAATTCACAATCTAGTAGTATTAGTAAAAACATTATTTAGGTTATATTTTCATTTTAGAAGTGCAGATATAACATAATATTTTAAATTTGATCATTGTGAATATACTAATTAAGAATTATTGAAAATGCTCATTTCACATATAATATATATGCCTTAATTTTTGTCATGTGTTTAAAATCGAAAAGATTCACTGTTTATAAATTCACACAACTTCAAAAATGTGTAAAATTCAAATAATAACTTATAGTACATTTCTCTATTTATAAAATCATATAATATATCAATCCAAATTAAAGTTTCGTTTACTCTAATTAAATGTTTATGGCAAAAATATCATATTGTATTATTTAAAAACAAAAATTTTGATATTTTGCATTTATAATGAACATTTTCATATAAACATGATGCAACTCTATTTTATATTATTAAATATTTAATATAATTAATCAATCAGAATTTTACTATTTTCGTCACAAAATATGTACATAATTTAACTATAAATTTCATAATAAAATTTGACCTACCCATCTAGGGTTCGGATTTAAAAGGACAACGTACAAAATGTAGGATTTCCTGTAGATATCAAGCGTTAATGTCAATCTATATTCTATATTTTAATATGTAAAAATAGCATTCAAAATGTTAATCTATTATTATAAGTAGTTCCAGAAGATATCAAGAAATAAATTACAAATTTGATATCTTTCTTTAGATATAATTAATACAATTAATTTATTACAATATTCAATTAAGTGCAATATTAGATAAAATTTTAAAATTTAAAATTGGAATCATAATCAATTACATGTTAATTGAAATTTTTAATAATATTGAAACTAAATATGGAACCAAAATTTTAATATAATCTTAATTTTATTTTTGAAAATAATGAATATTCAATTAATTATAAAAATTAAATGTAGAATAATTTAAAATTTGAAAAATTCATTTACATATGTTTTAAGAGTATATTATTTTATACTAACAATAATTGATCCGAGTGATTAGGAGTTTAATTTTCTTAAGTAAGGTCTCGATTTCGAATTTTGTGAATGGAGAAAACTATCATTGGAAGAGCTTTATCCCATATTAAGTTTTCTTGGCTCAAATTTAAATTAGTAAAAAATTCAATGTAGCCTATCAGATATCAGATGGTTCATATATAAAAAAAAGTATATTATTTTATGGTTTTACATCTACTCATAGGAAGACAAAACAAATCTCATCTAATGAGTTTTAAAACAACTTGGGACTTAAGCAATATTACATAAATTCTTCACAGTAAGTAATTTGTCAAAATAAAATATACACAATTGTGAGATTTTATGGCCCCTTTTAATAAATCTTAACTTCTACTAATTAAATTTGATCCCATAAGTAAATTTCGAAAGTAAGTTTGAATTATACCATTAAAGTCATGTGTAAGAATAAAAAATATTTGTTTTGTTAAATATTTAATTTATGTTTAGTAAGATCATTTCAATTGATCCTGATACTATTGAATATAGGTTGGACATCTCTAACATAGCATAAATCAATTTATTTTATTTGCATGTATTAATATCAAATAGAGATCAATATTTTATAAATCACATAAACAATACAGATGATATAATAGAAATTTGATACTTTTAGAAAAGTAAATCTAAATTATTATTTTATTATTACAAAAATATAAATTACTTAAGGCAGATAGTAAAGATAATCTCTACAAATATATAGAAGCAAAAATTTAATATGAAAAATATCATATTTCCTAATCATAGTTGATAATTTAATTGAATTAATTATATAAATACATAGTGGTAGGACTTTAAAATTAGCAAATTATATAAAATTTAAACAGTGTTATAAAGAAAGATAAACACACGAAATCAACTTTGTGTAATCATGAATGATAGTAGATATAAATTCAAAATCTTGATTTTTTTCCCTATTCCATTTATAGTCAAGAAACAAAAATAAGTGATTTTATATTCATTAAGAAAATCAATCTATTCTAAGATTGAAAAAGGAAACCATTTTAAAATGTGTTAATATCATTTTGTTTCATTTGAAACTTTAATTGATTCTCTATAATTATAATGAATTATATCAAATTATTCGAGGTAATAAAAGTTAATACTTCAATTAATTAGAAATTTAATATTAAAATAGTCAAATCCTAATAAAATAGAAAATACTAATTATTTTTTATAAAGATAATCAAATAAATAGGCTATTAAATAAATCTCAATCACAAATGATGCTAATTGATTTAAATTGAAAATTGTTATATAGTTTTGAAAAAAAATCTAGTATTTAATACTAAGTGATTTTATTAAATTACAATTATATATTTAGTTGTGTGTTCTATATGTAAATAAAACTCAAAAAATTAAGATTAATTATAAGTATATAGAATATTAATTTTTTCGTACTATAATTATGTTAAATCAATAGATCTCAAAGCCAATAGAGTAACCACACTGAGCAAATGGGGATTGCATAATCATAATTATATATTACTTTAAAAATATACATCTTATTTAAAGAACTTATTTTTAATTATGTCTTAATTATAAAGAAATTTATAATTAAAACATAAAATACTCTTAAAATATTTAATAGATTGAATTGAAATTAAAAATTATTTCATGTTTAATTATATGCATCCAAAATATATTATGCATCTAAAAAATGCATTTTTTTTATATAAAAACAACCCAATAGACATAAATGTTAAATACAAAAAAGATAATTCAAAAAATAGAATTTTTTATGAATTGATTCATAATCTATTTAAAAATTAAAAAAATGTATTGATCGATAGTTTAAAACTAATTTAGTATAATATTAATTGGTATTTGCACTTTTATTAATATGTGGGGGATCGGTCAATTAATGTGCAATTTTATGAAAAAAAAATATTAAAATTAAAAGTATGAAAATTTTGTAAAAAAATAATGTTTTATTTAGTGGTGGTGAGTGAGGTAATGAAAAAAATAAATAATAGATAATAAGTAGAAAATTCAATCATAATAATTTGATAACAAGAACTTGCTCAAAATTCTTAATTTGAATTTGAACTTTTTACTAATCATTCTTTTGACTGTTACATCTTCCATATTACTTTATGAAATTAATTTCTTAGTGACATCTAAAAAATCAATATGTGTTGATCAATATAGTGCAGTCATAAATAAAAAAACTAATTAATAATGAAAATACAATGAATTTATTAATTAAATATATCTTGTCTTGACTCTTATCAACTACGTTATTATATGAAATGAAATAAAATTCATGTTGATTAATTGATTCATTTTTACATTCCCATAATTTTGTTTCATCCTTAAAATTCACAGAATAGTTATTTTGAGAACAACAATATCTTTTTGTGTCTTTCCAACCATAAACTTTATTTCATATTGATGAATGTGGGGACATCCATAATGGGTGACCCACATCATTATGATTTAAAATTTTGAATTTGAATTTAAAGGAAACAAATAAGTTATTTTTTTATAAATTATAATAAAGTAGGTGAAAGAAATAACTAACTACAAAACAAAAAGGGAGATAACCACTCACAAGAAAAAAAAAGAGAACACATTAAAACACATTTAGAAAATTTTTTACAAAAAGAAAATCTTCCCTCTTGAAGTGTTTTTTTTTTTTTTAATGAAAGTTGTCGTGGATAGAAAGTAAGACTTCCTAGTGATTCTTAGCTACCGTGTAGAATACAACATCAAATCAAGGTTAAAGAATAAGTATGTATTTTTTTGCAATTATTTTAATTCATAATTTTTCTTACAATAGTATTAGAGTTAGGCTGATTTGGTGTTTGTGATTCCTTACATGTATTAAATGCAACTGAATGCAAGGCATGTATTATATGAGATGTACTGTACATATTTGTTGTTTACTATATATGATTGGTAATATTTGGTTAAAAGCATACTTCTTATTTTTGCTTTTATGGTATGGAATATAATCATTGGATGTAAAATTATTTTTTTTGTTCTGCTATTCTGCTGTTCCAAAAAATAAATGTTAGAGACAAATTCTATATTGATAAAAACATATAAAACATCCATAAAATACTCCTAAACGATAAAAACTAGCAAGAACACCAAAAGGACTCCATAATGCCCATAGCCATAAAATAATGGGTCCCTTGGATAATGAATTTTTTTAGGCTATAAAATTAATCTAGAATTATAGAGTATAAAATTATAAGAAAATTAGTTTTTGAATCACCCAAAACAGAGCCCTGGATTAAAAGTTATGGTTGAAAAATATTTCGGGTTGTATAAATCCAACTAAGTCTACAAACTGGGTCAGGTCAACTCGATTAACCCATCTGGACGTTAGAGATGACCTAAATGATAGGTCGTTTTGGCCCTACGGTAAACGACATGTGATTTTAGGTTAAGGCCATTTGAACCAGAACAAAAATGACATGTCGTTTTACGCATGGCAAAAATGACATGTCATCTTCACCTAAATAGAATAAAAATCTCCTCACTTTTGGGAAAAGTGTGTGTAGGCCACCCCCTTATTCAAATGCTATGTATCATATACCAATGAAAAGAGGAGAGAGAGTTCTCCCCAAATGGTTAGTTTCGGTAACCGAAAAAGCCCCGTATGGTGGCGCGTGGATGTCACGCGCTGATAGTGAAAGTGGGAAAATTCTTATTTTTCATTTTTTCTAGATTTTTTCATGCCAAATCATTATAGTGACACATGTGGGTGCATGCAATGTCTTTTTGAGGCAAAGTTTGATTTAAAAAATCTCTAAATTCGAGATCTATACATTAGTACATAATTTATATATTTTTAGAATTTTTTGTGACACTATTTTTATTTAAAAACTGACAAAAAATGACATATTTTAATTATACTTTATCTATTTTTGGTAAATAGATATGGAACAATGGTTCATGGAGGAATATCCGAATATGATCCATATGACTTTATGGAGAGTGTAGGAGAAGGCCATAAAGAGTCAGATTAGTATAGATACCCCCAAAAGACCTTAAAGAAATGATGCATTTATTATATTAAAGAAATGCATGTACAATGTATTCTATGGAAGCCTTCCTATACGAAGTCAAAGCCCTAAAAGCAAACCTCAGCCATAGAGGAAAAAGTGTTTCCTAATCATTTTTAGGTTTGTACCCTGCTGAAAGAAATTTCAGATGATAATTTCTAGACACCAATTAAAAAGACATTATAGCAATGCAAAGATTATAAACTAGAAATCATCAAATAAATTGACCTTGAAAAATGTATGGAAGAACTGAGGCTACAGGAAGTTTGCTATGTCAAAGCAAATTAGAGTAAAACAATCCTATTGTCATAATTTTCAAACATGAAGAGTGCAAGTTATTTTGGGCACAACACTCTAGAGAAGGGAATACACTTGAAAGGTCCAATCAAAGCCATGAATATACATAAATTTCGACTAGTTCACTCCATAAATCTACTAAAATTATTCAATACTTTCGAAAAGATGAAGACTTTGACTTCAGAATAGGAAATTAGGATAGAAACATTAGCTATTAAATTTATAGACTTTTCATATGTCCTTCTATTTTTATTTGTTGAAACTGCTTTCTAAACTTGATATGAGTTGTTGAACTTATTTATTACTTGATGAATGTTTAATCTTTTTATCTCATGTACATTTATCTTATGGAATCCTACATTTGAGTGGGAGCTCTTAGATTGTGATTTTTTTAAAGTGATATAACATATGATATTTACACGAGAACAATCTCGATAGGAAATAATAATAGTACTTAGGGTTTAGGGTTTCGGGGTATGACAAATGTAAACTCCTGATCATGAACTAAGTAGTGTGATTATTGTTCTATGCGAGAACTATACAAATAAATGACACTGTATACTCATAGGAAATGTTCATATATTATGTTTTAGTAAAATGGCTAACAAGAATATAATTGTCGAACTGAACAAAGGTGACAAACTAACTAGGGATAACTAAGATATATGGCATCGAAAAATATCTTATATCTTAGAAGAGCAAGATATTCTTAAAGCCTTGAACCATGTCATGATGGAACTAGAACATGGGACATAACCTAGCATAGAAGAGATACTGAGGCATATACTATTTGGAAGAAAAAAAACAATATCACTTACATTACACTTTTAAATGCAATAGTAGATGACCTTATGTGTGAGTATGAGAATTACCTAATAGCCTAGAATATGTGGATTGCCCTAAAAGAGAAATTTGGGGGTATTTCTACTACCAAACTGAGGAGACTTACAATTAAATTTAAAACTTATAACTTAACTATATGTCGATAAAATAATATTTACATGAAATATAAAATATGATTTGTGAGTTAAAAGCTATAGGACATGCATTTTTTGATGAGCAGCAAGTACAAGCTATAATTAGGTCACTTCCTGCAAGTCGGGAATACATGAAGGTTAGCCTAACTTATAATAAAAGTATTGTTACTTTCGATAATGTGGCGAGACATCTGGAACTCGAGGATGAACATTTGGAGGCTTATAGGTCCTTTGGACATGCATGTATAGCGGAGGAAGCAAGACCCTCAAATTCCAAACCTAAATTCAAGAAAAGTAAAGAGTTTCAGAAGAGAAAACCTAAGCCCAATTTTAAAGGTAAGAAAACCTTTAGAAAGAAGAAGGGAAAGTGTCATACAAAGAACTTTGATCTCAAGAAAATCAAATGTTATGCCTACCAGAAAATAGGGCCATTTTGCTCGAGATTGCACTTAGCAAAATGAATAGCACAAGGTATTATTGGACACTAAACTTACACATTTTTCATATATGTTTCTAGTACTATTTTTATAACAGAATCTCATCCTTTATGAATTTTAAACTCAGGTGCCACAAACCATATGAGCAAGGATCGAGAATCGTACATAGAATACCATCAATTATTAAGTCAAGGTAGATGGCTTTACGTTGGAAACAATACAAGGATTGTGGTCAAGGGCATTAGCACATGCAAATTAGATTTGCATGGTGGAAGAATCTTAATCCTACATGATATACTTTATGTACCTGACATTTAACGAAATTTAGCATCTATTTGTTCCTTACTTCCATTTGGCTTTTCAATTAATTTTCATGACAATGTTGCTAACATTTTTAAGGATAATGTACTTTATGATTTTAACTTTATTTTTTATGAATTTTTCATTTTGGATGTTATTTAAAATGTTGCTTATGATTTCTTTGCTATTTCTACATTCAATTTAAATATTGATATGGACATTTGGCATACTAAACTAGGACATATAAATTAAAATAGAATGATTAAACTAGCAAAAGAAGGATTACTAAGTTTAATTTTAAAATTGGAGATATTCTTATGTGAATATTATCTAGCTGGTAAAGTAACCAGAAAATTATTTAGAAAAGGGATTAGGGTAGAAATTCTATTACAATTAATTCACTCTGATATATGTGGTGTTTTGAGTGTGAGGGCAAGACATAAAGCTTGTATTTCATCACTTTCATTGATGATGACTCATGATATGATCATATCTATTTGATTTCACATAAGTTAGAAGCATTAAAATGCTTCAGACATTATTTAAATGTAGTTGAAATCCAAATGGATAAGAAGGTTAAAGCACTTAGAACTAATGATGGATGTGAATATTTATTTGAATAATTTAAAGAGCTCTTTGAAGAAAAAGGGATAATAAGATAATTAACAATCCTTAACACTTCACAACAAAATAGAGTAGCTGAAAGAAGAAACATAACAATTCTAGACATGGTTAGGTTAATGATGGTATAGGCTAATATACCATTTTCATATTAGGAAGATGTTACATTGACAGCCACTTTCATACTTAATTGTGTGCCCTTAAAGTTTGTTACATCCACACCCTATGAACTATGGATAAAATGCAAACCTGATTTGAGCATTCTCAAGCCATAGGGGTTTGCTGCATATGTCCATGATACTTCCTATTGATATGAAAAATTAGGTCCAAAAAGGAAGAAATGTATCTTTATAAGATATTTGGAACTATCCAAGGGATATGTTTTCATTGGTGAAAATGAGTATGGAACAATGACGAAACTTGAATCAAGGGATGCCACATTTTTAGAAAGTAAGTTTTCTAGTAGGAAAGAAATTGATCGCACTGTATCCTTTTATGAGCTACAAGATCAAGTGGATAATATTGAATCTTATCCATTTTATTTGAGTAAGAGCTCTCAAAAAGTACTTGCTAAATCGAGTGGGAAATTTGAAAGAGTAAATGAGAGCTCTATATTTAGGGATGATATAATACAAGGAACCTTACTACGGAAGAGTAAAAAAGGAAGTGTACCTAAAAGATACTTTTCAATTGAAGGATCAGCTCTTATAATTACTCCTTAAGATAAAAAAGAGTCAAGAATAGTTTAAGAGGCTCTAACTTGCCTTACTAAGGAACATTGGAAGAAAGCGATGGAGGAAGAAATAGACTTAATGAAAACTAAGTTTAGGAGCTAGTTGACCTATCATCTAGCCAAAAGGCAATTAGGAACAACTAGGTTCTTAAAATTAAAAGAAAGGTAGATGGATTAATTAAAAAGTATAAGGCTCAACTAGTTGCAAAGAGGTATATACAACAGGAAGGAATAGATTATGAGGACACATTTTCACCTATTATACTTTTAAATTCAATAAGATTGCTCCTAACCATAATAGTAAATCTAAACTTAAAATTACATCAAATAAATGTAAAAATTACTTTTCTCAATGGAGAACTAGATAAAGAAATCTACATGGAACAATTAATAGGTTTCATACAAAAGGGAGAGAAAAAGAAAGTTTGTAAACTTTAAAAGTTCATTTATGGACTCAAATAGTCATCTAGATAATGATGTTTGAAGTTTCATCAAGCTATAACCTTATATGACTTCCGAATGATTGAGGAAGACCATTATGTTTATATCAAGTGGCATGAAGGTAATCTTGTGATATTATCTCTTTATGTGGATGATATACTATTGGCTGGGAATAATTTGAATTCGATTATGGCTATTAAGGAATAACTATCCTCGAATTTTAAGATAAAAGACATGGGTGAAATAGATTATATTCTTAGAGTCAAAATCTTTAAGGATCACTCCAAAAAACTTATTTTTTTTCTTAAAAAATTATATATGGAGAATCCTTGAGAAATTCAATATAAAAGATTACAAACCCATGGATTCCTCTATAAATAAGACTAAACTATTGAGTCAAGAAATGTGCCTTCAAAATGAATTTGAGAAGAAATCAATGAAAAGAATCCCTTATTCTAGTACAGTTGGTAGTATGATATACGCATTAATATGTATTAGATTGAATATTTGTCATATAATCAGATTAGTAAGTAGATATCAATCAAACCTTGGACAAAAATATTAGAAAGTTATCAAGAGAATATTGAGATATTTGAAAGGCATGGTTGATTACGCACTATGCTATCAAGGAAATGATTTGTGCTTTGTTAGATATTCAGATGCAAATTAGGTAGAAGACCTGGATGAGCAAAAATCCACATTAGGATACTCATTCTTGCTAAACAATGGTATCATATCATGATATAGCAAGAAGCAGACATGCATTGTATTATTAATAATGGAAATAGAGTTTGTGGCATGTTTTGCAATAGTACAAGAGGGTATATGATTGAAAAGATTTATAAAATATTTGAGGATTTATGGTGAAAATTCAAACCCCATCCTGATATACTGTAACAATCAGGCAGCCATTACCCATACAAAAGATCCAAATTACCCTAGCAAAACTAAACATATTTATACAAAGTACCATTTTATGAGAAAAGCTATAGCATGGAAAAAGGTTACCATTCAACACATTCTTACACAAAAGATGATAATAGATCAGTTTTACTAAGTCGATACCTAGATATATGTATATTGAACATGTAAAATCTCTTGGTATGTATAGAATATAATCAAACAGTTTCCTAATTGAAATGAATAAAGTATATTTTCATTCAATTGTAAATGTCATAATTGCTAGAAATCGCGCATCATGCATGCACAGCGGAATAAAATTTTACACGATTTCCACTAAGGATCCATGCGAATTTAGAATGCCATAGATTAGGGATTAGGGTTTATACCTTTCGGCCAAAAATCTTCTAGTCCGCTACACAGCAAATCCGATCTGCTTCCAAATCACGAACCGAAATAGGAACTCGAAGATCAGATCACCAGTACAACGTTTATGTGGCTGCACCTCTGTGGTATCCACACGAACTCGTGAATCACCGATGAATGTCCACTATACACACCGATTGGAATTGATCTCCTTACACCTCGTAGTGCTAGCTATGCCTCTTCAGGGGTTTTTGGTCAAGGAGAGGTGCTAGGAATTTTCTATGCCTTTTTGGGGTGCGTGAATAATGAATAGTAATCCTATTATTACCCAATAAGCCTATTTAAATAGGTGCATAGAAAAACCTAACCTATTTGGGCTTTATTCCATGTATAATTATAGGCTTACTATTGGGCCTTATAATTATAACATGAATTCCCAAATATTAAGCCCAAACAATTTGGTTCATTAATTCTAAATTCACTAGGCTCTAAGTGTGCGACCCTACAGGCTCTCATTACGTTGGCAATGACCATTAATCATATTAATGATCATAAATAATGATTGGTGTCGAGCAACACATCATTGTTACCCAAGTAATGAGAAAGTTGGTGATTTGACTAAACTTTTACACGTGATCATCACTTATGTCCTTTTGTCCTATACATCTAGATTGAACACGAGACATGGACTGTGTCATTCTCGTATAGCCCAATCTTAAGGTTTCTTGATTCCTAAGTAAGCTGACTGAAACAAATGTAATCGACATCTCATGTCAATTCATCTGAGCATGGCCATGCATTTTCTCAGCTTTACTTAATCAAGGGGCCCATAGATGTTACTCCTATTATATAGGAGGGACAAATCCTATCTTGATCATACAAACCCTTCCGCATGATACGTGACATATCCAATATCTACCCTTACATTCACTTAACCATTAGTGACATAGAATAGTATCAAAATATGAAACTCACATGTAGGGAACCTTAGTGATCTCAGGTCAAAGGACCATATTAATAATGATCACTAAGAACCACTTATGACACTCATATAACGATCCATGTAGTGTTCTTAATATGGGTCGGTCCAGTATACAAGTTCTCTAACTTGTACTCATGTGTAAACTTAATATCTCATATAAGTCTTCACACATGCTAGTCTTAACATATCAAAGCAACCTAATCCACAATGATATATGACTAGGGATATTTAAGAATACAATTATTCTAAGGTTATTATTATAATTAAATATGTTACGCAGATAATATATATAAATATAATAATTGGAATTGCCATTAAAATAACATGATTCAAAATTACAATCATCAATATGATTGATTTTAGGGCATATACACTAACAATCTCCCACTTGCACTAAAGCCAATCATCCATGTATCTAATACCTATGGATCTCATATGACTATCATGCTTTTGCTGCATTAGGGCTTTTGTCAGTGGATCCGCGATATTATCGTCAGTTGGTATTTTGCATATCCTGACATCATTTCTGTCAACAATATCTCTTATGAGATGATAGCGCCGGAGTATATGTTTATATTTCTGGTGAGATCTAGGTTCCTTGGCTTGTGCAATGGCTCCATTATTGTCACAATAGAGCTCTACTAGGTCAACAATGCTAGGAATAACTCCAAGTTCATTGACGAACTTCTTAATCCAAACACCCTCTTTTACGACATCTGATGCTACAATGTATTCAGCTTTTGTTGTAGAATCAGCCACTGTCCCTTGCTTTGAACTCTTCCAGGTCACAGCGCTACCATTAAGGCAAAATACATAACCTGACTGCGACCTGAAGTCATCTTTATCGGTTTGAAAGCTAGCATCAGTGTAACCATTTACAATGAGCTCTTCCTCAATAATATGTGTATGAGTAGACAAATGTTTAGTATGTTATATAGGTTAATAAGGTTAGTTCTCTCACATGAACAATTGTCTCTGACACTCATGAAAAGTGGATAGAGATGAGACATGTGTTCATCAACATAATGATGAGAAATATTATGTTTTGGTAGAGAAGTAACACAATAAAATATATCTCCTTCAACAAGGTAAAATTAAGATGAGATTTGAGATACAAATATAGATCGACTTGTGGATTCTTCCACTTTCCATAATACCTATGGCCAAACAATGAATTCTACAAATATTGATGTTAAAAAGAGTCGAAATGATGTGAAAAAATTCAAGTTAAGTATTATATGTACCTAAACTAAAGTCTGTATGGTGTTACTAATAAAATTGATATATGCCTTTATGTTATAAGGGAAACACCATAGCATATGATTTATACCACATGTGCAAAAGAACCACAAATGGGAAGCAAGTGAAAGATCTCTAGTTCATTACTGTATGAGTCCTAGAAAATAAAATCCTTTTTATGGATACCATTTGACTTTGACAATATCATAGAGAAATGATACAGTATTCACTACCTTAGTATGCATCCTATGATCATGATATATACGGTCAAAAAGGTAAAATGCTAGGAAAGTAGTTACTTCAAATCAAAGTGATATATAGGTAAAAGGAAGATTCTTAATATATACATAATTATGCTGTGTCTAGGACATGTCCATTATGAAGTTAATTTTAGTAACATTATAAGCATAGATGCTACACATATGTGAATGGCAATCTGAGCTTGCAATAAAGCTCGCAAGGGATTAGATTTGTAAATGAAAAGCATATATGAGAAAATCTAGGGCATTCGAGACATAATATAAATAAGTAGAAGATAGGATTGTTTTGTACTGATTTTTTATAAGAATTTCTAGTACAAGAACACTCAAGATGACGTCATGCCCATACAGTTAGAACAATACACCGACTATGAAAATCTAAAGAGAGATGAAGGTCATATAATGGGGCTTATTCCATTATATGTGAGTGGGAGATAATGAATGTTGGGACACTTATAATAGGTGACCTACATCATCATGATTTAAAATTTTGAATTTAAATTTAAAGGAAACAAATTAATTATTTTTTATAACTGATAATAGAGTGAATGAAAGAGATAACTACCTATAAAATAAAAAAAGAGATAACCACCCACAAGGAAAGAGAGTAAATACATCAGAACACATTTAGAAAATTTTTTATAAAGAGAAAACCTTTTCTCTTGAAGTGGTTTTATTTTTTTTGTGAAAGTTGTCGTGAACAGAAAATAAGAGTTTTTAGTGATTCTTGGCTACCGTGTGAGAATACAACATCAAATCAAGGGTCAAAGAATAAGTATGTATTTTTTTTCTACAATTATTTTAATTCATAAATTTTTCTTACATATATAAACAATTTCCTCGATATCTTCTTAAATATGTTAACATGAATCTTGAAAATAGAAGAATGAATCTTTCATAAAAAAAAGGAATAATATATCGCATAGGAGAAAAAATAGCGTAATTGAAAATTTATATTAATTAATTTTTATGGAAAGAATCATGAATAGATTTTGCAAATATATAATTTTTAAAAATTAAAACATCATATTAATTCACATTGATAAGAATAACTATAATAGTTTGAAATTTTCTTCTGAAATAAATCATGAATGGATTCCCACATTTTAAGAAAAACTAAAAAATTTGAATTAATTGAAACTTGATGGAATATATTTATTTAATGTTTTAACAAAATCAAAATGATGCTGGAAATTACTAACTTTATGGAATATATTTATTTAATTGAAAATAAAATATAATAAGGAATTAATTAAAAAGATATTATGTTTATTCTCTAACTAATAATGATTTGATCCAATTGAAATATTATGAATTGTGATGATTTAATATTAATTATTATGAAAGGAAATTTGAAAGTGAGTGATAAAAAGCTAGAGAGTGAAATATAAACAATATAAGAATCAACATTAGAATGAGTGCATTTCACTTACTCTATAAACAAATATCATAGACTTCAATGCATTTCATTTGCTTTATAAACAAAAATCATAGACTTTTGTTATTTTATACTATAGTATAAATAATATGAAAAGGAATATAAAAAATATTTTTATCAATTTTAAAAAAATTATAAAATTATAATATTATGGTAATATTGTAGAAAATAATATTTTATTTTATTCACTGTGATCAAGTTAATGTGAAATAAATAATTAATAATGAGTGAAATTCAATTATAATATTTCCATGGTAAGAACTTACTCTAAATTCTTAGTTTAAATGTCAACTTTTTTACTAATCTTTCCTCCAATAGGTACATCTTCTAGACCACCATATGAAACTAATTTTTCAATAACATCTAAAAAATCAATATGTTAGAACGTAATGTAGTCATAAACTAAAAACTAACTAATAGTGAAAATATAAAGAATGTACTAATGAAATATATCTCATCTTGACTCTCATCAATTATCGATCAATTAATCCATCTTCATATTTTAATATTTCTATTTTAACACTACAACCCGTAGAAAACTCATTTAAGGAACAATGATAATTCTTTGGACCTTTTCAACTAGAATCTTCAATATCATATGAATAGCTTCCTCTTGAAGATGTTTTTTAAATTTTTCATTGTGAACTCTAAAAATAGAAGAAAAATATTATTTTTTTGAAATATAGAAACAATATTTCACATAAGAGATAAGATATTGTATTAGAAAATATATATTAAATTTTTTTCAAAGATATAAAAACTTATTTGTCTAGAAAGACATGTTAAAATTTTTCATAAAGTGAACTGTTATTAATTAGTAAATTTTAATTTAATAAAAATTGACTAATTAAAGTTTAACCTAATTGTGAGATATATATGAAGTTTATTTTAAAATTGTGATTTTAAATATATGGATTTAGCATATCTATATAGGTTAGTGTGATTGGCAGTTGTGTAGGTTAAAAGCTCAGTAAATCTTTTATAGGAAGGATCACAAGGGTTTTATAAATAAAGATTATAGTTAGATCCCTCTTTACTTCTAACATATATGGTTTCTACTCATTGAAAGCCACTACCAAGAAGAAAAGCAAAAAGGAAGATCTCGTTAAGATGAATTCATTAGTTTCTGTTGAATTCAAATATAACTATAGATTTATCAGGTAAATAAAAATAAATTTTACATTTAAGTATTCTAATTATCATATATGAGATCTTAAAAATTGAAAATTCTTACATTTGATATTTGAGCTTACATATATAATACTAGAACCCAAAATAATTAATTATATTGCATATTATTTTGATTGAGGGTTTATGATAAAATTATATATATACATGATTCTTAAAATAAAATTATATAATCAATTTATAATGTTTATTTTATAATTCTTTAATACATTCTCATGAATTTTTCATTAGAAAAATTATTGATTAGTTTTCTGTCAGTAACAATATGAAATTGATCTTTGAATTTGATAAGTTATATCATGTATTGTGCTTTTCATAAAGCATGAAAGATTTAATGAAATTATAGAATATTTTTTAATAATTTTAATGATGAATGTTTCTATGTATATATTAGGATTGTTGAATTAGAAATCCTAATTTCTTATTATTTTTTATTTTATTCCATGCTTCCATGTTTAATGTTGTTAGTTTAAGGATTTGAATGGCGTGGTGTTTGTGCCTGTTTGTGCCGATCTTCAACCCACAACTTGGTGGTTTAAAGATCAACCACTTTGTCATGGAGAATTGGCTTATTCCATCTAGTTACAAGAACCAAAAAAAGTTATTTTATTTATAAAGAAAGAACCTTTTTTTCTTTTAAATTTAAGCATGAACCTACTTGCCTAGCGTATATTATGTTAATGTTACATTGACTGACCTGATATAAAGTGATATAAAGCAGGTTGGCCAAATGATGTTAGTTTAAAAAAAAAAAAGGCGATGTCTTAGCATAAGTTATAAACCTATATATCCAGTGGACATAGTGTGAAATGCTTTATATAATAATTATATTTAATATTTCACACATTTAAAGTGTGGAACACTTTAAAAATATTTATTATTGATTCTATTTTAAATTAATTAAATATTGTTTATAAAATTATGAAATCTTCTATATATATAGTGATATGCTTGTAATCCATGGATGATGTTCACTCTTCTTAAATATTTTTTATTTAAATTCTTTTATTTTAAGGAGTGAACATAATTAGATATTATAATTATGTTAATTTTTAATTTTATTTAACACTTTGTTATGCAGCACTATTTGAGGGTTCATTGAGATGTATTAAGTTTTGACATTACATCAAAAGTGGCTCATTGCATACATATGGTTAAGTATGTAAATTAAAATATTAAATAATTTATTTTTTCAATTTTAAAAAAATTTCATTAGTAGCTATAAGTGTTTGGCTACCAAAGTTCACTTATAGTGATTAGTGAAATATTTTCTTATTAAAAAATTACGGGATAATACTAGAATTATCTTGTATAATCATTTGCCTAAAAGAGGTTATTATATAAAATAATTTTGGTATGGAGCATAAGGTATCATGATTAGAAATATATCAATTTAGAAAGCCTATTTACTCAAAGGGAATAGATTTTTGAAAATTAAATATTTTCATATTAGCATTAAAAGGAAAGTACTTACTAACATATCATATTCTTTATAGAGAGAATATAATGATACACCTAGACTCTCTAATTATTGTAGCATGTTAAGAATTATTGCTATTTATATATTTTTTTAAATTATCCATCAATTAATTCTTGCATTTTTATCTTGAATAGTGACTTTTTTTGTAAATGGTAATTAAGCTACCATTAAGATCCTAAATGGATCCAACTATAAGAAATGGGATGAAGACTTGAATTTTGCCTTAGTTATGAGTAACATTGACATAGCCTTACATATTGATCTACTTGTAGCCATCACTGCTTAAAGTAATGCTAAACAAAAGGAGTTATTTGCTAAATGGGATAGAGCAAATTGTATGTGCTTACATGCCATTAAGAGATTTGTCTTTAAGCATCTTATGAGGGGGTTAGACGAGATTGAGAATGCTAAAAAACTCTTTGATTTTGTTAGTCAAATATACTAAAAATCTAGCAAATTTGAGGCTGGGAACTTTATGAGCGAGCGAACGAGTATGAGGTATAATTTTGTTGGAAATGTTAGAGACTTCATCATAAAAATGGTTCACATTAAAAATAAATTAACTTCCATGAAATCACCCTACTTAACAAATTCATTGTTCCTTATGCCATTAATTTTCTTCTTCATAAATTCACCCAAATTAAAATTACCTATAACATCATGAATAAAGTTTAGAGTATTAATAATCTTATATCCAAATGTGGTTCTGAGAAAAAAAAACTTAAAAGAGAGAAAAATGAGGGTGCTTTACTATTAACTATAAACTTGGTTACCAGAAAATTTCCAATAAGCCTAGGAAGTTTAGGTCAAAAGCTTCTAATAAGTTTTAGGGGAATAAAAGACAAGGTAGTAGTTAGACGAAAATGGTAAGTGGTCCTAAAGCTATCATTAAGAAAGATGGTAAATATTTTTTTCTATAAAAAGAAAGGTCATAAGAAATTTAAGTACTAGAAATACAAATCTTGGTTAGAGAAAAATGATAAGTAAGAGGGTAAACCATTGGCTTTCATTTGTTTTGAATCCTATTTTATTAGTGCCCCAATAAACTCATGGTGGCTTGATAGTGGTGCGACTGTTCATATTACTATTACTTTGTAGGGCTTTAAAAGCAAATGGAAGCCAAGTGAGAAAAAGGCTAATCATAGAAAGAATGCTAAAGCAGAAGTCAGTTTGATAGGGATAATAGGTTTAAATTTAGGGTTTAGTTTTGAACTTATTTTAGAAAATGTTTTCTATGTACCCTCATTTAGGAGAAATTTAGTTTCAATTTTTGTTTTGGATAAACATGGTTATCATTTTATTATTAAAATTAAAAATGTTGATTTGTGTTTAAATTTCAAAGTTGTTAATGAATTTAAGTTGATTGATAAATTATATAGATGATGCTTGGTCTAAAATAATAAATATAGCAGTATGAATGTTGAAAACATAGTGTCTAAGAAAACTTTAGTAATGAAAAGTCTTCCTTGTTAGAGCATAAAAGGTTAGGTCACATCTTAAATAAGAGAATTGATAAATTGATAAAATATAGTTCTTTACCTTCTCATAATTTTGAAAACTTGAATACATGTGTTGATTGTATAAGAGGTAAACTAACCAAGATTAAAAGCAAATGGGTAACTTGAAGTTTTAACTTTTTAGAAATTATACATATTGATGATATTAGTGGACCACTTACCCTTATTCTATGTGATAATAAATATTTTGTTATTTCTCTTATTGTGGTTATCTCTACCTAATTAAAGAGAAGTTTAATGCTTTTAAAAAATTTAAAATTTTTAAAATGAAGGTAGAGAAATAATTAGGAAAAGTAATCAAAATTGTTAGGTTTAGTCGAGATGGTGAGTACTATGGTAGACATGTTATACCTAGATAACATATGGGACCATTTGCTAAATACTTATAAGAAAATGGAAAAATTGCTCAATATATTATACCTGGTAGTCCTGAAAAAAATGTTGTGGTTGAAAAGTAAAATCGCACTCTTAAGGATATGATAAGGAGCATGATGAGTAGAACCAATCTTCCTGACTCTTTAAGTTAAAGCCATGAAATATTCATTTTATATATTGAATAGAATACCTAGCAAATTTACACCATTTGGACCAATAGGAAACCTAACTTGAACCACTTTTGAGTTTGGAGATATTCTACAGAAGTCAGAATTTATAATTTTTTTGAAAGGAAAACTGAATCTCGATCTACTCATTGCTAATTTATAAGGTACCCAAACTATTTTCCAAAAGGTACAAATCTATTATCTTGAATGTGGAGCTAAAATTATGGAGTCATAGGTGGTAAAATTTTTGGAATGGGATACTGCAGATATAGACATCATAGGAATTGTCAATAACAGTAAGCTCGCAAGATATGTTATTTTCCCTTTGCCAAATCTATAAAATCTTACAGTACTAGTAAATATTGAAGGAGAAGATAATGTGCGATAGAATATAAATCCTCTTCCTTTTGACTATCCTCCTAATCTAATTCTTGATCTTGCTAATGTAACTTAAGCTTAAGAGAATGAAGTTAAGGTGCCTTAGAGAAGATCTACCAGACAAAGAAAATTTGTAATCTCTAGTGATTACTTAGTTTTTCTTGGAGAGAGTGACTATGATATTAGTTATGTGGTTGATCTTGTAACTTTTAAAAATGTAATAACTAGTCCATAATCTAATATATGGATAGATGCAATGAAAGATAAAATGAATTTTATGACTTGCAATGGTGTTTGGGAACTTGTTAAGCTTCCAAAGGATGTAAACCTATTGATTGTAAATGGGTGTATGAAACTAAGAAAAACTCTAAGGAAAATATTGACAAGCTTAAAGCTAAATTAGTGGCAAAGGGACTTACTAAGAAAGAATGAGTAAATTATAATGAGACCTTTTCACCAGTGTCATTTAAAGATTCTTTTAGAATTATCATGACCTTCGTAGAACATTATAACCTAAAGCTTTATCAAATGGATGTGAAAACACCTTTTTTGAAAAAGAATCTGAGAGAAAAAGTTTATATGGTGCAACTAAAAGGTTTTCAAGAACATTGAAAAGAATACTTAGTGTATCGACTGAAAAAGTCCATTTAAAAGCTTAAACAAGCTTCTAGGAAATGATATATTAAATTTGATAAGGTCATCACTTCCATAGCTTTTAAGGAAAATAAAGTTAATTAGTGTATATGCCTTAAGATCAATAGGAGTAAGTACATTTTTCTTATCCTTTATATGGATGATATTCTATTAGCTAGTAATGATAATACTTTGCTACATGAGACTAAATAATCATCGTCCAAGACTTTTGACATGAAAGATCTTGGAAATGTTTCTTTTTTTCTTAGGATAGAGGTTCACAAAGATTGATTTAGATGTTTATTAGGACTTTTACAAAGGTCTTACATTGATCATGTACTTACTAGATTTAACATGCAAAAATGTAAGGTTAGGGATGCACCTATTATAAAAGGTGATAAAATTAACCTTATTTAATGCCCCAAGAATGATTTGGAAAGAGAATCAATGAAAAAAATATTTTATTCTAGTACAATAAGGAGTCTCAAGTATGCATAGGTTTGCACTAGGCCAAACATTGTATTTACAATGAGAATTCTTTATAGGTATCTTTCTAACCTTGGTAAAGATCATTAGGTTGCTATCAAGAAAGTGTTAAGGTACTTACAAAAGATAAAAGACTATATGTTGGTTTAAGAAAAGTTAGCAATCTTGAGATTATTGGATACATAGATTTTGACTTTATTAGCTATTAGGATGATATAAAATCCATCTTAAAATACATTTTCATGTTAGCTGGAAGAGTTATATCTTGGAAGAGTGTGAAACAAACATTCTTAGCTTCTTCTACTATACAGGCTAAGTTTGTTACATGTTATGGAATAGTTACGCAAGTTATTTAGCTGAGAATCTTATCTCTAGTCTTTGCATTATTGATTCTATTTCTAATCCATTAAGGATTTATTGTGATAATAAATCTACTGTGTTGTTTTCTAAAAACAACAAAAATTACATGTAGGTCTAAGCATTTGGAAATAAAGTATCTTAAGGTTAGAGATTTTGTGAAAAATGGTGATATTACTGTAGAGCATATTAATATAAACGATATGATTGCTAATCCTCTGATTAAAGGATTAAGACTTATAATCTTTAGCAAACATGTTGAGAGCATAGGTATTTTAGAGTTTTTTTATGTATTCAATTAGTAGAAGCATATTTCTTGTATTTAATACTTTCATATTACAATTTTTTATGTTAAACCTTCTTTTCTATGAGATATTTAATTTCATTAATGATAATCATAAAGTGACTATTCTATGCTATTATATAATTTTACTTGTACATGTACTTATAGGTATTGAAATTTTATTTCTTAAGATTAGTGTTTATCTTAAGTATGACTTTGACATCAAGAAAGTATATCTTATAGAATAACACTAGTGAATGATCTTAAGAATATAGATGAAGCTTACATATAGCATATGGATTTCTCATCAAGTTTAAAGAAATTATGGAAGAATGATAATGAAAATAGCACATTTGATCCCATTTAGTGCTATTTTTACTACACAGCCATACTAAAATCTATTATCGATAAAGTTAGTAGTACTTGTAACCATGGGTTGGTCTTATGTTAATAAGGGGCATAAAGGCTATTATGATTTAGTATTTATTGGCTATATTAAATAGGATTATTATGATGTTGTCTCAAAGGGCTAATTTTTTTTAAATATGGCCATATAAAAATTTTTAATCAATCAATTTAGAGTCTTATTTTTAAAATGTATTTTGTTAAAACTTATATAAAACCTAATTAATATTTTTTAAGTGAGAGAATGTTAAAATTTTTTCATAAAGTGAGTTGCTATCAATTAATAATTTTTAATTTAATAAAAATTGATTAATTAAAATTTAACCTAATTGTGAGACATGCATGAAACTATTTTAAAATTATAATCTTAAAGATATAAACTTAGCATATCTATATAGGTTACTGTGGTTTGATAGTTTTGTAGGCCAAAGACCTAGTAAACTTTTTATGAGGAAGATTATTAGAATTTTATAAATAAAGATTATGGTTACATCCCTTCTTCACTTCTCACATATATAGTTTCTATCCATTAAGAACCGCTACCAAGAAGAAGAGCGAAGAAGAAGATCTAGTTAAGAGAAATTTATTAACTTTCGCTGTGTTCAAATATGATTGTAGATCCTCAGGTAAGTAAATACAAATTTTTATTGTTTGTTATATTCTAATTATCATACATGAGATTCTAAAAATTAAAAATTCTTACAAGACTGTCTCAATGCTCCTAGCTTGTGTTACTTTATAATATTATGACATTTACCATAGATGTATGACTCTAATTTTAGTAGATACATTATTAGTGGATAGATTAATATTGTTGATGAAATACAAATCGAATGTCTTAGCTTAAAGTTAAGGAAAATATAATTATTTTTTGAATATATTTACTAATGAAATTAACAACAAATGATTATAGGTAAGAAGTAGAAATGAAAGATGATAAAGTTTATAAAAAATGGTGATAATTATATTTACTATAATTGTTTAATAGAAAAACAAATGAAATGAAGACTTAGAATGATATGATAGTTGGGATGAAATGTTCATCAATATATGTAGGAAGAATAGTATCAAAGAATGGCACAAAACAAAAAATTAAAAAAATAAAATCAATGCATTTATCTTTATTTATTCAAATTGATTACAACATTTATAGTAATTTTAATTTTCTTACTTAAAAAAATTGTGAACAAATGTCCTAATTATAAGATTTTTATAAATCAAAACTTTTATATTAATTCAAACAAATTAATTAGTTAAAATATAAATAATAATTTGAAATTTTATAATAAACTAAATGTTAAAATATCTATAATCATTTGAAAACTATAATAAACTAAACAACACATGGTTAAAAAAATAAAAAATTTAACTTAATTCAAATTGATTATAATAATTATGATATAATAATTTAAATTGTAAATTTTATACTGAATTGGATCATGAATAAATTTCATAATTATTCATTCTAAAATAGGTTCATTTTTATTTGATCAATTATCATATTGATTTGATCGAATAAATTTTCCTTATTATAATCATAATATTTTAACAAAATTAAAATAATGTTGTGAAATACTATCTTAATTTATTAATGAAATATATTTATTTAATTAAAAAATGATATAATAAGAAATTAATAATAAGATATTATATTTATTTTTTAATTAATAATGAGTCGATTTAATTGAAATATAATAATCAGTAATTACAAATTTTTTAATATTCTGAATTGTTGTGATTTAATGTTAATTATTAAAAAAAACTGAAAATAAGTATAAAAACAAGCAAGTGTAAAACAATCACTTTAGGAATGAATATTAGAGCGAGTATATTTGACTCTCTCTATCTATATTTACTCTAATAGTAGAAATTGCAGACTTATGCTTTTATATATTGTAGTATAGATATTTTCAAATGTATTATTTTTCTAATTGGGCAATATAATGTGTTAGGATATCAATTGTTTTGGTAGAAAATCAGTTGTTTTTTTGTTGAATTGTAAAAATAATATATATGACAACGTTTATATGGAACTAATATTAGATTTTAGTACTAACTGAACACTAATTTTTTGTTTACTTTTGAGGAATTCACATGTCTTTTTATTTTAATTTTGCCTTTATCTGCCTTGGTGGAATAAAAATTTTCATCACTCATGATGTAAATAATAATTTTTCATAAATATTTGTGTATGGTCTTCCAATTCACTGCAGTTGCCTGAATCTTAACTGATTTAACTGATTGTTTGCAAGCACTATGTTTAATTTTGCAATATATGTTTGTTTTATGAAAGTATAATTTGGGTATGATGTTTAATAAATCTACGTTTCATATTTGAAAATTACTTTTATTGCTCTAAAATGCAATGAATCAAAGCTAACTTGTGAGCATTTTAAAATTTGAATTTACTTTTAGTTAATATATAGGGTCGGACTCACGAGTTAATTAAATCAATAATAAGCTAAATATATTAGCTCGTCCCATGAACAAGTGGCCTTGCACGTTTCATTCGGTCGCTTGGGAGAGGACTGCATGCTTATATACTATACATGTGTGTACGGACATATACATACGTACATATTAGAAAAATTTTATGATGTATCACTGATAAAATAATATATTAGTGCACTAGTAAATTTATGTGTACAAACACACACATACGTGCATATTAAAAAATTTTATGATGCATTACTGATATAATAGTATACTAGTGCACTATCAAATTTAACTTTAATATATTATCATGTAATATATTCTAAAAAAATTAATTTGATGTGTGATTAAATTTGATAGTATACCAATATATTACTATATCAATAGTATATTATAATCTCCTTTGCATATTTATCATTTTCTTATTTGATGACTTTCAAGATCCGGCAATTATATTAAACTTTAATTAATCTAAAATTAAATTAGGTTAAACCTCCTTTTAAAAGGTGAAGTTCTCCCAATATCTATTTTATTTATTCATAATACTCGAGTCTATGATGATACCTAACTAATAGCATATATATATCATTTTATATACATGCTGCTTACATCATATATACGCCCACGAACCAAGGAGCTACTATTTGTAAGTGAAATATTGCACAAAGTTTTGTATAAAGAGTATTATTATGTGTAATTTTCCCCACACATAATTTTGTTCTTTCTTTTATAATTCACTTATAATTTTAAATATTACAATTTATTTATGCTTTCAATCATTAATAATTTACCAATGTAAACTATCTTTTGACCAAAATTAACAAAAAAAAATTCACCTAGATTGAATGTGATCTTTACTTTCTTTTAAATTTTGATTCAATATAATCCTTACTTAAAATTAATTTATCCAAAAAATCATAAGTAGATTACTTTGATTTTAGGTGAATGTTAAGTTAAGTCAAAATTTGAAAAAATAAAAATTGCAAGCAATACATACAAATTTTTTTATTAAATTTTAGATTGAAAATAGTTTAAGTGGGTAAAATACTAAAAATTGAAAACAAAATTAGCTGAATCGTAATCCTCAAAATCATAAATAAATTAAATAAGAAAAGATAAAATCACGGATGAATCAATCATATTTTTTTATAATATTTTTGTTTGAAAACTTTAAATAATCATGTAAGGCCCCGAGATGATGAGCTCGAACGCCAAGTCATTTTTTAATGCGGTGCCAAACTGATAGTACTAAAAGTTAACAAGACAATTTGAGAAGATCTCAAGATCTAAGCTTTTTTTTTTTTTTTTTGGCCATAGATCTCAACTTAACTCTATTCGATTCATTATCAATTTTAAATAATTCTTTTTTTTTTTATAAATTCATGTATCAAGAAGTTAATCTAATTGTCAAATTGAAAAGACGAATAAATTAGGGAGAAAGTAAAACATATTTCTCCAATTTTACTATATTTCAGAAGAAGTCATTGTCATCTGCTCAAAGAAAAAGGACAATTCTATCATTTCGCCTTACGGTGATTATGTCGTGATAGAATCAAGTAGCATCATGTTAATCAAGATACATATGCTTTTATACTTAGATTCAAAACAGTGTACCGACTATAATACTCTGGAATTGCAAGTGACTCCTGTAAGCAGCCAGAACTCCAATTGCAATAGCCACTAGTTTTGAAAATTGAAATCATGTTTTTCTATCTTTGGGGAGTGGACTGGGGTTTCTTGGTAAAAGAATCAGTTAACTAATTTTCACACAGGAATATATATTTTTTAAGAAAATTTCGTTTCCCTTTTATGAACAATTTTTTTTATATCATTATATAATATGTGATTAATAAAATAATGAATTGTGCCATCAACGGTCAATTTTCACATAAAATCTTTGGGGCAAAATAATTAATGTTAAAAAAATTTTAAAAATTTTCAGATGATTACATTGATATTAATACATAACTTTAAAAATTTTGAAAAGCCGAGGTGCCTTTATATTCTTCATAAACTCCAACCTTGCATAGCATCATAGAAACAACTTCATATTTAGAATAATGAATATTATTTTGTGACACACTCTTCCCATGTAATATTGAATAAATAGAATATTTTTTACTATAATGAGATAGAATTAGTTTTATGAAAGATGTTTTGCATAAAAGAATAATAGGAAGAGGACAAGAGAAACACTCCTAATGTAAACAATTTGCAAGAAAAAAAATTGTTGCCAATGCTTGTTTGTCTCAAACAACTTTGTTAAGGAAAAATCCTCTTTATTCTTACAATTAATTTATATTGTCATACATTTTAGAATTGTATTAAATTGTGAAAATTTTGTTCATATTCTTATCTAGTAACACATTTAGTCTTCACTTAAGCAAAGAAACATCTATTTTTTGCTTTTACCCAATCAACAAAGTTCTTGAAATTCTTGTAAGATTCACCACTTGGTTTGACACTATTCATGACTTTCTCCTTGAGCTCTAAAGCCCTTGCTTTGAATTTCTCATCTTGTAGTAGTTTGTTGACCTTTTACACTATTTCTTCTTTGCTACTGATGCCATCTTCATTCTTGTCAAAGCTTAATCCCACTTTCTAAACAGCATATACATGGACTCTCATTATAGAAATGGTCACCAATGTAAGGCTAGCAAAGAAATGGGACGCCACCAACTACTCCTTCTATGGTAGAATTCCAACCACAATGACTTAAGAAGCAAATAGTTGATGGATGGCTTAGAACTTCTTGTTAAGGTGCCTAACTCACCACCTTTCCATGAGGAGAGACTCAACCTCCAAGTTCTTGCAGGAAAGCATGATTTTTTTCATTGTCTGATCTCACCATCCATAAAAATGGTCTATTGGAGTTTTTAAGGCCCAGTGCCAATTCTTGCAATTAACTATGGTCAAATATTGTTATACTGCCAAATGCAACATATATGATTGATTGAGGTGGTTGTTGATCAAGCTAGTTTAAATAAATTGAGTCTTCCTACTAGAAGTTTCTAACTAAATGTTTGGCCTGATTGGCTGCTCAAATAGGTCCAATAGGCATAATTTCTAGAGCTAAAGCAAATGCTTGCAGGCTTAACATTCATAACTTGCATTGCAAATTACCCAATCTGCATCTTTAGTATGCTTGTTGTTTTCTGCAATAAGGTTGAAAATAAATTTTTGTGTGGTAAGGTGTCCCATACTTGTTCAAGTGAAATGTGTTGTGCGTATAGGTGGCATCATTGGTGACAATTGAATAAATTGATCTTAAGTTAGAACTTTTACAAAAATAATTCAGACATATAACACTTAGTGTATTGTTTTGGAAACACTAGTTTATAATAATGGCAATGAGGTGATTTCAGGTAAACCTAACCCATACTCGCAAACCTAAACCTACTAGAAACTTGGATTTGTAATTGGGTCTACTCAAAGATCTAGACTCGATTTGCATGAAGGAAAATATAATTGTGAAATTTTCTTTTTCTAATTGAAAAGGAAAAAATATAAAATTATATTTATAGAGTATTTACCAAAGCATGTTCAATGCCCATCTTTTAATGATGCCTATCTTTTTGGCTTTGTTTGGTTAGAGAAGAAAATAGAGAAGAAAGAAAATAAGAGAGAAGTTATTTTCTTTATGGTTGTTTAGGTTGTAAGAGAAAATAGGAGAGAAAAGAAAATAGAGAAGAAATTAGTTGTGTTTGGATAGAGGAGAAAATAGGAGAGAAAAAAATTAGAGAAAGTGATTTAATCTTATTTGAATGCATATAAAATTGATAGAAAAAGTTTTATTATACCAAAATGACCTTCAAACCTTAAATATTAAATTTATTTACACTTAAAATAATTAATTAATTATAATTCCAAGCCTTCAACTTTTACAAAATTTTTACAAATTTAATTACTAAATATTAAAAAAATGTGCATAATATTAATTACATAAACTCATTGTTATGTGAAGTAGAAATATATAAACTTTTTCCTCTTTTTCTTGAACATTATCAATTTATAGTAACCCCTCCTATAAAAATTATAAATATAGTAATCATCATCCCTTACATTAAAATCCTACATTATCAGCGTTAAAACATGTTAATAAAGGTAATTAAGCAATCAATGACATAGTTACTCTTAAGAGAAATGTGATTACTCGAACAATTTTCACATGTAATATAATAGAAAATATTTAGAATCCACCAAAGCGGAACATACATGATCCAATAAAGCTGTGCGTGTTTATAGGATTAGTCCAAGAAAACTAAAATGATCCATTGGGAAATAAGTACAAATACTACAATAATTTGAATTGTAAATGGCTTCATGTTCTACAGTACACACTTTTCTAAGTAAACCCTTGTTCCATGTCACAATAGGTGGATCAAAGTACTCCTCCATAGCATTTGAAGCAATTAGGTTCTGACAGTGACCTACATCTCAACAAATTAACAAAAATATTGTTTAGATAGTAATTATATTTGCATGTATGATAATAGTTATAAACATATTGAAATACTTGAATCTTAAATTATTTTCAGCAACTACTAATAGTGGTCTAGATGCATTCCATTGATTTTTGGCTAATGTAACTTCCACAGCACAAGGTTTTAATTAACAAGTATTCTAACAACTAATACTCAACATTGTGTTCCCTAATTGTAAATATTAAGGAATTAGGATAAATTTTAAAATTTAAAATAATACCTTTATATTTCAAATTTTATTCCTACTTTAAAACAATTCACATATATTTTCTACAAATGATTCAAATAACCTACCATAAGTTTTTCCTGGATTTATTATAATACACTTACTTTTTTTTTTCAAATAAAATCAAAATATAAAATTTCAAAATTTTTATTATAATTGTCCAAAATTAAGTAACTCAATCCTAGTTAAATAATTAATGCAAAATATAAATATAAATATTCTTTTAAAAATGTATATATAAATATGTTTTTTTTAAAAACCCTTTAGAACCGGGTTTGTGTGACTCAATCAAACCAGGTCGGGCTAGAACCCGGGTCGGTTCCATGCCCGATCCTAATAGTAGGTCATGCAGATCTGCATGCCCCCAACACTAGCAGCAGCCAGTGCCCTAGCAGATCAGCCTGGCAGTAGTTTTAGGACGACAGGTGTATGTTTTTCTTTTATTTATCCTAATTATTTATAATTCAAATGCTAATATCAAAAAGTGTTATAGATATAATATAACATATTTTCTCTTTGGTTTTAAAATATTTTAAATAAATTAAAATTTTAATTTAACTAAATTATTTAACTAGGTATTTTATTTTTAACTCTTATTATTTTACAACTCATGTATTATTTTTTTCTTTTTATGTTTGATTACATTTTTTTCCTTTTTTAGCCCTTATTATTTTTTAGATGCTAATATTATTATATAATATAATATATTTTATTATTATTATAAAAATAATTTAAATAATTTAAAATTTAATGTGAACCATATTAGTTGAATAATTTAATTATAGATTCTGTTTTTAATAAAAATATTTAAAAATTAAAAGAAAATTTATTTATTTAAAGTTTATTAATATCTTCTTGATATAAATTTTTAAGTATTGTATTTTAAATTATATATACTACAATTGAAATTTTGTCAAAATTTTATATCATACATTGATTATGTCAAATGTCAAAATTTTGTTATTTACCGATTTAAATATGTGAATGTAAAGTTAATATGATATATTATACTCCAACAATTTTATAATATTCTTTTTTATTATATATATTATTTCTATATTAATAATAAAAAACAGGTATCTGTTGCAACCCATAGAATAAATGCTAATTAATTTGTAATAGAATATGAATCATATGTTAAACTAAAATAAATTCAAGCTCACAAATATCGTGATTCTAATATAAATAATTTTTAACTAATTGCTGGTCAAATCTTCAATATAATACTTAATGAATTGAAAGTTGCACCTTTCACTATGAATTAAGTAGAATAATTTCTATAAAAGAATAAAAAAATTTCTAAAGCTCAAGTTAAAAGTAAGAAACAATGGAAAATATAAGAAATTCAATTGAAAGTAAAATAAAAAGTTAAATTATTCTATGTTATATTTAAGATTCAAATTCAAAATTTTTGGTGTAAGTCAAATTACTAATGGAGTTGGGGTTGGTGTAATACAGTGGTAAAAATCTTAATTTATCATAATAGTATAACGTTGATCAAAATCAAATAGTAGTATGGAAAAAGGAGGTACATATAGGAAAAATGCTAATGTTATGGTTCTCTTTAGTGCAAATAATTGGTAAATTAACTTCTTTTATAAGAATTATAAGATAAAATTAGTTATTGAAGTAGTTTAAAATGTAAAATGAAATATAATATTATGTTAATATAAATAAATATATGAATTAAATTAGTATATAATTATTTTTAGATCAAATTATATTAATACAATTAAGATATTTCTACTGAAAATATTTAGTTCAAGTAACATACGATATTACTTAAAGGCTTTTCTTTTATTTGCATCTTGGGTTCGATCATACTTGTGCGTTATAATTTAATTATTCTTATTATTATTAAAAAATTAAGATATTCAAAATAAGAATAAAATGCTAAAATTTTAATTAATTATATTTTATAATATTATATATTTATTTATTTAATTAAACAAATAAAGATAGGTCAAATATTTATTTATATGATTAAAATACATGCTATCATTTAATTTAAAAAAGGGGATACATTTGAAAAGTTATACATTATAAGTTATTTTGTGAAACTTATTAAATGAAAGTTTTTTTTAAATAAGTCAATATGCTAAACACATTCAAAGTTTAAATTTCAATTTATTGATCATATTAATAAAATATAAGTTAATTTATTTATTATATTAAGTACATCCTAAACATGGTAATAGAGTGAATGCTAAGATATTATTGTGCAAATGGGATTACAAAAGAAGTATCAGTAAGTTACGTATTTTGAAATAAATTTAAATTTAATTTATTATTAATATAAAATATTTTAAATTATTAATAAATAATAATAAGATACATAATTAAAAAATAGTAACTAAGAATTTTTTTAACAATAATAAATGAGTTTTAATAATTTTTATTAATATAATAATATATAAATAAATAATAGTATAAAATTAATTTATATTAATAAAAAAATAAAATTTAAACTATTTTAAAATATCTATTCTATTTCTACTTTCAATTTCAAATTAATAAAAAGGATGAATGTGGGCAAAATACTAATTTTGTGGAGACTCCCCTTTTGCCGGCCACAAAATATTTATTAGCCACATGTATTCATCGGCAATAGGAGTACCTAAGAATATTTAGTACCAAAGAAACGTCCTAAATATTATTATATGAATTTTATGGATGGACGTCCATCTCTTCATGAAAGTGGTCGCCTCTATGTCTTGCCGTTGATGCATCGCCTCTGCCATTAGAGTTTAGCTCGAACAGACTATGATTATTGATAGGTAGGCTTCGGCTATACTGCGAGCTATTCGCCTTCGCCATAAAGAATCTGAACGGCTAAATTTTGCTTACAAATAAAGGCTGACGCGTGAGTTCTTCAGCACATTTACTGAGAACTCAATGCACCAATAAGTTGACTAAGCAGCAAATCAAACAACCCCACATGTTTGCGTCTACCTCTGAGAATAGATCTTCTTATACAAGAAGCTTTGACGATGGAAATTTTAAAATTTGCCCCCTCATGTTATTGAAATTATTTATCTGAGTGAAGGAACTAACTTAATAAAAATGTTAAAGTCCACATGCAGCATGATTTAAATTTAATTTATTCACTTATATATATATATATATGCCTGCATGCATAAGAACACACATGCTTGATTGAAATTTAATCTATTTAAAATAATTTTTATAAAGAACCAAAATTTATATATAAAATATTTATTTCCATCAATTTCAAAATATGTAAGTTGCACATTTTAATTCAGGATTAAACTTTTATCAAGTATAAAATATATTTTAGAAGGTAAAATATAATACACATTATTGATGAAAAAAATCAAAGGTTCAAAATTTAATAAATAATAATAAATTAAAAAATACTTTTAAAGTTTTTAACTACATACTTAATTTTTTTATCAAGAAACGTGATATTACGCTTTATCCTAATTACAATTCAGAGGAGTCAAACCCTTTAATTCCCATGTATTCCTGTAAGCTTCAATGTTGTGAGATATTATCAATTAATCCATTTAATTATAAATTGGAAAAAAAATTAATCACTCAAAGTTGGTTATCCATTTCCATGGGAATGCAAAAATAGTTGGTTATTAAGTTCAGAAATAATTTCAACTACTCCGGTGAATAACAATTGAAAGTAATTTTTATCCTATATATATATATATATATATAAACCAATTACTCCGGTTATGAGATAGATTTTAATTATTCATTTATATAAGGCTTTTGTCATGTTACTCATAATACAAAACCCGGATTGATATGGCAAGCTTTAAAATTATTAAATTAAAATTATTTATTTTTTAATAAATGTAATTAAACAATCTCATTTTAATAATATTTAAAATTATTAAATTATCTCAAATTTTGAAATTTTAGGAGTATCATAAAATTTATAAAATTCATGTTTATATAAGCAAACTTTTAATGAGCATTTTTATGTTTAATTAGACAGGAAGTTAATCAAAATTAAGATTGTTAGACCAAAACTTTATCTTTTTAGATTTGATTCTAGTGCAATTCCTTTACTTATGTTAGTTAGATTTTAATTTTATTTCATTTGCCCATTTAAATTTTGGGTGATTCCATTTGCGCTTCTAAACCTCTATATTTTTAAGAAAAATTTTTATTCTACATTCAAGAACATATACAGAATGATATGTATAAAAAAATTCAATATGCAAATTTATATAATACTAATATATGATTTTAAAATTTTTGAAAGGGTTAGTAGCCCTCTTTTTCCCTATAAGGTTCCATTGGTTGAACTAATTGATATTTTTAAAAAAGTATATTTTATTTTAAATAAATATAAATTTTTCTCCATGCATTGCAAAAAAATTTATTAAAATATTTTTATTATATAATTGATAAAAAATTAGAAATAAAGTAAGAATTTAAATTTAATCTATTATTAATATAAATTAATTTACATTATTATCCACTTATATATTGTCATATAAAAAATTGTAAAAATTCTTCTACTATTGTAAAAAATTCTTAATTATTATTTTTTAATGATGTATCTTCTTTTTATTTATTGATAGTGTAAAATATTTTATATTGACAATAAGTCAAATTTAAATTGATAAAATAAATCTATAGATCTCATGGGCCAAATATTATTATAAAAATAATTTCAATTATATTAGTTTTTAACAATTAAAAACAATTAATTACATCATTTTCTTTATTAATTATTAATTTGGTATGACGTGACAATTTGTGACCAAATTTGGTGTTTACAAATCTCATAACAATTTTCAATTTAGTTAATTATGATGTTAAAAGTATTAATTCTGTTAGTTTGATTTTCTGTCATTGACTAATTTGATTATTTCTTAATAACAAAAGCTTCCGTCTGATTATAAAAAAAAAAAAAAAACAGAAAAATGAAAAAGATCAACGCTTATGAATGTATTAAGAGCAAATACATCGCAGACACAAACTTCACGACATAGGAACCCAGTTGGGCACCTTTCTGCATTTTTTTAATGAAATTTTGGGGCAAATATATAAATAAAGTTAATATATACTTTATAAGTAGTTCATCAAACATGTATCTCAAAAAAACTAATCCAATATTTATCAAAAAGCCAAGGGTTCAATTCATATCTGCATTATAGAATTAGCCAAACGAAGAGAATGAGCTAACAGATTATATTAAACACTCGAATCAATGAGAGAGTTGTTATATGGGCTCATCTTTAATGTTTTCTCAATGTATTTATATCATTCTTTACTTTGTTTTTACTAGCTGAACTCCCATGTAATGCAGGAGACATATTATTTTTTTTCTCAATTATGATATTAATATATATATAATGATATTTGAAAAAATAAATAATAACCAATATTTAAATTATGTTACTGTACAATCATTGACAATTTAAATTTTTAAAGAAATATACAAATTTTAATTATGAAATTGTAACATTCTATATATCACAACTAAACTATAATCATGCTTAACATGAAACTCAATTACTCAATCTTTACTAGCCTAATCTATTTTCTCTATTCGTATATTAAAACATGTATGAAATTAATTGAAGAAGATGGCAGGCTAGCATGAGAGGATGATGAAATTTTATTCATGAAAGATATTTTTACATTAAAGAAGGATTAAACCTACTTATAATCTATTCTAATTTGGGAATAAGTAGATCTAACTAACTTGAGCTAATATGAGTCTATACCCTTCTATTCATTTTCCTATACAACCTAGGATTCAAAAATATCTATTTACAATCAAATATCCTATGACTACCTAAGATTATATTGAAGAAACATCTAAAAGCTTAACTTTAAGATTGTAGAAGAAGCTTGACTTGTTTATTTGTAATTTAGAATATAAAGGAGTAAATTTGGAGCATAATGAGTAAATATCAAAGTGTTAAAAGATTTTAAAGATATAAAAAATATAAGATCTTACTAATCAGATTTACCCTATTTTAATTACAACATTTACTTTAAATAATATTCACTTAGTCATTAACAAATTATAACATATCATTAACTAGTATTATTTAAAAATAACAAAAATAAAGTTCATAAATTCACTTAATTCGATTCTCATAACTCAACATACAAAACATTATTAATTCACAATATTTCTAAATAAGAGATATGAATTCAATAACACTTTTTTTTGGTAATAGAAGGAGTGATTAAACTACTAGATATATAAATACATAGTCTTGGGATTAAACTACTAGAAAGAGTGATTAAACTACTAGATATATAACTACATAGTCTTGGGATTGAACCAAAGATGAGAAGAAAGGCAAATCCTTCAAGCAACATCATATGCCACTTGACTAAAGGCTCTCAGTGAATTCATCAACACTTTATTAGTGATTAATATAGTAAAGCAAATAAACCTCTTTGTAACTTCTGGTCATTTTTAACCTTTTAAAAACTCAACCTTATTCCTTAAGGGTCTATCCTATCCTTTAACAAATATTTATTGGATCTAGTTTTTGATTCACAATGGTTATTAACATGCCCCCATATCCATTCATAATTTACTAACACAATTCACATCAATTATCACAATTTAATTTAATTCAAAGCACTTATATAGGGAAACAATATCAGTGCCTCCTTACATATACCCACACCAATCATATTTCATCATTCAACTACATGACAATTGTTCCATTTCTCAACATTCAATAAGAAACCAATTATAAGGGATATAAGGGTGAATAATCGACTATATATTCAACTATGCCCTATCTAAGAATAATTTCTCAAAGCATAATAAATTATGTAGTCAACTATAAAATGGCTGAAAATAATTTTGATGGCTCATAGTTGATTATGTAGTTCAACTAAATGGTCCCTAAAAGGAACTTTTCAAGAATGTAGTTTAACTATGTATTTGACTATAACAAGCTCGAGTGTAATATTATAGCATAGTAGTCGACTATGCTTACTCAAGAGTAAGTCCATGCCCATATAGTTGACTACCACCAAGGTTTCTTGCAAAATCCAAGCTAAATGCACTATTCATATGCATAACTTCTAACTAAACTCATTTATTAGGCCACTAATTCCTACCAAACCATTAATAGAAGTACACACACACACATCATTATCTTATTATAAAATTTTTGACATCAAATTCAAATTAATTATCATAAATTAATACATTCCTTATATAATCATCAAAACATAAAAATATTAACCTAATCTAAATTTATTTCAATTTAATTTATAAGTTATAGTTAAAATATTCACTCACCTTACTTTAGAGAGATATTTAAAATCAAGATTGAGATTTAGTAGTTCCCAATCATTAAAAATCATTAATTTTGAGCTTAGAATTCATATTTCCCCTTTTAGAGCTAAGAATATTCAAATTTCTACAAATCCAAAAGAAAATGAATGAGAATTTAGTTATAATAGAGATCTTGCCTTGATTGTATGAAAGATTTGATGCAGATTGACTCCTTTTTTGCTTGGTTGAAATGGGAGATAAAGAAGAGATGAAAAAAAAGTGAGAGGGAAGAGTATTAGCGATTTGGAGAAATGAAAAGTTAGGGAGAGAAGGCTAAAGTTTAGTAAGAAAAAAAGGAAATAAGGGTAAGCACATTTTTGAAAAAGTATCCTAAATCTTTTTCATACTCACCTTTAAATACACCTTATATGTCATCCATTTTTCCTCATCTAATTCATATAAAATCCTAATTCTAATTCCACTCAAACAATTAATTATTGTTAACCTAAGATTTCATTTGACCTTTCTTTATGTTAATTTATTATTTTCATACAAAAATATTTTAGAAGATATATTTTAAATTTTAAAAGTTAAATACAATTCCTCCCTTTTATGAAAAGAATTTATCCTTAAAATCTTAGGATCTCTCTACTTTAATAATTTCCATATAAATAGACCAATTATATCTTAAAGCTTACTGAATAGATATGGATATTTTTATGGAATCTCAAGTTTTGGCTTGCAAGTAACTTGCTTAAATCTTTGTCATTCCCAATGAATTTTTATAGATGGTACATTCTTATACCTTAACTTCTAGACTTGACCATCCACAATTTCATTTAACTACTTTTTGTATGATTGTTTAGTGTCTAATAATAATGGTTCATCTTAGATTATATGAGATTCATTTGACATATACTTTTAGAGCATGGAAACATGAAAAAACTAGGTGTATAGTATGTAAGCCATATGGAAACTCTAGATAATATACAATGACTTCTACATATTTGATGATTGAGAAGGGTTTAATGAAGTGAGGCGTTAATTTTTCTTTTTTTTTTTCCAAATTGCATGACTCCTTTCCTTAGCAAAACTTTAACCCTGTTTCCTTCTCGAAATTCTAACTTTCTTTTTCTTTTGTCCATATGAGATTTTTGCCAGTTTTGTGCAATCTTCAATTGATCTTGAATGATTAAAGCTTTCTCCAAGGTGTTTATTATAAAATTTGGTCCTAAGAACTTTACCACTCTTAGCTCAAACTATCTTATTTAGGATCGATACCTTTGACCATAAAGAGCTTCATAAAGGTGCCATTTAGATACCTGATTGGTAATTATTATTGTATACAAACTTAATTAACAATAAATAGTTTTCATATATTGCTTCAAAATTTAATGTACAATCTTTGAGCATATCTTCTAAAATATGGATTATCTGCTATGATTGCCTATCCATTTATGGATGGAAAACTATATTGAATCACAACTAAGTCCTTAATGCTTGTCAGAACAATTGCTAAAAGTAAGATATAAATTAAGCACCTTAATTCAATATAATGGTGAATAAGGCTTTAAGTAATGTTATTGTCTTATCAAGATATACCTAGGCATATTATGCAATTATGAATGTGGTTCTAATAAGCAAGAAGTGCATTAAATTGGTCAACCAATCAATAATGACCTAAATGGAGTTATACTTTTTTAGGTCCTTGGTAATCTTGTTAAAAAATTCATTATTACACTTTCCAATTTCCATTCCAAAATTAGAAGTTGCTAGTGCATTTTAGTCGAGTGTTGATGTTTCACATTCACTTATTGATAGGTTAAATATTTTACAACAAAGTCCAATATGTCTCTTTTATTCTTTTCCATAAAAAACATTGCTCAACTTATGGTACATCTTCGTCACTCTAAGATGCATGGTATACAAGGAATTATGAGCTTGATAAAATAATTCATTCCATTCACTTAAAGGGACCTATATTTACACTTGATAACAAACAAACCTTTTCTCATTAACAAATATTCCTAATTTGGGCTTTTCTATCACATCATTCACTATTGTTGCATAATTTGTGTTAATATTTTGAGCACATTTGTTCTTTTCAATGAGGACAAATTGGATTGCCACCTAAGCTAGTAACATTCCTTGATCTTTCAAAGGTGTTTTAGTCACTTTATTTATGGACCTTCAGTTTAATGCATCCGTTCCTACATTACCTTTACTAAGGTGGTAAGAAATCGAGTGGTTATAGTCTTTGAAAAACTTTATCCATCTTCTTTGCCTTGTATTTAGATCTTTCTACTTAAAGATATGCTTCAAGCTTTTATGATTAATGTAACTTCACAAGTCATTCCATACAAATAATGCTTTTAAATTTTTAGAACAAAGATCACTATTTCCATTTCTAGATCACAAGTTAAATAATTCTATTCATGTCTCTTTAGTTATCAAGAAGCATATGTTATCACTTTACCATGTTGCATTAAGACACATCAAGGCTAAGTCTAGAAGCATTTCAATACACTACAAGGGTAAGGCTAACACTAATGAAGACATTAAGCATAACTTAAACTTTTGGAAACTGTTGTCACATATGTTAGACCACTCAAACTTCACCTTTTTTTATATTAACTTGTTCAACAACATAGATATCTTGCATAAATCTTTAACAAATCTTTAGAAATATCTTACAAACTTAAGAAAGCTTTAACTTTTCATAACAAATGTAGGCATTGGATAATTCCTTATAGCTCTTACATTTTAAGGGTCCACTTGCACTCTTTTTCATGATACCACATGCTTTAAAAACTTTATACTATCCATTTAGAACTCACACTTGGAGAATATAATGTACAATTAATACTTTCATATCATGACTTAGACTTGATCGTGATCGGCATAAATCTTATTACATGGTTTCCACTAGCATTAATACTAACTATTGTAAATATGTATAATGAAAGCTTTTCTATTTTTGTGGTGAGTTAAATTATATTTTAATTTTTTACAAAAAAATGGATAAAGTCCCCTTCATTTCTAGATATTTTCTAAAAGCCATACATCCTATAATATAAAACCTATAATTTTCATAGATATAACATTGGAAAATACACATATCATTTTAATAGTTTTGACAACAATACAAAATACACACAAAAATACATAACCTTATCATATTAAATGCATAGACACAACTATCTCCTAATCTAATTATCAATTCCCTAATAAGGCAGTTTTTTATTCTCCATAAATGCAATAAGGTTCCAATAAGTTAAATCAACCTGTAAACATTGAAATTAAAAAGAAATGAGTTGCAAAGACTTAGTAAACATATACCCATTACAACCATACTTAGAATCAATTACATAAAATAATTAAATGCTAAATAAGCATTAAAATAGAAAATGATTGCAAACTAAATTCTTGGATTCTGATGCACATGATATCAATTCTTTAGTTGACATATACACATGTTTCATATCACAATTCATAACAACCTCATTACTTAATTCTCATAATATAATCGCCATTTTGCATATAAGCCATTCTAGATAATTATCAAACTTTCAAGTAGCCAATAAGGCTCAATCACAATTAAGTCATTACAATTATATCAAATGGAAGTATTCAATATCAATTAGAGTTCAACGTTACAATACAATATATAATAGTTTATGATAAATATATATGCATCTACCTTATAACTTTTGGGTAATCCTTATACCTTCCATTAGCTTATTATTAGGAATTTTCCCTCTAATATTTACAACGTCATCCCCCATTGCATTTATCAATTTCAATGTCGCTTATGGCATAGTTCACAGTATAATTTATATATTAAAGCTCAAGCTCTACATATTACAATTTCAATCCATTCATAACATAAAATAAATAATTTATCATTATAAGCCATTATTAATTAACCAATAACAAATACTAGCATTATTATGCCTACTTTGCATGACGAACATCATACCTATAAACAAAGAATCACAACTATGTTACAAACATTAATTCTATGTCACTTTTATGTGGCCACAAGGATATTTTAACAACAACCCATGAGAAACTATACATATTTATAAATTATCAATATCAATATGCTAACATTACCCTAAACATCATAGTAAAGTAAATAATTGCAAGTATTTAAATTAAAGTTCATTATTGATAAGCATAACCAAATTACATAATTATACCTCTAGAATTTCACATATAAACATATGTGTGTGCATACGTGCATGCATGTGCACGTGTATATGATTGATTTTTGTAATTAATAAGAAGAGTATAAAATATAACATTTAAACAAAATATCATTGAAACATAAATTTTAAAATGAGATATATACTTATCTGATAATACTCATCTAATTGTAAATTTTAGAGTACTAAGTTCATCTTTTTCATATCTTTCTACTCATAATTTACAAGAAAAAATTATAATTATAAATATTAATATTACTTATTTTCTTTCCAAAATTACTCTTCCAAGTTCTAATCATAATATCATAATATTCTAATATCCTAGATCATAAATTTTGCTTTTCTAGGATTAATACATAAAATAAAAAATTCACCATAATATAGAGATTTTTAAATCAAGACCATATGAGTAAAAATACTATATTCATACCACTTTGTCATTCTATATCATAAGTTTCTTATTTTTTCAAAGCTAAGGCATAAAGAAACCTGTCCACATATAGTGGTTTCTTGAATCTATACAATTTAAGCATAAATATTAAAACCTAACAATCTAGGGAGACCTTAATCACATTGTTTTAACTAACTATGTATTGATTTTCTATTATTTTTAACTTTATTTTAAGGATAAGAAAAATCACATGTATTGGAGATTTTCCAAATCAAACTCTAAACACCAAAAATATAAGATTTTGATGATCTAGATATACTTTAGGTATACTATTCTAAAATTTTAGAGCATAAAATCCTTATTTTATTAGTTTTATATCAAGTAACCAAAATAAGATGATAAACATGATTTTTTTTAATTAAGTATAAAATAATCAAAATTTTAGAGATTTATGCTCTAAGGAGGTCTAAATTATATTATATTACAAAATTATAAACTTGGTTCCTAATAATTTTAACTCCATCTCAAAGAAATCTGATTTCACATTTTAAGGATCTTCTTGGATTAACCCCATATGCTGGAAATATTTTGATGATATGGAAAAGCTCTAATCATATTATTTTAACACCTTATATCATAAATCTCTTATTTTTCAAAGCTATCATTAAGTATATAAAAAACCTTTATAAATAGGATTTTTTGAATCATGCTCAAAATCTCAAAAATATTAAAAACTTTTTGTTTAAGAGAACTCACTGCCACCAAAGGAGGTTGTAAGCATTAGGAAATATGACAACTTATTAGAACAAAGGAGGGAGAAAGAGATCCTAGCTTACTATAACTTAGTTATGTTTTCTGCAACTTCCTTGCATCTTCACATGAGTTAGTGGTTAGAAGATGTTAACTAGCTATGACATAGCCACCTAGAAATTAAAGTCAACGAAGAAGGTTAGTGATGGAGAATCTAAGAGAAAGGGGAAGATGAAATAAGCTAGAGATAGGAGAGAAAAAAAGGAAGTGGGAAAAAGTAAAGTGAATTAAAGGGTTTAATAGGGTGCTTTTCACTTAAGTCAGCTCATCCCCTTTAAATCTTAACCATTGGATATTTCACTTTTAGAGAAAGGACTAAAGGAAAGATTTGATACATTGGAGTTTAAAATAACCATAAAATATAATCAATTCTAGTCAACCTTTGCTCATACTCAAAATAATTCTATTAAATTAAGGTCATCCATTTCTTTTTTTCTAATAATTTTTATAAAGCTCCCTTCTTTCAATTAAATCAAAATCCTAATTTAAATATTTCACCATTCTATAAATCTTAAGATAATTTATTAAATCATAAGCATATACTTCATAATTTGTCATACCTTAAATTTCTACAATATTGTGAGGGATTTATAAGTTCATGAATAAAAGTCATCTACTAGAATTTAAAATATTCAATCAAAATTTAAAACATTTGCATTTGACCTTAGTATAAATAAATATAATTTAACAATCCTCATTAATTAAGATAAATACTTTGGTGAATTTAACATAATAAAAATTTTAAATTTCTCTAGGTATTACATCTTGCAAAGTTTACATCATGGTTCTAAGATGTCTAACTTATTTCTTTTCACTTTTTGAATACACCAAAATATCATCTATGAAGATAATTGTGAAGATATCTAGGGAAGACTTGAACACTCGATTCATTAGGTCTATAAAAGGTGGTTGGAGCATTGGTAAATCCAAAAGATATAACCAAGAATTTGAAATAGCCATATCAAGTTTAGAAAATCATCTTGAGAATAACATTTTCGAAAATCTTTAGCTGATGGTAACCTATACATAAGTTTTCTTTGAAAAGTATTTGGCTTTTTGTAGTTGATCAAACAAGTTATCAATGAGAAGGTAGGGATACTTATTTCTAATTGTAACCTTGTTCAACTAGTGATAGTCTATGTGCAATAGTAAAGATCCATACTTCTTTTTTTATAAAAAAAGTAAGGCTCCCCAAGGCCATTCTTCTTTATAAACAAAAGTGATAATCTATGTATAATAGTAAAGGTGGAGAACTCAAACAAATAAAACCCTTATCTATCAAATCTTTTAGTTACTTTAACTTCTATAATTACTCCAAGGCCATTCGACATGTAGGTATAGAGATAGGTTTAGTGCTAAACACTAGGTTGATATGAAACTCTATTTCTTTATCAGGTGATAGTTTGAGACAATTCATTCGAAAAACACATCAGGAAATTCTTTCACCATAGGAATATTACTATTATTTGGAATTAGTTAGTTCAAATTCTAAACCATAGCTAAATATGCAAGATGCCCTTTCTTGGCATGCATTTGAGCATCTATACTTAAAATCAAGCTAATAGTGTCTAGTAACTTATCTCTTTAAAACCTAATAGGTTGAGAACCTTCTATGGAAAAAGTAACAATCTAGTTAAAATAATCTACACTTGCATGGTATTAGTACAACCAATCTATCCATAAAATCACATCATAGTCAATCATATTTAGCAAAATTAGGTCAGCATCATGAATACATATAGGGTAAGCTTTTATTTTGTGAGTGGTTATTAAATATTTATTAATTGGAGTCATCATAATCAATGAAGTACTTATAGGCCTAGAAGGTTCATCAATAATAGTAATAACCTTTTTAAAAATAAAAAAGTGAATGATGTATAAGTTAAACAAAACTCTAATAGGAAGATTTTTAATTTTGAGGGTACGTATCATTATAGCATTAAGGGTTTGTTTAGTTAGAGAAGAAAATAGGGGAAAAATAGGAAAGAAAGAAAATAAAGGAGAAAAAAAATAGGAGAGTAGTTATTTTCTTTAGGGTTGTTTGGTTGTAAAAGAAAATAGAGGATAAAGAAAATAGAGGAGAAATTAATTGTGTTTGGATAGAGGAGAAAATAGGAGAGAAAGAAAATAGATAAAGTGGTTTAATTTTATTTGAATGCATATGAAATGGATAGAAAAAGTTTTATTATACCAAAATGACCTTTAAACTTTATAATTAAATTTAATTACAAGTAGAATAAGAAATTAATTATATTTTCAAGCCTTCAACTTGTGCAAAATTTTTATAAATTTAATTACTATATATTAAAAAAATCATGCATAATGTTAATTATATAAACTAACTGTCACGTGAAATAGAAAGATATAAACTTTTTCCTCCTTTTGTCAAACCTTATCAAATCAAAATAATCTCTCTTATAAAATTTGTAAATATAGTAATCATCATGCATTGTATTAAAATCCTACATTATCAGCACTAAAGATATAGGTAAAGGCAACCAACCAATTAACGATTGTTAGTGTATATACCCTAAAATCAATCATATTGATAATTGTAAATTTAAATTGTATTACTTTAATAGTAATTTCAATTATCATATTTATACATATATTTTCTGCATAATATATTTAATTATAATAATAACTTTATATTAATTATATTCTTAAATATCCCTAGTCATATATCATTGAGGATTAAGTTAATTTGATATGTTAAAACTAGCATGTGTGATGACTTATATAAGATATTAAGTTCACACATGAGTACAACTTAGAAAACTTGTATACTGAATCGACCCACCTTAAGAATATTATATGGATCGTTATATGAGTATCATGAGTGATTCTTAATGATCATTATTAATATGGTCCTTTAACCTGAGATCGCCAAGGTTTTCTATATGTAAGTTTCATATTTTGATACTATTCTATGTCACTCATGATTGAGTGAATGCAAGGGTAGTTATTGAATATGTCACATATCATGCAGAGGAATTTGTGTGATCAAGATAAAATTTGTCCCTCCTATATAATAGGAGTGACATCTATGAGCTCCTTAATTAAGTAAAGTTGATAAAATGCATGGCCATGCTCAAATGAATTAACATGGGATGTCAATTATATTTGCTTCAGTCAGCTTACTTAAGAATCAAGAAAGCTTTAGATTAGGCTATATAGGAATGACACAATCCATGTCTTATGCTTAATCTAGATGTCTAGGACAAAAGGAATAGATGATGATCACGTGTAAGTATTTAGTCGAATCATTAACTTTTTCATTACTTAGGTAATAATGATGTGTTGCTAGACACCGCTCATTATTTATAATCATTAATATGATTAATGATCATTGTCAATGTAATGAGAACCTGTAAGGTCGTATACTTAGAGCTTAGTGGATTTGAAATTGATGGACTAAATTATTTGTACCTAATATTTGAGAATTTCATGTTATAATTATAAGACCCAATAATAAGCCTATAATTATACATGGAATAAAGCCTAATTAGTTAGGATTTTCTATACACCTCTTTAAATAGGCTTGTTAGGCACATGATTATTCATGCATTCCAAAGTATAGAAAAATCCTAACACCCTTCCTTGACCATAACTCTTAAAGAGGTGTAGCTAGCACTACGAGGTTAAGGAGAAGAATTCCATTTAGTGTTTGTGTGGATGTTCACTGGTGATTTGCTAGTTCATGTGGATACCTTGGAGTTTTTGGCTGAAAAAAAGTCAAAGGGGTGATTAACGAACGAATCTCAAAATCATCGCAAAGATAATCCTTGAATCTTTATTCTAATCTAACATTTTATATGGATCCATTGGTTGAGATCGATTAATTCTGTTGCACTTGTTTAGCTCTTGATCCTAATAATGACATAGTTACTCTTATAATAAATATGATTACTCGAATAATTTCATCACGTAACATAATAGAAAATATTCATAATCCACCAAAGTGGAACATAGATGATCTAATAAAGTTGTGTCTGTTCATAGGATTAGTCGAAGAAAACTAAAATGATCCATATTGAAATAAGGACAAATATTACAATAATCCAAACTATAAATGGCTTTATATTCTACAATACACATTTTTCTAACTAAACATTTGTTCCAAGCTACAACATATAGACCAAAGTACTCCTTCACAATATTTGAAGCAATTGGGTTCTGGTAATGACCTGCATCTCAACAAAGTAACAAAATTATAGTTTAGAGATTAATTATATTTAGATTATGAATTTTTAAATTATTATTATAACTACTCAAAATTAAGTAACACATTACTAGTTAATTATTTCATGCAATATATACATATATATATAATTCATTTGAATATGTAAATATATATTTATATGTATTTTTTTAAAATTTAAAAAAAAAGGCAATCAGGTTTGTGTGACCTAGCAAAATTGAGTTAGATAGGAACTAGATCTGGTTCCATGATTGAACCCAAAGACGGGTCGCCTAAACTCAACTATCCTAAGCTGGCCAAATGCTCCGATCTAGCTTTCCTACTACAAATTCGTCCAGCAGCAGGGTGGACCTTCCATGCGCAGGCCATTTGCAGCTGCTTCCTGCATTGATGAGAGGATGCAACCACCATTAAAGGCGACACTACAACCATCGAGTGGCGCCACCAAGATTAGCACCATGCGTTTTATGACCTCAATGCAATAACAACAGACAGGCACGAAAATGGAAAATAGAAGACAACGACAGAATGTGACTTACTGGAGTGTCGTCGGTGGCCAATATAACCAAAGTCTGGAGTTGCTGCTTCTTGCCACTGGAAATAAGCTCTACCCTATATTGCGACACTGGTTTCGGGTTTTTTGTCCGAATTTCTCCTCATATCTGAGGAGAAATTCTATCAGTGGGACCCATAACATTTTTCAAAATTTTTTTTTCTTCTTTTATTATTTCTGTTGCAACCAAATGGAGAAAAATAGTAAAATCTACCTCATTTTCTCCCCGTTATTTCTCTTCTCCCCACTTTTCTACAAAACCAAACAAGTTGTAGAGGCTTAGGCCTCTTGGTACATTAGTGCATAAACTTTTATTTGGCTTCCACTAATAACTCTCTCTTTGTTAGTTACATTTGCACTTTTTGTAAATGGTGGTTGATTTCTCATGAGATTAGTTAGAGAAGTTAAAGCATTGCACTAGCAAATTAAATAACTAGCACCTTGGCTAAGGGGATTTCTAGGATGCTCCTTAACCTTATGTTTAATCCAATCACATTTGAAACATATAATAGGAGTTTGATTACAAGGTGCTTATTGTTTGTTGTCATATAGGACATATTTTGCTAGTTTTCCTTGAAAGTTATTCCTACTATAGCCCATTGAAACATTCAAGAGACCATGACTACTTTGTTGGCCTTTTCAAATAGGTAAACCACTTGATATGCTTTTAAAGTGAGCTAACCCTATAGATGATCTACTCTCTTCTCTTATAAGAGCTAACCCTAAAGGAGGCATCCCCCTTGTACTAAACATAACACTAGGCTCTCCAAATTGATTCCATTTATTACTTCACATTTGCACTTCTTTTTCTTTTTTTTCCTTTGTCCTAAGTTAAGCCTTAGTAGTGCTATGAAACAAATGAGTTAATCCTTGTAAATTGGCTATAGACGAGCTGAGTTGAACCCATTTGCATTTTTTATGGGTTTTCTATAAAAAAGCCTTAGTTCAATCATTAAAAGTTAGTGAATAAATGATCCAGCCTTTTCATAAAATAAAAATATCATCTATAAATTATTCATAACTTTACATAATTAAAAATGAAAAAGAAAAGTTTAATTTTTGTATGGGTTAAAAATTTAGGCCTATATAAAATTTAGAAAATTAAAATACATAGATATATGTGGGTAAGTCCAACCTATCCAATGATTAGCCTATGTAGGCCATGAGATAGGCTAAATTTGGTCCACATTTATACAATTTGTCAAAATAGTAGTCTAAATCCTTTAATGCCCATTGGCTAATAGGCCAATCCATGACCTTCGACTCATTTAATAGCTTTAAGCCTGAATGCTTAGTCTACATGCTAATAAGTCATAGCATGCTTTACATGGATACATGCAAAATAGCTCAAAGATGTATAAACCCTGTATGAATCTATAAACCTTGTTCATTTTAGTAAGGACCAAATATGCTACATATTTAAATAATTAAGTGAACTATGCATCATACTCAATAATAAAGGGAATCTTTAACTTCATATATTTCAATTTCTCAAACCTTAATTTAATGTACATTCAGGGGTAAGAAGTGATTAATAAAGTTCTCCTAAAAAGTCGCCCAAGTTAAGGGCATTAAACATAATCTCTATTTTTATGGCACTGGTAAACTAATAATGTGCCACATCCTGTAATTAATAGCCTATAGGCTTAATCAATAATGATTCCAAGCTTTGTAACATCTTGCGAAAGCACTTAATCTAATCTAAAAACTAGTAAGGATCCATTGCTTGATCAACACCAAAATACCATAGTAATTTCAAATTTAAAAACTTATAAACTATGTGAAATTTTATTTTAACACCCTTTTGAAGAGAGGTACACTCTTGCCTATATTTCCTATTATGATTATCATTTCTTTTATGGTTATCTTGGTTCTTATGTTGGTTATGCCCTTAGTTTTGATCCAGAGCTTTAGTAACTTGATTTTTCACTTGCCATATATGTTTTTCAGCTTAATGGGGAAACTGGGCTCAATATCCTTCCATTATTCTTATCTACTTCTTTAAGCTTATGAATCAATGGAAGACTCCTTATGATCAGCATTGGCTTGTATTTGAATCTAGGGATTTGTCATTTTCTAATTTAAAAGGTTTTTTAGACACTTGAATGACATTAAAATCATCATTAAACAATTCATTAAAGATAAACACCACCATCAATATCAATAAGCATTATAGGATCTATCAAAATAGTACTGGTAATATGTGATCCCAAGTGCACCTATACCATTGCAACATTTTTAGTCAACACCTATCCAAATGACATATAGATACAAGTTAATTAACCAATCCTAGGGTCCTATCCCACTAGAAAAAATCTAGACCATGCTTTGATGCCACATTTCCCATGACTTAACTTCATCATGATCAATGTAGAATATAATTACCTAATTTTCACTAGCTTAACCTATTTTCCCTATTAGTATATTAAAATATATATGAAATTAATTAAAGACGGTGGTAAGATAACATAATAGGGTGATGGGAATTTATTCATCAAAAAATATTTTTATAATAGAGAAGATTTGACTTGTTTATAATCCATTCTACCTTAAGGACAAGCAAATCTAATTAACTTAAGCTAATATAATATTATATCCTTCTATCTATTTCCTTATACAACTAAGGCCCAAAAATACCTATCTATTATGAAAATATCTACTACTGCTTGTTGCCACTTGCCATACCAAAGAAACTCTTAAAAGTTAAGCTTTAAAGTGGTGGTGGAAGGTTGACTTATGTATTTGGAGTTTAAAACATAAAGGAGTAAGCCTAGATATAGTAGATGAACATCCTAATCTCAGTAGATATTAGAGACATAAAAAAATAAGAACTTTTTCTAACTGAATTTATTTTTCTTTAATCATAACATTTATCTTAAATAGTACTAATGTAGTTATTAGCATTCATAGAATAATATTGACTAATATTATTGAAAAATAATTAAAATAAAGCTTACAAATTCACTTATTTTGAATTTTAAAACTCAAGATACAAAACATTATCAATTCAATAGCACCTTTTGAGTGATCAATATAAGAAAGTAAGTAAACCTCCTTGTGACTCTTAATCATCTTTATCTTTTTACAAGCTCAACTTTATTCTATCAAGCTTTATCTTATCCTTTCACAAATATTAAATGGATTCAATTTTTGATTTATAATGGTTTTTAACATATCCCTTTATCCATTTCTCATTTGTTAACAAATTCACATCAATTATCACAATTTAATTTAATTTACAACACATATATAGGTAAACAATACTATGACTCATCATATAGCCTCACACTAGCTATTTATCATCATTCAATTATATAATAATTATATTTTAGCACCAATGGACTCATTCTATTCCTCAACTTAAAAAAAAACAATTATTAGGTATACAAAGGTGATAGTTAACTATATACTTAATTATGCCTAACTCAGGAATAATTTCTCAAGGCATAGTTAATTATATAATCAACTATAGTTCTTCAAAAAGTAAAGGAATATCCTTGTAGGCAACTACAAACTCCATAGGAAAAATGGTACAAGTCAACTATATAGTTGAATGATCAAGAGTAATCTTAGTGGCTCATAATTGACTATACAGTTCTTAAAAGCAATGATTTACGTAGCTTAAAATTATTGTGATCTTTGATCATATTCATATTTCTTCATAAAATATTAATTCATTAAAAGCATATATGTCATCATTGTATGTTGCTTTTCTACATTCATTAAAAGAAGCCTTTTTAAATCAAAATATTCATCAAATATGATTTACAAATAATAAATGATGAGTATAATAAGTTGGTTGATTTTCCATTTATTTAATTTCTATTTACTCTTAGTGATACATTCTTTTATATTGAAGATTTTCATTTAGTTAAAAATTGGAATGGTGGAGAACTTATACTTAACAATAAAAATTAAATTTTTTGTACCTTTATTTGGCAAAAAGTAATGTAATATTAAATAATTGTAATTTGCAAATCTAAATGCATAGTTACATTAAATATAATGAGATTTCAGCATTTTTATAATATTTTTATAATATAAAACTCATTTAATATATATATAATATTCAATTTGGATGAAAGTTAAATTTTAATCCATATATTGCTTCAACTTATATATACATATAACTTAGTTTCAAATGAGTAATACATATTATTTAATTTATATGTCCTCATTTACTTGAATTATTTTTTGTAAATAAGAATTTTCAATATTTTTATAATTTAAATAAGATTTATATTTATTTTAATATTTATTAATTAAAAATTATAGATAACTGAATTATTAAACTTTGAAAGTCATTTGTAGATTTAAAATAGAGTAATTAGTGAGAATATAGAATTTAAAATTATTCTTTCTATAATTACAATTAGAAAATAATAAAAATAACTTATTTTCTGATTGGATTATTGTATATAATTTATTATTGAAAAATTTTAAAAGTATAATCAAATATATTTTTTTAAAATATAATTAATTAATTATTTAATTTAAAATCGTTAATGGCGAGACTGTTAACTATTACACCATGCATAAAATGTTAATAATGTGAATGTCAAATAAACCAATTCTGACAATTTAAAAAGCATATTTGCGTTTCTGGTTGTATGGAATGGAGGAAAATAAAAATTGATAAATAAATAATTATAAAATTGGTTCCACTGACCCTATAAAGACGGGAATGCTCATTAACTATTCCACCGACTTCTCGTGCAGAGCACTTAATTGATTATTTTACAGAAACATGTGAATAACCAATGCCACTATAGGGGTTTATATTTTACTTATTTAAATTATGAAAATTTAAATTTTATCTCTTGTAATTATATAAAATTTATATTTTACTCCTATCATTATAAATTAATAAAATTTATTAAAAAAATTATCATTATAATATTTTATTTACTGATAATTAAAAATTATCATTATATTCATTAAATTCTTTTAAAAATTTTCACTTACTGACAATTTATAAGTTATTGCTAAGTAATTGAAAATAATAGCAATAGTTTATAACCGTCGTTAAGTGTCACAGAATTATTGTTAAGTATTACCACTGTTAACTTAATAATAATAAGGTAAAATAGAAGTTTTGTATAGTTTCAGAAAGTAAAATTTGACTTTCTATAATTTAAGGGAGTAAAATGTAATCACTCATAGTTAGTGGGAGTTATTTACATTTTTCTCCAATTTATAATTTTAGATGTTGAATTTTAAATAGAATATTTATGTACTATTTATAAAAATAAATATTATTTATATTATAAAAATTATTTACAATGAAATAAAATTGAATGAATATTTATTATTTCATAAAAAATTACTAATTAAGATTTTAATGATAGAATTCAAAATATAATACTTTTATTATTTATCAAATATATATTTTATAATGTGACATCATGATAAATAATTTATTATTTTTATGATGCAAATATTATTATCATTGTATACTTTTTTTTTCATTTTATTTGTACATTATTTTGGTTGTACTAAACATTAAAAAGAGTGAAATAACCATTCCATTTGTATATATACTCCTCAAAATTATGAAATGCTCATCTATTTCATTTCATTCCGATCTGCATTCCATTTCATTTATCCATTTTCATTCGATCCGAGCAAAGGAATCAATAACTACATAGTACGAAGTAAACTCAAGCCATATCAACCAAATTGTATTTTTTTTTTACCTTTGAAAAAAATATTTTGCAAAGCAGGGTGGAGGGTTGTTTAGTTTAGGGGAACATTGCTTCCTTTGGAATTTTTTGAAATTATACGTAATTTCAATTTACAAAATAAATTTATCCGTTTGGGCCTGCTAAAAAATGAAATAAATGTAATAGATAATATAATATGTGTAGTATCACTCTATTTTTCTCTTTTTAAAAAAATAAATAATAGAGAGATAATGTGAACCTAAAATTTACTCCCATATTTTTTCTTCTTCTTATTTACTAAAAATACATTAATCTAACTAAATTCGTATAATAATTAGATTTAATGAATTTGAATTCGAATTCAATCAAATTTGAATAAGTAGATATTTAATTCAGGCTCGTGTATTAATTAATTATTTATCACATATAAAAAATTTAAGTAATCTTCATACCCGAAAATATGTTTCCCCTCCACCCAGTACTTCGCCCCTAATTGAAGTGTTATTTTGGAAAATTTTCATGCATGCTATTACAAAATTTATTTATTTATTTATTCATGCATTCTCTTCCAACTTTTGTGAATAATTTTCATACTTTCACAAATGAAGAATGGAATAAGGAGCATGGGAGCAAATGATCGTCACTCCTAGGTCTGCTGCAGAAGAATGGAGGGCAATGTAAGTAAGGGGCTTAAACAGATTTAAGACCCACAGATTTAACGGATCGGTTTGTAAATTTTTATGAATCAAATTTATTAAAAATAAATTCATAAAAAATTAGATTTAAACGGTTTTGATTCACACAAATTGAATTTGTACGAGTCATAAACTACCTAATAAGCTGAATTCATTTATAAGATAAAATTTGTAAAGTTTGTGAAATTTTATATAGATCAGATCAATTAAAATTAGTCAAAATATGAATCTTAATTAACCGAATTTAAAAAGAAAATTGATCCTTATAAATTTTAGCTTGCTCCTATCTGCAAAACCTGTTTGCCACCCCTAAATGCAAGGAATGCCATGTTTGAGGCTAATAGGATCTTAGTGATATGGACAGCAGAGTCCTCATTCCTGCCCCGTGGTGGACGTGCTGGGGTTGACATGTTGACTCTGACGTGGGGGACAGCAGTTACCATTGTCATCTTCACGTGCCAAGGGAGTCAAATGAAACCCATGTGCCAAAGCCTAAAGTTTAGGGTTATTTTTTTCCCACTTAATGGATATAATAATACCGAGAGATCGTAATGCATTCTAAGGGTCTGGTTGTTTGGGTGGAAAACAGATTTTTGGAATTTGTTTTCCCACTTTTCTATATTTGGATGTTTAAAAAAGCTGATTAATAAAAAATTAAAATTCAGTAAAATTACATTAATTTTTTTGAAAAGCAACTTTAATTTAAAAAAAGGAATTTATTTATCTCATGCGGTCGCTTCTTGTCTCTCGCACTGGAAGCCATCCATCTCTACCTCTCGCCTTGTCTGCAACCCATCAAGGCAGACGGTGTGACTGCAACTTGGTACTATTTTAATCTTTTTTTTATTTCCTTTAATAAGAAGTATTAATTTTACATATCCACCTGATCTTTACATTTCGAATAATAATATTATAAAAACCTATTATTTTTTATGAATTAACCGACAGCCTGTGTAAATTTTTCTTGATCATGAAATTATTAGATTGTTTAGAAATAGTATTATTTGAGTACAATATTAAAAAAGTCATGCAATTTTTCATAATTTTTTATTTTGAGTATAAAATCTTTATTTTTTTATAAAATTGTGTAAGTGTTAAGATATGAGTGTCACTTTTTTCTAATAGTCAAAATAATAATTTTGATCATGAAATTATATTGATAAAAATATGCTGTAATTTTTATAAAAAAATTCTTAAAGTTATTTTTTTAGGATGTAACCTTTTTTATTGATGAAAATATAAATATTTATCTTCATATTTAATATAAGTAAATATAAAAATATATTTTCTTATAAATATATGTTTATTACAAAATTATTTTCATAAAATTGAATATATTTAATAAAATTTATTAGAAGAAATTGATTTTTCTTTGTCCACTAAACATCAAAAAATATTTTTTTCTTTATGTATCAAACAATAGAAAATCAATTCATTTTTTAAAAATATATTTTTTTAGAAAAGTATTTTTCAAAAATTTCATTTTTTCCCTAAACCAAACAGAACCTAAGAGTAAATAAATATTTTTTATCTTATTACAAGAGAGACAAATTTAAAGGCATGCAAATGGTTTTATTTTCGGACGATTCATACGTCTTCTTTTAACTTTGAATTCATGAATTTATCACTTCAAGTGAAATAAGAACATTATTTATTCATTGCAAGGGATTTTTCGTCTCATATAATTTTTGGCCTGGATCTTCACTAATTTCGCTGATTGTTTGAAAAAAACATGTGCTTATCTAATTTTACATAAATGTAAGTTTGTTTTGTAATGGTAGGATTTGCATATGATGTTATTGTTGTTTAATGAATCTACGTTTCATATTTAAAAATTATTTGTAATGCTCCGAAATGGCATGCTTTTTGGACTATCAATGAGTCCGACTAACTTTGAGCATTTTGAAATTTGAATTGACTTCTAAATGTAATTTATTTCGCTGTAAAGTATTTTTTTGTAAGAAATATTATTTGTATATATATTAATGAAAATGTTATATACTAATTATATTAATGACTAAAAATAATATCTAAAATTTTAAAAATAAATAAAAATAAATTTCTTTTTAAAATAGAAGTAATTTTTTTTAAAAATTTATATTTAATATTAGATAAGTAAAATATTTTTCTTATTTTAATATTTTATAATTATATTTTATGTAAAATATTTTTGACAAAATAATATTATTGATTTAAATCAATAATATATAATCTAAATATTTTAGCCCATCTAATAAATAAATTGAGCTTGATCTACAAGAAGACTCCACACTTATGAATTATATTTGCATATATATTTGTTGTTTTAAATACATACCATTTAATGTTGTACATTGAGTAATATTTTAAAAGACTAAGTCCATAAGTTTGACTTTAAGAAAAGGTTTATATGTGAGAGTTCTTTTTTATGTGAAGTGATAAGGAAAGAAAGTGGGCCCTGTGTGTAAATAATACATGTGGTTAGGCCTAAGCCTGTTTTTTGCAAAACCAGATTTTAGTTCTGATAAAATTTAAAATGTTAACATATTTATTTGAATATTTATTCCGAACAATTATTTAAACATTTATTTCCAATGGTTATTTGAATATTTATTTTTCAATAACTATATTTCCAACAATTATATTTTAATGGCTATATTTTCAATGGTTATATTTCTCAACTTATAAATAGTATACTATTCCTCTCATTTTACACAACACATATATATCTACAATAACTTTCTCTAGAATATTCTTCTTCTACTTACTGAATTTCATTTTCTTGCTTCCTACATCCTATCCTAGTTATGCAATTTCAGGACAAGAGAGTTTGTTGAATCCTAAGGGAATTACCAATTCAAGCTTTGTATAAGAGGCTCAGATAATTTCTTGAGGATAGTGATTTATATCACATCTTAGATTGCATATCCATATTTTACTAACAATCTTAAAGAATTATATCTCAAATGCAATCTTAAGGATAATGTTTCCATAGATAAGTTTTCAAAAATAATTTCTGATTCATTATGTTTACAAGTTATATAATGTAATTTCTCTAACCATTCTTTTCCTTTGTATGTGTTATTTGAGATTTAGAACATTATGATTCATCGTAGAACAACCATAACTCAATTTTCTTAATTATTTATGAATGACTCCATGTATATAAATTGAAAGCTTTCAATGATCTTGAGCACTCCTAATGTGAGACTTATGAACTCAAGTAAGTAGGTACTCTACTCAATTTTTACTCTAACATTAAGATTTTTATTGTTATTACCAGTTGATATATTAGTGCTATACATGTGCTATGCTATTGAATCTTGAATCGCAATTTAAAGGAAATGATAATGTATTTATTTATTTTTTAATTTTTCTTTTAGGAGTTATATTATTTAAGAATTTGTTCTTATCAAGAAATATTTTTAATAAATATGTGAACAACATTATCCAGTAACTTGCTTGACAATTTCTTATGTGACTTAAGATGTTTGGCTTTTATAATACACTATACAAGCGTGGGAAAAAAGAATAAAAGTAGCATTTTTTAGTAGTCTTTAATTTCATGCTTAACTTAAATTATTTGTGACAATTTACATTGATCTTTTGTGAGAGTTTACATTATATTTTTGAAGTTTGAAATAAATTTAAAATTTTTTTATCTAATGTTTATGGATTGCTTGAGAAGCTTTCATTAAGCTCCTAAATGAAATATTTATGGAGTTATAAACATTAACTAGTTAGCATTTTTGGATTTAATGAACCTTATTTTTCTAATTTTGAAAGTAAAGATATTTATGCATGACAAACAAGATTATATAAGCCCGTGTTAATATTTTTACTTATTATTTTATTCACTTAATGTATTTGAATGGGCTCTATCTTAATTTGATAAACATTTTAGCTAGTATTATTGATGTTTATAAATTCATTTTGTATGTCACTTACAAATAGAATACCCCAATAATGAAATAGGAAAAATACTTTATGAATTATGGAAGGTTTATGCACTTAATTTATAATATTTGAAAATATAGAAGTGTCTAGCTAAAGTTTTATAGCCTAAACCCAAGAAAAGAAAAATAGGATTAAAAACTTCTGATTATATGTTTATGGGATATGCAAATAATAGTTCTATGATGTGCTTAACTGTAATGTATTAGTAAAGATAAAGAATGTTGAGTTCTTTGACCATATTTATCCACTACATGGTAAAATTTCTCATACAACAAAGACCTTAAATGCACCTCTGACTAATTCAAAATTGACTAATGAAATTTTAAGAAAAAAATAAAAGATAAAGAAAAGAAAATTTTTTTGAAAATAATTTTAATGTTTATTATTGATAATGATTCTTAAACATACTTTGAAGCAAGACTTTTAAGAAAGCAATCAAAATAGAACTTGAATCAATTTTACAAAATCAAACTTGAAAGCTAGTTGACTTGCCTCTTGGAGTAAAGCTAATAGGTTGCAAATTGATTTTTTTAAATAAAAAAGAATATTTTTCTAATGGTTTAATTAAAAAATTTAAAGCTTAACTGGTTGTAGAAGATTTTACACAGAAACAAAATATTAATTACTTTAATACTTTTGCATAGTAACAAGGATTTCTTCAATTCATATTTTTTTGCTTTGACTTTTACTTTTAAATTAGTTATACATCAAATGGATGTGAAAAACTACCTTTTGAATGGAGATTTAAAGGAAAAAAATTATACGGTGCAATATGAAGGATGTGAAGTCCTAAGATAAGAACAAAAAGTTTGTAAACTAAGAAAATTTTTGTATAGTCTAAAATAGGCCCCTAAACAATAGCATGAGAAATTTGAACAAACTTTTTTAGATAATATTTTTTCTTATGTTAAAGTGGATAAATGTATATATACAAAATGTGAAAACAATGAATATGTGATCATTAACTTATATGTGGATAATATTTTTATTTTTGGCACTAATTTTAGTACAATGTTGCGACTAAAACTTAAATTTTTTATATGAAAGACATGGTTGAAACTAATGTTATATTAGGGATTAAAATCATAAGGAAAAATAGTGGCATTTTGTTAGTTTAACAACATTATGTATAAAAAAAAGTTTAAGAAATTTGGGTATCTAGAAGAAAAGCCTATTAGTTGAGAAATGACATAATTGTGGCAGTCATTGCTCAAGTTAGGAAACTATTATGTTTTCCATAAGCCAAAACATCATGCTACTCAATGTGGGAAAAAGGGTGAGAAATGACAATCCTTCAAAACATAAAGCAAATTTAGTTGGAGATGATAAAAATAATATAATTGTGGCGATCATTTCTTAAGTAAATATTATGACTAATGTGAAAGATTGGATTGTAGATCAAGGTGTTATGAGGCATATCTATACTAATAGAGAAGCCTTTACCTCTTACTTACCAACAGGAGATGGAGAAGATTTAGTTTATCTTGGAGATTAAAGAATTGTAAAGGTCCTTGGAAAAGGTAAGATATTTCTAAAACTCATATTTGGCAAGATCCTGACTTTAAGTGATGTTCTGTATGTGCCTAATTTTAAAGCAAATTTAATCTTTGTATCTTTACAAGAAAAAAAAAGTTAGGATTAAAGTATATTTTGAATATGAGTAGAGCAATGAAATACCTAATTAATCATGATATTTTGTATAAGTGGATTTCCCACTATATTAAAAGGATATAGTGATGCTAATTATATCTCTAATTCATATAAGATAAAATCTACTGGTGGTAATATGTTCACCTTTAATGGTGGTGTAGTAGCTTGGAAATCATCTAAGTAAACAATTATAGCTAGATCTACCATAGAGTTAGAGTTTGTGAGATGGTTGGAAGTGAAGATAAGTGGATAAGAAATTTCTTATCTAATATACCATTAGATATGAAATCAAAACCTTTGATATCTATACATTGTGATTGCCAATTGTTGATAGACATTACAAAGAATAAAACTTTCAATGATAAAAAAATAACATATTAAATTGAGACATAATATTGTGAAGCAATTACTTAAAAATAGAATGATTTGGATAAATTATGTGAAGTTAGAAAGAAATTTAGTTGATCATTTGATGATACCCTAAGGTAAAAAATAAATAATTAAAATATCAAGGGGAATAGGACTAATGCCATTTTAAGAAATTAACATTTATAGTAACCTAAACTATGTGAATGGTAATCCCATAAAATAGGTACATATGGGTAATTACAAGTCAATGTTAATTTTAAAAGTACTAGAATTAATTTTATATGTTCCTTCTATGGTGTATATGAATAGTACTTTAAAACTACAAATTATATGTGAGGAATGAGCTTAACACTTAATAAATTCCATCATCTTTATGGGTGGTGTATTTAATTATAGTGTCCACTTGATGGATTCATCTATATGAGTGTGAAGTGGGGCCACTTCTATAAGATACTAGTAAAATCTCTAAAGCACTTATGAACTACCAAGCATGTGTATGGCATAATAGCAGAAAACTACATTGCATAAGAAAATGATTTGTAAATATGAATTGATTGATGAGACCATTATTTTACAATAAGAGATTATTGATTCATAGAAACTAAATGTTTCACCAATAATTTGGAAATTGTCTCTCTCTTTCTAGATTTGATTCATAGCCTATAGAGACACCAAATCAATGATTTACATTTATTTGAGAATCCAGCAAAAATTCTTTACCTATTTCTTTATTTTCTTTTATAAGTATTTTAAATTATGTGGGAGATTGTTATACATTAAGTAGTATTTCAAAAGACTAAGTTTCATATCAAGTACGTTTAGCCTCGAGAAAAGGTTTATATATGAGACTTCTTTTTATGTAAAATCACAAGGAAAGAAAGTGACTCCTTGCATGCAAATAATACATGAGGCTAGACTCAAGCCCATTTTTTGCAAAACTAAATTTTACTTCTAGTAAAATTTGAAATTTCAATGTATTTATTTTTTAATGGTTATTTAAACATTTATTTCTAATGGCTAATTGAACATTTATTTTTCAATGGACATATTTCTAATGACTATATTTTCAACTGCTATTTTTAATAATTATATTTCTCAACCTATAAATAGTGTATCATTCCTCTCATTTTACACAACACATGCACACCTATATTAACCTCTAAAATATTCTTTTCTTACTTGTTAGGTTTTATTTTCTTTTCGCCTACATTCCTAGTTGTTCAATTTCAAGACATAAAGATTTGTTGAATATTGGAGAAATTATCGATTCAGGCACTGTACAAAAGGTTTGGATAATTCTTTAAGGATAATAATTTATATCATACATCAAACTATACATTCATATTTTACTAACACTTAATTACATGATATATATGCACACAAAGCGTCGAACTGAAAATTACTACACAAAAATATTTTACAAATTGTATTATTATGTTTTTTTTTAAAAAATATTAAATAATCACGTAAGCTCCTGAGGTAATGAAGTTGAAAAATCAAGTCATTTATAAACGAGCTGTCAAATTACGCGAGAGCTAAAAAGTGAACAAGGCAAGATTGAATTGATTTTAACCCAGTTGGACTCCCTTATTGTCAATCTTGATTCTTATTCTTTTAATTCAAGTATCAAGAACTTTATCAAATTGTCAAATCGAAAAGAAGAGCTAATAGAAGATAGGAATAGATATCTTAGCAATATTATTGTATTGCAGAGAAAATCAATGTAATTTGTATAAGAAAAGGGAGCGATTCTACCATTTCACGATACTGTAAATAGAAATAATTAGAGGTCTGTTTGTTTGAATGAAAAATGCTTTTTATATGTATATAATTATAATATATTAAAATAATATATAATATGATATTTATTTAATATTAAATAAAGAAATATGATAAAAATAATAATTTTAATATCGAAAAAGAAGTTACATTTTCTTACTCTCATAACTATTATCTTTTTTTAATAAAGACATACAAATAATCCGTGACCCCTTCGTTTTATATAAATAAAAGGGCTTTACAACGAAAAATATCTTTGACAGTGCAAATAAAACCAATATAAATCGAGATATTAGAAAAGGTTCTTGGGCTCCAATTAAGCAGAGCACTGACTATATTACATTCGGATTATAATTGACTCCCGTAAGGCGGCCCTAACTCCATTGGCATTAACTACTTGTTATGATAAATAAATCTATTAACTAACTTTTGGCTCGGTTTGTTTTCTCAAAAATATTTTATTTAAATAAAATCTCATTTGCTTCTATATAAGCAAAAGACTTCTATATCATTATATACATTTTGATTAAAAGAATTATAAATAATGTCATGATAATATAAAAAAGAATTTTATCTTCAAAATAATAGATAATACTTTCTGTTATGCTCCGAACATGTAATATTAAATAAATAAAATATTTTATATTTTATAAACGTAAATAGGAATAAATGAGATTATTTTTACGAATCACATTTTCCGTCAAAACATAAAGTCTCTTCCAAAGAAAAGGAATATAATACTGGAAAAGGATGAAAGAAACTCTCCTAATTCAGCTAATTTGCGAGCTAAGGAGGAAAAAAAAAATGAACATTGCTTGCTTATTTTTAAATCCAGAACTCTGTTAAAGAACAACCTTCTTAGTTCTCACAGTTAATTTATATCCTGATCCCTTTCAGAATTCTCTCAAATTGTGAAAATGCACATATATAATTCAAATTTCATTCATAGTTTTGTCATGTAAAACACTCATTCTTCAACCTAAGCAAGGAGATATCTATTTTATGCTTTTACCCAATCAACAAAGTTCTTGAAATTCTTGTAAGATTCGCCACCTGGTTTGACACTATTCATGGCTTTTTCCTTGAGCTCCAAAGCCCTTGCTTTAAATTTCCCATCTTGTAGCAGTTTGTTGATCTTGTGCACTATTTCTTCTTTGCTAATTATGCCATCTTCACTCTCGTCAAACCTTAATCCTACTTTCCAAACATCACATATATAGCTCTCATTATGGAACTGGTCAGCAAAGTAAGGCCAGCAGAGAAATGGGACTCCACTAGTTGTACCTTCTATCGTGGAATTCCAACCACAGTGACTTAAGAAGCAAGCAATTGATGGATGATTCAGAACTTTCTGCTGAGGTGCCCAGCCGACCACTTTCCCGTGATGAGAGACTCGGGCTTTGAATTCTTCTAGGAAAGAATGATTTTCTCCATTATTGATATCTGATCTTACAACCCATAAAAATGGCTTATTAGAGTATTCAAGGCCCAGTGCCAATTCTTGCAATTGATTCTGGTCAAATTTTGTTATACTGCCAAATGCAACATATATGACTGACCGAGGTGGTTGTTGATCGAGCCAGTTTAAACAGGTTGAATCTTCAGGCCAAAAATTTCCAATTAAATGTCTGGTCTCGCTGTTTACTCGAATAGGTCCTATAGGTTGGATTCCTGGAGAAAGAGAAAATGCTGCAGGCTCAAGGTCATAACTTGAGTTACAAATTACCCAATCTGCATCTCTAGCAGTTTTGTTGTTTCCGACGATGAGGTTGAAAATAATTTTCTGTGTTGTGAGATCACCCATACATGTCCAGGCGAAATGCGCTGTCCTCATAGGTGGCATTGGTGGCAATTGAATAAACTGGTCTTTAGTTGGAACTCCTACAAGAAAAATTCAGATGTATAATAGTTAATAGTACCCTTTGGAAACACTTGTTTATAGTGATAACAAAGAGGCTGGTTTGAATAGACTCCAACCATACCCGCCACTGCTTAGTCCCACCACTTTGTACCTGCTAGAAACTTGGACCAGTAATAACTTGATAAAACTTGACCTAAAGATCCAAAACTGATACGAATAAGGGAATACAATTGTGGAATTTTCTTTCATTAATTGATAAGAAAAACAGGATATTTTTTCTTATTAATAATAATTGACTAATTATAAAGTATGTTATTATTCAAGTTAGTTAATAAGATATTCAAAAGAGATTTGAGACTCATCAAATATTTTATGACTAAACTCAAATCTAAATCATTAAATAATTTACCGATCCATTGATTTGGATAAAGATCCATTGGATTTGGACTTGATTTGCATTCCTACTTATTTGCTAGAAACTATTACTTGTCCATGTATATTCCTCACACTACTTTATGCCTGTGGCACAATTTAGTCAAACTAACTGGGTATATTACTTCTCATAGTATCCCTCACAGCCAACATGTGGCATACACTTAGTCTGCTTGGCCACATTACTGTCTGCTTCAAAAACTTCTTCATCTAAGTACATGTCAGTAAGACTAAATGAATGCCGTATGTAGTTGTGAGGGACATCGTGAGACTTAGCATGTGCAAGTGCCGATGCTCTGTTTGCTGCCTATTTCATGCTTTGAAACTAATAGTGTTATAGAAGATTTATTGACCTTGCTATTTAAATATATCTCCCTTGATGTATTTATAGACATCTATCATCTGAGATAAAACTTAACTGAACTTTCCTATTTCCCTTTTTGAAGGTAATATGTTTAGATTCAGTTTTCACCATTTTATTTTACCTCCCTCTTCTCTTGTTTTGTTTTCTTTGGCTGAAACCATTCTTTACGTCTAATCATCATTTTCTTAGAGTTAAGCATTATTCTCTTTAATCCTCTCCTAATAACCAATCTTCCGGTATATGCTACTTTCTGTTTGGACCTTGAGACTTAATTAGAAATTAAACACTATCATATACTGATCCCCAAATATAATGAATTTACAGGAGAAAAAGATTAGTTTGGGGTTCATACCTCCACTGTCAATGATTTTGTCATCAAGCAACTTCGGAATGTTAAATTCCAATGCCAACAGTGAAGCAGAAGCAGGCCAGAAAGCGGCTCGTTTGATTCCCATCTTCCCAGCAATTTCAATCGCCCATCCGATGCACTCATCGGCCACCACACAACTGATTTTATCACTTCCTGACTTGTTGATGTTATCTATAAGCGCTTCCAGCTGCTTTGGCATGACCTTAAACATTGCATCAGTTAAGTTTCCAAAATGATTTCTGTCCTCCCCATCTGCCAGACCATCAGGGATTGACACCAGTTGGATATCATTCTCAGCTTCACCAATTTCTGCTAATTCTGCTTTCATGATTTTCTTGTGGTTGAAATCTGTGTTCACAAATGTGATTTTGACACCATGCTTCACCAGTTCATGTGAAAGCTCCATAAGAGGAATCACATGGCCTTGTGCTGGGTATGGTATAGCCAAAACATGTGGCTTACTCATTTTCGCTCTTGAAAGATGGAAATCTTTTCAATTGCGCTGCCAGAAACGTTTGACGCTTATATATATATATATATATATATATATATATATATATATATATACACGTATATATATGTATGTATATTCACTGTGATGGACGGGTGGCAAAGGGATTTTGATTAAGTGATTGATGGTTTATGGGTTTGATTCTTGCTGTAGAATGTTCGGCTTAATCATGTTTAGTGTTTAGGGTCAAGTCAGTCATCATGATGCCACCAAAATATTAACTGTTCCATTGGTTTGTGATAAATCAGAAGTAACACTTTTTGCGGGATCCTTTGTCTTCTATGATGAAATATTAACTTTTATCATTTTATCAACCATCTTATTCATATTTTATTCTATTACTTTTGCCGCTATTATTTCTTTGACCAATTATACCTTATTTTGCTGTCAGTATTATTAAAAAAGAAAAAAAAAAAGAAAACAAAGTCATTTCTTCACAGACTGTCTCACTTTGAAGTGTGAGCAGCTTCCTGGGAAATTAGATGAGATATGGATGCTGTCTCAATTGTCTTCTTACCGTTTGAAGTCTGGTGTAATTTGTCTCATACAATGTTTGTTCTTCCATTTCACTACCATCCTGTTGTTTTCCAAAATATTAATTTTGAATTAGTTTTCTTTCATTCATTAAACTCTGGGGAATCTGTCTCTTGTGTTTAACTCTTTCGGAATAGTTCATATCCACAAACGTTCTTGTTGAATTCAAAAACCAAGAGATAAGGATGTAGACGGAGTAGAAGGGCAAAACTATTCTCATTATTTTACGCCAGCAGAATGGGATAGGTCCCCTGTACAACCTGATGTTTGAGGTCTCTGTTTTTTGTACTTTATAACTCCCATTCAAATTTGGAGAAATTACTACATATATATATATATATATATATATTAAAGATGTTATATTGTGAAGAGTGTGATGGAACCACTCCCGATTTCCATGAGAAATTTATTTTTTTCCTGTTACCATGAAATTAAGAATTATAATTTTTTAATCAAGATATATATACAAATAATATATATAAATAAAATATTTTAATAAAAATATATTTTAATAGAATTAACGAAACTCTCAATTATAATAAGTGTTCCTAATTATATTCAATAAATTAACAGGAAATTGAATCATCAAGTTAGTTATTCATATGATACTTTCGTGCGATTTATGTACATTAAAAAAATTTTTTTTTGGTCTGCGACCCCCGATGTCGATAGCCTCATTGGACTCCGCTTAATCCGAAGTCGAACCAGGTTGGACTCAAATTGGGGGCAAAACTCTCCTAGTGTTAATTTTCTCTATTCACAAGACTCGAACTTGAAACCTTGCTTAAGGGGACCGAACTCCCAACCATTCGGATCAATTACTGTTGGTGCGTAATTAAAATTTAAAACTGTCATTTTACAATTTTGAAAAACTTTAGAAATAAAAAATTAAAAGTTCACAATAGCATTTTTTTTTAGTCGGCGGATGAAGCACATGTTTCATAAGTAAAGCATACCATAAACTTTCCTTAACTTCAATAGAGTTTTTTAGCTACAAAGAACTCTTTAGTGTGGATTGCACTTCCCCACTTTTTTCTAATTTTTTGTGACAAGCCAATTTAATGTGCAACATATTCTTAATGCAGTAATATATTAATATATTATTAGATTTTATTACATATTAAATTTATTTTAAAAAAAATCAAATCTAATGTATTATATGATAATAAATTAATTATTAAATTTAATGATATATCAGTGTACTATTCAACCAATGATGCATTATATTCATCTCTTATAATTTAAACCGAAAGGATTATGGGGGAACGTTTAAGAAACAAAAATGCACATTGGAATCAATTTTTCACAGGCAGGGAATAAATTTTATCTTTACAAGAAAGTAAATTCTATCCACAGTGAATATATAATGCTTCAATTAGCATGTCATGTAATATAATATAAAAAAATTAAATAGGTATAATATTATGTATGATGAAGTAATATAATGTACGATATTTGATCTGTTATTGTATATGATAAAAATTTGTAAAAAATTATTATACTTTTTTACTTATTATGATGTTTTACAAGAATTTATAGGCTAAAAAATATTAATTTAATTAAAATATTCTTGCATATGAAAATTATTAAAATTATCTTAAATGAATTTGAAATATATGATTAGATCAGAGGGCCTTTAAACAACAATATCTTTTTTTTAAAAAAAATATGATAATATATAATTAAAAATGTATACTATGGTAAAAAAAATATTGTAATATATATATATATATATATATATATATATATATATATATGAGGATGTATATAATAAATTAATAAAAAAATATAATAAAACTATATAAGAATATAAAATTTAATAAATATCTTATATAAAATCTTAAAAAGATTCTTTTAAAAAAATTATTATACACTACCTGAAAAATCATACGCACAATATAATATTATCAAATAAAAACTTAAAAAAAATTAAATCAAAATACTAGTGCTAATGAAAAAGAATTTTTTTGTTATAATTTTATAAAAAAGATATATGAGAGAGGCAAAAAAATATTTCAATGAATATTTTTATTTTAAAATTTTAAAATTTTTCTTAACACTATCCTATTAGTTTTAAGGAGGTGAATTGTTTTGTATGGAATGGTGTATAAAAGGAAATTTTGAATAAATTATATATTCAAATCTCCAATTTTGATTTGTATAATTTATTCAATACTAACAAGTCTTGGGGAAGATTGTAGTGCCTCCAAGGATTTCTAAATCCTGGGTATATGATACAATTTCATCTATTGGATGAGATTATCAAAGACTTAGGTAATCTTATGTAAAAGATGAAATTATGCCACACTACTCAGAGTTTAGAAATCCTGAAGATACTTTAGAATTTCTCACAAATCTTATACGGCATGTTGAAAAAGATCTAAATATATTATTGATTAATTATCTTGTACCATTTCGTTAAATTTTTTCATGTAAGAAATTAGTTATATATTTCATCTAAAAAACTTAATTAAATAAAAATAATTTATTAAAAAATAATGTAAAAAAAATTAGGGTCTCCTCCTCTACAAAAAACCATTTTGCCGCCTTTCTCACTGTTTAACCTTTATTGTCGATCTTCGCCGTTTAGAATCATGCTTCTGAATTCGAATTACTGTTACGAGCAGTAGGAAACTAGATCACGTCTTCTACAACAAAGGTCCATTATAGATTGATTGCATGCGATGAATCATTAAGCACTATCACATCAAAACCAAAAGCAAAGAAAATTCAATTAGCAATACATAGAATCTTTTAGTTTTACCGTAGTTTGTCATTTTGCAATCCGCTTTCTTGGTTTGATCCGAAAGGATTAGGGAACAAAGTACCACGCAGCGGAAGAAAGTTTCCACACGGCAGACATTTTCCATTTGAAGATTATAAAGTAAATCATCAAATTTAATAATTTAAATTTATTAATTTATGTAATATTATGAAAATTGAATGAAACCTAACCATTTAAAATTATCCGTACATTATTTTATAGTAAGATGATGCACCATAGTTTAGATCCTAAAAATATGATTTTTTCTAAAAAAAATTATCAGAAGAAATTTTTTTATAATATTAGAAATAATAATTTATTTAATATACATATATAAAAATTTAAATATATGAATAAGAATAAAATTTTTAAAATAATATTAAATATTAATATACTTCCACTAAAGCACCAACAAGAAATTTTAATTTGCCACGCAATCGCTTAGCTGTCACTGGGTTAAACGCAACGCAACAAGGGATCGGAAACATGCCAAAAACAATTTATTAGTCATAATCAAGGAATTCTTATGTACATATACATAGAATATGCCGCATGAAATTATTTAAAATAATTTTTAAATATCGAATCATTTACCAAGTTAGATCATTGTAATTACAGTTACTATATTTCACTATTCAAATAAATGAACGTTTTTCTAGAATTTAATTAAAATTTCTTGTCTGACCTTTGATTAAGGTAATGCCTATATAAAAGTCCACTTTTTTGGATGGTTAAGTATACTAATTATAATTATAGTTATTAGACTGAATCAAAATCTTTAAGTATTCTAATATTTAAAAAACTATTTTAAATGGCTTTATGTCGTACATTCCATATAACTAAGAATTTCCTGTGATAATCATGCGTTTTCTCAATGAGAAATCCGTTTTTCATTTCTAATTTATGATATTGAAATTTAGCACAAAATAATACCAAAATTTTTTTTTTAGTCATAATTAAACAAGTGTCCGCATAAAATTTCGCAGCTTTTGCACCATTAGATATAAAGCACTTGTAGCGAAACCTTTTTAGTAAAGAAGGCAGCAGGCCATTAAGAATCCTAAACCTTGGTTTTTCACTTTAAATTTATCATAATTTATTTTCACTTAATTATCTTTTTACTTTAGACAAAATACATAACGATTTTCTTACGTGAAAAATTTAATGACATATAATTGGTCAACAATATAAAACATATAATTGAATTCATTTCAATTCAATAAAAAGATTTCAATTTATTTATGAATAAATTTCATCATTTGAAAATTATTAAAAAATAATGAATTCAATTCATTTGTAAATATATTCTTTCATTTGAAATATATTGAAAATACATAAAATTCAATTAAAATAAATTTTGATGGTATCATAAAAAAATAAAATATTAAAATAAGAGTAAATTTTTTTATATAATATGCATTTTGGTATAAGGGAAATTTTTTTTATGAATTCTTAATAAATTTTATAACGAATAAATTTAATCAAAATATAAATTGTAAATAAGATAAAAATCTCTTTCAAATTAAATATAAGTAATATTTAAAAATTTTATTTAATTCTTGTTTTTACCTTTTGGCATTGTCGATTGACCTTAGGAGTGCACTAGACGCTCCTCGAGGTTAAGTAAATGGCCTTTGCGTTCCACCTGTTTGTTTGCTTCTGAACATTGACCGAATCTTCTCTTAGATTTATTTTTGTCTCATTTTTCTCTGTGTCTTATTTTTGTCATATTTTTCTCTGTCTCTTCTACAAAATTCAATGCGGGATCACGTGGGTTGTTTGGATAAAAGTCAACAATTCGGCAGAACATATTAATTTTTGCGAAGGGGCACATGAGAAGTTGACTAAATCCAACGTTCAGATGATAGTTTTGAGGATATTTTGATTTTCATGAAATTAAAAAAATGCATAGCCAATCTTCGGAATATAAATGAATAGAATCAAGTTGAACATATATATATTTGAGCTTGAGTTAATAAATGAATTTCAACTCAAACTCAAATTAAATATGAGCCTAAACAAAATTTTTTCTATTTAAACAAAGTCCATTATTTAGTTTAAATTTCTAATCAAGATCAAACTTAAACACAAATTACAAATTAATCTAAATAAGCTTAAACAAATTTAAATAAGTTTAATCAAACTTAATTTTTATTTAATATATATTATATATTATTTATATTTATTACACCTTAGTAATATAAAATTTATATATTATATTTATTTTACTTATATATAATATTAAAATAAAAATATTTTATAACTAAATTTGTTTAGGCTTGTAAATAACTCAAGTCAAATAATAGGAAATTTAAGCTCAACTCATTATAAGTTTAGCTCAACTTAGTTCGGCTAAAATTAATTTTGAATTGAACATTTTACAAATCAATTTCAAGTTGCTCACGAATAATTTTGTTCATTTTCACCTCTAATCAATGTTAAATTTAGATGCAAATTTTTTGTGACATCTAATAATGAAAAGCTATCATAAAAAAAATTACATCTAAATTTATATATTCCATTAATAGACATAATAAAAAGATGAGATATGTAGATGAAGTGATTTCTGAGAGTGAAGAAGAGCATATATATATACCAAAGGGCCTAATAACAAGAGCTAAAGCCAAGATGGTCGAGAAAGGACTTTAATGGTTAATGGAGAAAGCCTAGATGCAAGAAAAAATGAGATTGGAGGAGTATAATGGAGCTTGGATTATGTACATTTTAGCCACGGTTGTTTGATCTTCAATAGTCGAATAGTATAGTCAACTATTAGGCTCAACATTCATCTCTGCCTACTATAGTTAATTATCATATTCGACTATCAAGCTTAGAATATGTCTTTGTTTGGTTATAGTTGGATATCATATCCAACTATCTATAATGGAGTTGATCTCTGCTTGCATATAGTTGAATATCATATGACTATCCATAGGCTTATTGCAAATTATATTTTGTTTCTTAAATGTTAAGTTATTTTTGGGCCTTATATTTTTTTATATATTTTAGTCAATAACTTGCATCTTTATTTTTGAACAAATATTCATAATTTAATTAGCTTTCTAAATTGGGACTAATTAATTTAGTTAACTTTTAACGTTTGAACATATTGGAGGAAGGTTATTTTTCATGGTCACAACATTTGGCATTTTGAAATTAGAAAACTCTGTGTGAGCTTTTCCCCTCATAGTTTTAGCCAGAACTTCAAACTTGTTAAGAGAGATTCAATATTTATGATATTAATACTCACTTATAAGAGGATTAATGTCCTTTATGGTGTGATTTCTTCTTACTTATCACTTCCTTTCTTCACTACTCTAAAATGTGGTGTGATTATTCTTCTTTTTTGGTTTGGTTTTTGAATTTTAAGACAATCTAATAGTAAAGATTCACATTATTTGGTATTCAGAGTAAAGGCTTCCTAATTTTTAAGTTATGTTCTTCATTTCTTAGCTTTTTATTTGATTTTCTTTAGTTCTTATTTTTTGATCTAGTTTTGTTGCTATTTTTGTTATTATTTTGTCCCTATTTTTATTAATCTTATGTTGATCTTGTTATTTGTTATCATTTGTCTTTAATTTCAAGTTTAGTTCATTCTTATTCATTAATTTGTGAGTTTTTATTATTGATTTTACATAATTCTATTTGTTGTCTTATGTTTAATTGTTGCCCAATTTGAATTAGGTATTGATTTATTCTTATATCTTGTTTTGATTGTTATCCTGTGCTTTTTCCTTACAAATCTGTGTTATTTTTGTGACAAAATTCATGGAAATTTTATTAAACTTTGCTTAGCATGAAATTTGCATTGAAAATGTTTAATTAAAGTTCAAAATAGTGATAGTTTGGCTTGTTATAGTAGAATATAGTATTCGAATATTATGCAAAAATTACTATGATATTCAACTACTATAATTTTTTTTGGCCATTTACTATAATTGAATATATCATGATAGAGAAGAACCATTTTTGTGATAGTTGAGTACTATAATCAATTATCTAAAAGTAACAAGTACCCAGATCTATCATAGCCAAACTTGAACTTCTCACTCACACATTTTGATATTTTTTTCCATTATTCTTTTATTCCTTGTGGTCTTGAGTCTTGTTTCTTTGTTGTTAATTGTATTTTTATGTCTTTCCTTACTTCTTTTTCTTAAATTCCAAGAGTCATTTATTGTTCCATTTGATTGTTAGTCCTTAAGTGAAATTTTTTATTATATTTGTTGAATCTTATTGGTTAAGTTATTCAATTCCTAAAGAACCATAAGAAAATAAGATAAACGTAGAAAGCAAGAGTGTGCAAGATCATTTAATGCTGAAAACCCTTAATTAGAGTGCAAACATAGGTCTGAGTGCCTAAAACTTATGCGACTCTAAAACTCAAGTGAGTGGTGGGCTTTTATAAGGTCATTTTCTTTATCTAACTTTTTTCTATGTTTGTTTTTAAAAAATTCAAAAAGAAATGTTAATAATGATGTTGCAATAAGAGAGTTATGACAATTAATTGAAGATATGAATAAAAGACTCACTAGAAAGGAAGGACATCTACATCATGAAAACCATCATGGTATGGTAAATATAAGAGAAAGGAGGGAGAGAAGACAAAAGGATAGACATGAAAAAAAGAAAGGAGTTAATAGTAATAATAAAGGAAGTAAGTATTTTGATGAATTGAAAAAGAGTGCAACAAGAAGAGTTGAAATGAGAGATGAAAGAAGAAGATATGAAAGAAGAGATAAGAGAAGAAAAGATGAAAAGAGAGATCAAAATAGAATAGAAGGTAGACAAAGAAGAGAAAACATTGATAACAAGCTCGACGACATTAAAATGAAAATTCTATCTTTTTAAGGAAGAAATGATTTGAATGCCTACTTTGAATGGGAGAAGAAGATGGAATTGGTCATTGATTGTTATAATTACTTAGAAGAAAATAAGGTGAAATGTGTTGTCATTGAATTCTTCAAATATGTTATTGTTCAGTAGGATAAACTTAAGTCAAATGTTTAGAAAATTATGAATTACCTATTAGAATTTGGCAAGATTTGAAAATTGCCATAAGGAAAGGATTCATTCTTAACCACTATCATAGAAAGTTATGCCAAAAATTATGAAGCCTTACTTAAGGTCCTAAGAGTGTTAAGCATTAATACAAGGAGATGAAACTCATGATGACAAAAGCTAATATAGAGGAAGATCAAGAAACTACAATGACTAAATTTCTCCACGGCTTGAATAAAGATATTGCTAATGTGATGGAGCTATAACACTATGAAGAAATGGAAGGAATGGTTTATATGGCTATGAAAGTGGAGAACTAACTCAAAAGCAAAATTTCTTTTAACAATGGCTCCTACTTAAGTTCCTCATTAAAGCTTTATGATAAAAAGATTCAAAAGAAAGAAAACAAGGGAAGCAAGCACAAAATATGATCTTTTTCCAAACAAAAAAGTGAAAACTTAAAAGGTAAAAATAAAGTTTATAAGTCTAAAAAACATTCCAACATCAATTATTTTAGATGTTTGGATTATGGGCACACCGTTAGTGATTGTCATAATAAAAGAGTTCTAATCTTGAAGGATAGAGACATTAATTCTACTGGTGAAACTAAAAAGAAAAAAAGAGTCTACAACATCCTTGGAAGAGAAAAGTGAAGAAAGTGGAGATCCTTCTTATAGAGATGCCTTCGTGATTAGGAAAGCACCAAATATGCAAGCCAAAGAAAAAGGAAAAAAGCAAAAGGAAAAGATTTTCCACACTTGATGCAAGATCAAGGGTAAGATATGCAATGTAATTATTAATATTAAAAGTTGTGCTAATATGGCTAGTACCATCTTGATGGAAAAGCTTAACTTACTTACTTTGCAATATCCTACCCCATACAAATTGAAATAGTTAAATGATAGTGGATAAATATATGTGATAAAGCAAGTATTGGTATCTTTTTCTACTAGAAAATACCAAGATAAGGTACTTGTGATGTTATTTCTATGCATGCTTGCTATCTATTAGTTGGAAGGCAATGATAGTTTGATAAGAAAGTTACATATAATGATGTTCTCAACAAATATCAATTTAAACATATTAGAAGTGAATCATAAACTTTTGACTCCATAATAAGTTGACAAGGATCAAATAAGAAAGCAAAAGTAAAAAGAAAAAGAAAAAAATGAATATAAAAAAGAATGAGAGTGAGGAAAAGAAAAAGAGCATGAGTGAAAAGAAAGAAAGGAAAAATGAGAAAAGAGACAACTCAAAGAAAAGAAATGAAAAATTGAGTGTGTGAAGAGTACTCATTATGCATTTAGGCCTATGTTTATACTTTTGTACAAATTAACTTATGTAAACACTAACCAAAAAGCTTTCTTTTACTATAAGTAAAAAATTTTATTTTGTAGAATTAGGAATATATGTTCCTGAAAGGGTTCTAAGAGAATTACCACCAAAGAGAGGAATTGAGCAACAAATTAACTTTATTCTAGGAACTTTTATTCCAAATCATCTTACACATAAGACTAATCTAGAAAAAGCCAAAGAAATTTAAAAGTAAATGAAGGACCTTATGTCAAAGGAATACATAAGAAAGAGCATAAGCTTATGTATAATACTGATATTGTTATGCCAAAAGATGATAGGTCTTGAAAATTATATGTTGATTATTGTTTAATCAACAAAATCATTGTAAAGTATAAACATTCCATTCCTAAACTTGATGACATGCTTGACAAGTTTTATAAGTCTCGTGTCTTTTATAAAATTGATTTGAAATAAGGATATTATAAAATTAAGATGAGAGAGGGTGATGAATGAAAATCACTTTTAAAATAAAATATAGTTTATATGAATGTCTTTTTATGTCTTTAGTTTGTCTAATGTATCAAGGACTTTAATAAGATTAATGAACCATATTTTGCGCCATTTATTGGAAAGTTTATTGTAGCTTATTTTAATGATATTCCTATATATGGTAAAGATGTTGATAAACATATTGTACATTTAAGATATATTTTGCAAGTTTAAATTGAATGCTAACATCTAAAAATGTTCCTTTTGCTTGGATAAAATTGTGTTTTTTGGTTATGTTGTGAGTAGCAAAAGAATTGAGATAGATAAAGAGAAAGTGAAAGCAATTAAAGAATGGCTTACCCTTAAAAGTATTAGTAAAGTGAGGAGTTTTCATAGGTTAGTTAGCTTTTATAGAAGGTTTGTGAGGGATTTTAGTGCCCTACCTACTCCTTTTAATAAATTAGTGAAAAAGAATGTTGAATTTCATTAAGGAGAAAAGTAAAAGAGAGCTTTTAACTTGTTGAAAGATAAAATGAGTTCAACCCTTTTACTTACTCTTCCTAATTTTGCTAAAATTTTTTAGATTGAAGTGATGCCTTAAGTGTGGTGGAGCTTTTTTGATACAAGAGGAAAAATCAATTGTATATTTTATTGGAAAGCTAAGTAGAATAACTCTTAATTACCTCACCTATGACAAGATGCTTTATACTTTGGTTTGGGCTTTGATAACTTGGCAACACTACCTAAGGCCAAAGAATTTGTCATTCATATTGACTATGAATCATTGAAGCATTTGAAAAGTCAAGGGAATTAAATAAGAGACATGTAAGGTAAAGATAACTTAGTTGTTGATGCATTATCTCAGAGATATCTTCTTATTTCTACTTTACAATCTAAATTATCGAGTTTTAAGCATGTTAAGGATTTATATAGGAATAATGATGATTTTTCTACCATTTTTGAATTTTTTTTAGAAGATGACTTTTGAGAATTTCTATAGGCATGATGATATTTTGTTTAAAGAAAATAAATTATGTGTGCTTAGAAGTTCTCTTAAGGAGTTACTTGTAAAGAAAGCCTATGGAAGGGGTTTAATGGGACATTTTGGAATTAGAAAAACTCTAGACTTTTTAAATAAGCATTTCTTTTAGCCTAACATTAAGCATGATATACATATATATTGTGTTAATTGTGTTGCTTGTAAAGAGGCTAAATTTAAAATTTTGGCATATAGACTTTACACTCAATATCCTATTTCTAATAAACTTTGGACTGACATTTTTATAGATTTTGTGCTAAAATTTACCAAGAACTAAGAATAAAAATGATTCTGTGTTTTTTATTATTAATAATTTTTTTAAGATGACCTATTTCATATCTTATCACAAGATGAATGATGTAGCAAATATAACTAATCTTTTTTTCAAGAAAATAGTAAGATTACATGGATTGCCAAGGAGTATTATGTTCAATAGGGATACTAAGTTTTTAAGGTACTTTTAGAAAGTTTTATAGGCTAAGTTAGGGCCTAAGTTGTTATTTTTAATAATTTATCATCTTTAAATTGATGAATAAACTAACATAGTAAATAAGACTTTAGGTACTTTATTATGCTTTATAATTCCAAAGAATTTGAAAAGTTAGGAAGAATACTTGCCCCTTCTTAAGTTTGCATATAATAGAAGTGTTCATTTTGCTACTAACCTTTCTCTATTTGAAGTTGTTTATGGCTTTAATCTACTAACCCTTTTGGATTTATTGCTCTTACATATTGATAAGCATTCTAGTTAAGATGGGAAGAAGAAATAGATATGATACGGAAGTTACATAAGGAAATAAGGTTAAATGTTAAGAAGACAATCAAGTAATTTGCCAAATAAGCTAATAAAAGGTGAAAGAAGTTTGTGTTTGAGTTAAGTGATTAGGTGTGGATTCACATAAAGAAAGAAAGATTTTTGGCCTAAAGGAAAAATAAATTACATCCAAGAAGGGATGATTATTTTTAAGTGGTTAAAAGAGTCAATGATAATGCTTATAAGTTAGACTTATTAAGTGAGTATAATATTAGTGCTAATTGTTGGTGTGTATCCTAGAACCAATCATATAGATGATTGAAGTTATACACAATGTATTATGTTTTATTTTAGGTAATTTAATTATTATATTTTGTTTTTATAATTTTATTATTATTATGCGTAATTTATAACTTAATATAATAATTATCCTTGGAATAGCTTCGCTATTCCTAAAATGTCTCTAGTTAAGTATTATTACGAAAAGGATAGTAATAATACATCAAGACTAGCATATATAGTAATTGATGATTACGAATTATGGATATGTGATATCAAGTCAATACATGAGTACGTTGCTAGTGAACAATGTATTGGACTGACCCACTATGAGAATATTATATAGATAGACGAGTCATAAGTTATTCTCATATGATCACAAATACACATAAACCTTTAACTTGAAGTCACTACGATTCCCTACATAAGAAATTACTCACTTTAATATTGTCCTATGTCATCTTTAATCAAGATGACAAGTAGGGCATTGATTGGGTGTGTCATAAATCGTGCAGAGGGAAGTGAGTGATGTAGATGAAATTTTATTACTCTTATATAAAAGAGAAATATCCTTAGGCCGCTTGATTGAGTGAGACTTAGAAATGTATGGCCATGCTCAATTGAATTAATATGTGATATTAATAATTTATTTTAAGTCTACTCAGTATCAAAAAATATAAATTAAACATTGACGAGGATGACACATTCCATGCCTCCAGTTCAATTTGGATATTATTACAAAAGGGTTATGATGCAAAACATTAATCATGTATTAAGTGGATGTCGAATCACAGACATTCTTACTACTTGAGTGGCAGTGATGTATTGCTAGATACCGCTTACTGTCTATGACTCAATAATGAGTTATTATCAACATAGTAATAACCTACAAAGTCACACAAAAGGAGTAGGAATAAGATAATAATTAATTGGACTTTAATTATATTAATATCCAATTAATTGGACTTATTTTCGTGCATATATATATTATTAAGAATAATAAATTCACGTAATATATATATATATATTATGTGATATTATTTGATATTAAAGTAATATTAAATAATTACGTTATCAGATATTAGATAAATATATTATGAGATAATATTATTTTTATATTTAATAACTATATGCAATTATCTAATATTAAGATATTTATATTATGAAATAATATTATCTAATGTTAGATAATTAATAGATAAGTCATATCTCTCCTCATTATCTCTAGGATAAGGAAAAAATGAGTTACTAAGTGTGATTAGGATTTTGGAAGCATTATCCTAGTAGGACTAGGATTGTGGCTTGCCTAAGTTCTATAAAAGGGGGCTTGAGGGCAGCATATTAGGGACACGCTCATAAACTTCCTAAAAGCTAAAATCACTCAGAAAACATCAAAATCCTAGTTCCTAGAGAGAGAAATGCATCTTAGCAGATTCGTGGAAGGCGAGAGGTCGTTGTTCACTCCGTATGAATACCATAGAGACGCTGTACCTTCCGGCTAGTGTTTAATTCATCCGCTCTCAAGTTTTGATCAGTAGAAATACGAGTGCCCAATAGGTAAAACTTTAATCATTGATTTATGCTTTTTGCATGGATCCTAGGTAGAATTCAGATCAAAATTTTGAAATTCCACTGCATGTAATAATCTAAATTCCTAACAGTGGTATCAGAGCTTCTTGTAAAAACATAGTTCTGATTATGTGTTTTATCGTCTTTGATGAATATTTATATGATAAATACACGTCAAATCTGTTTCGGTTTAAATAAAAAGTTACACGTTTTGATGAATGTTTATGTGATAAATTAATATCAAATCAGTTTCTGTTTAAACTAGATATATATGAGACATATGCAAACTCATGCATGATTTTGATTTCATAGATATATATATGATATATATGATCTGAATTTCGAATCTGATTATCAATTGATGAGATTAATTGTATGAATATGATCATGCATTTTTTTTTACTTCATATTCAAATCTATTTATGCGTAATTCTAAGTTTTCAAATGATAAACCCTTGAATCTATTCTGTACATGTGATGTTCTCTGCATTTAAAGCATATAACCTAGTCAGCACAGAATTAATGTGATTAATTCTGAATCTGTAAAGACTTATTTAAATTCATTTAATATGATTAATTTGAATTTGGTCTATGAGGTATATGTATGCTTTAATTTATTTGAACACGGCTAGATCTGTTTTGATATGATTAAAAATTATTCAAAGTGTTCAGAAATAAATCCTATTTTGAAACTATGATTTGAATGTCAATCATATAGTCAAATTGTTCGACTTAGGGTGTATCAATTAGCAAAATGAATTGAAATCTGAATGTCAAATGAATTCAATTTTTAGTCCGAGGGGCTCCGCCCCCCACACCCCCCGACAAGGGGCTCTGCCTCCTTGACCTTGCCTGCTAACCGGCTAGCGAGACCACCGTGCTAACTCTGCGTAGCGTTCAAAAATCATTTTTGTTCTTAAGGCACTATTTTAAAACATGATTTTATGATGATAATGTTATCAAATATATATGTCAATCACCCTGCTTATCTTGGTTACATATATTTCTTAGCAATTATTATATATGATGCATGAATATGTTGCATAGTATGGCCCTTGGAGTTTTTATGGATGGATTTTAAAATGCGACCTGCGTGTTGTGTCTTTCTTTATTTTTCTAATGTATATTCTCTTCTCATCTCAATTCCCCCCGAATGTAACTTGGGGTTTTTGTTATAAATTTGTAATTGCAATGGAGTATTCTTTGCTTGGAACAAGGAGAAACTAAGGAGTTATAAGACAAGAAGAAGCTAAGGAGTTAGTTAGGAATGTCATTAGAAAATAGAATTTTGGGCCATGCTATGTGACATTTTGATTTCTTTATTATATGATGATATTGATGAGCATGCATTTATTATGTGATAAAATGTGTTCCTACTATGTGATAGTTCTATTCATTGCATGATATATGATATACGGTAGTCTATTTTATTCATTTACTTTATATGATATATGAGATATGCTAGATATATTGCATGAATAAATAGGCTAGTTATGGTGAGATTTGATAATAATTAAGTTAAAATCCCTCATCTAAAATATTAAGTCAGTAATAATTAATGATGCCTTCAAATGTTTGGCACTCATGAAGGCCTCGATCAACATAAGGTAGGTTTTCCAGAGCAAGGTACCTCGTTTATGTTGGTGAGATGTGACTGGATAATAGTGATATCCAAATGTTAAATATTGGGTCCAACTTAACTAGGATATCTTAATAGGATTGAGACCTAGAGGCATAGAGTTGGGCTTTAGTCATAAGATGGACTAGAACAAGTGTTGTTCACCTAACTATCCAAGAGTTGTATATGATACAATTGGCAAGTGTTGCTTACCTGAATAACTAAGTTTTAAGTGATTAGCCAAAGCTAACTTAAGGCTTGGTGAAATATGGATCTTGGCCTACTAGAAAGCTTAGACAATATGACTTTCCTAATTAATAGTGAGGGCTATTAATTTGAATAAATTGTGGGAGGTACATTTAATAAAAGACCTTATTAAATGTTTTAAATTTAATACTTACTTTGCATATTTTTGTCGTAGATAACCAATGGCTAATACATCAAATAACTTATCACTGCGATCGGTCCTTGAGAAGAACAAACTGAGCGGGACAAACTTCCTGGACTGGTACAGGAATTTAAAGATAGTCCTCAAATATGAGCGCAAAATATATGTCCTAGAGGAACTTGTTCTTCAAGAACCTGAAGCTATTGCCCTTCGAGCTCAAAAGGATGCTTATAAGAAGCATCATGATATGCATTAGATGTCGGTTGTCTCATGTTGGCTACCATGGACTCTGAGCTTCAGAAGCAATATGAGAACATGGAAGCTTATGACATGCTTGAGCATCTTAAGAAGCTTTATGAAGGCCAAGCTCGACATAAGAGGTTTGAGGTGACAAAAGCCTTGTTTCAGTGCATACTGGCAGTGTTAGTGTATATGCCCTAAAACCAATTGTATTGGTGATTGTAATTTTGAATCATGTTATTTTAATGGCAATTCCAATTATTATATTTATATATATTATCTGCGTAATATATTCAATTGTAATAATAACATTAGAATAATTGTATTCTTAAATGTCCCTAGTCATATATCATTGTGGATAAGGTTGCTTTGATATGTTAAGACTAGCATGTGTGAAGACTTATATGGGATATTAAGTTTACACATGAGTACAAGTTAGAGAACTTGTATACTGGACCGACCCATATTAAGAACACTACATGGATCGTTATATGAGTGTCATAAGTGGTTCTTAGTGATCATTATTAATATGGTCCTTTGACCTGAGATCACCAAAGTTCCCTACATGTGAGTTTCATATTTTGATACTATTCTATTTCACTAATGGTTAAGTGAATGCAAGGGTAGATATTGGATATGTCACATATCATGCGGAGGGATTTGTGTGATCAAGATGGGATTTGTCCCTCCTATATAACAGGAGTAACATCTATGGGCCCCTTGATTAAGTAAAGCTGAGAAAATGCATGGCCATGCTCAAATGAATTGACATGAGATGTCGATTACATTTGTTTCATTCAGCTTACTTAGGAATCGAGAAACCTCAAGATTGGGCTATACGGGAATGACACGGTCCATGTCTCGTGCTTAATCTAGATGTATAGGATAAAAGGACATAAGTGATAATCACGTGTAAAGGTTTAGTCAAATCACCGACTTTCTCATTACTTGGGTAACAATGATATGTTGCTAGACACCAATCATTGTTTATGATCATTAATATGATTAATTGTCATTACCAACGTAATGAGAGCCTGTAGGGTCGCACACTTAGAGCCTAGTGAATTTAGAATTAATGGACCAAATTGTTTGGACTTAATATTTGGGAATTCATGTTATAATTATAAGGCCCAATAGTAAGCCTATAATTATACATGGAATAAAGCCCAAATAGGTTAGGTTTTTCTATGCACCTATTTAAATAGGCTTATGGGGTAATCATAGGATTGCTATTCTTTATTCACGCACCCCAAGCAAAAGCATAGAAAACCCTAGCACCTCTCCTTTACCAAAATCTCTGAAGAGGCGTAGCTAGCACTACAAGGTATAAGGAGATCAATTCCAACCGGTGTATGTAGCGGACATTCATCGGTGATTCACGGGTTCGTGTGGATACCACAGAGGGGTTTCCATTCCGGTTCGTGATTTGGAAGTAGATCGGATTTGCTATAGCGGTCAGGAGATTTTTTGCCGAAAGGTATAAACCCTAATCTCTAATCTATGGCATTTTATATTCGCATGGATCCTTGGTGGAAATCGTGCAAAAATTTTATTCCGCTGTGCATGTATGATGCGCGATTTCCAGCAGGCAGAAGTAAACCCTGTTGGGCCTCATGTACTCAAAATGATTGGGTATGTTGAGAACCTTGAGAGATTGGGTGCTCCACTAGGTCAAGAGTTGGCCACTGACTTAATTCTGCAATCATTGCCACAGAGTTATGGTCAATTTATTATGAATTACAACATGAATGAAATTGACAAACCACTGCCAGAATTGTTAAGCATGTTAAGAACTGCTGAACAAAATTTGCAAAAGACTAAGCCTAATACCATAATGATGGTCCAAAAGGGCAAAGGCAAAGGCAAAAACAAGAAGGATTCCAAATCCAAAGGTAAGCCCAAGTCTAAATCCTCTACACTGAAACCAAAAGGGGGTGTGGCTAAGGAAGGGACATGCTTCCATTGCGGTCAAACCGGACATTGGAAAAGAAACTATAAGGTCTATTTGAAAGATCTGAAAAAGAAGAAGGGAAGTGAGACTTCCGCTTCAGGTATCTATGTTATGGAAAGAAGTGAGACTTCTGTTTCAGGTATCTATGTTATGGAAAGAAGTGAGACTTCCGCTTCAGGTATCTATGTTATGGAAATTAATGTTTCAACTTCTACATCTTGGGTATTAGATACCGAATGCGGTTCTCACATTTGTACAAATGTGCAAGAACTACAAAGGAGTAGGACTCTAGCTAAAGGCGAAGTGGACCTACGAGTTAGCAATGGAGCAAGAGTTGTTGCGCTAGCTATAGGGACATATTATCTATCTTTACCTTCTGGTTTAGTAATAGAATTAGAGGATTGTTATTTTCTGCCTAATATCAGCAGGAATATTATTTCTGTTTCTTGTTTGGACAAGAAAGATTTTTCATTTATAATAAAGGATAAAAGTTGTTTAGTTTATTTAAATGAAATATTTTACTGCAGTGCACAAATGTTCAATGGGCTTTATATTCTTGATCTTGAAATGCCTGTCTATAACATAAACATTAAGCGATTTAAATTAAATGATTTAAATCCAACCTATCTCTGGCATTGTCATTTAGGCCATATAAATGAGAAGCGTATATCCAAGCTCCATAAAGATGGATTCTTGGATTCATTTGATTTTGAATCATATGAAATATGCGAATCTTGTTTGCTAGGAAAAATGACTAAAACACCATTCACTAGACATAGTGAAAGGGCTAATGATCTATTAAGTCTCATACATACTGATATATGTGAGCCTATTAGTTCACCTGCTAGAGGAGGTTTCCAGTATTTTATTACATTTACTGATGATTTCAATAGATATGGATATGTGTATCTTATGAAACACAAATCAAAATCCTTTGAAAAGTTCAAAGAATTCAAGAATGAAGTGCAAAACTAACTTGATAAAAGTATTAAAGCACTTCGATTAGATCGAGGTGGAGAATACTTAAGCTAAGAATTTGATGACCATCTAAAGGAGTGTGGTATAGTATCACAACTCACTCCACTTGGAACGCCACAATGGAATGGTGTTTTAGAAAGGAGAAATTGTACCTTGTTAGACATGGTATGATCTATGATGAGTCATATAGATCTTTCAATTTCCTTTTGGGAGCATTCTCTAGAGACAGCTGCTTTTACGCTTAATCGTGTTCCTTCTAAAACGGTTCAAAAGACTCCATATAAGATATGGACTGGGAAACGTCCCAGCTAATCTTTTATGAAGATTTGGGGTTACGAGGCCTATGTAAAATGTCAAGTTTTTGATAAGCTTGGACCCAAATCGAACAAGTGCTACTTTGTAAGGTATCCTAAGGAAACTAAGGGATACTATTTCTATAATCCTAGTGAAGGCAAAGTGTTTGTCGCACGAACTGGTGTTTTTTTGTAAAGAGAATTTATCTCTAAGAAAAACTGTGGGAGGAAAGCAGAAATCGAAGAAGTGCGAGACTCACAAAGTAACACTAAATCTATAATAGAGGTTGAAGAAAGATCACAAGATGTTGTGGATCAGGAACTAGCTCAAGTAATACAAGGCCCACGTAAGTTTGGTAGGATACATCATGTCCCCGAGAGATATGAATTTTTCAAGAAGAAAATCGACATGGATGGTAACGTGCAAACCTTTAAGGGACGGTTAGTCGCAAAAGGTTATAGGCAAGTTCATGGTATAGACTATGATGAGACCTATTCCCTAGTTACCATGCTTAAATCCATCCGGATTTTGCTTGCTATTGCAGCTTTTTATGATTACGAAATCTAGCAGATGGATGTCGAAACTGATTTTCTTAATGGAAAGCTCCTCAAGGATGTGTACATGACACAGCCTGAGGGTTTTTTCATTACTGAAACTGATGGAAAGGTATGTAAGTTACAACGATCCATTTACAGATTAAAGCAAGCTTCATGGAGTTGGAATCTTTTTTTTTGATGAGGCAATCAAAGAATTTGGTTTCATAAAAAATGAAGATGAATCTTGTGTTTACAAAAGGGTTAGTGGGAGCATAATTATTTTTCTTGTATTGTATGTGGATGATATACTACTCATCGGAAATGATATCCCTACACTGCAAATAGTAAAAACTTAGTTAGGGAATTATTTCTTGATGAAAGACTTAAGTAAAGCTGCCTATATACTAGGTATTAAGATCTATAGAGATAGATCAAGAAAATTGCTTGGCCTAAGTCAGAGTACATACATAGATAAAGTGTTAAAATGGTTTAACATGCAAGAATCTAAAAGAGGATTTTTGCCTATGTCTCATGGCATAAATTTGTCCAAAACTCAGTGTCCTTCAACACAAGATGAGAAGGATTGCATGAATAAGATACCATATGCATCAGCAATTGGATCTATCATGTATGCCATGATATGTACTCGTCCTGATGTCTCATATGCTTTAAGCATGACGAGCAGGTACCAGTCAAATTCAGGTGAACCTCACTGGACTGCTGTTAAGAATATCATTAAGTACTTAAGAAGGACTAAGGATTCATTCTTAATATATGGAGGAGAGGAAGAACTTGTTGTAAAAGGTTACACTGATGCCAGTTTCCAATTTGACAAGGATGACTTTAGATCACAGTCAGGTTATGTATTTAACCTAAATAGTGGTGCTGTGTGCTGGAAGAGTTCAAAGCAGGAAATAGTGGCCGACTCTACTACAGAGCTTGAGTATATTGTTGCATCTGATGTGTCAAAAGAAGCTGTTTGGATCAAAAAGTTCATTATTGAACTTGGCATTGTTCCTAGCATTGCAAACCCAGTGGATCTCTGTTGTGACAATAATGGAGCCATTGCACAAGTCAAGGAACCCAGATCTCACCAGTGATCCAAACATATACTTAGGCGCTTCCATCTCATTCGAGAAATCATCGATAGAGGAGATGTGAAGATATGCAAAGTACCAACTGATGATAATATCACCGACCCACTGACAAAACCTTTAGCGCAGAAAAAGCATGATGGTCATACTATGTCACTTGGTATTAGATACATGAGTGATTAACTTTAGTCCAAGTGGAAGATTATCGGTGTGTGTCTTAGAACCAATCATATAGATGATTGAAATTATACACAATGTATTATATTTTATTTTAGGTAATTTAATTATTATATTTTATTTTTATAATTTTATTATTATTATGCGTAATTTATAACTTAATATAATAATTATCCTTGAAATAGTTTCGCTATTCCTAAAATGCCCCTAGTTAAGTATTATTACAAAAAGGATAGTAATAATACATCGAGACTAGCATATATAATGATTAATGATTACGAATCATGGATATGTGATATCAAGTCAATACATGAGTACATTGCTAGTGAACAATGTATTAGACTAACCCACTATGAGAATATTATATGGATAGACGTGTTATAAGTTATTCTCATATGATCACAAATACACATAAACCTTTAACCTGAAGTCACTACAATTCCCTACATGAAGAATTACTCACTTTAATATTGTCCTATATCATCTTTAATCAAGATGACAAGTAGGGCATTGATTGGGTGTGTCATAAATCGTGCAGATGGAAATGAGTAATGTAGATGGAATTTTGTTACTCTTGTATAAAAGAGAAATATCCTTAGGCCCTTGATTGAGTGAGACTTAGAAATGCATGGTCATGCTCAATTGAATTAATATGTGATATTAATTATTTATTTTAAGTCTACTCAGTATCAAGAAATATAAATTGAACATTGACAAGGATGACATATTCCATGCCTCCAGTTCAATTTGGATATTATTACAAAAGAGTTATGATGCAAAACGTTGATTATGTATTAGGTGGCTGTCGAATCACAGACATTCTTACTACTTGAGTGGCAGTGATGTATTGCTAGATACCGCTTACTGTCTATGGCTCAATAATGAGTCATTATCAACATAGTAAGAACCTACAGGGTTACACAAAGGGAGTAGGAATAAGATAATAATTAATTAGACTTTAATTATATTAATATCCAATTAATTGGACTTATTTTTATGCATATATATATTATTAAGAATAATAAATTCACGTAATATTATATATACATTATGTGATATTATTTAATATTAAAGTAATATCAAATAATTACATTATCAGATATTAGATAAATATATTATGAGATAATATTATTTTGATATTTGATAACTATATGCAATTATCTAATATTAAGATATTTATATTATGAAATAATATTATCTAATGTTAGTAATTAATAGATAAGTCATATCTCTCCTCATTATCTCTAGGATAAGGATAAAATAAGTTGTTAAGTGTGATTAGGATTTTAGAAGCATTATCCTAGTAGGACTAGGATTGTGGCTTGCCTAAATTCTATAAAAAGGGGCTTGAGGGCAGTATATTAGAGATACGCTCATAAACTTCCTAAAACCCAAAATTATTCAGAAAACATCAAATTCCTAATTCCTAGAGAGAGAAATGCATCCTAGCAGATTTGTGGAGGGCGAGAGGTCGTTGTTCACTCTGTGTGGATACCGTAAAGATGTTGTACCTTCCAGCTGGTGTTTGATTCATCTGTTCTCATGTTTTGATCAGTAGAAACATGAGTGCCCAATAGGTAAAACCCTAATAATTGATTTATGCTTCTTGCATGGATCCTAGGTGGAATTCGAATCAAAATTTTAAAATTTTGCTACATGTAATAATCCGAATTCCTAACACTAATTTTAATCTTGTTAGTTTTTCTCCTTTTGATGTAAGTTTTGAAGATTCAAAAATGAATCCTTTTAAAGAAAAAAAGAGTGATGTGATTTCTAGGATTGAACAAGAGCACATGCATATAGTAAAAGGTTCAAGGACAAAATTTAAAGCTAAGAGGATTAAAGAAGGATTTCAAGGGTTAATAGGAAGAGCTTTGATGCAAGAAGAAGTAAGATTGAAGGAGTATAATAAAGCTTGAACTTTATGCATTTCAATTATGACTATTTCATCTTTAATAGCCAAATAACATAGTCAATTATCAAGATCAAAGTTTATCTCTACCTACTTATAGTTAACTACCAATTCGATTATTAGGCTTAGAGCCTATCTCTGCCTAGTTATAGTCAAATATGATATTTAATTGCATATTATGTTTCATGTCTTAAACTTTAAATCATTTTTAGACCTTGTGTTTGTTTATATATTTTGGCCCACTATTTGTACCTTTATTTTTGAACAAATGTTCATGGTTTAATTAGCTTTCTAGAATAGGCTTAATTAATCCAATTAAAACCCAATTAGTTTAATTAACTTTTGATTTTTGAACCAATTTAAGGAAGGTTGTTCCTCATGATTATAACTTTTGGCATTTTGAAATAAAAAAAACTCTATATGAGCTTTCTTTTCATGATTCTAACAAGAACTTTAGACTTATCAAGGAAGATTCAACTTTTATGGTATTAATTCTCACTTATTAAATAATTAACATCCTTTGTGGCATGATTTTTCTCTCACTTATCACTTCATTTCTTCCTTATTCTGAAAAGTGACATGATTATCTTTTTTTTGTTTCAGTTTTTGAATTTTAGGAGGATCCAATGGTGAAGATTCATAATAGTTGGTTAATCTGTAAAAATAAATCCTTTTGCATTCTTATTAATTCATATTTTTTCTAGTTCAATAAGAATCATTTGCATATCAAGAATGACTCATCTAATCCAATATAAAACTAGCGTGGATTCTAATTTTGTTACTAGAGTGTATGGATGAGAAAAAAAGGATGAGAAAATAAGAATAGTAATATTATAAGTAATTCAGATTTGAAATATTCACTAAAAAAAGGTTCTAGAGGTCTAGGGATGTGCATTTATGTGCTTAAAGTATTAATAAGTACTTCTCTAATTTGCTACTTAATTTGAAAGTTACTTATTTTATTTAAAATTATAATTACCACAAATTACTCATTATTTATTAAGATAGTTATCATTTAGTCTTTAAAAAAGCTACTGGATTGCAATATGGTATATGAGATAGGGTTCACTTTTATATGGGAATATCTTTTTTCTATATTTTATTACTTTAATATATTCAACATAATTTTCTTTGATAATTTAGTATAATAAGTAATCTTATGAACAATTTATCTTTTTAGAAAATATAATTTATCTATGTGTGACATTTTCAAATTTATTCTGTGCATAAGCATTTTAAAGTTATTTTACCATGTTAACATTTATCCTATTGAATCAAATAATTTGTAGATGAAAGTCTTGCTTATTATGACCATGTTAGATCTAATGGGGATGGTCAGTATTATGAAAAAGGAGGATACTAATTCAAATTCATTAATTTGTCAAAAAAAATTATATTTTAGATCAATGAAGTGTTTATAAAAAATAATAAATAATCTCATTTTAACACTTTAAAAACCATGCCTCATGTTTGGTTCCATGGCATCCAGTGGAAAAAAATGCACAAGAAAATAATTAAAAAGTTTGTTTAACTAACATAATAAAATAAAAATGTTCATTGAACAAAAAAATCAACTCATCAAATAATAGAATATTAATTCTATCATTAAAATGGCTAGCCATTTTTACTTATATATATATATATATATATATATATATATATATATATATATATATATATATATATATATATATATATATATATATATATATATATATATATATTAGATCCTAAGCTTATCCAATTAGTAAGTAACACTACTATAAAAATGAGATACTATGTTAGTTAATGTTCATTAATTTATATTATCACTGATATTTATTTTAACATGGTAATATTTTTAAAATTATATGAAAACTTAAAATAACAAAAAAGGATGTAATCGATGCTTATTTTACTATAGTGATATTTTTGAAATTAATGAAAATTTTACTACATTAGATTTATAAACAACTAACATAAAGAATTTTTGCGAAAAATTAAGACAATGAGTTTTTTCAACTATCATTCAAAAAGGAATTTAAAAATGTTTACACATTAGTTTTTTAAGTAACTGAAGTTAAAAGTTATGGTTATTGGCTTTAATTTTTGAAAGGGTAAAGCATATGGCATTAGTTTTCTTTATTAATTGACATCCATTATTTTTCATCACTTAATTTAAAATTTCACTCTTACTCTTATTTTTATGTTTGTGTTTAAGTTAAGTCTTTGAAATAGTTTGAATCTTGTGAAAGCACCCTATCTAAGATTCTAATGTTTCCTGCTTAATGAATATTTGTGCAGAAGCTATTAGAGTTCTAGATAGGATGCTTTTATGGAGCATGATGATTGACATCTCTAGAATCTAGAGTAGCACTTTAGCATTAGAAACCTTTAACACATGAAAATGTGCAACAAGGATTTTGCTTTATGTTATAATCTTAAATACATGGTGATTATGCCATAATAGTGCATTGATGACCTAGTGTAAGATTTGTTTTATGGAATACAATTGGATGTAATGATTTGCAAAGAAATACAATTACTTAATTTACTAATTTTATGTCAAAATAAGAAGTCGATTATTTACAAAACTATCATCTAAAAGGCGCTTTAAAGGTCATTGAGGAAAGATGAAAAAAATTTACATGTCAAGTTTATTATTAGCCAACAACTAAAGACATTTTAAAAGTCTTATTGGAAATGCAATTATTAAATATTTGATAATTAAGCATATCTAAGACATCAATTCTAAGTTAATAATCAACATTTATAGTTTTGTTTATTACATATATATTTCACGTCCACTTGCAATTTGAAAACATTTTGGTGGTGGCTTAGCCTTCATTATCTAATTCTAGAATATTTAAGAATAAGGAAAGCAACTCCCTTACCATTTTATCTGATATAAGTTATATGAGAATCTAATTTGCTCTATTTTCACACATTAGCCAATATGTAAATATGTTAGATGAGATGGTAAGAGTTATTTTCCAGATCTTCAAATACTTTAGCATTTTTAATAGAGGCAAATGTATTGCCTATATCTATGATTTAATAATATTTAAATGTAATCGATATCAAGGAATGATTTTTGAATGATGGTTACAAGAATTAGCAATGAGAGTGGAAGACAAAAATCTTTCTTTTTTTATGTAATATTATTATAAATTTACATTTATTGATATAACGATCTATGGAATGGATAAAATTACAAAACAATTTTTCTTATATTGATGTCTTCTTTCTTAAATTTTTGTATATTCATGATGAATGTGTTGATATTTATATCCTTGTAAGAAAAATAGGTAAAAAATATAACTTCACAAATTTTTTATATTTAATAAAATTATAAAAATTTAAATATAGAAATAGTTTTTATTAATTTTAAAAATAATTTTTTCTTTAAACTTGCAAAAATTAATGTCTTAAAATATAGTAAATCTCTTATCTCATTTATGCAAATTTTCAACTTTCTCATACTTAATTCATCTTTTGGACTATTTATAAAATAGTTAATTTATTTTTCTACTAGTCATTATAATTTTTTAAAATTTAAATGGTATTTAAGTTACATTAAAATATATTGGTAGAGCCACCTATAGAAAGACATCAATTTTATACAAATAATTGACACCTAAAATTATATAGCAATGGTTGCTTGAATATAATTGACATTATATTATATTTATTAAAATGATACTACTTTAATATAGATGATGATTACTATAACTAAACTAACATTTAATAACTACCATTGTTTAATTGGTATCACTTTCCATGTTGTATGTTATTAGAAATTAATAGGAAAAGTACAAAAAAAAATACAAAAATACTTATGGGAATACAAAATACAAGACTAAATCGCTTTAACACCATTTGTAGAATTAAGATTCCTTCAACACAAAACTCTTTATTATGGATTTTAGTAGAATCACAAAGTGCAAGTTGTTCTTTTACTCTTTTTTACAAACAAGGTATCCCTTCCAAATATTCTTATATTGTTATTCACCATTTGTCTTGATATTTTTGGTTTAGATGTGTGATTTATTTTTCTTAGGTCTATCTTAATACATTTAGCTTAGTATGATTAGGGTTGAGGCTATAACACCATATTAAAATGTTTCTAATTCTTTATTAGCTAATGAACATGCATTATAATCTTAAGTAAAAAATATATTACATATTGAAGATTCCTTTTATAAATGTATGGAAATGTTTTAGTTTTAGGTATGTACTTAAAAATATTCTATTCTAGATGATTTAGGTTGCATTATTAATATATATAAATGTATGAATATATATGTATTTTAGGCACATATATGAGAATATGTACAAATTGATGTGATATAAGGTTTAGCTAATATTTTTCTATGTATGATTCTCACTAAATTGGCTAGTCATGGAATGAAGATGGATGCTTACTAATTGGCATACTAGCAAATAGAAGATGGGATTAACAAAATTCATTAAATTTATAGTTACTTAAGGGACAGAATTTAGGGATGGCTTTTTATGGTGCCTTTGTGTTAACTATTGTTATATGAGGAAGGGGATAGTAAAGTAAGTACAAGATTATCAATTTGTTTATGGCATTGACGTTGGGTATATGTAATGGAAATGACATAGTGAAAGTAAACTTTATAACACATCTATTAATTATGAAGATGAGAGTTTCAATGACCATTTAAAGGATATGCTACATGATGTTGAACATAATATTATTCAACAGCCACAAGTCCTTGATAGCTTGTTAAATGATGTAAATAAGCTAGTATATCTGAGTTATACTAAATTCACATATTTATCAATCATGTTAATATTGTTTAACTTGAAAGCAGTAAATCGGTGGAGTAACATGAGCTTTACAAAATTGCTACAATTGTTGAAAGACATGCTTCCTAAAGGTAATGTACTATTGACTAATGTTTATAAGGTGAAGAGTATAAAGATTGCATCAGTGTCCAAAATGCAGGGTATCCAATTACAAATTAAAAAAGCATGATGGCAATATAAAAAAATAGGTTCTAACAAAGGCATTGTAATATTTTCCTATAATACCAAGGTTTAAACTCTATTTACTAATGTAGAAGTTCTAGGAACTTAGTATATGGTATGTAAAATGGGTGGTTACTAATAACAAGTTTCACCATCCAATTGATTATTCTTAATAGAAAATAATTGATTTATTATTCTACAAATTTGGAAGAAAAGTAAGAGACCTCAAACTTACACTATGTACTAGTGGAATGAACCCTCATAGTAACATAAGTACTAAACATAATGCATGGTTTGTGATATTGGTGATTTATAAACTTCTTTATTCGTTATGCATAAAGCAAAAGTATATAACGTTAACATTGTTAATATCAATGCCTATGCAACTAGGAAGCAACATTAATATCTTTTTGATACCGCTTAATGAAAATTTACAATTTATGTGAGATGAAAGTGTGTCAATGTTCGACACATACAAGTAAAAGTTCTTCATGTTGTATTCAATACTCTTTGACATAATTAATGACTTCTTAACTTATGATAGCTTTTTAAGGTATAATGTTAAAAGGTGTAAAGCATGCCTTATTTGTAAATATAGAACAAATCTTATCAACTTACACATTGGAAGAAAATAGTATATCTTAACCATAAGAGATTTTTGCATATGGTTTACTAGAGGAAACATTGACTTTGAAGCCTTTATTTAGCTGAAAGGTTTATAAGAAGGTAGAAAATATTAATATTATCTTTGGTAAGCCTAATGCTTTATTAGTAAGTAATGACATTCTATAGAAGAAAAGGTCCATATTCTTTGATCTGCCATATTATAAAGGCTTGGATGTTAGGTACAACATTGATATTATTCATGTGGAGAAAAATATATGTGATAAAGAACACTTTTGAGCATGTTAGGTAATATAAAGGATGAAATCAAGGTTTAAGGAAACTTATAAAAAATGGCCATCTAGGAAGAATTAACATTAGAAAAAAGAGATCAACATACTTATTTGCCTCTAGTTTCTTATGCCTTGTCCATGAAGGATAAAATAAGTTTCTGCAGGTTTCTAAATAGGGTTAAAGTGCCCCAAGGTTATTTTTTCAATATTAGAAGCCTTGTTTCAATGAAAAATTTGAAATTAGTCAATTAGAAGTCTTGTAATTGTCATGCTTTAATGCAACAACTTCTATTAATTGCTATTTAAGGAATATTGTGTAAACATGTGAGACAAATTACTAAAAGATTTTATTTTTTCTTCAATACAGTATATGCTAAGATCTTTGATCCAAAGGATTTGGATGATTTGTAAAGGGATGTTATCCTCAAATTATGCTAACTATAGATATATTTTTTACTCTTTTTTTTAAACATCATCTTATATTTAATGAATGAGGTAAGATTATGTGGTTTAGTTTACTTAAGGTGGATATATCCGATGGAGTGCTATATAAAGATCATAAAAATGTATATACACAACTGGGATAAGCCTAAAGAATGTATTATTGAAAGGTACATTGCAAAGGAGATTGTCAAGTTCAAGTTTTGCATCCTTTACTAGTAAAAAATGAACATTATCAGGCTTCCTAAACCTTTCCGTAAGGGAAGAATTTTAAGGAAAGGCACATTAGGAAACTGAGTGAAGAGTAACTGAGTGAAAAGTATAAATCATGAAATATAGAAACAAGCATGCCCTTACATCTCATAAAATTGTGAAAAGGTTGAGCTTTACATAAATGAGCATATTATTTTCATAAAAATGCTCTATTATAGTAATAATGAGAAGTGGATGCAAGCTAAACATAATCACTTATTCATCAAGAAATTTGACAATTAGATAAGTAACATGATAGAAAAAACATTAGATGCTATTTTTGAGACTAAAAGATAGTTAGTAAATAGGCCTTGCATGGATGTTATATCTTATTAAAAATATGATATCAATAGATATTAGTTTTACATTAAGAGATAAGATCAAATGAGCACCATGCAAAATAGTGTTGGATTTCACATACATCATGTAATGCAATGGAAAACAGAGTTTTTAAAATCATGTAATGTGAAATGTTTTTATGGATCAATGCACAGACACATAAATTAAGAATTAAAAATTATCTCTTAAAGTGCATATTTGAATCACGAGCACAATTAGGTGATGGTACCTCTACAATATACAAATGGAGCGAATGGTGACTTCTTAACCTCTAGGAATCTGCTAAGATTCATTTCTCACATAAAGAGGGAACGGTTTATTATGGTTTTGTATAGTAGTTTGTGTGGTTTTACTGGTGGTGAGTTTACTTGTTTTCATGCATGAATAATGATGCCTTCATGCCTCTTGTATAAAGCTAAAGGCATGCATCTTTCCTAGTCCTACTAGGAAAATTACAACTAAATTTTACTTAACCACTAATACTTTATCTCTAATATGGTGAGAGTGAGGAGAGATAAGATTTATCCATTAGTTATTTAATATTTAATATTAAAGTAATATTAAATAACTAAATATTATTAGATAATAATATTATCTTATAATATAATTATTTAATATCAAATTAAAAAATAATATGATATTACTTTAATATTAGATAATATCATATAATATAATATAAAATATATATTACGTGAATAATAATATATATACATTATTACTTTGATAATATATATATAAAATAGCAAGACTAATTAATAAATTTTTAGTCTAACTAAAAACTAATTAATTAGTATCTCATTCTTACTCTTTTTTATGACCCTATAGATTCCTACTACATTAGCAATAACCTATCATTGGACCATAGACAGTGAGTAATATCTAATAATATATCACTGCCATCCAAGTAGTAAGAATGTCTATGATTCGACATCCATCTAATGTGTGATCAATGTTTTGTATCACAGTTACTTTTATAATGATGCCCACATTGAACTGAAGGCATGGAGTGTGTCATCCTTATCAATGTTCAATTTATATTTCTTGATACTAAGTAGATTAAAACAAATGATCAATATTACATATTGATCTAGTTGAGCATGGCTATGTATTTCTAAGTCTCACTTAATCAAGGGGCTCAAGGATATTTCTCCTTTATACAGAAGTAACAAAATCCTATCTAAACCACTCACTTCCCTGTGCATAATTCATGGCACACCTAATTAACATCCTACATGTTATCCTGATTAAAAGTGACATAAGACAGCATTAAGATGTGAGACCTCTTATGGAGGAAACTATAATGACTTCAGGTCAAAGGATTACGTACATTATGGTCACATGAAAATAATTAATTACACATATCTATCCATGCAGTATTCTCACAGCAGGTCATTCTACTATATTTATTCACTAATAATGTACCCATGTATTGACTTAATATTATATATTCATAATTCATAATCATCAGTCATCATACATGATAATCTTAATGTATTATTGTTAACCCTTTTTGCAATAATATTTGACTATGGACATTTTAAGAATAGCAAAACTATTCCAAGGATAATTATTATATTTACGTTATAAATTGTACAAAAATAAAATAAAATATAATAATTGTATTGCTAAAAAATAAAATATAATACATTATGCATTATTATAATCATCTTATGATTAGCTCTTAGGAGACACACTAACAAATAGTAAGGTTACTTTAGTAGTTTAAATAATGCATTCTCTAATGCTAAAGATCAAAACCTTGTCTACAAGATAATGTCATATTATAGAGTCATCGAAGACATATGAGAGCTCGATTACATCCAATTCAAGAAGCCTATCTTTCAATGTAATGGGGCGAAGAATAATAGTGGCATTCGAGTGGATGAGCAAGGATTGATGTTGGTGTGTCTTAATAAAGAGGGCCACAAAAGGGAACTAATCATAATGATATCCTAAATAAAACAAATTTATTATGTGTTGGATCCAATTGATAACAAGTGGTCTATAATTCTTCAAAGCAAGAGACATCTTGTTGGTAGTAGGAATGAAAAAAAAAAAATATAGCTACTAATATGGAACTCTCTTTGGGATTACTTCTAGTTAATCATAAAGGCCATTCAGAAGAGTTTTATATGCATTAAGGTTATACAAAAAGGATATGGATTAATAATCCTTCTAAATAAATTTTTTATGTCATAAGTTCAAGGTACTAATGTCCTCATTTTTAAAGTTATGCTTATATAAATAATTACTTGATTATTAATTTATATAATAAAAAAATATTTAGTTAATGTAGGTCCCATTTAAGAGAAATTAACTATACTCAAACAAAATAATATTCATGATGAATTAGAAGGTAATTTTTTTCCTTCACCATAATAAACCTTTTCTTTATAATTATTGCAATACTCAAATTTTCATTTGTTTACTTTGTTCCCTTGCAGTTTGGAGGAGTTTTATATGCGTCAAGATTATGGAGAAAGGATATGGATTGATAATTTTTTCAAATAAATTTCTTATACTACAAGTTCAAGATATTAATGTCCTAATTTTTTAAATTATGCTTATATATATAATTACTTGATTGTTAGTTTGTATGATAAAAAAATATTTGGTTAATGCAAGTCCATTGGAGAGATGTATATCAATAATGAATCAAAACATACTTAAACAAAATAATATTTATAACAAAGTAGAAGGTAATTTTTCTTTCATCATGATAAACATTTTCTTTATAATTATTGCAACACTCAAATTTTTATTTGCTTATTTTATTTCCTTTCAATTTGAAAATATTTTAGAGATATACCATTCAATAGTGCAAATCATTAGGTATTCTTTCATCTTATATCCAAATTGCATGAAATTAATGTAAGAGAAAATTTGGTTTCTATTTGTTATGAATTGCATTTGTTAAATTTTGGATTGTGTATTGTAATTAATATGAAATATGCATTGCTTTCTATTCCATTTGGAGTATTTATGTATTATAAAGTTGGAGTATTTTTTTTTTCTAAGGTTCTAGATGCATTTCAGATTAAAAGTAATATCATAGGAAGTGTTCTAAGATATTGTACAAAATGGATAGAGTGTAGGGAAAGTTTTTTTTTCTCCTAGGTGGAGATAAAGTAATACAATGTCAATTATGTAAATTATCAATTTGGTGTATAAAACATTTCAAATTCATTTATAAAATAAGCCAATGTTAAATTTAAATTTTTGACGATAATTGCAAACCTAAAAATTGACTTCTTTACCTTTGATCGATTATCAAGTTGTGTGATTTAAAAAAAAATAACAATTGTTTATTTGTTATAAGAATCGATGTAATTTTTTATTTTCATGATGGTTTTATAAACTAACATCATAAAATATTTATTATGACACTTGATAAAATTACGGTCCAACAACTAATAGTATAATGAGATGAGAAATAACTTTTCAATACCCTTTGTATAAGAAAATTTTGTTAATTATAATTTCAAAAGCAAAATTTAAATTTAAATTAGATTATTTATATACGATTTATAGAAATAAATACTATTTTATTATATAAATTATTTACAATAAAATAAAATGTAATGACTTAATGTCTTTTATTCTATAACATAATACTATATGTTATTAGAATTTTAATTGATTGATGGATTAAGACGCAATTTTATATGCAATTTTACACATTACATTTCTATAAATCTTTTTAGTACAACTTTGATGGTTGGATAGAGTCGCAATTTGTTTATATAATCATTATACATAAAATTCGTATAAAATTTCAAAATTTTCTAGAAGGCAAAGTTTTATATACAAAATTATAATTTTTTTATTCTAATAGTGAAAATTATTAAAAAAAACAAAATAATCATGAAATTACACAGATGAGACATAAGTATAAAGAAAATTTCTCAATCGAGGTTTTCATTATTTTTCATGAACAATACGTGAAAAGTATATACATTGATAAAACAAGATTACGCATATAAAGTAACTGGTATGTTAGTGACTTTTTCTTAAAGAAATTTGTGTTAGAAGTTTGTACTTCTATAATTATTCTTCTTAACTAATGCGGTGTCTCTTCGCAAATTGTTCTTAGGATATAACAGTGAAAATTAGATAAGTTTGGCTTATACGAAAACATTTTTAGTACAAGCTCAGTATAGAAAATTTAATATTATTATCATATAAATGTTGATAAGTATAATATTTTTTAATTTAATAATTTTATTTTCTCAAAAATAACTAATTTTCATAAAAAATAAATGATTTTATATTAAATCAAATTATTAAGTTAAAAATAATACAATTAATAATACTTATATGAGAGTATTATTGAATTTTTAATATTAATATAACACTAATTTTTTCCCACATACACACATATATCATTATCATTATATATCTATGACATTTATTCGAAGATTTAATATATGGTCTATGATAATAATATTGTGGATAATACTATAATTACAAATTATATCATATTTAAGATTTTTCATAATTTTACACCATAACAATCATTTTTTACTCTCTCCATTCTGTTTTGTTTGTTGTATTTTGAAAAAAAAAATATTCTTTTTTATTTTTTATTTTAAAATTTCAATTAAATATTAAATATTTTTATTTTTTTATTAATAAATATTTTATTATTTTATACTCTCAGGCTATTTTTATTTATTTTATTATATTTTTTTCTATTTTCAACTATCTTAAATTTTATAATAAAAATCAATCTTAAAAAGTCTACTAAAAATTAAATAAATTAAACATTTTTTAATATCTATAAAACTGGTTAATTGTGATAAATAATAAAACTGAAAAAAAGTAATGTTTACTCATAATTTTATTAATTATAATAAAATCGCAACTCCGCAACTGCATTTTAGAACCTGGATTCATCCGTTAATGATGAAACTTCAATGCTACATAAATTTTGGCAAATGCTATGTCAGTCATTTTCCGAAATCAGCACCTAAAGCGTTAGTGTTTGCTATTTTCAAAATTGATTCCTCAAAAACAGAAAGCATTCATGAGCTAATCTCCACACGGCATTAAACTATCGGCATATTGTCATTAAAGTCATAGAGATCTATGCTACTGACATATTGTCATTAAAGATATCAAAATTAATCCATAATGCATAGTACGTACCAAAAAAGTTCATTAATATAGAGGTTACTAGTTGTCTGTTTTGTGACGAAGGTGGAAGATATGGACTTCATCTCTGGCAAACTCGTTAAGGATATCGGAGGCTGCTTGTTAACCGGAAACTGAAAGCATAACCAAGGCCTTCAGACAGAGTAATAAAGCCTTCAAACGTTATGGTTTACAAGTGCTACGGCTAGCAATTCCTTCGAACGTTGGCAACAACTCAGTTGGGCATCAAATATTTTTCTTTAAAAAAATCGGTTATCAAATTTAAGACAAAACCCGATACGAAGTTTGCCGTTTACTCATCAGATCACTTAGTTGGGGTAACGAAGGAAAGGATTCGAAAGGGAGTTATGGGTTTTATTTTTTTATATGTGTTTGATTTTAAAAAAATTATCCTATTTTCTTATTTTTTTTAATAGAATTATCTCAAATGAAGAAATGACAATTTTCCCTAATTTTTCAGAAAATCGATTTTCACATTTTGAATTTTGAGTTTATTATATTCAATATAATAATAATAATTAATCACAATGATAAAAATAATATTAATAAATAATAAAAATAAAATGTTGTTAATAGTGATAAAAATATTAATTCAACAAAAATCAATAAATATATAATAATTATAAAAATAAAAAAAATTTAATAATATAAAAATAATTAATAAAATAATATTATTTATACAACAATAATAAAAGTAAAAATAAAAATAAAAATAAAAAATAAATCAATATTAATAACTAATAATATTAATCAAATAATAATAAATATTAATAAAACATTAATAATTAATAATAAATAATAAAATAATAATTATAATAATAGAATAATTATTTAAAAATAATTAAAAGTAAATTATTTTTTCTATGTAATAATTATTAGTGAAGTGAATTTGGAGAGCTCAATTTTCTTTCTTATTTGAACAAAATAAAGTAAGTGATAATAAGGTATTCATTTTCTTTCCCCTAATTCATTTCCCTTTTTCTTAGTTGAATCAAATGACCCCTTACTTATTACACCTTAAGTTATAAAAGCAATTTATGTAGCAAATTTTTTAGTCATTGATCATAAAAAAAAAATCAACTAAAGTGTTATTTTATTATATAAAATCATTTATTCATTGGAGATTTTTGTATTTATTACTACAAAATTGTAGTTTTATGATGGTTGATGACATTAGTCATAATAAAAATTGATGTTTTATATAACTACAATGATATTTTTGAAATTATTATAACATATAAGACAATGATTTTTACATGACCAAAATTTATAATTACGTAGTGGCATTTTTTAAATTTGTAGGAAAATACAAGATAACAGTTAAATTAAAAATTGACATGTAAGATGAGTTGAAAAAATTCATCATGAAATTAATATGTCAGTTATTTATATAACTATTATTCAAAAAGCATTTGAAAGATCATTAAGAAAGGTATTTAACATTTATACATTAATTTTTTTTACAAATTGACATGTATAGGTATTCAAAAGATTCTTTAAGCAATACTACCATTATTTGTTTGAAAATTGTGCATGTCTTAAACATTAGTATAGAGTTAATAATTGATATCTTTGGTATTTTCAATTTATCTTTATATTTCATGTTGCCTCTCCATTTGAAAATATTTCAATCATGCCTAAACCTTCATCATTTAATTCTAGGGTTTGTTTAAGGATGAGAAAGAGGTCCTTTAACATTTCATTTAACAGTTTTTATTTCATTATAAAATTTAATTATTGTTAGGTTGTTTATTGTTATCTATATGTGTCAAATAAGATACAGATGGAACTATTTTCCTCCTTTTCACACACACATTGGCATTAGTAATGAAGATAAATACACTGCCTAATTTCATAATTTACCAATATTTGACTTAAAAAAATATTAAATTATGGTTATAAGAATTGACACTAAGTTTGGCAATGAGATTAGAAGACCAAAGTCCTTTTTTTTCTTTTTATGTAATATTATTGTAAATTTGCATTTGTTAATTAATGATATATTAACTAAATAAAATTATAAAATAAATTTTCTTATATCAATGTCTTCTTTCTCATATTTTTATATATTCAAATTCAATATGTTGATGTTTATATCCTTATGAGAAATATATGCAAAAAGAACATGTAACTTATCACAAATTACTGATATGTAATAAAATTATAGAAATATTTTAATTAATTTCAAAACTAACTTTTTTTTCAAATTTAGAAAAATCAATGTCTTAAAACACCGTAAACATCTCATGTTATTCATGCAAATTACTAGTTTTTTCCATACTTGATCCATCTTTTAGGTAGTTTGTAAAATAGTCTTCATAATTTTTTAAAATTCAATGTGGTATATAAGACATGAAATCATACAAAATGACATTGGTTGTTAAGGATAACCATGTTATAAAAATAAGACTGCAATTTTTATAGTACAACCAATGTGATATTTTTTAATTAGAATGATATCAGTTTAATATTGATAATGATTATCATGATAAAAATAACATCCAATCCATGCCTTAGTTTAAAATGTATCTTTTCTCCATGTTGTTTGTTATTATAAACTAAAGCATAAAGTTATAAAAAAAATACAAAAGCATTAGTAAGAATGCAAAATATAAGACTATTCTGCTCTAGCTTTATTTGTAGACTTAAGATTCATAATACCTCAAATAAAATAAAAAAGTTTAAGAAGAAATTTTCAATAGAAAGTGCCCCAAATAAAAATCTAGTAAGATAATCAGATAAAATTAGGGTGAATTATAAATATAGTTTAGGGGTACGTCTAACTAAAATTTTTATAGTAAAATATATTAGGTACTAGTATGGGTTAAAAATCTAACTAAAAATCCAACACTAGTTTAGGAAAATTGTATGAAGGCTTAATAAGGAATTAGGTCTTGGAAAAGCCAAAAGCTTAAAGATTAGGTCAAAAACTAAAATAAATCATCTTAATTCATTTGGGCTAATTTAGCTCAAATTTTCTAGACTTAAATTTGATCTTACAAGTTAAAAAAAAAAAAGAATAAATAATGAGGCCCAAGAAAAGCCTAAGCTTTTAGAGAAAGCTAATAATAATTAGGTGAATAAGTGGAAAACTAAGGCAATTATTAGCAAACTCTTCTAGATCATATATTTGAAAGATATTTATTGGATTTGAGAAGATTAACTTCTTATTTTTAATCTTAAATAGCCATGCACCATGTGCTAATTATCACTAAATTTTTATCCAAAAAAAATATAAAAAGAAGTAGCTTACGAAGAAAGCTTTGGTTAGGGTTCTATTTAAGGCTTTTGAGATTATTTTATCACAAAATTTTTGTTCTTTCTCATCAACCTAACTGTGACACTCCTAGGATTTTCAAGTATGGTTTTCAAGCTTCTAATAATTTCTATGAGGTTTTCTAAGTGATTTCATTTAATTTTTGCAAGATAACCTAGGTTTCCCATTATCTTTTTCAAGTTTTATGAAAAATTTCTTTTCTAGGCTCCTAGAACTCAATTTATTTTAGTGAAGTTGCTACTCCAAGATATCTTTTGAAAGGTTAGAGAATCAAAAATTTGATATGAGTGGCAACTATCCCTTATTCCTTTTGAGTTTTCTTGTAAAAGTTAAATAATATAATGATGTACACTATTATAGATGTTAAATTGATTTGTGGTGTTATATGGTTTAGTTTTAGCATTTTATGATGTTAATATGATGATATAATGTTGATATTTTAGTGCCAAGATTGGTAGGAAAGGTTCTACTAAGTTTTTTTTAATTGATGTCAATAGGATTATGTTGAGTTTGGAAACAAAACTTTTAAGGGATGATAATAGCATGTTTTGTTAGTGTACATGCCCTAAAACTAATTATATTGGTGATTGTAATTTTGAATCATATTATTTTAATGGCAACTTCAATTATTATATTTATATATATTATCTGCGTAATATGTTTAATTATAATAATAACCTTTGAATAATTATATTCTTAAATGTCCCTAGTCATATATCATTGTAGATTAGGTTGCTTTGATATGTTAAGACTAGCATGTGTAATGACTTATATAGGATATTAAGTTTACACATGAGTACAAGTTAGAGAACTTGTATACTGGACTGACTTATCCTAAGAACATTATATGGATCGTTATATGAGTGTCATGAGTGATTCTTAGTGATCATTATTAATATAGTCTTTTGACCTGAGATCACTAAGGTTTCCTATATGTGAGTTTCATATTTTGATACTATTCTATATCACTTATGATTGAGTGAATGCAAGGGTAGTTATTGGATATGTCACATATCATGCGGAGGGATTTATATGATCAAGATGTAATTTATCCCTCCTATATAACAGGAGCAACATCTATGGGCCCCTTGATTAAGTAAAACTGAAAAAATACATGGCCATACTCAGATGAATTGACATAGGATGTCAATTATATTTGCTTTAGTTAGCTTACTTAGGGATCAAGAAACCTCAAGATTAGGCTATACGGGAATGACACGGTTCATATCTCATGCTCAATCTAGATGTTTAGAACAAAAGGACATAGATAATGATCACGTGTAAATGTTTAGTCAAATCACCAGCTTTCTCATTACTTGGGTAACAATGATGTTTTGCTAGACACCGATCATTGTTTATGATCATTAATATGATTAATGATTATTACTAAGGTAATGAAAGCCTGTAGGATCACACACTTGGAGCTTAGTGAATTTGGAATTAATGGACTAAATTATTTAGGCCTAATATTTAGGAATTCATGTTATAATTATAAAGCTCAATAGTAAGCCTATAATTGTACATGGAATAAAGCCCAAATAGGTTAGGATTTTCTATGCACCTATTTAAATAGGCTTGTTAGGTAATAATAGTTGATTCATGATTATTCACGCATCCCAAGCATAGAAAAATTCTAGCACCTCTCCTTGATCAAAACCCTTGAAGAGGTGTAGCTAGCACTATGAGGCAAAGGAGAACAATTCCAACCAATGTTCGTGTGGACGTTCATCGGTGATTCGCAGGTTCGTGTGGATACCTCAGAGTTTTCGGCTCAAAAGGAAGCTGAAGAGGTGATCAATGATCGAGTTCTAGAGTCATCATCAAAGGTATTGAATGAATCCTACATTCTAATTTAATGTTTTACATGGATCCATTGGTTGGGATCGATTTATCTTGCTGTGCTTGTATGGCTCCTAATCCCAACATGTTTCTTATTACTCTTTGGAATCAAAGGTTAAGAATTGTTAAAATTTCAATCTTTAGTATTCTAATGTTACCAATAGCGTTAAGATAAGTTTGTAAATAATTGGAAAGTTTTGAAAAATTTTAGAAATATGAAAAGATAATTTTTATGGACCTTAATTACAAGAGTTCAAAACAAAATTCTAGATTTTGTGTTCTAAAGTTTGGTATTGTTTGTGTAATAACTTTGATTGAGAAATTTTCAATTAATTGATGTTCTTTGGCTATTAATAAGTTATGAGATTGCATAAAAATTTGATGCAAATTAGAATTGATTTGGATGCTAAGAAAGCTCCTTTAGTATAATAACTCCAAAACTATCTAATTTTAGCAATCTTATGTATTTGGTTCTATATGAATAGTACCAGCATGATATTTTTGTAAAATAATTGAAGTTTTCTATTATTTAATGATATTTTACAAAAAATTGGTGATATTAGAAGTGATTGAAATGTTAAAAAGGGGTTTTTTATTTCAACTCCTCATGTGCTGCCTTATTTTGAAATTGTATTTTTAGTACTATGTGAATAGTACCTATGAATGAGAAAATTGTAAAATAATTAATATTTGATGCATAGTAATATGTTAAAGACATTAGATTAAATTTTGATGAAAATTTGAATTAATTTGGGAGGCTCAAAAGCATAAAAGCATAGGAGTATTTATACTACCTAGCAAACTAAATCTTGATATTTCTTGTTGAGATATGTTACAAAAGTTTATAACTTAGTTGATGATGTTTGAGCTATATTGGATAGTTATTCAAGAGAACTAAGTACTCTCACTACCTTGAATAGAAAGGTTGTATATTAACTTTGGATATAATGATATGTGATGATGAAAGTAGTTGAATATATAAGAATGGAAAATTTTGTTAACAAAACTCTTATGACACAGTTGGTATTTTAACCATAGCCAATAAAATAAGTAATTGATGCATACAATCAGAATTTTACCATTACTTATCATGAATATGATTTGTAGGGTGAGATATGCATCCTTTGCAAAGAAAGAGAGACATACCAAAGGTTGGAGGGATAAAATTGGTATCTTTATGCCTAGGGTGATAGGAGGAAAGTAGCCATTCACTCAGTATTTCAATACTCACACTCTTTCTATTGTATTTTAATTGGACATATAGAACATGGCCACAAGAATGACTAAACCTTCCTTTTACCCTAGAGAACCTTCCAAATAATATTTTGCTATAGACTTTAAATGCCTATAACAGGTCCTCGAATAGATTACACTATAAACATTAAAAAGATAAATTTTGAGTTTAACCTTTTCTTAGTTAATCCCATTCAATAAACCCATTCACTAAAAGGCATAGTTAGTGACTTACATGTTGCAATGCACCAAAATTATATTAATGCTAGTTTACTAAACATAATGTAGTATAATAAGACAAACCATGTCATACCTTTGTGATCACTTGAATTATCTTCTCTAGATTGAATCACTAACAATGTTTACATAATTTTTTTAATTATTTATGCAAGAAAAACAAAAGAAATATATTAAACAAATGCAAACACCAACAAAAAATAATGTAGAATACATCATTATGTAGCAATGGAATATAAAATTATGCAAAATGCAGAATTAGGGGGTTTATGAATTGAAATTGAATTAAACATATTAAGTAAAATAAAACATAAAGTAAATAGCAAATAAGAAAATTAATATGATAAACAATCAATTTAAATGAATTGAGAGTTTTAGTTTGGATTAATCATAAATTAATTAAAATTTAACTTTTTTTAATTAATTCTTCAACCTTGAATTATTCAAAATCCTTACAATAATTCTTGAATCCTACACTATATTGCCATCTAGGATTTGATTAATTAAGATTAGTTGAATTAAGCAACCATTATAATCCCTAATTAGATCAAAATTGACTTAAATATAGAATTTGATTGATTTGAAAAATTAAATTAGAAACTTACAAATCAATCCCTTTACTCTCTACCCTTATATGCAAAATCATGATTTACCAATCATAATTCAACATTAAAATAGCAAGATATTAGAAATCACAAGGATAAGCACCAATTGTACCAAATCAATATCTAACATAAGTAATTTGAAGAAATAAACATAATTAATTAAGGAAAAAAACTTAATTAAAGAAAGTTAACATTACAAATTATGGTCTTATAATCCAATAGAAGAGAGTGTCAAACTTCTTAAGTTAGCTTCAAAATTAGCCTTCCAATGGTTAGAGAACATAAAAACTAAAAGAAGAAGAGAAAAATTATTTGGTAAATACGTAAAAGTCTCTTGTTTCTAATTAGTTTTCTTCCTTTATTTGACCTAATTAACCTAAAACCTTATTAGATCTAGATTATATGTCTCTTAGGATTACAATAATAAAGCCTTCCTAATTTTTAGAAGTCTAGACCTATTTTTTATGAGGCAATTAATTCTAATAATTACAATAATGAATTTCTACAAGTTTAACTTTTAACTAATATAAGACCATTAAAATAATGTAATTTAAGTAATCCATAAACAACCTAGGTCTTCTAGAGATTAAGGCATTAGTTCCATGTTAATTTAACCTTTGTAACTCCAGATATGGCCTAAAAACTAAAATTAGCTTAGTTAACATAGAAACAGAACTTTAGCTATTTAGCTAAATAAGGGCTTAAAGGAGTCCAAGTTAGGTTTTGATCAAAATACCAAAGTTGTAGATCTTTTTTTATCTAATGATATATAAATGGCCTTAATCCAACATTTGTAGCCCAAAATATAATTAAAAAGCAAAAACAATGTCAAAATCTAGTATTAACTGAATAAATTTAAAATATTATAAAATTAACCCTAAATTATAAAATAAAGTTAATTTTATGAAATTAAGTATGTGTAACTCACTAAAAGACATGAAATAGGAAGAAATAATATAATAAATATTTTTTTATCAGCTAAGTAATTTTAGCTCAATCAATATGCCAACTTCTCCTTCTTCCTTATCTATAGAATCAGATTCTAAGAAAAACAATGAATGGGAAAAAATTGGTCCTATAGAGGTTTTACCTTTTAATAGTGCTTATATATAAATCTATGTTGTCAAACTTTTGTACTATTGTATAAATATCTTTTAGTATATGTAAATTATATTTTGAATTTTCTTATGCATATGCAAGTAGTATTATTTTTTTGTAAATACTTATTATATGTTGAGTAAAGTTAAGAAATTAAATGAGTCAAAAGTATTTTAAAAGCTTGTAAACATATTTGATTAGTGTATTAATATTAGTTAAGTGTCTTTACACTAATCACAGTATTTGAGAATCAGACTATAACAGGATTTATCCAACACAAAGCTCTGTCTTATGAACTCCAACTAAATCACAAACATTACTATAGAATAGTTGATAGATATCAAGTGTTTAAGGGATTATATATTAGAAACCAACTGACATGTAATTGACCATTGTTGTATATGTGGTTTCAATGTTAGTATGTAAGCTTTCATGAAATAGAACAATAACATTAGTTTTTATTCTATGAAAATTAACGTCATTTATGTTTTTAACGTCATTTATGTTTTTATAATCTTGGGAAAGAACATTAAATGTAATTTGCTTTCTAAAAACTAATGTCTAATAACTAGAATACTAGGTTAGTTCATTTAAATAATTAGCATTGTATGTCCACTTAACCTATCTATCTAAATCACAAACCCTAGTTCCTCACTACTTCATCCGAACCCTAGCTCCATCCTTGTGCCCCAACCTCTGGTTCATTACTCCCTCATCCTCCCTATTTCTTTTGTATTCTTAACTAAAGATAGAGTGTTAATATTTCCTATTATTTTAGAGAATCCAAATTTAAATAATTTTAAAAAATAAATTGATAATAAAAGATTGAAAATAGTAAAAAGTTGTATGCAGTACTATAATAAAAGATGAGTGGTCCGCTAAATCTTTCTTGATACACATAGCTTAATATGCGAGGTTTACATTCCTTAAAAAAACCTTTTAAATACAATACTTGTTGATGCAATAAGCATTCATAAAAATTGATGCTTTACATATTTTCATATGAAAACATAGTAAGTAATATGAAATAATGACAAAGAAGATGAATGAGATCTAATTCCTTACCTATGCAAACCTATAAACGTTACATCAAAATGATAAGCAATAAAATAAGATTGAATAGAAAACTAAAAACTTAATTGTAAAAACAAACACAAAAAAAAAAAAATCTTCACAATTATATTTTACGCTTTTCTATTAAGTGCTAAATCTCACATATTTAGTGCATAAGATAAATAAGCTTTAATTCTACAAAGTAATTAGTAATTAAAAATATAAAATCAAAAAGAGTCATTTTAAGTTTAGAAAGAGAGCATAGCTTATTGGATAGATAATTACTTTAAAATTAGAAAAGCTTTGAGATAAAATTTGTAAATGATACTATACTTCACTCTTTTTATTTTCAACTTGAACCTAAGCTTTAACCTTTTAATTTTCAATTCACTTATGTAGCCCAAGTTTCCATAGTCAATTTTTGCAATGAACTAACATCAAAATTTAATATTAGATGTCAGTCTTATGAAAATACTACCATCTTTAATGCAATGACATTATCTTATTAAGTAATGTTCAATGTCATTTACTACACAAAAACTAATGCCTTAATATATGGATATCTTTTAATAAAAAAAGGAGTTTTCTTTTCTTTTAGGCAACATTTTTCATAATCATTTTAGAACAATTCTAGAGACTTTCCAAAATTATTCTAGAACAACTAGATACAATAAACATATATATATATATATATATATATATATATTAAAATTAATTCAATTACTCACATCATATGCAGTAAAATATACAATTTCTAGTTTATATTGCATATATATATATATATATATATATATATATATATATTAATAATATATACTATATATACAAGCAAGAATATTATATATCTTAAGTTCTTTAAAGAACACCAATATCATTTTGTGAATTAAAATTTTTTATTTATTTTTATCTAAGTTACTATGAGTAAATTAGCAGCATTAAAATTCTTTTTTGTATTATAACATTTTTCTTATACAATAAAATGTACACAATAACAAATTGAATGGAAATGAAACATATAAGAAAAAAGATAATCTATTATGAAAATTGATTCTATAATTTTATTTATTTTTGTATCAATACATGAATAAATGCAAAAAAAATTATTATTTGTAATGAATAATAGACTTTTCATTTATAATAAACATATATAACATTCCTACACAAATTAATAGAAAAAGTGGTTATCCTTTTTTTATAATTCCTTTATATTGCTTGATTACTTCATTTACTATGAGCCACTAATTATCCCTATTTTTCAATCCGAGGACATACTAGCTACTTGCTTTATGTACTATCTCAAATTTAGTAATAAATATCTTATATGTGTCATGCCAATTAGTACAATACGCTGTCAAGATATTATTTTGAAATATCTTAAAGTTTCATGCATTGATATAGAATATGGTGGTATAAAAATTATGAATTACATTAACATTACGAAGCATCAAAACTCATATTTTTTTATAAACCATGTCTCATAAAAGTTTAAGTTTTGATGGTTTGTAATCTTATTGTAACTCACAATCTCTGCACAACTATATTTTACATTTATACATGAAAAAAATTCTATAACAATAGCCCAACAACAAATAGTACTAATTAGTAGAGCATATATAGGAATTATTTTACCAAGTTTAAGATAGTACATAAAGCAAGTAGCATGTCTCCAATCTTACATTAAAGCATAGTGATAGTTAAAGGCAAATACCAAATGAAAAAATTAAACACTTTATTGGACACAATTTATGGAATAAAGCACTTCCAAAGCTTTTTTTTTTAATGGAAGGAGAACTATCTATAAATCGTTGATTTGTTTCAAATAGGTAGGGAAACTCCCTATTTAGAAGCCAATAGCAAAATAATTAAATGTTGATTATTAGTTTAAAATCAACATTATAATTCTACCATTACAATGATTTAAGACATTGTTGAAGTGCTAAAATGACGTATAAACTTTTAACAAATTATTACAATGATTGAAAAGGACTTATAAATAGACATTGTAATTTTAAGTTGATGAACTATCATGATAATTGGAATAAACTTAAACAATGATTATGAACGTTGTAAATTCCTTTATTAATTCCATTAATGAAGTCATCTTCAATTTTGTTCATTTAGATTTCTTTAGTTTCATTCATTTAAACTTATTTAATTTCATTCATTTTAACTTCTTCATAAATTTATTCATTTAAACATCTTTAATTTCATTTATTTAAACTTACTTGTAAATAATATTTATTTAGATTTCCTCAGATTATAAGGAAATAACATTATATTTTATGTTAATTAATTTTTCATTTAAGCTTATTCATATATAATATTTATTTAGATTTCCTCATATTACAAGGAAATAACATTATATTTTATGTTGATTAATCTCTAGAATTAACATTTTTATGTTTACCATTTCTTCAATAAATGCTTTTTGATTATTGTAAATTTTTGTTATGTAAAAAATTGAATATGAATAAAAAGTTACTTTTGAACCAATTTAACACAGAATGTTATATTTGTTTCACCATGTGTAATCTAAATGCCTATAGTTTAATTTTAAGTAAAAATAACATACAGATGAATAAAAATAAAAAATTTCATAAATTTAAAAAATTTTAATTATAATTACTCTAGTCATAATGAAAGTACACATAGATAAGTAAAAAGAAATAATATCTCTACAAATTTATATAAGATAACTATACTAAATCATTAATAAATAAAAATTACATGTCTACATCTGAATACAAAAGAAATAACAAGAAAATTGGTATGTATCAAAATCTTTATTCTTGATGCAAATTGTAGTATTGTTACTTAAATTTCTCCTGTTTGTATAGTCCATTAGGAAATAAGATAATATATAATAGAATAGAACTGAAGGCTAATGTTATCCCATTATACACTTTTTTGATGAAAAAAGAGTAAGACTTTAATAGCTCTTGCATTCTACTTTTATTTTATGAAAAATAAAAGAGTATACAATGGGAGAGAAATAAAAGTTAAGATTTTTCCATTGTACACTCTCTAGATGAAAGTGGAGTGAGAGATTAGTAGTACTATTATATATCAAACTTATCATCAGTAACATTATATATCAAAATTATCATACTCAAAAAACATATTAGAGAAATGTTAAAAGAGTTCATATGAAAAGATAAAGGTAGAATAAAGATTTATAAGAAACAAATAGACATTAATTATTAAACAAAATTGATGTCAAATGATTCCACATTTTCCAATGCAATTCTTCAAATAACTTTCAAATGATGGATATTAACTAGGATTGATATCTTATACTTTTATTATTTCCAATGATACTTTTGAAATGCCTTTTAGATGACAGTTGCTAATTAAAATTGATGTCCTATGATTTTATAATTTCCAATAAGGTTTTCAAAATGAATTTTAAATGATAGTTGTGTATAAAATTGATGTTGTAAGTTTTCATGCAATGTATAGATGTTAATTATTTTTTATCTATCATTTTAAGTTTTTATATAATTTCAAAAATGCTATTGCATCAAAATAAATGTTAATTTTGATATAAATCAATGTCTATCGACCATCATAATGCATCAATTTTATACTAGTGGAAGTGTAAATTGATCTTTTACTTTTCTATACAAACAAGGTATAACCATATATATATTCTTAGGCTTTCATTCTATGTATGTCTTGATATTTTGGTGCATATGTGTGAGTTTGCTTTTCTTGGGTTTGTCTTAATATATTTAGCTTAGAATATTAAGGATTAAAGTTATGACACCTTATTAAAATGTTTCTGATTCCATATAAGCTTATAAACATTCCTTATAATCATAGGTACAAGATATATTACATACAGAATATTCCTTGTATAAGTTGTATGGAAATATTTTGCTTTTGAGTATGTATAACTCTAGAAATGTTCTTTTTTGGATGATTTGAGTTATATTATGTAAATATATGAATGTTTACGTGTTTTAAGGTTTATCTAAAAATATATGCATTTATGTGATATAAAGTTTAGTTAATATTATTGTATGTACGGTTCTAATTAGATTGGCTAGTTATAGATTAAAGATGGATAGGTGTTTATTGGCATAACCCTAAATATGAAAATAAAGTTAACAAATTTATTAAATTTGCAATTTCTTATGAAAGGAATGAATTTAGTGATAGCTTCATATTTGTCCCTTACCTTAAATGTCATAATGTGAAAAGGGCAATGGTCATGCATTTATGTGATCAACTATTTTAATTTGGCATTGACAATGGGTATATGCAATAGAGATGACATAGTGAAGCTAACTTAGGTAGCACCCTATTATTTAAAAAAATGATAGTTTTGATGATTACTTAGATGATAAGATGCATGATATTGCAAATAATTTTATTGAGTAACTGTAAGTCTTTTATATGTTATTGAGTAATATAGAGAACCTATTATATTTAGATTGCACTAAATACACATGTTTATCTACCTTGATATTTTTTAACTTGAAAGTAGGAAATAAGTATAGTGATAAAAGCTTTACAGAATTGTTATAATTGTTAGAGGATATGCTTCTTGAAATTAATAAACTATCGGCTTATGTTTATAAGGCAAAGAAAATAACATGATTGATGGGTATAGAGTATAAGAATATATGTGCTTCTTTTAGTGACTACATATTGTACCGAAAGGAGTACAAAAGAATGCTTGAGTATCTAAAATGTTTGGCATCCTACTATAAATTGAAGAAGTATGATGGCAACATCAAGGAAGGGGTTCTAGCAAAGGTTTTGTGGTATATTTTTATAATACCAAAGTTTAAATATATGTTTACTAATGTAGAAGATGCCAAAAACTTAGTGTAGCATATAAAGTGGGTTACTATTGATAATGAACTTTCTCATCTAATGAATTTTTCTTAATAAAGATTAATTAATTAATTATTCCCCAAATTCAATAGTAACTAAGAAACTTTAAACTTGTATGGTGTATTGATAGAATGAACCCTCATGGTAATATGAGCAACAAACATAGTATATAATTTTTAATGTTATTATTTATAACCTCCATCTTTTGTTATGCATAAAGTAAAAGTACATAATTTTAACTTCACAGATATAAGGACCTAAACAATTAGTAAATGACATAGGTATCTATTTGGCACCCTTTATTAAAAACCTATAACTTATATAGGATGAAGGCTTGTTAATCTTTGATGTATACAAGTAAGACTTATTCAAGTTGCATGCAATGCTTTTTAGCATAATTAATAACTTCCAAGCTTATAGAAACTAGTTATGGTATAACATTAAAGAGCATAGAGTATGCCTTATTTGGCACATGCACTTACTGTTGGTGTGTGTCCTAGAACTAATCATATAAGATGATTGAAGTTATACATAATGTATTATATTTTATTTTAGGTAATTTAATTATTATATTTTATTTTTATTATTATTATGCGCAATTTATAACTTAATATAATAATTATCCTTGGAATAGCTTTGTTATTCCTAAAATGTCCCTAGTCAAGTATTATTACGAAAAGGATAATAATAATACATCGAGACTAGCATGTATAGTGACTGATGATTACGAATCATGGATATGTGATATCAAGTCAATACATGAGTACATTGCTAGTGAACAATGTACTGGACTGACCCACTATGAGAATATTGCATGGATAAACGTGTCATAAATTATTCTCATATGATCACAAATACACGTAAATCTTTGACCTGAAGTCACTACGGTTTCCTACATGAGGAATTACTCACTTTAATATTGTCTTATGTCACCTTTAATCAGGATGACAAGTAGGGCATTGATTGGGTGTGTCATAAATCGTGCAGAGGGAAGTGAGTGATGTAAATGGAATTTTATTACTCTTGTATAAAAGAGAAATATCTTTGGGCCCCTTGATTGAGTGAGACTTAGAAATGCATGGCCATGCTCAGTTGAATTAATATGTGATATTAATTATTTATTTTAAGTCTACTCAGTATCAAGAAATATAAATTGAACATTGACGAGAATGACACATTCCATGCCTCCAGTTCAATTTGGATATTATTACAAAAGGGTTATGATGCAAAACGTTGATCATATGTTAGGTGGATGTCGAATCACAGACATTCTTACTACTTGAGTGGCAGTGATGTATTGCTAGATACCACTTACTGTCTATGACTCAATAAACGAGTCATTGTCAACGTAGTAAGAACCTACAGGGTCACACAAAAGGAGTAAGAATAAGATAATAATTAATTGGACTTTAATTATATTAATATCCAATTAATTGGACTTATTTTCGTGCATATATATATTATTAAGAATAATAATTCACGTTTTATATATATATATATATATATATATATATATATATAGATATAGATATATTATGTGATATTATTTGATATTAAAGAAATATCAAATAATTATCTTATCAGATATTAGATAAATATATTATGAGATAATATTATTCTGATATTTGATAACTATATGTAATTATCTAATAATTAATATATTTATATTATGAGATAATATTATTATCTAATATTAGATAATTAATAGATAAGTCCTATCTCTCCCCATTATCTTTAGGATAAGGATAAGATGAGTTGTTAAGTGTGATTAGGATTTTGGAAGTATTATCCTAGTTGGACTAGGATTATGGCTTGCCTAAGTTCTATAAAAGAGGACTTGAGGGCAGCACTTTAATCATACGTTTTAAGCTTCCATATAAACCCTAAATCACTCAGAAAACATCCAATCCTAATTCTTAGAGAGAAAAACGCATCCTAGCAGACGCGTGGAGGGTGAGAGGTCGTTGTTCACTCCGTGTGGATACTGTAGAGACGCTGTACCTTCCGGTCGGCGTTTGATTCATCCGCTCTCAAGTTTTGATCAGTAGAAACACGAGTGCCCAATAGGTAAAACCCTAATCATTGACTTATGCTTTTTGCATGGATCCTAGGTAGAATTCGGATCAAAATTTTAAAATTTCGCTGCATGTGATAATCCGAATTCCTAACACTTACCAATTTAAGTATTGAAATAAAATCGTGTATTTCAACTACTGGAGATTTCTACCTTATTCCAGTGACTGTCAAAGGTTAAGAAAAGTGTTTAATGGTTTACTAGATGAAGTAATGGCTCTAAAGCCTATACTAAGGGAGGAGATTTATAAAAAGGTGAAAAATACTAATATCATCTTTGGCAAACCTAATGCTTTAGCAAGCAGTGAGACTTCATGGAAGAAAAGGTCTATATTCATTGATTTTCCATAATGGAAGGACTTCATTGTTAGGCATAACATTGATGTCTTGCATGTGAAAAGAAATATATGTGAGAGTTTGGTTGGAAGGCCCTTGAATATACTAGACAAGACAAAGGATAGAATTAAAACTTGATTGGACTTGCAAAAGATGGTCATATGGGGGGAACTAGCACTATAAAAAAAGGGTTAATGTAATTACTTACTTCATACTTGTCATACATAATCTAGGAAGGGGAAAACAAATTTATACAAGTTTCTAAATAGGGTTAAAGTACTTAAAAACTATTCTTCCAACATAAAAAAATCTTGTTTCAATAAAAGATCTAAAATTAGTTAACTTGAAGTCTCATAATTATCATACTTTGATGTAACAACTTGTACTAGTTGCCATTTGAGGAATATTACTTAAACCTATAAGATAAGCTATCACAAAGCTTTTTTTTTTTATAATGCAATATGTGCCAAGATTATTAACCCAAATATTTGGATAACTTGCATAAAGATGTTATTGTCATATTATGCCAACTTAAGATGTATCTTTCACTTCATTCTTTAGCATTATTGTGTAGTTGGTTGTGCATTTGGTGAGTAAGGCAAGATTATATGATCTAATCTACTTAAGGTAGATGTACTTGATGGAGCATTACAAAAACATCCTAAAAAAGTATGTGCATAATCAGAATAAGCCCAAAGGAATTATTGTTAAGGGGTTTATTGTTGAAAAAGTTGTTAAATTTTATATTTCATACTTGTCAAATGCAAACATTATCGAGCTTTCTAAGCCTCGCTATAGGGGAAGAATTTTAGGAAAAGACATATTAGGAAATTAGGTAAAAAGTATAAAATGTGAGATAGATGAATAAGCACACTTCTATATCCTATAAAGTGAGATTATTCTTATTGATTATAAAGTTTTTAAATTATATCATATGGGATTGATTTATGATTATTATATGCAACATCCTATCCAAAGGAGGTTTTTGCATATTTTAATCAAAGATATTTTACAAAGTATATAAATTTTTAGAGTTGTTTTGATTTTAAAAATATGTCTAACCAAAAGGGATATGTTTTTAATATTAAGGTACTCTCTTAGTTGGCTTTGTGATTAGGAGGGTTTTTTACATGCTACATCTTCTGCCTAAAGAAAGATTATAGTAATATACATTACTCTTATGTCTATGAACTAAAAGTTATATTTTTATTTTCAATATTGTTTCTTTTACTTTTATGGTAAAAGTATTATCTCTTTAATTAGTCATTTTTTTCAAGGCATAAATATGCTAATTTACTTTAATTTGTGATAATTATCTATAACAAACCATAAACTTTTCAAAAGATTTAAGATATAAAAAATTATTCAAAACAATGATTTTCTAAATACAAATAACATGTGATTAATTCCAATATAAAATAATGAATAATCACAAAATTAAAATATTATTACATCCAAGTTGTCTTGATTTTAATATTTTTGCACATAAACATATCTTAAATATGTGCAATTTAAAAAAAAAGGCTTAAAATATAGATTTATTTTTAAAATTAAAGCTATCATTAAATTAAAATCAATATGGGAATAAATTTATAATTCTAGTTAGATCCTTTTAACATGTTTCTTTTCAAAATGTAAATTAATTTTTTTAATTAAATAAATTTTTTTAAAATAATATTAATATAATTCAATAATATACCTTACTCGGTCCATACTCATGATAAAAAAATATTTATAAACATAAATACCATGTATGAAAATGATATAAATTTTTTTCACAAATCCCATGTGTTTAATAACATATATTTTTAGCAAAAAAGATTATGTTAATTTTGAATAAAATAATCATGTTTAAGAGTATGCAAATATTACTACATTTTCTCCTTTTGATAAAGAATATAATACATAAAAATTATCCTAAAATAAAAGCTAACTAGGATAATATATTATTATTGTAAATTTATCTATTTTGGGTAGATAAAATATATAATAAAATAAATCTAAAAATAAAATTATTTCATTAAATTAATTTTTAATTAGAACATATAGTAACTTATTTAGGCAGGTTATTGTAAAAAATAATTAAAATTATTTTATAAAACACACACTCACCCCCTTTAGATAGGTAAATATGTGAAATAATTAAAAATTGTTCTCTTACGTATTTATTAATAATTCAAAAATTTATGAATCAATATAAAATAATTTTACTTTAGTGATAATTATCCAAATTAATCCATAAATTTTTCAAAAAAATTGGAATATTAAAATTATGCCCAAAATTATAAATTAAATTATTAAATATAATAATATGATTAGTCCATTAAGGAATAGTAAACATTATGCACAATTACTAACTATCAAAACCATATTACATTATAAAATAATCTAAAATTTTATTTTTTAATAAAAAATATTGCTTAATTATTAATGCCACATTACTAAAATTATTTTAAATAAGAATTTTTATAAAATGTCATCACTTTATTATGATAAGGATGAAATAAAAATTAATAATCTATCAAATTAACTGATGGCAAATTATTATCAACTAAATTAAGGTATAATATTTTCTTCACTCTATACTTCATATAATGATTATTTTATTATTAAATCTCAAAAGTAGCAAATAAAAATCTTAATAGATAAGTACTTAAAATATAATATTTTTTTAATTTTTACTACTAAAATTTTCTCCAAAATAGTAATTATCCAAAATAATTTTAATAAAAATAAATTAATAAAAAAATAGTATGCTTAATATTAAAAAATACAATATGGTAGTTCATTGGTACATAAATAATAAAAATATTGAGGAGTATATATAAAAAAATTACTATATTATTTCCTCTTTGAATAGAAAATATAGTATATAAAAATCTTTCTATCATTGAAGTGAATTAAGACAATACTTTAATATTAGCAATTTATCCCCTTTGAATAGATAAATTCTCAATAATAAAACATGTTCAAAAAATATTTTAATAAGTCAATTTCTAATTAAAATACACAACTACCCCAAGTAATTGCATTAAATAATTAAAAAATAATCCCATAAATACTAATAATTCGAAGACCTTATAAATTAATACGAATAATTTCACTTTGACAATAATTATTTAAAATCAATCCAAAAATTTTCTAAATAAAAATTTAGGATAATAATAAAAAAACCCAGAACTATTATTCAAAAAAATTTTAAAATTAGTAACAAGTAAAATATTATCATTCCATAATAAAGTGTACATGTATATTGATCATAAGAGCCTTAAATTGTATTAAATTTCATAATTTTAAGCTTCATTCAATACAAAATATTTAAATAATTATTTTGAATTATTTAAATATATATATATATATATATATATATATATATATAATTTATAAACCATAATATAATTTATAAGCTATAAAAGTTAAATTTCACACATCTTAATTAGCTACAAAACCTTTTGTATTACTTTCAGAGCGGATAACTCATAACTTATATTGGAAATAATAAATTATATAAAAGAGAAAGATAAGAATAATTTTGATATATTACCTCCTATTTCCTTTTGGCTTTCTACCATTTAAGCATGAATCAAACTTAACCAAAAATAGCAAAATCCAATCCCAAAAATGTAATTTTCAATGGCAAGTAATACATTGAAATAAAAAAAATCATATATATATATATATATATATATATATATATATATATATATTAGAACTTGATTTGTCCAATTTATTCATGATTATTAATAGATAAATTATGCACAATAAATCTTATAAAAATCATAAATTAAAATAGAGTATTTATGATAAAATAAAAGTGATAATTGATGAATTTAACATATACCAAATCCAAATTTATCATTAAATATTTAGAAATATTTTTTCAAATTATTCAATGAAATCAAATAAACTTATGGAATCATAAGATTATGATTTGTTCATCACTCAATCAATTTTCAAAATAATAATAATAATAATAATAATAATAATAATAATAATAATAATAATAATAATAATAATAATAATAATCTCAAATTATTATAATTTTACAATCATGAAATTATCCAAAAGTAACCATAAAATTAGTCACACAAAATTGATAAAATAATTAAATCAAAATATAAGATAATTTCAAATAATCTAATAAAATTAATCAGATCAAAATAAATAATAAAATAAACATATAAAATAGAAGTTACTCATATCAAATCAATATGATTTTTATTTTAAATTATATATATCACATATATAATTAATTCAAAATAATAATAATTATTTATTTTAGAATATATGATGATATTATTATTTTAATCATATCAACATATAACATTTTCCATAAAAAAGAATTATATAACCCACAAGGTTTTCATCATTCTCTTTACAATTTATTTCTACTATTATCGAATTATTAAAATGGAATTCAAGTAAACAAAAGATGTTGAATCATTATCTTATAAATACATTATATATTGACACTCAAATTTAATTCATACTTGCACACATGTAATAACAAAAACCTTATTTGCCAGACATATTTTGAAGGCAAAATTGCTTATCCTCTGTCAAAATAAAATTATGAATCAAAAGATTTCATCATGGCTAATGCTATTTGTGAATAATTTAAAATTAAAAATAGATAGTAACTATTGTTAGGTATTTTGTATACACGATGATATACAATTGGATCCTAAATTTATATAATATAACTCTGATACCACATATAAGAATTTAAAATTAAAACTTATATAGAAGACACTATAAAAATAAAATTAATGTGGAAGTGTATTTTATCATGGATTTAATTCTCTTGCACAAGCTAGTATTTAACCACATGTATATATCTTTTTATCTTTCCCCTAGAGTATACAACTTTCAATGAGACAAACCAATGATTAAATTAGATTAGGAGTAAAAAGAGGACCTAACTAATATAAGTAAAATCTTATTAATCCCTCCCATTATGAGATAAAAAAGGTATAAGCCTACACTTTAATCATAAAACACATTATTTCAAAATTAGGTATCTATAAATTTAAATAATATATCACTTTAACAAATGATATTTCAAAAAAATAAAAGTTTCTTAAATTATTATTTAGCTAATTTTATTAAAAAAAAATACTTATAATTAATAGTAACCCATGTAAAAATTCTAACAACCCAGCCTTCATGATTTTCCTATGATTGAAATCTGTGTTAACAAAAGTGATTTTGACACCGTGTTTCACCAATTAATGTGAAAACTCCATAAGAGGAATCACATGGTCTTGTGCTGGGTATGACCCAACCAAAACATGTGCCTTACTCATTTTTCACTTTTGGAAGTTAAAACTCTTTTTCGATTGAGATCTAACAACAATGGCATTTCTTCTCGAACATGTGCTGCTTCACTGGGAAGTGTGAGCATATTTTTGGGAAATTGGCTGCGATGACAGTACTGCCATAACTGTCCTGATATGAATTGCGGGGTACTCTATTCTTGTTTGGTGTAATTTGTTCTATGTTGTCATTTTTATTCTTATGGTGTTGCCCTAATGGTTCAATTTGCCTTTACCATCATATTCAATCTTCTATTCTTCTCTCTGTCTACTCAATTATATCATTCTCAGTTATATCCCTACCATTGATTTTCGTACCGCACCAAAAATATCACTTTTTTTTTTTATAAACTTTTTCTTTCTTCTTGTTATTATTTGGTGTAAATTTGCCCTAGTGTGCAATCTTTTTATTGAAGGAATCTTCTTTAGAAAAGAAAAAAATATGCAATCTTTTTATGTCTTTTTATGCTCACCTTGTTTTATCCGCAAAATGTTCTGTTTTAGGCCCATCTCAAATTCATATTGCAGGTTAGATGCTGGCTTTGCTGATTTTCATCCATTCAGTATGGACCCAAAGCAAATTTGTAATTCATTTACCATCTGCATTTGCTAGTGAAATTCAAATTCAGAACCACAACACAATACTAGAGGAAAATTAGACTAAAGATAATATCTGGTCTGATCCCTCACACTATTGTTTTTTGGAACCCACGGTAAAGAAAGTTGGACGACCTTTTTAATTAGTAAAGGGGTGTGAGATTTATGTTTAAGTTGGTGCATGACTATTAGCTCTAAAAAAATTAAATGCATAGAAGAATTAACTAATTGAAATACCAAATTGAGACAATGTGTATCTTGTGAGGATCCAATTATTGTATAACACAGTGATAGACTATAAAAAAGAACAGAGAGAAGGTGAATTTACTTACAAAGCCTAAATAATTCATACGAATCGGATGATAATTCTATTCCCATTACATATATTCTGCTTACTCTTCAGTCTTCTATATGTCTCTGTCTGTCACAAATTACAATCTACAGAAACAATTTCCCACATATTTCCAAAACATCATCAGAAACATCCTTATTCCTTAGCCCAGTTGATAAATTTGATGATATTCTTTGAAGAATGACTATCTTCTGCTATGCTATTCATGACAATTTCCTTCAGTCCCACAGCCCTTGCTTTCATGTCTTTATCACCAAGTAGTTGTTCCACCTTCTTCTTTATCTCATCCCTTGAAATCAGTCCATTTTCATCCTTTTCAAGTCCCAATCCAACTTTCCAAACATCACAAATATATGACTTGTTCAGAAATTGATCACTGAAAAATGGCCAACACAAAAAAGGCACCCCACCACTTAAACCCTCTATAGTAGAATTCCAACCACAGTGACTAATAAAACATGACAAAGCAGGGTGGTTCAGAATTCTCTTCTGCGGTGCCCAACTGATGATCTTACCTTTACTTCCTTGAAATTCATTTGGGTATGAATCCTTTGCCCTGTTATCGTCATCTGGCCGGACAACCCAGAGGAAAGGCTTATTCAAGATTTCAAGTGCAAGAGCTAACTCTTTGAACTGGTTGGCATCCATTGTAGCCAAACTACCAAAGGAAACATAAATGACCGATTGAGGTGGTTGTTGATTTAACCAATCTAGGCAAGTTATGTCTTCTCTCCAGAATGAGCTCGTGTTTTGGTCACTGGTGCCAATTATTGGGCCGATTGGTAAGAACTTTGAAAAGGCTCCAGGTTCAAGTTCATAACTTGTATTGCAAAGCCACCATTCTCCTAGCTTCATAGTTTGCATCTCTTGCACAATTTGGTCAAAGAAGGTCTTGCCTAGGTTGCACCATGCCAGATTAAATGGGTCTATCTTGGGCATATTTGAGGAAAGCTGAATTTTCTGGTTTTCGATGGGAAAACCTGTAATTGTTCAGAGAAAATCAAGAACTGTAAAATTCACATTGTCATATGATTCACAGAGAAATTCCTAATCCTACTATGGGGCAATATTTCCGATTCTATCGTAGAACAAATGTCAATATTATTACCTAACAAATCATGTATACTGACATCATGATTACCTGAATATCAAAATTCAAGAGTCAGTCTCCTGACATATCGAAAAAATAGTAGACAATAATAGTACTAGTAATCTTAGGACTTCTATAATAGGGGCTGAGTACCAATCAAGACATCGGAAAAGCGAAACTACAGAAAATTAAGAGCTTTCATGAAATAGTGAAATTTTTTGAGAGCCACGCACCTATGTATAGATCATCATGTATCATAAAACACAAAGTACTTTCCTTTTTGGAGGGAAGTACCCCATTGCATATACAGAGGTTCCCCGCTTCAAAAGATAAGACTTTTTTTTTGGGGGGGGCGAAATTAAGACTTTTCATTTCCAACAAGTCTAAATCTAGATCTTAAATTTTAGCATCCAACTTGAGTAAAATTGAAGAATTTGTCATGACAATAGTACAATAGGAGTAGAAAATTCTCCTCTTTTTTTTTTTCACATACTATGAAAAGTTGTTGAATTTTTGGATCAAGTTCTTGATAGTTTACTTAAAATACATCTATAAAAAGTGCTTAATGCTTTTAAGTGATTATTTTAGATTAAGTGCAAGATCAGATAATTTCTTGGTAATCTAACCATTTTCAGAACTTATGATTCCATCATCAATCAGCCTCTGGATGCAGTCACAGGTGGCCAAAGAAGTCGCCGAAGCAGTAAAGAACAGAGCCCCTTTAATCCCCAATTTGTGGCCAACTTCCAGGGCCCACCCCATATTCATGCTCACCAATATACAACTGATCTTGTTGGCAGCATCCGTGGCATTAATATCTTCAATGAGCTTCAGAAGCTTAGCAGGCATGGTCGTTCTGATTGAAGAAATCAGTTTCATCGGGTCTTTTCTGTCACTTTCTGGATCCAATCCATCAGGAAGAGAGACCAAGTTTATGTTTGATGTTTTGAGATTTTCTTGCCCTTCACTTGCAATTTTGAATCTTTGGTGGCTGAACTCTGCGGTCACATAGGTGATTTTGCAGCCATGTTTGGCCAACACCTGGGAGAATTGTAAGAAAGGATTCAGTATTCCTAGAACTGGATATGGTATAACAAGAACATGTGGGGTGCCCATCCGTGGGTTAGGGTCAATGGTGAAAGGACGAAGGGGGTACCCTAATTTTCAATAAGTCACTGCGAGGAGGAGGTTTGTTAATCTTATGGAAAATGATATATGTACCTAATTCGTGTATTTGCTTGTAGTAATTATCAACGCTAACTCTTTCATCGTTTTGGACATAGGAACCTAATTAGGTACCTAACGAGTCTAAGTGAAAGATTTTAATAGAGTGAGCATATAGGTACCTAATTAAAGTAAACTAACAAATTCATCCTTGAAGATATATTATATCAGTTTTTTTTTTTTTTTTTAAGTTTGTTTTACATTATGCAAGTATATAAATATAAATATTTAAGAGAAAAATGTAAATTATCCCATTAATTTTAGAATATTTACATCTTACTTTTATAAACTTTAAAAACTTACGAATTAAACTCCTAAATTATGTAAAATTTTCAATTAAAATTTATTATCTATTTAATTAATTATTTTATTAAATTACATGATTTTTAATAAATTTTTAAATAAAAATTATAATATTATTATTTGTGGAGATAAAACAAAATTATATCAAAATTAAAAAATATTTTATATTTTTTCAATATTGAATTTTTATATCAAATTCATTTTTGAAAGATAAATATTACATTGAGTTTTTCCTAAAATTTTAATTAATTGATGTAAAGCAAATTTTCAGATAAAATTTGATACAACACGTATAAAAAACACGTATCTTTTATGGATCTATTTAATGATTAACTCTAATATTTGTTTTACACCATATGATTTGATTAAAAGCTCGTCACATTACCATTCAGCTGTTGTATTAAAACGATTAAGGAACAATTTGATCCATCGGGTCATTGATAGGCTGAACCCACATCACTGTTCCCAATGAATAGGGAAACTAATTTAAACCATGCTCCAGCTGGCGTACTTGCTTCAGACGATGCATAAACAGCCATATTTATACTTATATCGCCTGTATGATCACGATCAACCATTTAATTTACATTCATTAATGTCCATACTTAATTGAATAGCCCATTCCTTTAATCAATAAATTAGATTAGATGCGGTCAGAAGTGCAATGAATGATAATTAATAAAAAAAAACAATCTTTTATTCCAATATTACAGTTAATACAATAGTGGACTAGGTTTTCCCAGCCCTAGTCTAAAGAAAGATAACCCTACGAGGTTGTAAACGAAGGAAAGGAAAGGAAAGTTTGAAAATTAATTGAAAGAAAAAAATATAAAAAATTAAAATATTGATATATAAAAATAATAGTAATTATATTTTTTTTCTACCAATCTAATCAAAGAAAAAAATGGAAATTTAAAATTTTTTACTAATTTTTTCTCTCTCTCGTATCAAGCAACGGGTAAAAGTTCATTTTCTTTGCTCCCTGCTTGTGAGAAGAAGAGTGCCTTTATATAATTTTTGATGAGTTTAGCTGAACAGGCATAAGGGAGACACACCTTGTATACATCCCTTCAATTAGTTATTAATTAAATTTAGGATGGTTACTAAATATTTTTGAAATATTATTATAGATGTAAACTTAAGATTTCTCAGATGTTTTGTCTTAAAACTTTTTACATTTTTGAAAAAAAAAAACTTTTTATATTTTTGATAGAGTATTGCTAGAAACACACTAAGATGACACGATCAACTTCCGCTCCTGCAATGGATTACTACGTAACCTTAGAATAGCTATTAGATGAAATTTTGATTTTGATGATATGACCAAACTATGCTTCTGCAATTTATCAATCCATAACCATGTCAGATAAATTTTGGAAGGTTACTGGTGTGAATTGGTGTATCCGACTGTATCTTAAGCCTTTTCTTTTTGGTTTTTTTTTTCAAATGGAAGAAATATTGAATACACACACATAAATAAATATAATAAAAATAATTTTTCTAAAATATTATATGATACTTAAATCAAATATTTGTGTTTAAATTTTTTTATTTTGAAAGTTGAACTTTGATCTTTTCTATCTCAACTAGGGGAAGCACAGCCCATTTGGATGCATGCATTTTTAACGTACAACAATTTATATATAATTTTTAAAGAGAAAAGGATAGTATTTTTTTATTATAAGATGTTGGCTACTCAATGCTTATGTAATTTGGATTTTTTTATATATAATTTTTAAAGAGAAAAGGATAGCATTTTTCTATTAAAAGCTGGGGGCTACTCGGTACGTCTTCATCGAAAGCAGTTGGCTACCCAATTCATAAGTTTGTCTGGATTGCGGGTGGTCAATGTTTATGATTTGAACCCTCAATGTTTGTCGGCATCCCAATTGTCCCGAGCACGTGACTTGAATTAATCGTCAATGTTTGTTTTTCTGATTTTTTTAATTTAAATTTAATTTATTACACATATAACAAAGTTCCTTATCAATAAATTAATAAAAATGACTTATTATTAAAAAATATAATAATTATAAAATTTATTAAATATATAACACTTTTTACAATATTTTAATATATCACAATATAAAAATAATAATATTAAACTCACTTATATTAAAAGCTGATCAGAATTAAATCCTTCTTTCATATAATAAAGAATTTTGTACTCGTTGACTCCGGCTAAGAAATCGAAAGGGTATATATTAATTCACGTCAAATTGTGAAGAGGCACCTTAAAGTCTTATTGAGAGGGAGTTTCCTGGCTCTCAATCGGACTCCGTTTATTTTTTTAAAAATATTTTTTTATAAAATATTAATTTCATATAAATAAAAGAATATTATATATTTTATAATTTACAATTGAAAAATATGATATTTACAAAAATAATAATAATTTATTTTAAATTATCTTCTATTAAATTTTTATATTTAATATTTAAAGTATTTTCTGTTGTTTTAATATTTTACAATTATATTTTTCTTCTATAAAATTTGTTTCCCACAAATAGCAAGTCTAACATTTTTTGGGGTTTGAGAGAGTGGTGTAACAAGTTGTAGTTGTAGCTTGGCCCTCTCTCCAAAATTAAATACAATAATCCGCTTGGAAAAAAATGGTCCAAACTTACATGCCCTATTGAATTAGTAAGGTAGGAAACCTTACTTACACCCCATCGGTAGTCGTGTATTTGTTGACCCATTGCAACTGTTGACATGAATACAAGGGGATATGACTAAAATTTTTTTATAGTTTGGTCATGTCCTTTTTGTCAAGAAACTTGTAAACTAACTCCTTGAATTCGCTAGACTTGCAATTTTTATGGTTTAGGAAATTTTAACCCAAACACAATAGAGGAGATACTGTCACAAGTCGTGGCTGGTCAAAGGAGAAGGACGTCTTTCACTTGGGGAAGAAGGTGTTATTGATGGTTCTCATTAGGCATCATTCTTAGCTAGGCTTCGTCATCAATCTTTTAATGTAAGCATAGTTTAAGGTTTAGATTGAACACTTATTTTGGTTTTTGCATCAGTTTTCAAAAAATTAGGGGTCATCGTAATTTGAAGCCATATCTGAGTCTTTGTTGTCTTCCTCTTTCACCGAGACTCGTGGCCTTATTGCTTATAGTACTAGCATTGGCATCTTAGTCTCCACTAACAAATTCCCTAATGTGTTCATCGCCACTTGTCAAAACCTTTTTTATGCTCTCAATGCTCGCTCCATCAATAATCCTAATGTTCCTGTTGTCTCGAGCATGTCCCCCTGGCTTAAATCTACCATTGAAATTCCTAATATGCAGCTTGATACCCCATTCAAGCTCTTTTATATTATTACAAGCAACACTTAATTCCAAAAAAACATAATTCTTTTGCTCTATGTTTGAATAAGGGATTTGAAAAAGGGAATTCATTTTTTCAAAGGATTCAAATTATTACATAATTTTGTTTGAATAGTTAATATGAAAATTCTAAAAATACCATTCACTTTAACTGGGTAATTCAATGACATAAAAATAAGATGGGATGATACATATTGATGAGGACTCTTCCCTTTTTGATGGGATACTAGTTCTAAGAAACCAAAGTTGCCTCCTCCTAAATGACCCCATAATTTCCAAACTCTTGAACTAATACTTTGGCATTTTGTTATTAAGTAACTCCTTTTTTTTCTTTTATAACATCAGCTTGTGAGGAAGAACTCAGATAGAGACAAGTCTCCATTTTGTCAATCTTCACATCATGCAGACATAAACTTTGAGCTTATCCTAAGTGAATGTGTTCTTTTCTAGCATTTTATGATAACATATAGCTTGTATTTGTAATTACATTACTTTTCTCACTCCAAGAAATATTCCAAATGATTAGTATCATTTGCAAATTCTTTACTTTGAGTACAGTAATAAAACATCATTTATTAGTTCTAATACATTGTGGAAATGTAAGATCAATGAGAGGATTGAGGAGTATTAGGTTATGTTTTGCATGTAATCTCATGTAACTAGGCCTTGGAAAAGGAAGAAAGTGATAGACAATGTCTAATCATAATGTTGGTGTAGTTCAAATGTGGAAATAAGTGAAATGAAGATGTGGGTTTGTCATTACGGTGTGGCAAGCATCACAAGAAGTGAGCAAATATTGTTGGTACAAATAGAAGTAAAGGGAATTTTGATAAAATCTAAGTTAATTATGTATCATAAACATTTCTAGAAATTAGATAGTCTTGTACTTTGCACGAAAAGTCTTTCTTCTATTTAGTTCAACAAACTTTAACTCAACCATGCAAATGTCACATGTTCCAATTGAAATCTAATTTATGTATATAGAAGATGTTTCAGTTGAGTTCTAATTAATGTATTATTCTCTCCATTTGAATGTGCATTTCAATTTAACTATTCCTACTTCTATTAGAGGTATTGGTGTTAAAAAATTTGAGACTTATGGAATTCAATATAAGGTGTAAACTTTCATGTCTTAAGCTTTAAAAAGTTGCAATCCCTTGATTGAAATATGTGGTGAAGGATTAGTTAATGCTAGTATCAAGAATTTGAAAAATATTGCCTTCTTAACACTGTTAAACTTATCCCAAAATTATGACTTCATAGATAAAATCTTAGAATTAATAAGTGGTGTGCATCCCTATGTAAAAAAAAGTGTACTATGTATCAACTCTGCATTGTTAAATGATTCTATATTGTATCATACGTTTGATGAAATTACTTTCTCTATTATCATAGAGTTACTTCTATTATCTTTATTCGAATTTGTTATTTGCATCTTTAAGTAGTCTATTGCGATTTCAACATTTGCCTATCTTGAAGGTGTTTTTTTTTTAGTTTAGGTTTGTTGTATTTGTTGGTGGTGAATGTTTCTATTTTTGGTTTAGAAACATGTGGAAACTTACCATTCCATGTTAGAACTAGAAATGAATTTTGACTGCATGAAGCAATTGAGTTACTATGCTTAATTCTTGTGATAGCATATAGAAAGCAAACATACTACTTTAGAACATTTTGAAATTCTTATGTTGAAACTAGTCTTATGTTTTTCCATTTGACATTTTTATGTGTTATTTTTTTCTCCTTGGATAAGGGATCTAATTTTGAACCCTTTTTTTTTTTTTTTTACTTATTCATGTACTTAGGATCCAATCTTATGTACCTAACACTTTATAATCTATGAAAAAAAATTAGGACAACTAAAATGTTTTTGCAAGATGAAAAATAAACTCAACAACCATCGAAGTTGCACTTCTTGCCACATAATTTTATGATTTGTTTTTATACATTATTAACTTTGATAATATATATGTGTTTGTAATTGGAGTTATTAGTGATATCCCTGCATAGTTAGGTTATGTTTGTTCAATAGAACTCATTATAATTTATAATCAATATAGTAAATATTTAGGTTCTAGAATAGCTATATAAAAACTCAATTATGTAAGTCATCTTATATTTGTTAGCCTTAGGTATGTTTGTTTTCTTTTTCGAAAAAAATAAAATAAAATTAGGCATTCAAGATTTTTTTAATGGTACCAAATTGTTGATTTCTTTCAAAATGATGATAAATATATAACTATCAATGGTGTGCTGATGCAAAGAAAGCTATAAGAGATCCTCTTTATAAGAATGGGTCTTGTAAATTTTCCTTTCAGGTTTATTTTGAGATATTATATTTTGTTCACTATATTTTTATTATTTGTTGTAGTAGTACCACCTAGGCTTGTGTATTATGTGATATCTTGCCTATGATGGCTTGATTTCATTAAGGTGAAATTGCAATGGAGTGATGGATTGTTAGAGTAGGAAAGAGCTTCTACTTGAGAGAACACTTTGCATAAATTACATGAAACTTTTCTTGCTAAATCGATCAACATAACATATGAATAATAAATGGTTTATAGGCTACCAAATAAGGGATAAAATAGAGAAATTAGTAGCTATTGCTTAGATATGCCTCTAGTATTTATTTAATGCATTAATTGTGAAACCAAAATTATTGATTGTTCATTACTTAAATTTCAATTGGAAATTCTAGTTTCGAATATATGTGAGTTTGTTATGCTTTCATTTCCAAGCAATAACCTATAAGTTTTACCTTAAATTTTAGTATTTATCATGGATTTTTGTTTGTTTCATGAAGATTCTATAAATATTTCTATTTTTGTTATGTATAGTTTAAGAGTGACCACTATTGTTAATTCACACCCCAAAAAATTAGGATAATTGACACATCTTAACACTAAAAACCAGACAATCAGAAGATTTGAACAAAGAAAAGCTTTCTATAAATTATAATTTTATAAGGCAATAGTAATGAACTCATATGAAGATCTTATCTATTTGTCTTCATGCATATTGATCTAGTTATTAATAGGGAACCTATTACATGAATTATTTAGCAACCAAAATTTAACTAATAAGGATAATTTTGTAAATAAGGATTCATCTAAAAGTACCTAGTCAATTTCTATTTAGGCAATTGCTTCATCAGCTTCTACAAGATTACTGAGTCTTGCTCCCAATTAATCAAATCATTGACACTACAAGAAATTTAACCATTTGTGTTAGTAAACAAAGTCAACTCAAAGCCAGATCAAAATTGATAAAGCACTTTATTCTTAATAGGAAGCATTAGAATAGCATACTCTTTGAGAACTTTTGAAGAGTTCCATCAGGTAATGGATTCACCCTATAAAGGCCACACTAACATCAGCAAGATCTCCTTCATTGCAACCATAGAAGGTAAAACATTTAGCATAATTAACTTTCTCAAGCAATAAAACATGTTTCATATTTAGAAGTATATGATACCATACCATTTTCAAAATAGTAAAACCTAGACCACATAAACATAGGAGAAGCTGCTTTAAATGTTAAAAAGGTCTTATACCAATAAAATATTAAAGACGATGAGGAATAAAATAATATAAATACTCTATCTTAGCCTTTGCTTCCTGCAACACCCCACTTAGTTGAGATAATCCATTCAAAGCTAAAAAGGTATGGGTTCAAAACTATGTTGCTGACATGATAGAATTGGAATTAACAAGACAAACTATCATAAAGTGTAAGCTACATATTATTAATAACAAAGTAGCAATCATGGAGTATGGTTACATACCAAAATCAAAATTTATCTCAAACACTTAACAAAGTTGTCATTGTAAATACCAAGCTAACCTTGGTGATCACTGCTAATGATGTTTAATCTTCTTCCAAGTAGTAGAAACTGTTATAAGGTGAAACATACAAGAACTTCAAAAGGCAGATCACATTTATGAGTTTATTACAAATCTTAAGCCATTAAATTAAAGAGAACAACTTGGGAGTAAAATAAATATATAATTTTTGTAATTAGATCAAATATTCAAGGAACATAACACCAACTTGTTTGTGCTAAATAGTATAACAAAAACAAAGATGGCATTTGTGTGCAGATAACACATCAAGTGGTTTTTCATGTTTTTAGAAGCCTATATATTGTATACCTAAATACTTACAAAAGTTAATCTTAGAATATGCCACGATGAAAACTTGTAGAAATGTGCAACGGATAGATGTTTATATAATATTCAAAGTTCAAAAAGGGCTATTACTTCAAAAATTAATCCTATCCCATTTGTTTGATGCAATTTTCAAATGTCTAATGAAACCATGCAACCATGAACCTTTAGGGTAGCAAACTTCAAACTTAAACTCTAATGCACTAATTATTTTAGTTTGGAATTTTAGTTGTAATGTATAGATAAGTTAGGGCATTTAGAATGACAAAATGACAGTATCAAAGTGCATATAATCCACTTAAGGTAGCAAAGAACAATTATCACCACTCTCTTGGTTTTCATTCCAATGAACAAATAATGGCCACAATGATAGACAAACCATAAATTTCATGGAAGCCAATCTAATGCGTGGATAGATAGCTACCTTTGTTAATTTGGTGGCATAACAACATGAACTTGCAACTTGCATCCCCTACAATGTCTACTTTAAAATGTGCACCCTTCAACAAATGAACATTAAGAACAAAATGAGAACTTTTAAAAGCAAAATTCAAAAATAATATAAGAAAAGAAAACTAAAGATAAAGAAACTTTATAAAGGCAAAGCAATCTATCATAACTACTTTCTGTTTGATGATACCTAACATTATAATCTGCTTAAGTCATAAAGTAAAATATGTACTTAGAAAAAAAGTAAGTAATTTAAAGAATTCCCAGGGAAATGGAAGGAAGAAATTTAATGTTGAATTAGAAATAACATAAAGTGAATGAAAAAGACAAAAACGTACTTACCCCGATATGATATTGATTAACCATGGCCTACCAATAATGCCTTCTCCCTTTAATTCACATTTTCAAAGCATCGGCCAACAACAACACTTTCTTCCCCATTAATTCACCAATAAAGCTAACTTTTCTCTCTATTTGAAAACCTTAACAACTTTGAAACTTTAGAAACTAGATTACAATACTATTAATAGGAAAGATGGGGAATTGAATTGCAAATCTAAAGTCAAACACAAGGGAACATTTTACAATGTTTTCAACAAATGGGGTAGGATCAAAATGCTATAATGAATGGCTATAAAAAACTCACGTAAGTAGGGCTTCTTGCCCTACTAATTTAGTAGGGTATTTAAGTTTGCAATGCATTGATAACAATAAATTGCATATAATATTTTTGAAATTGATACAGAAATTATTTTCTATTATTTCAAAATTAGAAACATTGCACATACTAGATATATAAGATCTATAATAAACTATCACAAGATCAAATCTATGAAATTAGGACATACCACATACCATGGCATAATAAGCTATCAAAAGATCATATTTATAAAAAGAAAATACAAAATGACTTAAAAATTTAGATGTCCTCATTATTGAGATGGACAAAAAATTTTCTACCAATAATACTTTGAGTTTGACCAAATTAAATGTTTTCACAGTGAATCAACTTAATTTTTAGTTAAGATGATCTTTTTATCACTAAAATGCAATAATTGAAGTTCTATCTATTCCTAACTACCTTCACTTGCCTTTCTTGAATATATGGTTTAACCTTCCTCATATCTTACCTCACAGTAATAACATAAATGAAAGGAAAGCACCAAACAAGTTGTATTACTTTCATTTGGTGGAATAATATTTGCCTCCTAGCTGCTTTATAACTTAAAAACAATACAAAGCCATTTTAATACAACCTCTCTTATCTCTTACTTATAAATAGAACATAAAAGCCATGCCTGTTCCTCTTTTTTCTCTTTTTAGCCTTACAAAATTGAGTCTTTTAGATTTTCATTTCTTTTTGCATATCAAGAATAAAAACTCCAACCATTTTTTTTAGGAAAAAAATTATCACCAACCTAGTAAGGTCAATTATGAATCTTTAGAGCCATCACATTATTCAAGGATTGTATGGTAAAGGTTAAAAGGTTTTGATGGGATTAAAATAAAAGGCCATTTGTGAGTTGTAAGTGAAGATTGGATTTATGTGCTTTTAATTCCAAAATATCTAAGATTAAAGCTTAAATGATATTCGGCACCATTTCTTTTACCCAAGTGATTAATTAGATGCTTCTTAAAATGTCTTTTATCTACTTGGAAACTTGGCACTATAGAAATTACAATAGCTCAAAAGCCTTTCCTTACCTTTTCTTGATATTAAATTAAGTAGAACTTTAAACTTATAAGAAAAGAGAGGAAGACATATAGTTTCCCATAATTTTTTTAATCAACTGGCATCAAAATCTTACCATTATCCGATTTTAGGTTCTATTATATTTATTTAATCCATAAGACAAAACCAGACAAGTTTATCTAGACCAAGTACTATCATCTTGCAATTAAAATAGGTTACAGTACAAATCTAAAAATTATTTGAAATAAAGACATGCAATAGAAAAGTTTAATGATAGGTGAGAACCACTAACACATAATATAGTTTAAATAATAGTATTATTTTTAGCTAAAAAAGTTCCAGAAGTAGACAAACACCAAGCAAAAATTTCAAAAATAAGAAAGAAGAGAATTTAGTTGGAGAAAAAAAAATTACATGGATCAAATTTTGAACAACCAACCTCATATAGACATATGGAAAATAAAAAAATCACATATGAAACATGAGGTCCATAGATAACCATGCATTTATCTCCCTATATTCAATCTGAATGGATTGTAAATTCTATGAGATCCAAAACATACATAAATGCACTAATTGTCATCATTTATCAAAGAAAATGGCAAATGAATTGATTAAACAAAACTTAAATTTTGAAGAATAACAATGACTTAATAAAATACTAAAGAAAAGTATTTCAACAAATAATAGCACCTACAAATTCAACAAGAGAATTAGCAGATTGGAACTTTTTCGAAACATTATGTGAAGTAACTTCCTTTGTAATTTTGTTCAACTATGTTTTTGCAAGTTCTATTAAAGAGTAACTGACTTAGAAAAACTAAAATTAAGAAATTAAAAACTACAACTTAAATCTAGAATTCATGCTTATTACTATTATTCAGCAAGTATTCTACCTCCTTTAATAATTCATAGGAATACAAATATATATCACAAAGAAGCTAACTAGCAATATAAGACATGATCTCAGGAATTAGTCCAAAGCTAAAAATAGTGCTTTTTCAAGCAAGCTTAAACATCACAAAGCGCTTGAGGTAACCTATTTTAGACCACATGCTACTTGGTACTTTGCAAGCCTGCATATTTATTTTTATGAACATTTTAGGCCTAATGCCTCCTAATATGTAAAATTCAATTCCAGTTATGGTAATCAAATTTCCTTCTGGAAAAACATAATTAACTTGGGTGAGATATGCATGATCATTAAAGGATTATGGAAGCCACTACCATGAACCTAATACAACAATAATTCTCTTAAAGATGTTAAAAGTTAAAAATGACAGCATATTAAAGTATTGCCTTAAAAACATTCTTCTTATTTAAAATTTATTCAAGAACAAAGAATAACTTTCACCAACTTATGAGTATCATAGCAAGTGATAAGAAATGACATCCACAACTATTTGTCTTGCCATCATGATTTTCATCATCACTTCTAACTAAGTACTTTCAAACATCATTAATCCTTATAAGATAACTACTCTTTCACATATTCATATATCATCCATTCAATAAGAGAGAAAAACTAAGAATTAAATGACTAACTATAATTGGATTTTTAGCTTAAAATTTAAAGATCATATATTTTATATGAAATTATTTTTATGAGAAAAAAATAATATTCTAACTTGGGATCTGTGGAGAAGAACATGCAGGTCAAATCCTAATATGTTATGTCTAACAAGAACATCACTATCTAACTTGTGCAATTTTATCATCAAATGATTTAACAAAGCCCTTTCACTGCTAGGCAAGTGTATTTAAGCAATTTTACAATTTCTAAAAATAGAAGAAAAGGATAATTAAAGAGTAATATGTCTATGCATGGTAATTAGAACTGTAACCAATCTCTAATTCCACTTGCTTTCCATGTACAAAATAGTTAACCTAGCTTTTGAGTTTCTATTTAGGACTTCCTTATTAAATCCAAGTGGAAACATACTTCTATCAAGCATACACATAATAATATTGGGATGTCCTGTTAAAATTAACTTATTATGGAAGAAAACTTAATTATGTTTCTTAAAACAACTGGAATTAAACCAAGACAAAGCTAACACATAAAACATGTTTAATGCTTCATATTTTAATTATTTTGAAGAAAAAGCACTTGATACAAAGGAAGAAGGTTATGAAAGATTGATTCCTAGCATAAAAATATTTCATGAAACATTGATAAAAAAGAAATAAGACCTTTTGTCAAAGGAAATGAGGAATGGAAAGTTAAGTCATATTTGATATAATTGAAACTTAATAATTCTTTTATTGTGTTTTGCATAATCAAGGTAAGCATCAACATAATGAGTAGTAGAGAAACAATTTAAGAGTTCACATTAAGCAAGCCATTACAATCAAACCCAGGTAGCTAATAACTTTCATAATTGGATAAATAGATTTTAATGAAAAATCCAAACCTCTAAAAGTCTTGAATTTATTGGATATCAATGTTTCCATATTCATAAATTTGTTATTTATGTGATAAGCCAATAAATGAAAATCCCTAGAAATAAAGAAAACAATAAAACTTCCATAGAATTGAAAAAGACTTCACAAATTAAGAGGAAAGGCCATAAAAATAATGAATCAAAAGTTGAAGCTAATGCACTACAACAAGCATAACCAATTAAAAAATGAAATATGAGGTCTACCAACTTAAATTAAGTATGCAATGTAAAAAGAGAATATAAGTTACCAACACCAATGATGGCAATGAAGAAAGGGTTCACATTCTTTTATATTGATATTTTTACCTTTCAAATTCTTCATAGATAGCTATTGTTACTACCTTTCTCCTTCAAATTAGTATAATTAAAGCAAGATTCAATAATTCTCCTATAAAAGGCCATAACTTTGTTACAAATTTTAGTTTATTAAGGTAGATGACTTCATTGGCTTTTCATCAATAGCATTTTTAACGGTCTCAAGATCTTCATCAAAGAACATACCCTAATGACCATTCCAATTGATGAAAAATTCAATGTCCTAATGAAAGCAAATGTGAGACTTTCCCTTAGAATTTTTATTGACCCATATGGAATCATATCAATAAGATTCAGTTCCTGATTCTTTATTAGACAACAAACGGTGCAAATATCTATTACCATGCTATCATTTTTTAGCTATTCTTGACTAATTTTTGGCATTTTTGCAATTGAATTATCAAGAAATGATTGGATTTCTTCAAGTTATGGTTTGTTATTAGAGGCAGGGCATGGAGATTCAAAAGGGGTGTCAAGCTATATATTAGGAATTTCAACAACAGATTCAGGCTAGAAAGACATGCTCGAGATAATAAGAACATTAGGATTATTAATGGAGAGAGCATTAAAAGTATCAAAAAGGTTTAAGTAGGAAGTCGTGAACATGCTAGGGAATTTGTTGGCGAAGATTGAAATGCCAATGCTAGTGCCACAAATGATAAGGCTATAAGTCTCAATGGGGTAAGAAGATAATAAAGACTCAAATATAATTGTAGATTATGATAACCTCTATTTTTAAAAAAATTGATGCAAAAACCAAAATAAGTGTTCAATTTAAACCATAAACCATGCTTACTAATATAGTGTTTTTTGAAATATGGTAAAAAAGAATTGCAAGATGAAGATTATGATTCATTTAAGATTTCCTATATCAGGAATTTCTATAAAATGTTGTAATCCCCCTCTGCCTACCTACTATTACTCTACACATAATCTTTGAAAGAAAAAAAGAACATGTGGTGCCAAATTCTGATCTCACTCATAATAGAAAGCACCACTCATTATAGAAATCATAAACAACAAAATAAGGAAATGAAAGTGTAACTAACTCTCTTTCAACTTCCCAAAATGCTCCATTTTAACTTTTGACTTTTTCCTTTCATAAACTATCAATTTTGACATGTAACATTTTCCCCCTGTGAGATTCCTCCTTGCCTTGAAGGAGGTAAGTTAAAATAGAGGCATTGGGAAAAAATTAAACCACATGAGCGAGAAATTGTATTTTGAATTTCTTAAATGGCATTTAGTTTGCATCTTCCTTACTCGAATGAATCCATTACACTAAAATTTCTATGATTGCCTTATTTCCTTGCTTCTTAACTTAGCGGTCTAGTATTGCTTCAAGTATCCATGGCATGTCACCATTCTCAACAAATAAAGGTAAGGTTGTTTGCACATGATGACATCCATGATGTTTCTTCAGAAGTGAAACATGAAAAGCATCATGGATTTTGGTCCCAAGTGGTAATGCTAACTTGTAAAAGATTGGGCCTATCTTCCTTATCATTTCATATGGCTTATAGTATAAATGTGATAGCTTATGAAAAGAGCAATTTACAATTGGTAAGGCTGGAGTTTTAGGTATGCCCAATACCCAATCTCAAACTTTCTTTTTGTGCGATGTTTGTCTATTAAAACTTTCATCCTTTATTGTGCCTTTTATGGGGTGCTCCTTAAGATGAGCCATTATCTATTCCCTTCTACATATTGAGTTTTCCACTATTACTACCATAATGTCCCTTATAATGTAAGGATCATACAGTCCTGGTGAATATTTATATAGGGCTTCAAAAAGGATCATATTAATGGTAGATTGATGAGATGTGCTATACCAAAATTTTACCATAGGTAACCAATCCACCTATTTAAATGGCATATCTATTAGAAAATAACTTAGATAGCCTTTAAGAGTACAATTCAAAATCTCAAACTGACTATCAACTTGAAGATGATAACCTGTGGTTTTGCAGAGCTACACCTCCGATACTAAAAAAAGTTATGTCCAAAAATCACTCATGAAAAGTGGATCCTTATCAGAGATGATGCTAATAGGCCATCCATGAAAGCATATAACCTAGTTAATGAATAATTGAGCTACATCTAAATCTATATAAGAGTGTTTTAAAGTAATAAAATGGGCACATTCGATTAATCAATCTATAATTACCATGATCATTGTATACCTTTTAGAGTTAGGTAAACCAGTAATGAAATCAATGGCCAAGGATTGCCATGCCCCATCTAGAATAGGAATTAGTTGAAGTAAACCAAGAGATACTATTAATTCAGGCTTGTTTCTTTAGCAAACTTTACAATTTTTTCACAAAGATTTGTACATCATGTTGTATATGGGCCAGGCTGAATGAGTTTCGAGCTGGGCCAACCGAGCCAAACTATATAAAATTTATGGTCTGGCCTGGCCTGGCCCGATTATTTATTTGAATAGCTTGCCTGATCGATTCGATTATCCGAATAATTTTTTTTTTAAATTTTTAAGAAAAAATATTTTTTATTTATAAAAATTATATATTTAAAGAAATAATATAATATTTAAATATATAAAATATTTAATTATATCGAATTAATATTTTTTACATTAAAAATAATTAGATATAATTATTTTTTAATATATAATTATATTATAAAAAATAAATTAATATAATCGGTTCAAACCGGGCCTATCAAACTTTTTCATCTTGGCCCAAGCCTGGCCTAATTATAATTAGGCTTTTAAAAAAAAGCTCAATGGGATATCAGGCAAAAGAAAGGCTAAAATCCTCTACTTTTGCAGGCTGGGCGGGTTACCTAACCCATGTACATCTCTAGTTGTAATCTGTTCTAATAAAAGATAACAACAATACATTTATAGGTGTTATTAGCCTTTGAATACCCTTCCTATGGAGAATTATGGTAGGCATTTAGGAGTTAATTTTTAAGGGTTTGATTATGTCCCACCACGATACGCCTTTTCTTTTTAAGCACTTCTTGTTCCCATCTGTATTTAATACTATCATTTTTTTATTATTCTAAAAGTTAAATTTGTTTCTAGATTAAAAGATTTGTTTAACAACTCACTTTAACTTGATCCAATAGCTTACTACCCATAAACATTATTGCTATTAGAGGAGAATTCTCCAACCTCCTTGAAATAGTATTAACAACCATGTTATCCTTGCCTTTTTTATATTAGATTGTAAAGTTATATCCAATCATTTGCTCATCCGTTTTTGCTACATTAGAGTGTTCAACTGCTATTCAAGAAGATGCTAAAAGGCTTCTTAATCAGTTCTTATTACAAAATGATGACCTATTAAATAATTAAATAACTTTTTTATTGCAAACAACAAAGCAAACAATTCTTTTTCATATGCGGACATTACCTTGTAACTTTGCCCTATAGCCTTGCTTAAATAAGCAATGAGCTATCCCTTTTGCATGAGAATTGCCCCAATTCCTTCTCTAGATGCATCAATTTCCAATGTAAAGGATTTGGAAAAATCAAGCATCCTTAATACATATGCCTCAGTTAGCCTTTTTTTTAAGTAGTCAAAGGCAGATTATGCCTCTGAATTTCAGCCAAAATAGTCTTTTCTCAATAAGTCATTTAAAAGTCAAGTTAATACCCCATAATTTTTAACAAACCTGTGATAATAACCAGAGAAACCTAGAAATCCCTTAATTGTTTAACTATTTAGATCATTCCTATGATAGGACTGCATTAACTTTACTAAGATCCATTGATACTATCTCATAAGAGATAATATGCCTAAGGTATTCCACCTTTAATTGAGAAAATACATATTTAAATAACTTGACATATAACTTGTGCTTCCTTAACATCTCAAAAGCATATTTCAAATGGCTTAAATGATCATCCCATTTGTGATTAAGATCAAAATATCATCAAAGAACACTAAAATGAATTTTCTCAGGTAATTCTTTGAAAATAGAGTTCATGAGGGCTTGAAAAGTGGATAGGGCATTAGATAATCCAAAAGGCATAACTAACCATTCAAAATTCCTATTATAGGTTTTAAAAGTTATTTTAAAAACATTTTGCTTAGTCATCCTAATCTGATGATAACCGAACCTTAAGTCAAGTTTAGAATAAAAAGTTGCCCTATATAGTTCATTAAGTAATTCTTCAACAGTGGTGAAGTAAAAGGGCTATGGGAGTGTTGAATAAAACCAAATTGTAATAATTCATCAACTAGTGTTTCAATGACATCTTTTCAAGCATGTGCAAACTTGTATAATCTCATTATAATAGGATTACTGCCTTCTTTTAGTAGAATCTTGTGATCTAAAACCTTTGTGGAAGGAAGCTAGGTGGGTTTAAAAAATATTAGCATATTGATGTAATAATTTAAAAATTGATGTCTATTGTGTTTGGGATAGTGAAGCATCCAAACCAATTTTTGAAAAATCCACTGCATCATTAGGCTGACAAGTGTTATTTTAAGTTGATAACTTTATTACAAAACATTCTAGATATGATAAAATACAAGTCATTATTTTAGAATCCTCAATTACTGTTATAGTAGCTAAAACTCCCTCTAAATAAACCTCCTTTCCCTTATACATAAATTTCATTGTTAGGGCTTAGCAATTCTACTCTATGTCTCCTAACTCCTTAAGCCATTCCATTCCTAATATGGAATTACAACCTAGAGTGGGTAATATATAGAAATTACTTTGAAATTGGTTGCCCCATGCATGCCATGTCACTCTCAAACACTATTCCACTACTGATAGAATTTAATCATTAGCAACTTTAACTTTCAATTACCTTGCATAAGTAGTTTTCAAACTTAATATCTTAGTAAGTCATTGACCTAATAAATTATGAGTACTCCTATGTCCACTAACATTAATACCTTATGCCTCTTGATATAACTAGCAATCTTCATAGTGTGATCCTCACCTCCTATGATAGCATTTAGTGAAACAATAATATCATTCCTATTTTCGGCAGGGAATTATTCTTGCTAGCTATCTTTAAATTCCTATTACTATTCATTTTCCTCTTGTTCCTCCTTTTCCTCTATTAAAATTCTAAAAATTTGAGCCTTCTTATAAACTTGCTTATGTTTTGGTGTCCACTAATACCTATAAAACCAATAAAGGTTTTCACTCTTACTTCCTTTGCTAGAATTTTTGGATGGTGGTTTGTAAGTTTGTTTGTTATTTTTGTTAGTGGATTGTGAGGTTTGGTTGTTAGAATTTTGGCTAGATTTGGTTTGAGATACTCCAAAATTTCTTGGAATATTAGTGTTTCGATTCTAATTAGTTTAAATAATATTACTTGGTTTGGCCACAAGGTTTGAGGTTAAGGTTTTTGATAGGATGGATTTTAGTTATTTAGACTTGTGGTTTTCACTGATTGGTTGCAATTCAACTTAGCATTAGAATAAGAAGAACTAGTAAGTTCACTAAGGATGTTGTCTTGCAATTTAACTATTTTTATAACCTTAATAATGAAGGTTCGTTTTTGAATTCTAATGACTTTTTCTAGTAGGCTTTTCAATTCACCAAGAAAGATACTAAGGGCTTAAGGACCTGTTAAATTAACTCTACATATAAGTTTATCAAATAAGTTCATATACTTATCCAAGGTCCCATGCTATTTTAAATTCACCAATTCAAACAATGGGTCATCAAAGATACCTTAGTCAAAATGACTTGTGATATCTTCCATCAAGGTCTACCATGGCACATCTTGCTTTCCTTTTATGTGTAAGTATTACTACTACCTTGAAAATGCCTTACCTTCCATACACAACAATAATATTTTAGTTTTTTGTTCCTCAAGCACATCTTCTAATCAAAAGAACAATTCACATTACCCTCTCCATGCATAAAAGTCAAACCTATCAAATGCAGGTAACCTTATATAGACTTATTCAAAGGGCTTATTCATTGTATGTGATTGTTCCCCTTCTTTGAAACTTAAAGCATGCTCATTTTATCCCTCTCATTCAATTTGTACAATGAAGGTATTCTTTTTTTTCACTCTTAAGTTGGACTTTCATGGCTACATTAATGTGTCAAGTTATTTTTGTAACTCTTGATGCATCTCCTCGATTTTCTTATATATATTGGTAAAACATTTTTTGTTTCTCCTCTCAACTTCTTTCATCTGTCTCTCATTCTTCTTAAACTTATTCTCTAACTCGACATTAGTCACCATTGCTTTCTAGGCCCAGTTGTAGCTTTGATGCCAAAATGATATAATGTTTTTTGGAATATGGAAAAAAGGAATTGCAAGATGAAGATTATGATTCATTCATGATTTCCTATATCAAAAATTTCTACAAAATGTTGTAATGCCCTTCTGCCTGCTCACTACTACTCTATACATAATCTTTTAAAGAAAGAAAGAACATATAGTGCCAAATTCTAACCCCACTCATAATAGAAAGCATAAATAACAAAATATAAAAATGAAAGTGTAACTAACTCTACTTCAGATTCCTAAAATGCTTCGTTTCAACTTCCTAAAATGCTCTATTTTAACTTTTGACTTTTCCCTTCCATTGACTATCAATTTTAACATGTAACACTTACCTTAAAGGATTGATGATGAAGCCTAGCTAAGAATGATGCTTAGCAAGGACCACCAATTATGCCTTCTTCCCTCAGTGAATGACATCTTCTCTTTCAACCAGTCATGGCTTATGACAATATCTCCTTTGCTATGCTTAGGTTAAGTTTTCCTAGTACCTTCAATTTTTTTCTTTTTTAGAACATTGCAAGTTTAGCGAATTCAAAGGGCTAGTTTGTAAGTTTCTTAGCAGAAAAGACAGGTCCAAACTACAAAAATTTTTTAGTCAAGTCCCCCCATGTTCATGGCAGCATACACAATGGGCTAACAAATTAGCCACATAAGCAAGTCTTCCTTTCCTATTAATTCAATAGGGCATGTAAGTATGGACCAAATATACTTCTGTTGCTTGACATGCTTCTATTTGCAACTCCAATTGCATATGTGGTAAAAAAGAGATTGGTTAGTTCTAACCTAAAAAAAAGAGAGATTAGTTAAACTTTATTTATACTTGTTTTTCTTTCAAATATAATCGAATCTTGCAATGCTTATCATTTTACGTACTCTTCTTTCTTTTTCATTAAATTAAGATTTCATTTATTTTTAAAAAATATCTTAAAAAAATAATTATTTTATATAAATAAAATAGTATCATATATTAATAACTATAATAGTAAAAAAATAAATTTTTATAAGATTTATTATATTTAATATTAAATATATGTTTATGTATAAATTTTTTATTATTTTAATAATTTATAATTATATCTTACAAAAGATATTTTTCATTAAAATAAATGAAATTTAACAATGTTTGAAAATAATAATAAAGAACTTAATTAACAAAACAAGCCCTAAAATTTTTATTTAGCATGTTTGATTTATTGGTAATGAAGAAATAATTAAATGATTAAATGTTGAAACTCCAATAACCTTGATGTTCAACACACTCACTATTTAAGTAATTTTTTTTACTAATTATTCTCATAGCCTTATCCTTTTTATCCAATTAAGGTCACCATAACATTTTTCAACATCTCTTATTTCTTTTCCATTCTTTCTTTTCAAATCTCTTGTTATTTACTATTCCTTTATACTTGTATAACAAAATAGAATTAAAGATATGTTATATCTGGTTCTAAAAATGGTTTTCACAAGAGAGATTCTTAGTTAACTAGTAGGTCTATAAATTATGTGCTTGTTACTAACAAGAATTGAGATAAATCTAAGAATTTTTTAATAATTATTTTTTTTTGATAATTTCTTCTTTTATTTATCTCAATTCTTATTGGTAAAAATTCCTCCCTTTTAGAATTAAATTATGTATATTTTATATATTACAAGCATCTTTGTTTATTATTTTTCTTATTATCTTGTTTTATTTTCTATTAATTAGTACATTTTTCAAGAAAAAATTGTATAAGAGGAGTTATAATTGCAATTATTATTGTTGTTCTTATGATTATTATTGCATTATCATAGATTTGCCATTTAACGTTGTCATATTTACATCAGTTAAAGTGAAAATTAATATATATAATAGTTATGACATGTTTAAAAATAAGTGCAATTTACTATATTGATTAAAATAATAAGCTAACGTTATAAAGCCTTATTTTCTAATAAGACATAAATAATTTGATATAGAAAAACTTATGACAATAGTTATAAATTAAATCAATGTTAAATATGAATACCACATCAGTTTTTAATCAATTGTTATTCAAACAAATACTATGTGGGATATTAGATGTTAGTTATACATTAAATCGATATCTAAAGAAACGATAAGAACCGATTAATATTTGTATTTATGATATTATTAGAAATTATAAAAAAATATTTATATTTTAGACATCAATTTCATATGAAACCAACATACTGACGTTAAAAGGAATGTCAATAGCTAATTAATGATTATATTTACAATCTTATATATGAAATTGACATTTAAAGGAATGTCAATATATAATTAATGATTGTATTTACAATTTTATTGGAAAACTATAAATGACATTGGTGTTTTGGATGTCAATTGTACTAAAAAGTTGACATTTAAATGTTATCTACCACTAATTAATGTTTGTATTTATGATGTTATTAAAAACTGTAAAGATTATCTATATATCAACAGTCTATTCATTCAAAAGGAACTATGTCATTCACTTGCAACATCGATTGTTAAAACAATCAAACCTTAAAAGCTATAATAATGGATTCAACTAGAATAAAATCATTTTTAAGACATCAATTATTAATGGACTCAACTAGAATAAAATCATTTTTAAGACATCAATTATATATTAATAATTGATGTATAATATCTTGTTTTTCTCATAAATTGAGCCTCACTTTCCATTTGAAATATCTTTGTGATACCTTAGTTTCCATTATCTAATTATAGGATTTAGTCTTGATTCAAAGATAGCTCCCTTTTTATCTCATAAAGCCCACTTCAAGGATGTAGCAAATCTTATCAAAGGAACTTGCCTTATCTTTGATATCTCAAGTTTCATAATGTATGTCCTATAATAAAAAAACATATATAAGAAACTTGAGATATTAAAGAAGAGGTAAGTTCTTTGATAAAATCTGTAACATCTCTAAATAGGCTTCTTAAGAGGAAAGGAAACTATCCATGAATTTATTTAAAAGTTTATCATTGATTATAAAGGAAAATGTATTGCCTAGACAATAATTTAGGACTAGCAATGAATATGTTGAAAATTAGTGATTTCTTATTACTGAGATAGGATCCTTCTTATAACCTAATTTTTCCATGAGAGTGTAGGAAGGTTTACATATCAATATTACCAAGTTGTATATAATAAGGCCTCCAACTTAGAAGCCTTCAATCATGGAAAATTCAACAAAAGAGAATTAGTAGTAAGGAACATGATAAAGATTAATGTATTTATAATTATTGAGTTCTTCTACCCCAATTTCTCCATGAAGGTAAAGATAAGCTCTCTTTTCAGCATTACCAAGTCAAATATAATTGTCCTACAACTTAGAACCCTCAAGTTTTTTTATTCATCGTATTATTGTTTTAATGAATATATTGATGATGTAATGATATATATGTAATGAAAAGTTAGTTATTTATTATATATTGTCAATGTAATAATGTAAAAAAGTTTATGAAAATAAATAAAATTATAATCTCATAATTCTTCATTAACCCCTTTCTTATATATTTCTTTACTTATATTCTCAAAATTCAACATTGCGATAACTTTATATTTTTAATAGATAATTATTTTAATGTATAATAAGTTAAAAATGTTACTCTATTTCTCTTTAAAACATTTAAAGATAATTGTTCAATTGAAGTATTTTGTTAAGTGTGTTTATTCTGTGTATTGATTAGTTTTATAAGTGTGTAAAGAATTGAATATTTTGTTAAGAATAAAACATTTCAATTTGTTGTTAAAAAAAACATAATGGTTTCTTCTTAAGATTTGATGTCTTTATATTATGATATATGCTTATTATAATAACCAATGCATTAAACTATATTTCTCATATTTGTGCAATTATTGTCTTCCAATAAAAAACTATGAAGCTAAGCAATTAGGTTATAAGATTGCCAAGTATTAAAATGTCTGGTCATACTATGTCGTAGTTCAAGTGACAAGTGAGGAGTAAAAGATTCTGCCATTGAAGAAACTTGGTTGGTAATGAATATTGGTGGAGTATTAACTATTATGTTATGTTCATCAATTTCTATAGTAAAGGTAAACATGTGTGCTCTGAGCTTCACAATTACTGGATTCACACTTTTCATAACTAGATTGGATATATTGGGCATTGGTAAGAAATTGTGTGCCATCAAGTAGAATCAAGTTGCGACCAACATGTTGGTGTGCAAGTGTGAAGTTTTCATCAGTTAATGCATGCATGACTAAAAAAGCAAGATTAATTGGAGCATAATTCAAGTTTTGGTTCTAAACATCTCTGGGAGGCAAAAATTCAAATGTGGGAATGAAATGTAAGGATTGTTGAAGTTCACTCTCCATTGACTAATATTGTTTAATGGCTGGGTTGTCAGTATTTGCTAATTCTCCAAATTTCAGTTTCCATTTCCATCTCCTCAATTGACGGTTCAGAAGGGTCTCTCTCTGATGGTTATCAAAGGATAAGACTTGTTTTTTAGTATTGTTAGAATGTGCACAAACCACATCAACTAGAAAATAATATAAACCAATTGCTTCAAAACGCAACTAAATTTTAGTGGTTAGTTTTCTAGGATTATTACCAAAAGCTCTAATAACTGAGACAAAGTGTGATCTATCTAAAGCTACACCAGAATCAACTTAAAATTGATTGTGTATAGTACTCATCTATCTCTTAATATCGTTAGTAACTTCATCGTAGCTTCAGACATGATGAAATGAATAGTGTCCAATGCAGCCACATGCGAAGCAGAGGTTGAAAATACACTCATACTTACATTGAATCCAAATGAAGGAGTTATCATCTGAGCACAAGTGAAAGCCCATAAAAAGAGGATCGTGGGCCTTGATTTGGATCCACATCTTGACAAGTCTTAAATTTCGAGAATATCCCAAAGGTCAATCATCTATTCCACCTCACCTATCATTTGACTCATGTATTCAACAAAACGAACTGTTTGATATTCTAAAGGCAAGCCTATGAGTTGGACCCAAATTGGAATCGTGTCTACATATACTTGATTTAGTTTAATATTGGGCTCCCACCTATCTGGTATCAATAAAGCTCCCCGCATGGACTAGGATCCATTTCTAAAAATGTAATCTCTATCATCTTCCCTTTGGAACTGTATGGTATAATATGCTTTGCCCACATGACCCGCTACTTTGGAAAGTCCTCTAAGGCGCTAGGCTGATTGGAGAGTGCTATCAAGGGAAGAAGTAGAAATATACATGTCACCCAAACAATAGCAAACTAAGCAAAAGCTCCACCTGTCTCGACTAGATTGTACTACATCTTGGGAAAATTGAAAAATCAGGTCATGACATGAACGGAAAGGGAGATATTCCGGGGGACCCACAGAATTATAATCTGAGTTCGAAGAGCTCTCGGACGAGCTCATTTCTCGGAGATGATTCATGAAGAAAAGGATTTGAAGTCACAGGAGAGGGGGAATAGCGGGAGAACCCTATTTCATGTTTTGATATTTCCTAGGTAAGAGTAGAGATCTATCAACATACCATGCGCAAAGCATAAAACTAATATATTATTAGAAATGTTTTCGTTGGCCTTGTTATTTATTCATATTTTCCATGACAGATTTATAGCATCGGTTGTTAGAGGTAGAATTGAATTAAATGAAAACACTGGTGCCTCATTGCTTTCCAATTTTCCTGTTAGATTGTAACATTATATGAAATTGAGTTTATAGTATTGCATCTCACCTCCTTCTCGTTTTTGGTTTTCTTTTGGTGAAAACTTTGTATTAATCTTTATTATAAATATAAATTTAAATTTGATCATCATTTTCTTACAGGTATGCAGTATGCTCTCCAATCTTCTCTCTTGGTGGCTAATTTTTTCAGTGTAAGATACATTTTTCTTTTGATCTTGTGATTTAACTGGTGATTAAACTATTATATATTGAGCTCCATGGATTTGATGAGTTTGCAGAAGAAAAAGATTAGCATGGTCATACCATTGCTGTCAACAATTCCATCATCAAGCAACTTTGGGATGCTGAATATCAAGGTCAGCAGAGAAGCTGAAGCAGGCCAGAAAGCGGCTTGTTGGATTCCAAAAACTTCTCTGCAGTTTCAATCATCCATATCATAGTTCCATCAGCCACCAGACAGGTGATATTATGTCTGCTTGGCTTGCTGATATTATTTACAAGCATTTCCAGTTGCTTTGGCATGACCTTACACATTGCTTCTGTGAAGTTTCCAAATTGATTTCTGTCCTCCCCATCTGCCAGACCGTCCTGGATTGAGACCAGTTGAATCTCATTCTCAACTTCACCATTTTCTGCTAATATAGCCCTCATGATTTTCCTATGATTCAAATCTGTGTTCACAAAAGTGATTTTGACACCGTGTTTCACCAATTAATGTGAAAACTCCATGAGAGGAATCACCTGGTCTTGTGCTGGGTATCATGTGCCTTACTCATTTTTCACTTTTGGAAGTTAGAACTCTTTTTCGATTGAGGTTTAATAAACAATGGCATTTCTTCTCGAATACGTACTGTTTCACTGTGAAGTGTGAGCAGAATTTTGGGAAATTGGCTGAGATGACAGTACTGCCATAATTGTCCTGATATGAATTACGAGGTATTCTATTCTTGTTCGGTGTAATTTGTTCCATGTTGTCATTTTTTATTCTCACGGTGTTGTCCTAATGGCTCAATCTGCCATTACCATCATATTCCATCTTCTATTCTTGTCCGTCTACTCAATTATATCACCACCATTGATTTTCGTACCGCACTAAAAATATCACTTTTTTTATATACTTTTTCTTTCTTCTTGTTATTATTTAGTGTAAATTTGAAGTAGTGTGCAATCGTTTTATTGAAGGAATCTTCTTTAGAAAGTAAAAAAATGCAATCTTTTGATGTCTCATTATGCTGACCTTGTTTTATCTGCAAAATGTTCTGTTTTGGGCCCATCTTAAATTCATATTGCAGGTTAGATGCCGGCTTTGTAGATTTTCTTCCATTCAGTATGGACTCAAAGCAAATTTGTAATTCATTTACCATTTGTATTTGCTAGTGAAATTCAAATTCCACACCACAACGCAATACTAGAGGAAATTTAGAATAAAGATAATCTCTGGTCTAATCCCTCACGCGATTGTTTTTTGGAACCCATGGTAAAGAAAGCTGGACAACCTTTTCAATTTGTAAAGGGTTGTGAGGTTTATGTGTAAGTTGGTGCGTGACTATTAGCTCTAAAAAAATTAGTGCGTGGAAGAATTAATTAATTGAAATACCAAATTGGGACAATGTGTATCTTTTGATGATCCAATTATTGTACAACAGAGTGATAGACTACAAAGAAGAACAGAAGGAAGATGAATTTACTTACAAAGCCTAAATAATTCATACGAATGGGATGATAATTCTATTCCCATTGCAATCTACAGAAACAATTTCCCACATATTCCCAAAACATCATCAGAAACATCCTTATTCCTTAGCCCAGTTGATAAACTTGCTGATATTCTTTGAGGAATGACTATCCTCTGCTGTGCTATTCATGACAATTTCCTTCAGTTCCAAAGCCCTTGCTTTCATGTCTTTATCACCAAACAGTTGTTCCACCTTCTTCTTTATCTTATCCCTTGAAATCAGTCCATTTTCATCCTTTTCAAGTCCCAATCCAACTTTCCAAACATCACAAATAGATGACTTGTTCAGAAATTGGTCGCTGAAAAATGGCCAACACAAGAAAGGAACCCCACCACTTAAACCCTCTATAGTAGAATTCCAACCGCAGTGACTAATAAAACAAGCTAAAGCAGGGTGGTTCAGAACCCTCTTCTGTGCTGCCCAACTGATGATTTTACCTTTACTTCCTTGAAATTCATTTGGGTATGAATTCCTTGCCCTGTTATCGTCATCTGGCCGGACAACCCAGAGAAAAGGCTTATCCAAGATTTCAAGTGCAAGAGCTAACTCTTTGAACTGGTTGGCATCCATTGCAGCCGAACTACCAAAGGAAACATAAATGACAGATTGTAGTGGTTGTTGATTTAACCAATCTAGGCAAGTTATGTCTTCTCTCCAGAATGAGCTCGTGTTTTGGTCACTAGTGGCAATTATTGGCCCAATTGGTAAGAACTTCGGTGATATAGAAAAGGCTCCAGGTTCAAGTTCATAACTTGTATTGCAAAGCCACCATTCTTCTACCTTCATAATTTGCATCTCTTGCACAATTTGGTCGAAGAAGCTCTTGCCATGGCTGCACCATGCCAGATCAAATGGATCTATCTTAGGCATATTTGAGGAAAGCTGAATTTTCTGGTTTTTGATGGGAAACCCTGCAATGGTTTGGAGAAAATCAAGAACCTGCAAAATTTACATTGTCATATGATTCACAGAGAAATTTATAATCCTACAATGAGGAAATATTTCTAATTCTATCATAGAACAAGATGCCAATTATATTTTGACAAATCATATATACTGACATCATGATTACGTGGATATCAAAATTCAAGAGTCAGTCTTCTAATGTATCAGAAAAATAGTAGACAACAGTACTAACAATGTTAAGACTTCTATAAAGCTGAAAATTCTCTACTATGTACTACTAAAGAAATGATAGGGGCTGAGTATCAATCAAGACATTGGAAAAGCGAGCTTACAGAAAACCAAGAGCTTTCATGAAATAGTAAAATTTTTTGAGAGCCGCACACCCATGTATGTACCATCTTGTATCATAAAAGACAAAGTACTTTTTTTTTTCGAGGGATGTGCCCCATTCCATATATAGCAGCTAGGGCTAGAAATTGGATGGATAAGAGTGGTTAAGAATTTCTAAACTAACTACTTGCTCAAAATTGCATGTCATAAAATTGAATTTATAACTGCTTACAAAAATTATATTATCTACTTGTACCCGCACTTTGCGGTTACCAATGATTACCATTAGTGTGTGGGTGGGTTTAAGATATTTTAAATAGAAATATTGTGCACACTAGCTATTTTGTAAATTAGTTCACCATTTATTTTCTCGTATGTAATATTATCATAGAGCAATCTAGATTTACATAAAATATTATTGTTTTCAATTGCAAAATTAACACAAAAGAACTAGTAAGCATTCTCCCATTAGATGAAATTGGTTATATATAAATCACTATTGTGCTTTGTTAAAAAAATTAATAAAGTTAAAATTAAAATTAAAATAACATATAAATGGAAATGCAATTTATTTCAAAGACTAATATTGCTAGTTTTTGTTTTAGTTTGTATAAATGAAACGAATAAATAAACCTAGTGTACTCCCTCAAATATATAGAATCTTTAAGTAAATGAATTGGTTATATATAGATCATTAAGATTGGATTACTTTCTATAAATGAAGTGGAGGATAAAAGTTAGGTTGTATTTTCAATGTTTGTTATCTTTATCTAATGAGTGATGATGAAAAAGTCAACAATTTTTTTTTGACAACCAAGAACTAAAATGATGTTATCCTTCGAATATTTGTAGGTGGGTTGCGGTTGATATTGAATATTGAATTTTAATCCACATCCGTCCGTATAACTAAAATATTTTTTTAAATTTCATTCACTTCTATCCATTATGATATCTAATTCGACCTAAACCATATAATTTTGGATTTGGGCGAATGGTTTGTAATAGTTGAACTCAACTTCCGGTCCTAATAGCGGCTCCCCGCTTCAAAAGTTAAGACTTTTCTTTTCTTTTTGGGTGAAATTAAGAGTTTTCATTTCTAACAACTCTGAAACTACATCTCAAATTTTAGCATCCAACTTGAGTAAAATTGAAGGATTTGTCGAGACAATAGTACAATAGCAGTAGAGAATTTTCTTCTCTTTTTCACATATAAAAAGTTGTTAAATTTTTGGATCGAGTTCTTGATAGTTCACTTAAAATAAATCTATAAAAAGTGCCTAATCCTTTTAAGCGATTATTTTAGATAAAGTGCAAAATCAGATAATTTCTTGGTAATCTAACCATTTTCAGAACTTATGACTCCATCGTCAATCAGCCTCTGGATACTGTCACAGGTAGCCAAAGAAGTCGCCGAAGCAGTAAAGAACAGAGCCCCTTTAATCCCCAATTTGTGGCCAATTTCCAGGGCCCACCCTATATTCATGCTTACTACCATACAACTGATCTTGTTGGCAGCATTCGTGGCATTAATATCTTCAATGAGCTTCAGAAGCCTAGGAGGCATGGTCGTTCTGATCGAAGAAATCAGTTTCATCCGGTCTTTTCTGTCATCTTCTGGATCCAATCCGTCAGGAAGAGAGACCAAGTTTATGTTTGATGTTTGGCGATTTTCTTGCCCTTCGCTTGCAATTTTGAATCTTTGGTGGCTGAACTCTGTGGTCACAAAGGTGATTTTGCAGCCATGTTTGGCCAACACCTGGGAGAATTGCATGAAAGGATTCAGTAATCCTAGAACTGGATATGGTATAACAAGAACATGTGGGGTGCCCATCTGTGTGTTGGTCAATGGTGAAAGGATGAAGGGGGTACCCTAATTTTCAGTAAGTCACTGCGACGATGAGCTGTGTCAATCTTATGGAAAATGATATATGTACCTAATTCGTGCATTGAGTTGTAGTAATTATCAACACTGACTCTTTCAACGTTTTCGACATAGGTACCTAACTAGTATAAATGAAAGATTTTAATAGAGTGAGCACATAGGTACCTAATTAAAGTAAACCAACAACTTCATCCATGAAGATATATTATATCAGTTTTGTTTTTTTTTTAAGTTAATTTTATATTATATAAGTATATAAATATTTAAGAAAGAAATATAGATTATCCCATCAATTTTGGAATAATTATATTTTACTCTCATAAATGTTAAAAACTTACAAATTAAACTCTTAAACTATATGAAATTTTCAATTAATACTTATTATCTACTTAATTAATTATTTTACTAAATGACATGCTTTTTTCAATAAGATTTTAAATAAAAATTATAATATTATTGTATCTTGATTGATTACACTATTTTTATGCATAATTTCATACTATATAATTAATAAAAATTAAATTAGATATATAGAATTATAATCAAATATATAAAAATGAACTGTAAAATTATTTATAAAAATGATGTTATAATATAATATATAATAATATCATGATTCTTATTCAAAAAATTAAACAAAACATTACATAATTTAATAAAATGATTAATTAAATGAATGATGGGTGACAATTATAAATTTTTTAAAATTTAACGATTTGATTTGCAAATTTATAAAATTAGTGGGGATAAAATAAAATTACCTCAAAATTAAAGGGAATATTTTATATTTTTTCAATATTATATTTTTGTATCAAATTTATTTTTAAAAGATAAATATTATATCAAAATTTTCCTCAAATTTTAATTAATTGATGCAAAGTAAACTTTCAAATAAAATTTGATACAACATGTATCTTTTATAGATCTATTTAATGATTCTCTCTAATGTTTGTTTTACACCATATGATTTGATTAAATGCTCCTCACATTATCATTCAGCAGTTGTATCAAACCATTTAGGAACAATATGATCCATCTGGTCATTGATAGGCTTGATTTATATAAAAAATAATTTTGTAGAGAAAGTTAAACTTTTTAAAAATTAACTTCCTATATAAATTATTTTGAAAGTATTTAAAATTATTTAGTTGACATATAGAAAGTAATATTTCTTAGGAAATAACTTCCTATATTTTATTTGGTTTAACTTTAAATATCTTAAGAAGTATTAATAAAATGACTATTATATTTTTAATATTATTATAATATAAATTAATAAATTTTAGTTATTATTAATTAAATTTAATAAGAATAATTTTATTATTATATTCATAAATAATATCAAAAATTGAACTTACTTAGCGAGAGATGGATAAGTTATTTTTTATAAGAAGTTCTATTTTTCTTATTTTATTAGATAATAACTAATCAAACAATTTAGTTCTTTGTTATTTTTCAAGAAACATAATTTTCTATACTATTAAGATAAATCAAATAACCTCTTGTATGGCATGTATGATCACGGTCAACCATTTATTTTACATTCATTAATGTTCATACTAATTGAATACTCCTTTCCTTGGATCAATAAGCTAGATTAGATGCAGTCACAAATGTAATGAATGATAATTTATAAGGAAATTCTAAGGTACCCCAGGGGTTTTTAAACCCTGGGTGGTGTAGCACAATCTCATCCATTGGATGAGATTACTTAAGTCTTTGGTAATCTCATCCAATGGATGAAATTGTGCCACATACCTAGGGTTTGGAAACACTTAAGAGCACTGTAATTTTCCCCTAATTTATAATAAACAATCTTTTATTCCAACGCTACAGTTAATACGATAGTGGACTAGGTTTTCCCAGCCCTAGTCAAAACAAAGATAAGCCTACGAGGTTGTGAGGTAGATGAAGGAAAGAAAAGAATAGTTTGAAAATTAATTCAAAGAAAAATATAAAAAGGGAAAAATTTTAAATATTGATACACAAAAATAATAGTAATTATACTTTTTTTTCTTTTTCTACGAATCCAATCAAAGGAAAAAAATCGAAATTTAAGATTTTTTTTACTAATTTTTTTCCTCTCTTTTTTGCAGGGCAAAAGTTCATTTTCTTTGCGCCCTGCTTGTGAGAAGACGAGTGTGTTTATATAATTTTTGATGAGTTTAGCTAAACAACCATAAGGGAGACACGCCTTGTTTACATCCCTACAATTAGTTATTAATTAGATTTAGGATACTTACTTTATTTTTGAAATATTATTACAGATGTGAATTGAGGACGTCTCCGATGTTGTCTTAAAACCTTCCACGTTTTTGATAGAGTATTGATAGAGAAACACGCGAAGATGACGCGACCAAATTATGCTCCTCCAATTTATTACTACGCAACCTTAGGATAGCGATCAGATAAATATTGATTTTGATGATACAATCAAATTATGCTCCTGCAATTTATTAATGCATAACCATGTCAGATAAATTTTGAAAGGTTACTGGTGTGAATTGGTGTATCCGATTACACTTAAGCCTTTTTTTTTTTTCAAATGGAAGAAATATTGAATAAACACACATAAATAAATATAATAATTTTTTTAAAATATTATATATTACTTAAATTACATATTTATATTTAATTTTTTTTTAAAAGCTGGACTTGATTTTTTCTATCACAACTGTGGGACCCATTTGGACGCATGAATTTGAACGTACAACAATTTATATATATTTTTAAAGAGAAAAGAAAAGTATTTTTTTTATTATAAGATGATGGCTACTCGATGCTTATGTAATTTGGATAATATATATATATATATATATATATATATATATATATATATATATAATTTTTAAGGAGAAAAGGGTGGTATTTTTCTATTAAAAGCTGGGGGCTACTCCAGACCCTTTTATCAAAAGCAGTTGGCTACTCAATTCATAAGTTTGTCTGTATCCCCCGTGGTCAATGTTTGTGATTTGAACCCTCAATGTTTGTCCGCATCCCTGTAGTCCCAAGCACGTGATTTGAATTAATCGTCAATGTTTGTTTTTCTGATTTTTTTTAATTTAAATTTAATTTATTATAAATATAAAAATTTCTCTGTCAATAAATTAATAAAAATGACTTGTTATTAAAAAATATAATAACTATGAATTTTATCAAATATATAACACATTCTACAATATTTTAATATATCAATATAAAAATAATAATATTAAACTCACTTATATTAAAATCGGATCAGAATTATATTCTTCTTTTATATAATAAAGAATTTTGTACTCGTTAACTCCTGCCGAGAAATCAAAAGAATATATGTATATTTTCATTCCCGTCAGATTGTGAAGAGGCACCTTGAAGTCTTATAGAGAGGGAAGAGCTGTTTCCCGGCTCTCAATCGGGCTCCGTTTATTTTTTGAAAATATTTTTTTAAAAAACTATTTTCTTATACATAAATAAAAAATATTATATATTTTATAATTTATAATTGAAAAATATGATATTTAAAAAATAATAATAATAATAATTTCATTTTAAATTAAATTTATCAAATTTTTATATTTAATATCTAAATTATTTTTATTATTTTAATATTTCATAATTATATTTTTATTCTATAAAATTTGTTTTCCGGAAATCTTTTTTTTTTCTTTTGGGTCTGAGTGAGCGGTGGAACAGGTCGTTGCTGTAGTTTGGCCCACTCTCCGAAATTAAATACAATTATCCGCCGGGAAAGTAATACACTTTTCTCGCCTGACGTGCGTCTATTTGCAACTCCAACTACATCTGAGGTAAAAGGGAGATTGTTTAGTTTCCAACTAAAAAGGAAGATTGGTTAAACTTTATTTATACTTGTCTTTCTTTCTTTCAGATATAATCGAACCTTGCAACTCTTTTCAAGTTACGTACTTCTCTTTCTTTTCCGTTTTTTTTTTCATGACTCTAAATACAGTAATTATTAGGGGAAGAAAATCTAACAACTATACTTATCAGTTGGTTCTACTCTAAGAGAAGGATTACAATAGGTGTTAAGAAGTATAAGAAGATATCTATAGTAGAAGACCTGAATAATTTGATATGCTGGTTTTAATTGACGGATGTTTTGAAGGATGTTGAAAAGTTGTTAGAAAACCATAGGTATGCTGGTAGTGAAGATGCAGTCAATGATCATGTGATTAGTAAATAAGTAGAGATTACAACAATCTTGGTTGGAGAGTAATAGAAGGAGATCATGGATGGCAAGAAACATACTATGACTTGTTGACTATGGTGGTTGAGGTTGATAGATCTCTTAAATCTAATATTGATTGCTTATGATAAGTATATAGCATGCAATCCAAGCATGATGAAATGATGTGTGGACTTTCTTGAAATGTAGGAAAACTCAACTTGTAGTTGGAATGATATGAGATGATAAAGAGTCTGAGAGGAGCTTGGTAACAATGGATAATTGGTTGAATTGGTGTTTTTGGAATAGGGGTGTGCCATCATGGATATATTTCATTTGCCATTGGTTCAAGAGCTGTAAGGTTTGTTCAATGGTTGATTCAACAAAGTTAAAGATGGCTTGATTTCGAACAAACTAGATTGTGTAGATTGTAATAGCAATTTATGACAATAGTCTAGTTTTGGAGTTTGTAAGGATGTAATTAGCCTATATGGTAATGTTTATCCATAACTTGAGAATTGACATTGGAATGGTATCTCAGTGGATCCCTAAGTGTGAAGCAAACCAAATGACCCATATAAAGGAACATACGAAGAATAGATGATTTGATGATTCTTCTTGATTAGTACAAAGGACGCAATATAGATCTTGTGTAATACCTCTTATGACTAAAAGAGATTTTGTTGGAAGAATCTTACAACATGCTTTCCAAAAGCATATCAGTACTCTACTTGGGATTGGGAGATTCTATATTGTTTGCCACAAAGTTTTATGTTCCAATGATATGTGGTTGTGTGGAGATGCCAAATACCATAGCCTTTTTTTTACTATGTAAAACCTAGAATATGAATGTTTCCATGCAAGCTAGTCTTCACTTTGTAAATAGGGTAGGGGTGCATAAGATTTTTTCCTAATATTGTTAGTGAAAATTAGCTTGGACTTTATGTTTTTGCCAAGAAAATGTGTATGGGGATGTCAAATCTTCAATTGAGGTGAGATTTTGTTCCATTGGTCTTGTAACTAGCCACTAAAATCTATTGCATAAAGTGACTTTATCCCTAGTTCCAATTTACCAATCTAAATTATTTGTGATCAAGAGGCCATTATTTTGAATATCTTTCAAACGCCTAGATGCAATACTTTGAGGTTTGTCAATGTCCTTGATTTGACCATTTGTAAAGCCTTAGATATATACTTTGCTGATTAGTAAAGATGGATGAAGGATAATTCACCATATTTGTTTAGCTAATAAGGCCTCATTAAATGCCTTGAGATCCAAGAATCTAAGGCCCCCTTGTGTAAATGGTGTTTTAAGTTTTTCCTAAGTAATTGTATGGATTTGTGAGTGTTGAGTTTGTCCTTCCCACCAAAAATTACGAATTATAGCTTCTATTTTATCAAGATCTATAAGTTTAAATCTTGTAGTAGCCATATGATAAGTAGGAATGCCTTGAAGTACAACTTTGCAAAGAACATATTGTCTGACTTAGGATAAAAGATGAGCTTTCCAACTTTGTAATTTTCCTTGAATCTTTTCCAAAATATGTTGAGCAATTAAAGTTTTCCTTTTAGAATCATGAATTCAAGAACCTAAGTACTTACCTAACGTTGGTACTAGGGGAAAACTAAGAGATTGCGCTACGTATTGATGAAAGCTTTGGGGAGTATTAGGGCTGAACCATAGCTCTAATTTTTGCTTATTAATAAGAAGACCAAACTAGTCTCCAAACTTAGAGAATAGCTTAACAATATTATAATAGGAGTGCAGGGTTAGTTTGAAGAAGATAATGAGATCATCTACATAAAAAAGATGACTAATTAAGGGAGATTGTTTGAATAAGGCAAATTGTTTGAAAAGCCTTATTCCTTGAATATGACTAGTATTTTCAATATGAAAGAGCATAACGAATAATACATTAGTGCATAAGAGGAAAAGGTATGGTGAAATAGGATCACCTTGGCATAATCCTTATTTTAGGTATACTGGGGTAGGTTTATCACCACTACTAAGGATTTGATAAGAGACTGTTGAAATGCATTCCATTATACAATGGGTCCATGATGGAGGAAAATTCATGTGAATGAGAATTTATGGAATGGCCTTCCAATTGAATGTGTCATATACTTTATGAAAATCCATCTTTAAAGTTGCCCAGAAATGTTTTTAACTTTTAGTTCTCCGCCTGAAATTAGTAACTTTTGTAGCCAATAAAATATTATCAAAGATAAGCTGACCTTTGATAAAGGCATTCTGATATGGTAGAATGATGTCATCTATAATCTATTATAGCTTGTGTATAAGGACTTTAGAGATAATTTTATAAGCAACACTACATAAGTTAAAAAGACAAAAATGGACCATGGATTTTTATTCTCAACCTTTAGGAATAAGACACAAAAGAGTGCGATTCAAGGATTTCAGTAAGTAACCTCGACTTAAAAAGGAGAGAACCATTTGTTGAACTTGAGGGTCAACTAGTTCCTAGAATTGCTGATAAAATTGAGTAGTGAATCCATTAAAGCTTGGGGCTTTATCAAGATGAATGTGAAAGATAAAATTTTGTACATCATGCACAGTGAATGGGGCATTAAAAATGTCATGGTACTAATTGTTTAAGGAAGGTAAAGGTAGATGTGTTAAATCCATGTTACTAATAGAATGTGCATCATGAACATATAAGTGGTCAAAATATGCAATAACTATGTCTTTAATTATGTGATGATATGAATGCCAAGATCCATTTGAATCTTACAAGGCCTTAATTTTCTTTTCATGTTGCTTAGAATTAACAATCAGATGAAAATATTTAATGTTGCAATCACTACTAATCAGCCATTCCTATTGAGATTTTTATGCTAACTTAACTTGTTAACAATGGAGATAGAAATCTAGTTATTGTCTTACGGTCCTTTATAAATCATGAGAGTGCAAGCTTGGATCCTATTGTAAGGAGGATAATTGATCTTCCAATTGTTGAATTCTATTATTAAGTCTTCCAAATGTAGCTTGATCCTAATTAGATAATGCATTGTGTGTTTCACCTAGTTTGCATGAGAGTTGGAAAGCTATAGAGCCTTTATGTTTGCTAAACCAAGCATTAGATATCACAATTTTACATGAAGGGTGATGGATCCACATATTTTAAAATATGAAAGCATGTTTATGGTATGAATGTTATCATGAAGTAGATATTAGAATTGGAGAATGATCTGACACCGCTATCAGTAAAGCATAGACATAAGAATAAGGAAACAAGTTTAACCATCTTTCATTATAGAAGCTTTTATCAAGCTTTTCCCATACAGCAAAAGGACCTAAATGATTATTAGTCCAAGTATACCATATGCTTTTGGTTGGTAAGTCAATTAGTCCACTTTGGAAAACTACTTGTTGAAAAGACAAGGTTCCCCCCATTTTAGAACATGAGCTAAATTTGTCCTTGGAAGAGAGTACTTAATTAAAGTCTCTTACTAGTAATCATGGGAATTGGATCTGCACACTTGATTGGAGGAAAAAGTTCCATAAAAGTTCTTTATTTGTCAATTTGGGTGTTCCATAGACACCCATAATAAAAATTGAACTAAAAGAAGAGTGAGTTACTTATAAATGGATCCAATGAGGGTTGATTTCAAGCAGTTTAATGTTGAGATTATCATTCTATGTATTAAGAAATCCTCCAGTATGGCCTAAAACATCAAGTCTAGTTGTATGATGATAACCTAGTAGATGTAAAACCATACTAACCTTTGCTAAAGGTAATAGTATTTTGGTTTAAAAAATTATATATGGACATTATTGATTCACAAGTTATTTAAGCCGACAAATTATAAAAGCATAGCTTAAACCTCTATAATTCCAAGCTAAAAGCTTCATACATGATCAGAGGGCTAATCTAGGATAGTCTTTTGGGAACCCATATTACAAGAAGCAAAATTATCAACTAAGTTATTAAGCCATGTAATGATATTTATAGCATCTAGCAATGTAAGGTCAGTATTTAAAAGATTAACAGAAGATGAGCTGTCCAAGTTCTATAGAACTAGTGGAGTTAGATGTCTTTTTTTAATATGATTACCCAGTTAATGATCATGCTTTCTTTTATTATGTACTTCAACATCCATTGCTAAGAGAAAAGGATTTTGATTAGTCACATATGCATGAATGCATTCATAATATTGAGCTGTAGTATTAAGATCAAATAGAGACGGTGATGGCATAGATGTCATGTGATGAAATGGTAAAAAAGAGGGGGTTTGAGGTGCCATCACTTGGACCATGGAGCAAGTGTTTGTAATTACGGCAACATGAAGTATAGGGAAGTCCTATTTAGTTAATTCTTGAATTACTAGCATGCTTTTATTGATGGTTAGAATTTATGGATCATGCAAACGTTTACAAGTGACATTTGATATGAAGGTAGACGGATTACTGCCATGAGGAAAACTAAGCTAAATACGACCGCCACTAGCTAGGAAACAAAAATAAGAAAATGAGGTGAGAGTATTGACATAAGCAAGCATATTAAAGTTAAAGTGAGGTGTCCTTAAGGTAGGTAACATGGGGGGGAACAAATAGCTTTAACTAGTCTGAATATCCTGTGATGAAACTAACATATACAATCCTTACCAATAGGAAAAAATATCTTGTCAATTAAGGGAGTGATCAAACTTAATTGTATCTTCCTAGATGATAGGTAAATGGAAATGGCTAGTTGGGGTTGACAAAACATTTAGATGAGATTGATGAAAGTGAGCAATAATTCTATGAGATTGCTAAGCATGAAACTATCTAGCCAGATGTCTTTTTTTGCTAAAAGATAGGGGAGAAGTGAGAGTTTCAGCATTAGAAGCCTAGGTTGTCCTGAAAATTAGAGGAGTATGAACAATAACATGTTATTCATCAATGTCCATAATGAAAGTGAAAGTGAAAGTATGATCTTCAACTGCTATAGCATTACTAGATTCCTTGCTTCATTATTAGATTGAATATACTGAGCATTAGTAAAAAAATTGGATGCCATCAAGGAGAATCAAATTGCAAAGAGCATGGTGATATACTAGTGTAAAATCTTCATCAGTAAAAGCATGGACAACTAGAAAAGATGGATGGATTGGAGAATTAATGTGAGATTAGGTCTGAGTATTTGAAACATGGAAGGACTTAATTGACGAAGGAAGATTCTAGGTGTGGGGGGTTTGATTTGGTATTGGCTAAGTGTGTGCATTGGGAAGTTTTCATTATTATCCAGAGGCTCCAACAGTTTAGTCCCCATGTGCATTTCGTCAAAGGATGGTTTAGATTGTTCAAATAGGTTTTCTTCTAATGGGGAATTGGCTATTAGGGTATGATAGATGTTAGGGGTTAGAATGTGCATGAGCCATATCAATAGGAAAATATCATAGTCTAGTTGGTTCAAAATGCAATTGAACTTTAATGGTGATCCATCTAGGATTATTATCAAAAGCTTTAGTAGCAAGAACAAAGTGTGATTGTTCTGTAGCAACACCAAAATTAACTTGAAATTGATGACAATTAGAACTTAGCTGTCTTTTAATATCATCAGTAACTTCATCATAGCTTCTGATACAATGTCTAAAAGAATGCCCAATATGTCCATATGCAAAACATTGGTTAAAAACACATTCATACACTATATCCAAACAAATGAGTTATCATCTAGCTACAAATGGAAGCCCATAAAAAGAGGATCATGGGCCTTGATTCAAATTCACATATGGATAAATTATAAATTATGAGGATAACCAAAAGGCCAATCAATCCATTCTACCTCACCTATCATTTGGCCCATGTATTCAACAAAATATATCATTTAGTATTCTAATGGCAAACCCTAAAGCTAAACCCAAATTAGGAATGTGTCAACATAAACTCTATCAAGTCTGATATTGAGCTCCCATTTATCAATTATCAGTAATGCTCCTTGTACTGACCAAGGTCCACTACAAAAAATGTAGTCTTGGTCATCTTCTTGTTGGAATTGGATGATATAAGCTTTACCCATATGACCCATAACCTTAAAAAGGCCTCAAAGCCACCAAGCTACTTGGAGAGTGTTATCTAGTGAAGTAGCTAAAAAGTATTTATCATACAGACAATATCAAACTAAATAGAAGTGCCATGTAGCACGACTAGATTGTATGACTTCATGCGAAAAATGTATAATGGGGGCGCAACAAGAACGGAAAGGGACATTTTCTAGTGGATCGACAAAAGATGCATCAGAGTTTGAATAGCTCTCAAACTAACTCATTTCACGTATGTGATTCATGGAAAAAGAGAGTAGAAAAATTGATTTAAGAAGGAAGCAAAAAAATTGAAAGTGGTGAATAGGTTTGATAAGTAACAGAGGTTTCTCCAAAGAAAAGCAAACCAAGAGCTTTCATCATTTTTTTCTCCTTCTTTCTTTTCTGTTGAATTAAGATTTCATTTATTTTTTTAAAAAATATATTTTATAAAAAATTATTTTATATAAATAAAATAGTATCGTGTATTAATTTTTTTATAATAGTAAAAAAATAACTTCCTTCATAAAATTTATTATATTTAATGCTAAATATATAATTTTTTATTATTTTAATAATTTATAATTATATCTTATAAAAATATATTTTATCAAAATAAACAAAATTTAATAGTGTTTAAAAATAATTATGAAGCACTTAATTAATGAAACAAGCCTTAAAATTCTATTTAGCATGTTTGATTTATTGTTAACAAGGAAATAATTAAGTAATTAAATGCTGAAACTTTTCAATAATAACCCTGATGTTTAACACACATACTGTTTAAGTAAATTTTTTTCGACTAATTTTTCTCACAGCCTTATCCTTTTCGTCCAATTAAGGTTACTATAACATTTTTTCAACGTCTCTTGTCTCTTTTCCATTGTTTCTTTTCAAATCTCTTTATCCTTTTGTTGTTTACTACCCTTTTATACTTGTATAATAAAATAAAATTAAAGATATGTTATATTTAGTTCAAAAAATGGTTTCAGAAACCCTTTTTTAGAAGAGAGGTTCTTACTTAGTCAGTAGGCTTATAAATTATATATTCATTATCAATAAAAATTGAGATAAAAATAAATATAAGAATTTTTAATAATTTCTTATTTTATTTATTTCAATTCTTATTGGTAAAAATTTTTGCCTTTTAAAATTAAATTTATGCGTCTTTGTTTATTATTTTTCTTATGGTCTTGTTTTATTTTTTATTAATTAGTACATTTTTTAAGAAAAAATTGTATAAGAGGAGCTATAATTATAGTTATTATTATAATTATTATTACACTATCATAGATTTGCTTTTTAACATCATCATATTTACATCAGTTAAAATAAATATTGATACATATATAATAGTTGGTGATATTTTTAAAAATAAATGCAACTTACCATATTGATTAAAATAATAAGCCAATGTTATAAAGTCTTATTTTCTAATAAAAAATAAATGATTTAGTATAGAAAAATGTATGACAACAGTTATACATAAAACCAACATTAAATATAAATATTACATCAATTTTTAATTAATTTTTTATCTAAATGAATATTATGTGAAATATTAAACATCAGTTATATATTAAATCAATGTCTAAAGGAATTACAAGAACTAATTAATATTTATATTTATAATATTATTAATAATTGTAAAAAAATATTTGCATTTTACACATTAGTTTCATATGAAACCAAAGTAACTAACGTTTAAAAGAATGTTAATAACTAATTAATGATTATATTTACAATTTTATATATGAAACTGGCGTTTAATAGAAAGTCAATAGCTAATTAATGAATGTAGCTATTATTTTATATATGAAACTAATGTTTAAAAGAATGTTAATAGAAAATTAATAATTGTATTTATAATTTTATTAGAAACTATAAATGACATTGGTGTTTTGGATGTCAATTGTACTTAAAAATTGACATTCAAAGGTTTTCTACCACCAATTAATATTTATATTTATGATGTTATTGAAAATTGTAAAGATTATTTATATATCAATAGTCTGCTCATTCAAAAGGAATTATGTCATTCACTTAGAATGTTGGTTGTTAAAATAATTGACATTTAAAAAGTATACTAACTGACTCAATTATAATAAATTTATTTTTAAGACATTGGTTATATATTAATAATTGATGTATAATGTCTTGTATTTTCTATAAATTGTTCTCCACTTTCCATTTGAAATATCTCTATGATACCTTAACTTCCATTATCTAATTTTAGAGTTTAGTTTTGATTCAAAGATAGCTCCCTTTCTATATCATAAAGTCTATTAGGAGGATGTAACAAATCTTATCAAAGGAACTTGTCTCATCTTGGATATCTGAAGTCTCATACTATGTGTTCTTTGATAAAAAAACAAATATATGAAACATGAAATACTAGAAAAGAGGCAATTTCTTTGATAAAATTTGTAACATCTCTAAAAGGGCTTCTTAAGAGAAAGAGGGAGTATCCTTGAATTCATTTCAAACTCTAGTGTTGGTAATAAAGGCGAATGTACTGCCTAGACAATAATTTAGGATTAGAGAGGAATATGTTAAATATTAGTGATTTTTTATTGCTAAGATGGGATTTTTCCTATACCTTAATTTTTCCATAAGGATGTAAAGAGGTTCACATATCAATATTACGACATTGTATATAATAAGGCCTCCAAATTAGAAGTCTTCAATCATGGAAAATTCAGTAAAAGAGAATTGGTAGCAAGGAACATGATAAAGATTAGTAGATTTATTATTGCTAAGTTTTTCCACCTCAATTTCTTCACGAGGGTAAAGATAGACTCTCTTCGCAGCATTACCAAGTCACATATAATTGCCCTATAACCTAGAACCCTCAAGTTTAGTTATTCATTGTATTGGTGTTTTAATGTATATGTTGATGATGTAATGACATATATGTAATAGAAAGTTAGTTGTTTATTATATATTATCAATGTAATAATGTAAAGACGTTTATGAAAATAAAAGAAATTTTAATTTCATAATTCTTCATTGACTCCTTTATTATGTATTTCTTTATTTACATTCTCAATTTTTTTGTGTTGCAATAGCTTTATGTTTTTAAATTGATAAGTATTTCAATGCATATAAGTTAAAAATGTTATTTCTTTTTAAAACATATAAAAATAAATGTTCAATTGAAGTTTTTTATTAAGTGTGTTTATTTTATGTATTGATTTATTTTATATATAAGAGTGTGAAGAATTGAATGTTTTGTTAAAAATAAAACATTTTAATATGTTGTTAAAAAAACATGATGGTTTCTTTTAAAGAATTGATATCTTTATGTTATGATATCTCCTTATTATAATAAACAATATATTAAACTATGTTTCTTATATTTGAGCACTTATTGTCTTGAAATAAAAAACTATAAAGCCATATCAAATTTTTGTATTAAACTAACATGAAAAGTATTTAAGACAACAGTTTTTTTGGTAATTTATATGTTACATTTGAATTTTTACATTTTTACATCAAACAGTGCATATTCCATATTGATTTTAGTATACAATCAATGTAGAATATCCAATGATGTTATTTTGCTTTTTAAATAATTTACAAAAATGAAGGTAAGAATTGAAATAGATGGTAACCTCCAACTTGAAACCAAAGAGCATCATGTAGAGTTCTTTAATCTTTCTCTTGAGATTATTGTTCCCTAAGGAGATATTCCTACAAAAGTTCATCAAATCTCACATTCAACTTCTTACTCCTTCTTTAACTCGATAAAGTTTTCTTCACTATATTAAGGTGCATCTGTGACATGAGTAGTTCCATTAAACAAAAGAAGGAATCATATAATGTTATAATTATGTACATCTATTTTTGTTTAAATTACGTGTCTAATTTCTCTTTCTATAGTTTTGAATGGACTAGGTGTTGATATATGTATAGCGATTTCATTAACACTCATATTATTCACATATTTGGGTATTCTTTGATGTGTGGATATATATTGTATCAACATTTGCATAAAAGTTGAAACTCAAAAGAAATGGTTGAATATGACTCTTTTTATTCTTTAAATGTGCACCTGAAAAAAAACTAACAAAGAAAGTATTATAAAGGTAGAGAGATCTTGATTATTCATTATTAGGTCTATGTTGATTGCTTCTTTTAATTTATTGCTTTAATTTGGATTTTAACTCTTTTATAAGAAATGAGTTTAATTAATCACTATTATGACAATTGCCACTACCTACCATAAGATGAAAAGGTAATATTATCATAATATAATAGAACTAGACAACATAAAAAATGCTATAAAAAGTCTTGAAAACATCATAATTCCAAAAAGTAATATTATCATAATATAATAGAACTAGATAACATTAAATCTCTATTTTCATACAATTCATTATCAAAAATTTAAATGGATATAAATAAGAAACTTGTCATTTGTTGATAATATTCATTAAAACTCTTATATTGTTCACATTGTCATATATTCTTTAATGTGTGGATTTCTTGTGTATTTGATGCATGCCATTTTTAGATTGGTTAATTATGGATTGTAGATGGATGTTTACTTATCATCTAACTCCTAAAATGTCGAAGGGGTTAATAAGTCTATTAGATTTACTATAGCCAAAGAGAAAAAGTAGGAAACTAGTAATGAGCTCATCATGTGTCCTTGTGAGGAATGTATCTCTGTTAAAGTGCTTGATCTAGTAAGGATAAAAGAGCAACTATTTTTCAATGATATTAACCAGGGGGTATATGTAATGGATATGGCATAGAAAAGTTGAGTTGTCTAGTTTATCTCATATCTATATAGTAAAAAAAATCCATAAAGATGTTGACATAAATGTGGGCGTAGACTATCAATTAAAGGACATGATGCATAATGTTAAAGATAATATCACTCAACACTCACATGTCCTTTATAACTTATTTAGTGATGTAACAAATCATTTGTATTTAAGTTGGACCAAATTTAGACAATTATTTTTTATGCTAAAATTGTTCAACTCAAAGGCATGGAATAGTTAAGTGACAAGAGCTTCACAATATGATATAATTATTGAAAAAATATTTCTTAAAGGAAATAAACTGTTAAATCATACTTATGAGGATAAGAAAGTTATGCACCAAATGGGTATAAAGTACAAGAAAATACAAGCTTACCCTAATGATTACATATTGTACTAAAATAAGAATATAACTATAAAAGAATGTCTAAAATGCAAGGCATGTCATGACCTGATTCTCAAATACTATGATTAGCATAAAGATACCTAACTATTATTAATATATTAACTAGATGTCTTTACAAGCCTTTTGAAACACTTTTGACTCATTTACTTTCTTAACTTTACTAAGAGTGTAAAAAAGTATTTATAAAAAATAATATTATTTGCACATGCATGAGAAAGTTAAAAAATAATTTACATATAATAAAAATATTTATACAAAAGTATAAAAATTTTAGAAAACATAACTTTATACGTGAACTCTTTCAAAAGAAAGAAACCTTAACTAGGGTGAATTTGTTTTCATTCATTATCTTCCTTAGAGTCTAATTTTATGGATGAGAAAGAAGGAGAAGTTAGCATGTTCACCAAGTTAGAGTTACTAGCTACGTCTTCCGGTGAATATATTTGTTTAATAAGATTAGCTTGGAAAGGGTTGGACTTAAAATTTATTTTTCCAAACTTCATAGTGTAATCTATGTTGTTGTGGACATTTGGAAATTGTAAAAATATTATCTGGAAGGTTCTCTAGAAAGAGAGGAAGATTCTCGCACAAGTGTTAATCATTTTTATAAGATCCATGTCCTAAATTTGCAAATAAAGTATAATGATTTTGATATTGTGTGTTAGTCATTTACTTTAATCATTCTCGGCTACTGTTCACACAATATCAAAATCATGAATTTTAAAATAGGACAGCACATGAGTACTTATAATAAAAATCTATTTTCAAGATTCAAATCATTTCCAATTACTACCAAATTTTTATACAATATTACTAATATGTTAAATAATGAAAAAATTTAACTATTTCACAAAAACAACATGTTAGTAATGTTCATACAAAACTAAAATACAAAGTTATCAAATTTGGGTAGTTTTGGAGCTACTGTAATAAAGAAACAATCTTAGCATCCAAATTAATTCTAATTATCACCAAATTTTTATACAAGTTTATTAATATATTAATATCCAAAGAACATTAATTAATTAAAATTTTCTTAGTCTAATTATTACACAAATAACACCAAACTTTAGAACATAAAACCTATAATTCTATTTTGAAGTCTTGTAATCAAAGCCCATAAAAATTCACTTTTCAAATATTTAAATTTTTAAAAAAATTCTCAATTCTTTTCACATCTATCCTAATACTATTTTCAACATTAAACTACTTAATTTGAAATTTTAGCAATTTCTAACATTTGATTCCAAAAAGTCACAAAAACTTATGATGGTCCTTTCTTAAAAGTTTTGTCTTTAAACACAACAAAAACTTTATTATCAACTCTTATAGAAAATTAATAGATCTTTCCAACTAATCTTGACACTAAAATACTAATATCATATTATCATATAAATATTTATATAATGCCAAAACTAGACCATATAGCATTATAAATTAACTTAACATATACAATAGCATATATTATTATATTCTTTATCTTTCATGAGAAAACTTAAAAAAAATAAGGGATAATTATCACTTATTTCAAATTCTTGATTCTTTAATTTTTCAAAAACTTCTTAGAGTAGTAACTTTACTAAAATAAACCAAGTTTTAGAAGCCTTAAAAAGAAATTTTTCATAAAAGATTGAAAGCGATGAAAGGAAACTTGGGTTACCTTGTAAGAATTAGATGAAATTATTTAGATATCCTTTTAAGAATTGTTGAAGAACCAAAAATCCTACTAGAAGAACCCTAGGAAAGCACAGTTTTAAGGCTGAGAGAAAATAGGAAATTTGTGATAAAATGACTCCAAAAGCCTTATATAAAACCCTAGTCCAAAGGTTTCTTTATAAACTACTCTTTTTATTTTTTTTATAAAAATCTAGTGATAATTTGGCACATGTGGCACAATTTTTAGGGCTAAATTTCAAAAGATAATTTTCTTAAATCCACTTAAATTTAGCTAAATATAATTTCTAAAAGAAAATGCTAACAAATGTCCATACTTTTCCATTTATTTACCTAATCACCATTGGATTCCTCTACAAGCTTGAGTTTTATTTGGGCTTTATTTTTTTTTCTAACATTTAAGCTCAGATTTAGGCCTAAAAGAATTGAGCTAAATTAGCCTAAATGAAACAAAATAATTCATCTTAATTTTCAAGCCCAATCTTTAGGTTTTTAAACTGTTTGGGCCCTTAATTTTTTATTAGGCCTTTATATAAATTTTTCTAACTTAGTATTGGGTTTGTAATTGGATCTTGACCTATAGTAGTATATAATATATTCTCTATAAAAATTCTAGTTAGATGTACATCCAAACTATCTTTATGATTTACCTAAATTTTACTTGATTATCTTATCAACTTTCTATTATAGAGTTTTTTGGTCAAAATATTTTTGCAAAATTTCTTTCTTTATTTGGGATATTATAGGGTACCATTACAAATTGAGAAAGAACGATAACATCAATAATAAAGAGATTCTAGCTAAGGTGTTATGGTTGTTGGGAATTCGGATTATCACATGCAGCGAAATTTTAAATTTTTGATCTGAATTCTACCTAGGATCCATGCAAAAAGTATAAGTCAATGATTAGGGTTTTACCTATTGGGCACTCGTGTTTCTACTGATCAAAACTTGAGAGCGGATGAATCAAACGTCGGCCAGAAGGTACAGCGTCTCTACGGTATCCACACGGAGTGAACAACGACCTCTCTCCCTCCACGCGTCTGCTAGGATGCGTTTTTCTCTCTAAGAATTAGGATTGGATGTTTTCTGAGTGATTTAGGGTTTATATGGAAGCTTAAAACGTGATTATTAAGTGCTGCCCTCAAGTCCCCTTTTATAGAACTTAGGCAAGCCATAATCCTAGTCCTACTAGGATAATGCTTTCAAAATCCTAATCACACTTAACAACTCATCTTATTCTTATCCTAGAGATAATGGGAAGAGATAAGACTTATCTATTAATTATCTAATATTAGATAATAATATTATCTCATAATATAAATATATTAATTATTAGATAATTGCATATAGTTATCAAATATCAGAATAATATTATCTCATAATATATTTATCTAATATCTGATAAGATAATTATTTGATATTTCTTTAATATCAAATAATATCACATAATATATATATATATATATATATATATATATATATATATATATATATATATATATATATAAAACGTGAATTATTATTCTTAATAATATATATATATGCACGAAAATAAGTCCAATTAATTGGATATTAATATAATTAAAGTCCAATTAATTATTGTCTTATTTCTACTCCTTTTGTGTGACCCTGTAGGTTCTTACTACATTGACAATGACTCATTATTGAGTCATAGACAGCGAGCGGTATCTAGCAATACATCACTGCCACTCAAGTAGTAAGAATGTCTGTGATTCGACATCCACCTAATACATGATCAACGTTTTGCATCATAACCCTTTTGTAATAATATCCAAATTGAACTGGAGGCATGGAATGTGTCATCCTCGTCAATGTTCAATTTATATTTCTTGATACTGAGTAGACTTAAAATAAATAATTAATATCACATATTAATTCAACTGAGCATGGCCATGCATTTCTAAGTCTCACTCAATCAAGGGGCCCAAGGATATTTCTCTTTTATACAAGAGTAACAAAATTCCATTTACATCACTCACTTCCCTCTGCATGATTTATGACACACCCAATCAATGCCCTACTTGTCATCCTGATTAAAGGTGATATAGGACAATATTAAAGTGAGTAATTCCTCATGTAGGGAACCGTAGTGACTTCAGGTCAAAGGTTTATGTGTAGTTGTGATCATATGAGAATAACTTATGATACGTTTATCCATGTAATATTCTCATAGTGGGTCAGTCCAGTAAATTGTTCACTTAGCAATGTACTCATGTATTGACTTAATATCACATATCCATGATTCGTAATCATCAGTTACTATACATGCTAGTCTCGATGTATTATTACTATCCTTTTCGTAATAATACTTAATTAGGGGCACTTTAGGAATAGCAAGGCTATTCCAAGGATAATTATTATATTAAGTTATAAATTATACATAATAATAATAAAAACAAATATAATAATTAAATTACCTAAAATAAAATATAATACATTGTGTATAACTCTAATCATCTTATATGATTGGTTCTAGGACACACACCAACAATGGTATATTCTAATAATGCTAAAATTTAAATAAATATTCGTCAATGTAAAGGATGTTAAGACCTTAACATGGCTTGCAAACTAGACTCCACCCATTGGCAAGCTTCATCATCCAATTAATTCTTCTCAATAATAAATAATTGATGCATTATTCCTTGTGTTTGGTATTAAGTTAAGAAACCTTGAGCTTGTACTTTGCATCAATGGAATGAACTCCTATAGTAACATAAGCAATAGATACAACATATAGCCTATTATGTTAGTGATCTATAACCTACCCCTTTAATATGTATGAAGTACAAGTACCTCATGATATTTTTATTGATTTTTGGGTCAAAATAATAAAAAAAAAATATAGATATCTTCTTAGCATCACTTATTAAAAATCTAAAGATGATGTGGTAAGAAAGTGACTTAGTCTTTGATGCATATCATTGGAATTCTTTTATTTTGCATGTTATGCTCTTTTACATAATCAATGACCTCTTAATATATGACAATTTGTTTGGCTGCAGTGTCAAAAGGCATAAAGCATGCCTTATTTATGAAAATGATATTTGTTCTTCTCAACTAAAGCATGACAAGAAAATGGTATATCTTAATCATTGAAAATTTTTGCATCAAGGCCATCAATATTATAAATTAAGGAAGACTTTTAATAGTTCATCAAAAAAAGAAATGCTCCCTTAATTAAAGATTAGGTTATAAATGGGTGTAATTAAATTTTTTTAGGTATTACTCATTTTATTACTAACAATTAAATAATATCTTTGATTTATTAATTATATATGATTTTGTATTTCAAGTTTATGAATGGGTTAAAAATGTTAATGTCATTCTTAGCAAATCCTACAAGCTCATAGGTGATGGTACTTCATGGAAGAAAGGTCCATATTCTTTGATCTTTTATACTGAAAAAGGTTCTTTTTAAGACACAACATTAATGTCATAAATGTGGGAAAAAAGTTTTATAATAGTCTTTTTAGAATACTATTGGACATACTAAAAAGGATTAAGTTAAAGCTAAGTTGAAATGTCCAATTGGAGAGAATTAGTACTAGAAAGAAAGGATCAATGTATGTATCTTTCGCCAACTTGTCATATTATATCTAGAAGGGAGAAGATAGTTTCTGTGAATGTCTACTTAGTGTTAAGGGGCTACAAGGATATTCTTTACATATCAAAAGCCTAGTTTTAATGAAAAACATAAAGCTAGTCGATTTAAAGTCTCATAATTACTGTACTCTAATGCAATAATTGTTACTATGGTTATTCAATCAATCTTACCTAAACATGTCAAACACATTATTACTAGACTTTATTTTTTCTTTAGTGCAATATGTAGTAAGATTGTTGGCCTTGAGAAGTTAGATGAATTGTATAACGACATGTTATGGCTACATTATGTCAATTAGATATGTACTTCCTACTTTCATTCTTTAATATCATGGTGCATTTCATTGTCCATTTGGTAAAAGAGATAAAACTATAAGGATTAGTTTGCTTATGGTGGATGTACCTTTTTTAACAATATATGAAAATCCTAAAAAGATATATGAGAAATAGATATCAATTGAAAAGATGCTTTATCAAAGGCAATATTGCTAAGGAAGTGGCTGAGTTTTATAGTGACTACCTATCAATTTTGGATGCTAGTGGACTTTCAAAGTCTTTTCATGAAAGAAGAATTATAGATAAGGACGCATTGGTACCCATGTGATAAGTATAAGCCATAAAATATGTATGTGTATCCATTTTTATATCTTGTATAATAGTGGTGAAGTTTAACCTTATGTAGACAAGTATATAACCCTTATAACGGGATAACATCATAGAAGATATGATCAATTGACCCAAGCTGAACATAACTGATCATTTATTAATTGGTTCAAGAGTCAAGTTCATTATTAAATGACATAAGAACTAGATACTATTTTTAAAACAATTAGATGGCTAGCACATAGGCCATGCATAGTGGTCATCTCTTATCATGAATATAACATCAATGATTACTCCTTCTATATAAAGGTTCAGGATAACAAGAGCACTACGTAGAATAGTAGGGTTACATTAGTGGCTCAAGCTATACATATGAGTAATTCCAAGGATAGAGACCCTATCTATGCTAATATGTCATATTACAAGCTCATTGAATTTATTTGGGAGTTTGGCTACATTATATTTAGGGTGCTTGTATTTTGATACAAATAGGTTGAAAATAAGAACAACAATTAGGTTAATGAATTAGGATTTATACTGGTAGATTTTAATAACCAATGTCACAAGTTGAAGCTATTAAAAAATGGCACTCTAAGAAAAATAAATGTTATATGTTACAAACCTATCTAATTATAAATTGTTTATAACTCTACCAAGGAAAAGACTAATTATTAGTGATAAGGGGAAAGAAAACTTAAAGGATGACCATTTTTATGCAATTAGCTTATATGGATAATGTGTGTAATTTATCATAACATAAAAACACATGGAAGAGTTGTTGACTTAATGAGCTAAAGATATACACCCTAATAAAAGTGGTATAAGCTATGGCTTAAATTTTTCATAGAAAGTTTAATAACTTCATAAAACAAGCATTGTAACAATAAGTTGCAATACAAATGCCAAGACTATTAAGTTCAAAAACAAAATTAATGGGTTTCCAAATAGACAATATGACAAAAATACCAAGTTATCAAAGATATGGCAATGTAAATAAATAAGATATTTCTAAAACATAAGTATAAAGCAAAATCATAGAAATGTTATAATAATAATAATAATAATAATAATAATAATAATAATAATAATAATAATAATAATAATAATAATAAGATGGAAGGTTTCCAGTCTATTAAGCATATAATTTATAGGGTAAGTTAACTAACTGCCATATCTCACAATGTAACATATCAAACACATAACTTAACAATAAACTAACTAAACCACTATATCTTATGATATGATATATGGAGCTCCTAGCTTTATCATATCCATTATCATTCTTTTGTAACCTATGAGGTTACTAAATTCTACTCTATGTGTGTTAATCGATACATAAGGTTAGCAACATCCTTACTAATTGTAGTTGAAACCAAGGTGTATTAAGGCTGATATTGCTAGGTACTATTTCCAACTAATCTCCCCCTAAAAATAAGTTTATAAAATAATTAAAATGGGAATTGCATTTATAAAAAATAATTATGTTAAAGAAATCCCTTTAGTAAACAATTTCAATTAACATAGTTATGGTAAAAGCATATTTTAAATCCAAATAAGTTTCAATTATTTATGATCCATATAGGTTTCATCCATGAATCTTCAATGAACAATCTATTAAGGTTTTCAACCTTATCATCATCATTTTCTTTTCCAAACATGTGAACCATATTACATTCATAAATCCAAAACTATTTCATCATTTGTAAAATCATAGCTTTTCAATATTTTCAAAAATCATGCTCCATAAGCATACTATTTTCAATAAAATAACTCATTTATATCATATTAATCATAGTGTCATTCTTTTTAGCACTATTTCCCTTAATTATAGCTTGAAGGAAAGTTTGAAAATGTTATCCTGATAATACTTAGGGTTCTAACATGTACAAGTAAATCAATTGCAAATAAAGTATAGTAATCAATATATTTAATCAAAATAATATTTTAAAATATAAGAGTAATTAAAAATACAAAAACATGTTAAAATTCACATTATCTACTTACAACAATGGCTGAATCTACTAGGTCTAACTTCTCGACACTTTACAAATAGCTAAAGCTTGTAGGAAGTCTTTTAACATTTTACAAGTATTGATTAACAAACAAGCCATAAATTAACATATGGAAACACTAAATATCTAATATTTACTCCAATACCAAAAAATCCCTAAATCAACTCTAAGCCTTAACATGATAAAAATCTATTTTTTTGGTTACTTATTAGCTAAGTTAAGTTAATTCTAATCTAACCCTTAAATAAGAAAATAAACCTTAGGATAACCTTATTAGAATGAAAAGATGATGAATTTGAAGTTGGTTAATCTTGGGTTTACTTTCTAATCATTTGTAAGTGCTTTAAATTAGAAAGTCTTGGAATTAATGGTCCACTAGCAAGAACTAGTGATAAAATGAAGGGAATCACAAGAATAAGTGGAAGAAAATGACGGGTTTTAGGCATAAGAGAGTGTGAAAGGAAGAAGCAAAAAAGAGAGCTCAAGTGGTCAAGGTTTCATGCATTCTATTCTATTATGAAGTGGAGATTTTAGTGTATATGAAGAATAAAAAGGGTGATCAAGAATCAAAACTTAAATTTTGGGTTCTAATTCAAAATCATGAATTTTAAAAATATTATCATTTTTCACCTTCTTAAAAGGCCACTTATAAATTTTTAAAAATCCATTAAAAACCATTTTTAGATTAAACAATATTAAATTAACCAAGGTCTTGATTTTATTTTTCAATAAATATCATTTTGTATAACACCCTTTATAAGTGCCTAGATTTAGAAATTTGTTTGAAAATTATGAATGGACCTAGCTCACCAAAATGATGAGTAGATAAAAATAAGCCTATGTCCAAATGCACCTATCTCATTCAAAAAGTGAGCTAAGCCAAGAAGAAAGCTATTCTAAAGGCTAATAAATGAATCTAGCACATTTCCAAAATCTAGCTCATAACAGGAAATGAGCTAGATAAAAATAAAAATTACGACAAAGGTTTTCAATGAGTTAGGTAGAAATGAATCAAATCAAAGGCTTTTAATAGGTTAAGAAATGACAATGATTTATAGTCATCCAAGATAATCCTAAGTTCAAGCTAAACTTACCTATGCATATACTATACTATATCATATTTAAGCTACCTATTAATGATAAGGCTATTACAAAATGAGTGTTACTTAGGATAATTTCTTCATTAATAAAGGCTTTTTTAGCTATGCTAGCTACTAAGTAATTCCCTATCCTAATTGGAAGCTGAATCATTTTATTAATAAAGGCTTCTTTAAGATGACCATTTACTTAATACCATCACACTATGCCATTTTGGGCGTGTGTGAGCACTATAGAATTTCTAATTTAGTACAAAAAATTAATTTGATAATTTTAAGAGTGAAAAAATTTACAAAAATAAATTATATTCTTATCCAAAGCTAATGTAAATTCAATGTATACTAAAAGTATTCTATGCATTTAGAAAAAATTGCAAATACACACACATAAAAAATCAATAATATAAAAAAAAAAAACAAATGCAAGCATAGATGCACACATTCAAAACCATAAACACCCAAGATATGAAATTTATCAAAGCATAAACAAATCTAAAAAATATTTACAAAAATATTAATTTTAATATAAAAAAATATTAATTGGGCTTTCTCCAACATTTTGTTTCCTACATGTAGTTATATGTACTAACTATAAACAAGCATTAGAGGTTAAGCTACAATCCCTACTTTTTAGTACCTAAATATGAATCATCATCTCCAAAACTAAAGGTTGAAAATGAGAAAAAAATCATACCATTTTTAATGAGCGTTTAAACTAAATGCATAAATGGAAAGCCGATAAAAAGATAGGAAATTAGATAACAAAAATTCTGCTTGCAACATATAAAAGACTTGTATAATATAAATATAAGTAAACAAAAATAGATAATAAAATGAATAAAAAATATTAGTTACAAAACATATGCACCATAAACTCACCTAACAACAAAACAACAAAACTCTATAATATGCACAATAAATCATTGATAATGGAAAAACTCAAATTTTAAGAAAAATATAACAAAAGCAATCAACAAAATGGATTTGTCATTGATGGAAAGCATGGAAAATATGATCAAATGTTACAATGGACTTGAATTAGCAATAAAAATTGTAATGGATAAGTAGCGGAGGGTAGAAGAAGGAAAAAAAGGAAAAAAAGACAAACAAGAGCCTTAACTTTTTAGGAATGTTTAATAAAATAGTACAATTTGAATTTTTCATAGTACACTTTAAGGATACAACTTTTTTTTCTTTCCCACAATTTATTATTGTAGGAAAAAAGATAATTTGAATTGCCTATAATCCTTTGTCATACTAAATAAATGTGGATTTGGAATATAAGGCATTATTTTTTCCCCATGCTTTCTCCTATAGTTTCCCATGGCACTTTCCCATAATATTGAGACCATGGGAAGCCTCATGGGAAAATTGCTATTTTTAAGTAGTGATTAGGGGAGTTATAATATGTAGGAATACTTCTCCAATCACTCACTTACTCTATGATGATAACCTTCTTTTACATTTCGGAGCAAATCCTTAGAGTTATACCAACATTAAAACTATCCTAAATAAGTCAAATGAAGTCTTCTAAGCTAATTTGTCTCTTAGAATTATAGTGAGGTAATGTTAAATAGATCACCCTCTCACTCAAACTAAAACTTGTTTTGGAAATATATAATAACGGTTTAAGATTTTATCATAACCTTAAATAGGAAGGAAATGGGTAAGGCATTAATGCAAGGAGCATATTATAGTTTATAGTGGCAAGGCCTATGCCTTAAATTGGTGGCTAATCTGAATGATCCATGGATGGAAAGAGGATCAAAGAGAGTTTACCCAATATATAATCATCAAGATGCCATAGGTATCTATTTAACCTTTACTTCTATCACAAGGGCCCTTAACTAGTTAGATTGGATAAGATCAAATAAAGATCCTTACTCTATGAACAAGGGCTACCCACTTCTAACCAATCAATTCTTTAAGCTAACTACTATTTTCCTTTGGTAAAGTCTATGGTAACTTCCACTTCCTAAAAAAGTCTTAATTTTCCTCAAAAAAGTACATCATCATATTCTACTTACTAGTCACATCCTAAAAGATAGATAGATTAATGTTCCTAGTGTTTGTTGCATTTATGGGGAAGAATAAAGGATAGAAGCTTATATTATTCAATGTCTTTTTGCCAAAGCAATACGGTTTTGCTCATAATTGAATATCATTGCTAACCTTAATGTTAGACATTGGATTCATGAATGTTTATTAAAAATTTAAAAGTTCTTGCAACTCAATAACTATCCCTATTTCCCTAACCCTATATGTAATTAAGTTTACAAAGAATAGAGTGATATTTTGTGCAAAACATATACATTTTAATTAAGCAATTAGACTTCTAAAACATTTCATTGTGAACTATGCAATTTGTACAACTGAGACAAATAAGGTTACTGCACTATTACAAAATTGCAAATAAAAACTAATGGATAGACATTGGTAAAAGTTAACATTGATGCCTATTTAGCATGGTGATATTTTTGAAAATATTTGAAAAATTAAGATGACATGTCATAAATAACTAATATTTATTTAGATACAATGATATTTTTGAAATTATTGAAAAACTTAAGATATTGGTTTCTTACTTAACCAATGTTAAAATGTATATCATTTAAATGTTGCAAGGAAAATGAAGAAATTTAATACATTAATTTTAGAATTAACTAATGTTTGAAGGTATTACATAAGTCTAGTAAGAAAATGTCAAATTTTATTATTCCAAATTTGAACTTAACTAACATTTAAAGTTATAGCATTTATGAAGTTATTGGGAAATCACAAAAACTTAATATGTCAATTTTGTACATAATTATATTCTAAAGGTATTTCAAATTATTGGTTAGGGAAATGTAAAAAGTAAACACTTGATAGACATCTAATAGCATGCATGACAACTATTAATTACTTGAAAATTGATAATACACATGACATCATTTTTATGTTAATATCCGACTTGTTTTCATCCTTTGAAACTTTAGATTTAAGTTTCTAAAATAATTGACATCTAAAATTATTGGAATAGTGACATTTATGAAAATATGAAGAAATCTTGTTCTTAAAAAAATTAACATGTTTTCTTCCCTTAAGACTATAAATGTTGCTTTTTAAAATAAACAATATCTAATGTCATAAGAATGGTGACATGTTTGCACTATGAATAAAGTACCTCTTATTTTTCCTTCTCATTATCACTCTCACTCTTCATTTTATTTGTCTCCAAATTTAATCTCCATTTTCTTTTAGCTCTTTCTGTAGAACCTTAGATTTCACTCCATCCTACACCACACAATAGTAAGCTTTTGATACTCTTTCAACTGACATCAAGTACAAAGCATATGCCATGTTCTAGGCTACTAGCTCAAAACATAAGAGATGCCTCTTACTTTTATTTCATAAATCTCCACCTCTTCTATTTTCTAATTTTTTGCATAAGTTTTTTAAGAGATTTTTCTGTGTGTTCCCTTTGTAAGGTTGTATATGAGTTTTAAATATTTATTATATATTTGATAAAATATTACAATAAAGTCTAAAGTTAGCAGAACAATAATGAAGGATAAAAAAATGAAAAAAAGTTCATGAAGATGACCATTTTTTACAATTCTAGAAGTGTAAACTACATTAAGCTATTTATAGATGGATAGATCTCAAAAGTTATATGAAATTAAAAAAAATTCCTTAAATGGACAATTGAGCATGAAATTATGACCCTTCAAATTTTTAACTTAAAATACATATTTTTAATAGAGTGTTAGGTTTATTCAATTTTTACTATAAATATTATAGTATGGAAGTGAAAAAGTGTCATTAAAATATATTATGCAAATATTTCATATCATTTTTAAAAGAAATCGATAAGGAATGTAAAAAAAATATTTTTAAAATATATGTCAATTTTTTTAAAATAAAATCGATGTGGTTTGTAAAAAATCAATGTGAATTATAACAAAAAATGTTGGTTTTTTAGTAAAAATAATAGATGTGATAATTTTTTTTATGTTATTATATAGTTGACGTCAAAACTAATATATAACGATATTCAACTAAATGTTAATTGAAAATTAACGTGTAATTTATTAAACACTTAATATCTATTTGTAATTCTATATTAGTGCTAGCCAATTCGTTCATTGCCAACCAATTAGAGGCTAAAGACAATGAAATTACCTTTAATGTTAAAATTAGGAAAGTTAGTCTGCATACTCAATAGCAAATAGATTGTTATTGTATGATTTGAGGAAGATCTAAAGGATAATGGATAGGGGTCTATAAAAAATCAAATAATACCTCCAAACTGAAGTCCTAACTAGTGGTTATCTAGCATCTTTTTCTACATCCATTTCTTAGTGAATCACAATCAGTAATGATGTAGTTCCCTTCCTCATCAGCTATGAGAGCTATTCAATGTCCTATGGAGGACCCTATGCAGCTTTGTGTACTTTCGATGAATATTAGTTTGCTATCTTGTTAATGGAGTCAATTTAGGTTGGATCAAGACACCCTGTTCTCCAGTATGTTGTGGTTTTGTTGCAACAATCCGCTTGGATCACAGGAGTCTTGATCCAGGTTCCTAACTGATTTAAGGGGCTATCTTTTGTGTTGTTTGGTATTCCCATTTTGATGTTCATATAGTAACAAAAAAAATTATTTTCATTAATTATATAATGTACAAATTATGTATAAAAACTAATGTAGTATTTATGAAAAAAATTCATGTAATTAAATAAAAATGGTAATTATGTGGATGATATTTGTTAATTCTAAAAAATTTTGTAATTTAAAACTTCAATTCTAAGTTTTAAAGTTGTTGGAAATAAAATTCAACCACTTACAATGAAGTTTTTTATATTTTTTTTTCCTCCTACGAAATGATGAGAGACATAGAAATATTCTTTAAAAACTATTGAGGATTAAAAATGAAAAAAAGACTACAAAGAATGACAAATACAATACATACTTTTTCAAGATAAAACATAATACAAATGGGGGAAGTGGATGAAATGAGTTGAGAAAACTCAATCTACTCTACCATTTCCTTATTATCTTCTCTAACTAATAGTTATCTTTACTTTTTGTGAATTTTCTGATGAATTTCAATAAAATAAATGACTTCCTGCTGAATTAAACCATCAATCTTTAGTTCTGTGCCCAGTTAATGATTTTTTTTATATTCTCAGAAGATTGGCCACCTTCGGATAAATTATTCATAACAACTTCTTTCAATTTCAAAGATCTTACTCTTATTTCTTCATCATCCAAAAGTTGCTCCACCTTTTTCTTTATCTCATCCCTTGAAATAAATCCATTTTTGTGCTTCTCAAGTCCCAATCCAACCTTCCAAATATCACAAATATGGGCCTTATCTTGAAATTGGTCACTGAAAAATGGCCAACACAAGAAAGGCACACCACTGCACACACCTTCCATAGTAGAATTCCATCCGCAATGGCTAATGAAACAAGCTATTGCAGGATGGTTCAAAACCTTCTTCTGCGGTGCCCAACTAACAATTTTACCTTTTCTTCCATGAAATTCATCTGGATATTCATTTTTGGCATTTTTATTGTTATTCGGCCGGACAACCAAGAGAAAAGGTTTGTCCAAGCGATCAAGCCCTAGGGCTAGTTCTTTGAATTGGATTGGATCCATTATGGCCATACTGCCAAAGGAAACATAAATGACTGATTGAGGTGCTTGCTGGTTTAGCCAATCTAGGCAAGCTGTGTCTTCTTCCCAAAAAGAAGTTGGGTTGTGATCGGTGGTTCCAATGAGTGGGCCTATTGGGAGGAATTTTGGTGATATAGAGAAAGCTCCAGGCTCAAGTTCTTGAGTTGTGTTGCAAAGCCACCATTCTGCTTGCTTGAGAGTCTGCGTCTCTTTCACAACATGGTCAAAGAAATCCTTGCCCAAGGTGCACCATGGTAGGTTGGCTGTGTCTATCATTGGCATGTTGGGAGCAAGCTGGATTTCTTGCTTCTTTATTGGCAGTCCTGCAGTTAATGCAAACGAAAAATAAAATAATGTAGTGCATTACTCTAGTTGGAGACCATCACACAGCATTTTTTTGTTAAAAAAAAAAAATTATTTACATACATATATTAATAAAAAATTAATATATCATTTATATTAATTAGTTAAAAAAATGATATCAAAGATATGGTATAGAAGGAGAGTAATTTTTAAAAAAAATTATAATAAAAAGGAAAAAAAAGGACAAAGAATTAATGTATTCTTAATTTTCCAAAGAAGTATATAAAAACGAAAAAAAATCAACATGTAGAGAAAAAAAATGAAGAAATAGCGTTGTTTTCACTACTATCATTTATAATCGTTTTATAATTTGGAAGTAGAACAATTTTAATTTGAATTAAATGAATGACTGATCTATAATTCAAACATTTGAGGACCAGGTTCTAATTTCTAACAAGTGAAAAATAAAATTATATTGTAAATATTATTAAATAATTACTTTTAATATAACTAAAATAAAATTTTGGTATAAATTAAATATGAAACTATATAGGAAAAATATAAAATATGGCATTAACATATGAAATTTTTTTTAAAAAAATTAGTTATTACATAGGATATAATATAATTTTCAAAAAGGATTGAATTGGTCAAAGTTAGAGTAGCCTATAAATTCTAAAATAACAAAGAAGAAAAGCTCATAATTGTTAAAAGTAGAAAAAATGTTGTAATTGAAAAAAGTTATGGGACCAGAAACATATACGCTTTAATTTTACACTAAATATATAAAATCGTGCTGCATTGTGGGGGATTAAAGCCCGACCATGAATTAAATTGATTATTGCATTTGAGTGGTGGAACCAGTTTACTCATGGTACTAAAACCCTATTTTACTTCTTAATTCATTTGGTTTGTGTTTATTTAGTAAGATTTATATTAATTTATTTTTAAAAAAAATTAAAACCAAAGAAAATTTTAATCTCTATAAAAATTAAAATTTGTATTAATTTGATTTTTATAAAAAATTAATATTTTATGTAAATTTTATTTTAAGATGAAATTGATACAAATCAAATAGAATTAAAATAGAGTTTAATTTAATCATGATTGTCCAACGTGGACAGCCGCAAAAAATTAATTTGGATGTGTGAAAGTAACATTCCGCTGAAAACTGTACGTGGCTCATAAGATTAACAAGAAAAGAAGTGAACCGGAAATTTCTGTTTTTTATTGCAATTGCTTTGAGATGCAATTCAATAAAATTTTGTGAGATATTTAGGATTTTTTTAAATGATAAAAAAATCCTCGATAAAAATATATTAATAAAATAATATGATGAGAGAAAATATTTTATTTAATATTAAATATAAAAAATATAATAAAAATAATATTTTTTTAATTTAAAGTGAAAGAGGCTAACATTACTATGTATATTTCTAAATATTATAATTTTTTAATCAAAATATAGTGAGAAAATGTCATTTCCTCACTCATATATAAAATCAGATTTCCTTTCCAGAATATATATATATATATATATATCACTACAAAAATCCTAAAATTCACATAAAGCTCCCATCGATAAGTCAGCGAAGCAATAATAATATCAAATTTAGCTTTCCAAGATCTATTTGACTCCGATTCTAAATTTTCTCGCCTTTGAACCCAATCTTTACTTGAGATGCTAAAGATCATTCAAGCCTATATTGAATAAATATATCCAAAAATTTCAACTCAGCTGCCCATTGATTAAAAAAATTAAATGATTTGAAAATATACCGCTATAGACATTCAGTTGGTGGAAAGTATGGTAACATTGAGAAAACAGTATTATCAGTAAAAAAAAATCTTTATCTTTCTTTCTTGTGGGTTCCATCAATTTTTTTATGAGGTCTATTAAAATGGAAGGCAACTATTTTGTGTGATATATATAATGCTATTTTCTTGGCGTCGGGAAAGTCTTCACCCACCCAATAATGAAATTAGTGACATCATCCGATTTTGGAACGAGCAATATCAATTCTACCTTTAAACTTTCAATCTAAAACAGATGGATTCTTCACTAAATATATATGAAAAGAATATTTCTTACCCGTTTCAGAATCTATGATTTCTTCATTAATCAGCTTTTGGATGCATTCACAGGAAGCCATGGAAGTTGCAGAGCCAGGAAAGAGCAAAGCACCTTTAATCCCCAGTTTCTGGCCAACATCCAAAGCCCACCCAGTATTCATACTAACCACAATACAACTTATCTTATTTTCACTATCCACAGCATTAATATCTTCTATGAGCTCATGAAGCTTTTCAGGCATTCTGGTTTTCATCGAGAGCAGCACTTTAAAATGATCATTCCTGTCATCTTCTGGACCCAATCCATCTGGAAGTGACACCATATTTATGTGTGATTCCATGGTGTTTTCGCGGCCCGAACTCGCCATCTTCACTTTGTTGTGGCTGAATTCCGTGTTCACGAAAGTGATCTTGCAGCCATGTTTGGCGAGCACCTGAGAAAACTGCATGTGAGGATTCACATGGCCAAGAACTGGATATGGTATCACCAGAAAATGAGGGACACCCATTTTCCTTTCTCTGTTTGAAGGGAAAAAGGACTGAAAGGAAACAATTGATGGTGTTTGGGTAAGGATTTTAATGGAGATTACAATGAGAAATTTGATATTGTTGGTGTGAAGGGGGAAGCCTGGTTTATGAGATAACTTGCTGTGGTATTTCCTTTTATATGTGAGAATTTATATATGCGGATGGTGAGAATAAATAATTTATAAGGATGGAAAGGTCTAAGAAATGGAAAACATAGTCTGAACTCAAGAAAATTATTTGCTGACTTGTTGAAGTTGAAACGACTTTTCTCATGCAATGTTAAAAATGTCAACATACAGGTAGAAGGGATGAATCTTGCCTGATACTATTGGGGCAGGTCTAATAAGACTTTGCTCAGGAAAAGTAATAATTCTATATTCATGGGAGCATGTTTTTAAATTAGGAATGCATGTTGCGGTTCCGAGTTAGGCTGCTATTGGTAAAATTAGAATTAAATTACAGATAAACAAGAGAAAAAAAATGTAATCTTAATAGTGCAAAATTATAGAAAATTATAGGCGCAGTATAATTTATATAATAGTAATATTACACACAACATTGCTACTATGAACCACAATTTAAAACGTTGGTTAAGGCTAAAGATTTGGTATTTATTTAATGATTTTACAAGTTTTATGATAATATAATCTGTGTAGTTTTATATATTAGTTTTATAATTTTTGTTTTTAATATTTTTTGTGTAAAAAATTGAGAAATTAAAATTATTTTATCCCTTGGTTCCCGCAAATTTTTTTAAACATTCATAAAGTATACAGTTTATTTTATCTTATTATTTACTGCTGCAAAATTTATAAATTAGCATGATCAACTTTTGAGTCAACTTGAGACTATTTTTTTATTAATAGAACCCACAACATGCCAAAATCATTTTGTTTAATAGAGTTTTTTTTTTCTAAATAAGAACTTACTTAATCCTCAAACGTGTATTCTTAGGTAGAAGTAGAAATAGGTTAAGCCGTCTATGAAAAATTTATACTTAACCTACTTCTAGCCTAACCTAATATTTTTATCTAAACAGGTTAAAATTGATAAATAGATCTATTTAAATAAATATTTTTAACCTTTTTTTCTTTTTATAAATTTGACTTGTATATTTATTAGGCTGGCTTACTTAATAATTAATATATTTATATATAATATAATATCATATTATGTATAATATATACATTTATAAAATATTCTTATATATAATATTAATATAGTTTTAATACACACAATTATAAATATAATTTTAAGTTTATTATTGATTTATTCTTTACCAAGCTTTTACTTATTAACTTATTTTAAGGTTTAGTTATATAAGTAAGCTTTTAAATAAGTCAAACCAAACTCTTTAAATATATCATGTTGAACTTGAATTTTGATTTTATATAAGTTAATAACTCAGGGTTAAATCAATAATTATAAAATAGATTTGACTTATTTAAGGTAAAGTCTAATTCAATGTGATCTATTTCCATTCTTAGTCTTAAGTTTTGGAATTGAATACCCAATATAATAGGAAGTAAGGTCTTAATATTGGATGCTATTTCATCACACAAGATGCTAGCTTGTTTAATAAGAAGTACTCCCTCTATTCATTTTTAAGTGCTGTTTAAAGTTAATGTATAATAATTAAAAAAGATAATAAATAATTTTTTTAAAAGAGATGAATTATAATTTACTAATATATTTTCTATTAAAATTTAACTAGTAAGTAAAGTTGTTAAACATTTGTTTAGGAAAAAAAAGGATAATAAATGCAATCTTGGCTTCCTAAAACAATATATAAATAAAAACAAAAATTTTTCTTAAAAATGACACTTAAAAGAAGGAATATGTTATTATCTATTATAAATTCATCAAATTGTTATCTATTAATGTTTGAGTAATTGTGCTAATACATTAATGTTTCTTCACTTACTACTCTTTTTGTTTCTTTTTATTAATTAATTCAATTAGTATGTGGAATAATTGATTATAGACGATGTAAAATTAGAAAAATATAATAAATGCATTCATGATTATGTAAAGCAACAATAAAAAGGAAAAAATTCTTTAAATGATAAATAAAAAGAAATAAAAATCATATATTATTCCTATTTTAAATTTTTATGAATATTATTTTCTTATTAAAAATATTTATTGAATAATATAATTTATAAATATTTTATATAGTTTTTTATTTTTAATATTGTTATGATTGGACTCCCAATGTCTAAGTTTTGCATATGTTACGGATCAAAATTGCATCAAAATATTTATAAAAGATTTTTTCTTTTTATATAAAACTTACTTTTAACGAAAATGTTTTGGAAAGCATAAAATATTTTCTCGGTGATAAATCTAAAGGATTTTTCACAATGCTAAAATATGCATATTAATATAATTTTTTCACTATGTAAATTATTATGTTTGTTGTTCTATTTATCCGTAGACAACATGTTAGTTCGTAGAAATTTTGGCTCTCATTGGGCTGAAGTTCAAATGCCCCTTATGGGTGAGAAGAATATTTTAATACTCCAATTTATAAAGTAATTGCTCCGTTCAATCACCATTGTAACTTACGCCAAAAGAAAAAAAAAATGCGGAAAAGAGTTTCCGACTCACCGATGAATAATAGCAACTTGCCTTAATCTAAAGAAAATTATTTTCTACCAAAAAGAAAAAAGGTATTTGCTCATTTGATATATTTATAATGAAAACAGAAGTCACTTTTAAATAAGTTTTACATATCCTAAGCAAGCAAACATAATTAGGAGATACCGTGTTACACGACTTAATTAGTAATATATCAGATCTAATTATATATTAAATTTATTTTTTTAAAATTAAATTTCACAAATTATAAAATAATATATTAATAATTAAATTTAATAATATACCAATATCCTACTCCAACATAATTATATATCAAGTATGAGTAGATTGGCATTCATACAATATTACGTCATGTTTTATTTTTTTAATATTGGGTAAAGAGATTTGAATGTAGAGCCTACAATATTCAATTCAAAATTTTCAACACCATATGAGGACTTCAATAATGGACAAACATTTACGGCCCGGACGTCCGCATCTTAAATAAAAGTTAAATTTTACCATTATACAATCATGTATTAATAACTAAATTTAATAATATTTCAACGTACTTCTAGCATATCCAAAATAAAAAATATGGATTAAGTAATTTCAAACCAGTAGATTTCTTATATCTTTAAATGAATGGCTGATATTTAATAATGAAAGACTTGTTTTATAGGTTAAAACATTTATTATATGACATTTACTTTCAACACACTTTAAATTTTATTATTACAAAAGCAACTATAAAATTTATGGATTTGTTATTAATCTTTACAAAGTTTTAACGGGCTAATGTTAAATTAGACATTCTCTTATAAATTTTGTAAAAAGTTTTGCTACTTTTCACAACTTCAGCTTTTTATTAAAAGTTGTGATTACTTTTATATACAAATAAGAAAGAATTTTTTTATGCAATATTGAATGATGAAGTTTTAACTATTTATTAATCTGTTTGCACACAAAATTTATATACACTTGTAATTTTTTATTACGAAAGTTATAAATTTTATATAAAAAATTGTTAATTTTATGATAATTTTTTAAAAAAATTACAAATTTATCAAATATGTATTAAGGCATAGTTATATAAGTTTTTAATTGACTATTTAAAATTTATTTCTATTTTTAATTGAACACCTGAATTAATTTCTTATTTAATTTTGTTAAAATATGTTAAATTACAATGAGTGATCTATTTTACTTCATAAAGTAATGATTTTAGTTATTATATAAAATATCTTTACTATCTCAGAAATGTAATCTTAGAAGAATCCTCTTTTCTAATTATATTATGTCAATTTTATTTTATTGATGTGTTGTTGTTTTTTTTGGGATAACATGAGGCCTCATTATTCTTATTTTTTATAGGGGTGTAAAACGGATCAAAATCTGCGGACCGGTCCGCAGATTTTACGGATTTTTATGGATTTGGACTACTTAAAATTTGATCCATTTTTTTTTACAGGTAATACAGACCAGTTCAAACGAACTAAAATCCATATGGATCGGGCGGATACGGACCGGTCTGCGCGGCGGATACGGACCGGTCTGCGAACTTACAGTTAAAATCCACGGACCGGATACGGACTTCTTACATTTAATTCATTTTTTTAACGGGTAAAACGGATCAGGCTAAAACGGACCGATCCGTCCGTTTTACATCCCTGATTTTTTATGAAGCCAATGCCATGCAATAAAAAATTTAATTTTATTATTTACTTATTTTTCATTTATTTTCTCATTTTAAATTTTTAAAAATTAAGAAACTAAAAAATTGAAATATCAAATCTTAATTAATCATATAAATTACTACCATTATCTTTATCATGAATTTTATAATTTAATTTTTTATTTTAAAATTTACAATTTATTTATCTTAAAATTTTTCTTTTGACTTTGAAAATTGAGAAAAAAACATAGAATTAAAAAGTAAAAATTTTAACTAATCACCTAAAATTAAGATTCTACTTTTATGTTTATTATAAGTCACTAATGTAAACTTAATTTTTTCTATCCTTATTTTCTTACTTTTATATCTACAACTATGGGTTTTTTAAAGTCAATAAGTTGAGATCTAAAAATGATATCTTAATTAATCTTTAAAATTTAAGTTATATCATTATCTATTTATTTGATAGAAATTTCTTAGTCTAGAGTTTAATTGTTTGGTTTACTATGAAAATATCTACTTTCTTATATTAACTTATGGTTTTTTATAACCAAATAAAATTTTAAATACTTCACCAACTTAGTAAATACATTAATAAATTTTATTATTATTTTTTAATGTTTGTAATTATGATAAGTTATCAATATACTTTAAATTATTTTATGACCATTAATATATAAATTTTATTATTCTAACATAGTTCATACGAATTAATTAATGATTAATATTATATTTCATAATTAAGGTGTAAGTCCTAGTTGTTATTCTAATTTTTAGATGAAAAAGATAATTCTTATAATAAAAATAATTATTTTCACATATTTAATGTATTCCTAGCCGATAAAAATTGTTATTAATTTTTATTTTTAAAATTGGTTATATTACCAAAAGGGGTGAAAATAATAATTTTTTCCACAAAACTTTACGACTGGTCAATGATATGTTAAGGTGAGCAATTAAACTATTTAAATATTAATAAAATAACACATGTAAAAATATTAGCAATATGTATCACTAATCAAAATTTTAGTTTGGGTATCAAAAAAACTATCCTATTTATTCTTTTTGGATAAAGATATTTGAATGTAGAGCTTGCAATATTCAATTCAAAATTTTCACCACACATAATGACTTCGATGATGGGCAAACATTCCCGGCCCGGACTTCCACACCAGATAAAAGTAGGATTACAATAAACTCTGGATACGTGGTAGCTTCATTACCATCGAAGCACTAGGGCTAGGAAGAAGACAATATACTCCCCAGCTGTATTGGACCCCCGACAGCGGCCGCTCATGAGTCATGAGAACCGATTTCTTATTTGTAAATTTGTCCGTTACTGCATAAGAAGCCACTAATTATGAATTGGTCCCTCTCTTATTCAGAGCCTCCAAGTAGGCGAGCTATTTGTTAAAAAAATATACCCTCGAAAGTTTTGTTACTAGGAGAATGATGGAAAATAAATTTCTTAAAAATTTTTCTTATGTTGTGAAACTCAAAAAGAGAAAAACTTAAATAAAGAATTTTGATTCAAATAAATACAAAATCAAATTATAATTAGTATGAAGGAAATGTTCATTATTAATCATTAAAGCAAAATACCTCGTACATAGTCAATAAAAACAAAATTATCTGAAATATTAAAGGAAAAAAATACCATAATACGATTAACTGTCGTAGGAGAAATCTTTACTACTGGATTAATAGGGTTTGATGCCGCAAAACTCAAAAAGCAAAAAAAATTATATTCTAATAAATATATAATCAAACTAGTTTAGCACTCGTAGGAAAAATATAATTTTTATATTATTTTATATTAAATTTAATATATTAATACTATCATTTAATTGAGTTTATTTTAAAATTACAAAAATATTTTTGACATATTATTTTTATAGATACTATTCAAATAAGATATTATGTAATTTTTTGTTTGTGTTTAATATAATAAATGAATTAATTTATAGCTTATTAACATATTCAATAAGTTATAAATTAATCTTTATATAATTTTGGTGCACTACCCTATTTAAGAAAATAATTTTTTATTTGATAAATTTCATAAAGTAATTTGTATCTTATAAACAACCATTTTTTTAAAAAAAATTAAATCTACCCTTATTCTTTTAAGTAAATAAGATTTTGTATACTAATTATATAAATAAATATTTTATATATCATCATTAATTCAATATAATTAAAAAAATGCTCGATGTCATAAAATAAAATAACTTAAATTTTAGGATATTATAGTATTATTTTGTATAATAAATATATAGTAAATAATTAAATACATAATGTCAAAAACATAATTAATTATATTTTTTTTGAAATATTTTAATTTCTTTAATATAATTTAATATTAAAATAAATATAAATTAATTTAATCCATATATCTACTTATGTTATGTTGACATATGTCTTTATGTCCTTGTATATTTTTTAACTAATTTTTAGTTAAAATTTGTAATATATTTAACTAATTTATCAACTAATAATTATAAATTTTTAAATATCAACTATTAGCTAATTTGTAAATTATATGCACCATAAATTCTGATGCATTTTGTAAACATCATTGTAAGATACAAATATTAGATTTAAGGTCTATGGTTAGTATGATGTGAAAGTAACAACATTTAATTATAAATTATTTAAGATAATATATCCAATACAATAATAGCCATATGTTATATTAAGATAATTGTACTTAAATTTATTTGTAAAAAAATGAGAACATAATAATATTATTGAATAATGAATGACAAATTTCATACAAAATTTTAAGTAAATGTCCATTAAACACATTAAGAAAAAGTAAAACATGAAATACATAAAATCACACTTGTTATTGAAAATTATAAAGGAATTCATTATACAAAAATTTGAATTTTTTTAATTCACATATAAGGAGACACTTTGATAACCCTCAATAATTACTTCTCATTGTATATTTTTCCCTTTACCAAATCAAATAAAAAAAAGATGAGAGATATAGGAAAAAGAGTTAAAAAATCACTTAAATATTAAAATATAAGAAAATATTAAGCATTATACTATAACTAAATTACTTAAAATATATAAGTATTGCATTCAGTATTTTAATTTTAAATGAGCATTACTAATTATGCTTATTTATACTAAATTTTTAATGAGTATTTCAAAAGGAAAATTCAACAATGAACAGTAGTTGTGCTTTCTGATTTTTAATAAGTAAACATTACATAATGTTACATAAAAAAAAAAAGAAATCTCGATTATTTGTGTAATTTTTTTATCAATAACATTTATTTGGTAAAATTTCTTGAAGAAATTTTCACTTGTTGACGGAAAACTCAAAAAGAGAGAAAATTAGATAAAGAATTTTGATTCAAATAAATATAAAATTAAATTGTAATTAATAGAAATGAAATGCACATGGTGAATCATTAATGTGAAACACCTCATACATAGTTAGAAAAAAATGAAATATAAAAAATAAATTATGTAAAATTGCTAAGAAAAAAATAGTAAATCACCAATAATTGCGGCTAATTGTGACAGGGGAAGGAAGAGATTTTTAATTAGTAATGGATATGTATAGTTGTATGATTATTATTATCAATAAAAATTAAAATAAATGTAAAAGTTTTTTAATAATCTCTCGTAATATTTATTTTAATTTTTATTAATAATACACACATAATTTATATACGTACTAATTAAGTAAAAAATTTCTCGAGAGTAAAGCTTATTACTGGATTAATAGAGTTTGTTGCGGCAAATCTCGCGAGGAAAAGAGGAATCGGTCAAATAAATTAAGTTTCTAACACTTGAAAAGAGATAAGGCAAAATAGCAAAACTGGAACTGTAAATTAAAATATTCAAGGGACTAAATTGAAATTTTATTAACACAACACTTTATTCTTTGAAAAATGAGCTTTCTTTGCAGCTGGTACTCATTTTCAAACTTTCTGACAAGGGTTAATCAACCCTGGACAGCAAGGTAAGGCAAAATGGATATTGTACCTTTTATTTTGCTAAAAATTAAACTGTAAAATTTTACGTTACATTAATAAATTTAAATCATTTAATTTTATTTAATTTGTACAATATTAAATAGATTTATAAATGTAAATTGTTGGATTTAGGGTCTGTTGGTTTAGGGAAAAATGAAATTTTTAGAAAATATTTTTCTAAGAAAACATATTTTTAAAAAATAAATTAATTTTTTATTGTTTGGTGCATAAAGAAAAAATACTTTCTGGTATTTGATATATAAAAAAATTAATTTCATTTAAAGTAAATCAAAATTATTTACTTCAAAATTATTATTATTTTACTTACCTTTTAAAAAAGAAATTTTTTTAATAAAATTTTTATTATTCTTGGTGCTCAATAGTTCAATAATGATTAGTTTCTAATAATAAAATATATATTAAAGATATTATAAAATCTTATATATAAATTTACATAATTATTTTAATTAATTATTATGAAATATTATATAATTGAGTATTCATCATTAGAAAAAAAATGAGAGAATATTTTAGAAAATATTGTATAAAAATGTGCACCTATACTTTAATAAATAAAAAAATTATAAAAATAAAATTACAGCATCCATCATAAAATATTTAATAAATAAAAATAAATTTTATTTGTGATTGTGATTGCGTAATAAGGTGAGAAGATAAAAAAGTTTGGGTTCCGATATGGATATATCGAATAATAAGGAAAATGAATTTTATTTTTTAAAATGGGAAGTTATTTTCCTTAAAAATAATACAACTTTCTGATTGATCAGAATTTATTTTTCTATTGATGAAAATTTTTAAATGTTCAAATAAAAAAAGTTGAAAAATAAATTTTAAAATTTTATTTTTTTCTCAAGAAACGGACCCTTAGTAACGTTTGATTATAATGGTTTATATTAATATCTCTCATGTCAAGAATTTATGCACAGTCCGTAAGAAAAATCATTTGTTTGATTGGATAGAATATAACTTAATATTGGCTCTCAAAATTATAGGTGCCTGACACGTCAGTCGCCCATTTCGCCGGCGTCTGTCCCCCAGGCCCTAATTCGAGGTTTATGAAAAAACATATTGATCTGCAATTTTTTTTAAATTAAAAATGTTTAAAAATTTCAATTTTTAAATAATAAAAAATTTCATATATCTATTTCTAGATAAATGATAATATATTTAAAATTTATATATAATCTTAAAAGTACTGTACATACATATATAAATCTAAAAATACTAACAAATGTCAAAACCAGGGATTTAAATTCCAGTCACAGTCGCGTCGCGATGCGAACCAATACGAAAAAATGTAGTCATAACAGTCTAAAATTATAAAAAATCGCGGATGCGGTGTACTCCGAAAATACAATATTGCGGGCAATATTGCGGTTGCAGACCGTTTTTTAAATCCTAGGTCAAAACATTATTTAAAAATAATCCATAATAGAATCCTATTTAATCAAAAGTGAAAAAAAGTATGGTTTTATATAAAATGAAAATTTTATATTTATATAAAAATTAAAAAATTATGCAAGTCAACCCATCTCTTTTGGAGGTTGGCTCTCGAAACCTACAGACCTCATGAGCTAAATGGAAATTAGTTTACATTTGAACGGATCTCTTAAATAAAAATCTTGAACCACAAAAGTTTGCAAACAAATGAACCAACCACAATCTAGGCGTAAAACAAGTAGGCGGTAATTCAAGTTTACTCGCATAAACCTATAAAAAAATATGAAAAAAAAAATTGTCATGCATGTAGGTGTATACTAGTTTCTTGGAGGCAATTTTCCTTTGGTATAATTCTAACTAATCGATTCTTTAAGCCAACTATCATTTTCCTTTGGTAAAGTCTAAGTCAACTTATGTTTCCTAAAAAAGTCTCAATTTTTCTCAAGAAAGTACATCATCATGTTCTACTTACTAATCACTTCCTAAAAGATAGATAGACTAATGTTCTTGGTGTTTGCTGCATTTGTGGGGAAGAATAAAGGATAGAAACTTATATTATTCAATGTCTTTTTTGCCAAAGCAATATGGTTTTGCTCATAATTGAATATCATAGCTAACCTTAATGTTAGACATTGGATTCATGTATGTCTATTAAAAATTTAAAAGTTGCTACAAATCAGTAACTATCCCTATTTCCCAAATCTTATATGTAATTAAGTTTACAAAGAATAGAGTGATATTTTGTGCAAAACATATAGATTTTAATCAAGCAATTAGACTTCTAAAACATTTCATTGTGAACTAAGCAATTTATAAAATTGAGACAAATAAGGTTACTACACTATTATAGAATTGCAAACAGATACTAATGGATAAACATTGGTAAAAGTTAATATTTTTAAAATTATTTGAAAAAATAAGATGACATGTCATAATTATAGTCAATATTTATTTAGATACAATAATATTTTTGAAATTATTAAAAAACATAAGATGTTGGTTTCTTACTTAATTGATGTTAAAATGTATTAGAAAATTATAGATTTTATGAAATTATTAGAAAATTACAAAAACTTAAGATGTCAATTTTGTATGAAATTATATTCTAAAGGTATTTCAAATAATTGGTTAGGGAAATGTAAAAAGTAAACATTTAACTGATATCTAATAGTATGACAACTATCAACTACTTGAAAATTGATAATGCACACAACATCAATTTTATGTTAATAATTGACTTGTTTTCATCCCTCGAAACTCTAGAGGTTAGTTTTTAAATTAACTAACATCTAAAGTTATTGAAATAGTGACATTAATGAAAATATAAAGAAACATTAGATGTTGGTTCTTAAAAAAAAAATTAACATGTTTTCTTCCTTTAGGAGAATAAATATCGATTCCTAAAATAACTAAGATTTACTGTCATAAGAATGGTGACATATTCGTATTATAAATAAGCACATCTTATTTTTTTTTCCCTCATTATCACTCTCACTCTTCATTTTATTTATTTTCAAGTTTAATCTCCATTTCCTTTAAACTCTCTCTGTAGAACCTTAGATTTCACTTCTTCCTACACCACACAATGGTGAGCTTTCGATACTCTTTCAACTAACATCAAATATAAAACAAATGTCATATTTTAGGCTATTAGTTTAAAACATAAGATGCCTTTTACTTCTATATCATAGATCTCCACCTCTGCTATTTTCTAATTTTTTTATGTAAGTTTTTTAAGAGATTTTTCTATGTGTTCCCTTTGTAAGGTTGTATATAAGTTATAAATATCTATTATGTATTTGATAAAATATTATAACAGAGTCTAAAGTTAGTCGAATAATAATGAGAGATGCAAAAAAAGTTTATAAAAATAATCATTTTTTACAATTTTGGGAGGTTAAACTACATTCAACTATTTATAGATGGATAGATTTAGAAAAGTTATATGAAATTAAAAAAATTACCTTAAATTGTGACCTTTCAAAATTTTTTAACTCAAAGTATATATTTTAGTAGAGTGTTAGGTTTATTCAATTTTTAGTATAAATATTATGGTACAGAAGTGAAAAAGTATCATTAGAAAATATTATACAAATATTTCACATCATTTTTTTAAAAATAATAGATAAGAAATGTAAAAAAAATTAAAATATGTGTTATTTTTTAAAAAAATCGATGTGATTTGTAAAAAATCAATGTGAATAATAAGAAAAGATATTAGTTTTTTAGTAAAAATAATTGACGTAATAAGCTTTTTTATATCATTATATAATTAATGTCACAACTAATATATAATGATACTTGACTAGATATTAATTAAAAATTAACTTATAATTCATTAAACACTTAATATCTATTTGCAATTTTATAGTAGTACTAACCAATTCATTCATTGCCAACCAATTAGAGAATAAAAAATATGAAATTACCTTCAATGTTAAAATTAAGAAAGTTAATTTGCATACTCGATGGCATATAGATTGCAATTGTACAATTTAAGGAAGGTCTAGAGAGTTAATGGATAGGGGTTTATAAAATACCAAGTAATACGTCAAAACTGAAGTCCTAACTATTGGTTATTTAGCATCTTTTTCTACATCCATTTCTTGGTGAATTATAATCAGCAATGATGTAGTTCCCTTCCTCATTAGCTATGAGAGCTACTCTATGTCCTACAGAGGACCCTATGCATCTTTGTGTACTTTCGATGGATATTATTTCCCTATCTTGTTAATGGAGTCAATTTAGGTTGGATCAAGACCCCTTGTACTTCAGTATGTTTTGGTTTCGTTGCAAAGGTCCGCTTGGATCACAGGAATCTTGATCCAAGTTCCTAATTGATTTGTGGGGCTGTCTCTTGTGTTCTTTGGTATTCCATTTTGATGTTCATATACTAACAATAAAAAAATATTATTTTCATTAACTATATAACATACAAATCATGTATAAAAACTGATGTAATTAAATAGAAATGGTAATTAAGTGGGTGATATTTATTAATTCTAAAATTTTTTGTAATTTAAGACTTCAATTTTAAGTTTTAAAGTTGTTGGAAATAAAATTCAACCACTTGCAATGAAGTTTTTCATTTTTTTCCCTTATGAAATGATTAAAGACATAGAAATACCCTTTAAAAACTATTGAGAATAAAAAAATGAAAAAAAAAAAAGAGAGACTACAAAGAATGACAAATACAATACATTTAGGATAAAAAAAAAAGAAGGACTACAAAGCATCACAAATACAATACATACTTTTTCAAGATAAAACATAATACAAATGGGGAAAATGGATGAAATGAGTTGAGAAAACTCAATCTACTCCATCATTTCTTTATTATCTTCTTTAACTAATATCTATCTTTACTTTTGTGAATTTTCTGATGAATGTCAATAAAATAAATGACTTCCTACTTAATTAAACCATTAATCTTTAGTTCCCCCAATTAATAAATTTTTTGATGTTCTCTGAAGATTGGCCGCCCTCGGATAAATTATTCATGACAACTTCTTTCAATTTTAAAGATCTTACTCTCATTTCTTCATCATCCAAAAGTTGCTCCACCTTTTTCTTTATCTCATCCCTTGAAATAAATCCATTTTTATCCTTCTCAAGTCCCAATCCAACCTTCCAAATATCACAAATATAAGCCTTATTTTGAAATTGGTCACTGAAAAATGGCCAACACAAGAAAGACACACCACTGCACACACCTTCCATAGTAGAATTCCATCCGCAATGGCTAATGAAACAAGCTATTGCAGGATGGTTCAAAACCTTCTTCTGTGGTGCCCAACTAACAATTTTACCTTTTCTTCCATGAAATTCATCTGGATATTCATTTTTGGCATTTTTATTGTTACTCGGCCGGACAACCAAGAGAAAGGGTTTGTCCAAGAGATCAAGCCCTAAGGCTAGTTCTTTGAATTGGATTGGATCCATTATGGCCAAACTGCCAAAGGAAACATAAATGACTGATTGAGGTGCTTGCTGATTTAGCCAATCTAGGCAAGCTCTATCTTCTTCCCAAAAAGAAGTTGTGTTGTGATCGGTGGTTCCAATGAGTGGGCCTATTGGGAGGAATTTTGGTGATATAGAGAAAGTTCCAAGCTCAAGTTCTTGAATTGTGTTGCAAAGCCACCATTCTGCTTGCTTGAGAGTTTGCATCTCTGCCACAAGATGCTCAAAGAAATTCTTGCCCAACGTGCACCATGGTAGGTTGGCTGTGTCTATCATTGGCATGTTTGGGGAGAGCTGGATTTCTTGCTCCTTTATTGGCAGTCCTGCAATTAATGCAAACGAAAAATAAAATAGTGTAGTGCATTACTCTAGTTGGAGATCCTTAAATAGCATTTTTTTTCTAAGAAAAAAATACTATTTACATATATATTAATAAAAAAAATAAGATATTGCCTATATCAATCAATTAAAAAAATGATTCCAAAGATATGGTATAAAAAGTAAATTTCTTTTTAAAATATAAAAAATATTTTTTTAATTTTTTATATTAAATATAAAATAAATACTTTCTTCTATTTTAATATTTTATAATTATATTTTATAGAAAATATTTTTATTGAAATAAACGAAGCCTTAATTTCCTTTGTGTAGAAGAATTCGATGGCCTCCATTACGTCGGAGAAAGTAATTATCTCTTTACTAAAATTCAATTAAGGAGTGGTCGAACGACTAGGAGGATTATAACAAAGGAGAAAAAGGAATTTATGTATTGTTAATTTCCCAAAGCAGTATATAAAAACAAATAAAATCAACGTGTAGGAAAAAAAATGAACAAATAGTGTTGTTTTCACTACTATTATCTATAATCGTTTTTATAATTCGCAAGTAGAACAATTTGAATTTGAATCAAATCAACGATTGATAGGGCCAGGTTCTAATTTCTAACAAGTGAAAAATAAAATTATATTGTAAATATTATTAAAAATTATTTTTAATATAACTAAAGTAAAATTTTGTTATAAATTAAATATGAAACTATATAGGAAAAAATCTAAAATATAACATTAACATATGAAAATTGTTTAAAAAATTAGTTTTCATATAGTATATAAAATATTTTTCAAAAAGGATTAAATTGGTCGAAGTTAGAGTAGCCTATAAATTCTAAAATAACAAAGAAGAAAAGCTCATAATTGTTAAAAATAAAAATAAAAAAGGTTGTAATTAAAAAAAGTTATGGGAGACTAGAAACATATACGCTTTAATTTTACATTAAATATATAAAATTGTGCTGCATTGTGGGGATTAAAGCCCAACCATGAATTAAATTGATTATTGCATTTGAGTGGTGGAACCAGTTTACTCGTGGTACTAAAACCCTATTTTACTTCTTAATTCATTTGGTTTATGTCTATTTCATTTATTAAGTAATATTTATATTAATTTATTTTTAAAAAATTAAAACTAAAGACAATTTTAATTTCTATAAAGATTAGAATTTATATTAATTTGATCTACATAAGAAATTAAAATTTTACGTAAATTTAAAACTCTAAAAAATAGATTAATAAATCTTATTTTAAGATGAAATTAATACAAATTAAACAGAAATAAAATAGAGTTTTAATTTAATCATGATTGTGCAACGTGGACAACCGTAAAAAATTAATTTGAATGTGTGAAAGTAACATTCCACTAAAAACTGTACGTGGCTCACAAGATTAGCAAGAAAAGTGAACCGGAAATTTCTGCTTTTTATTGCAAATGCTTTGACATGCAGTTCAATAAAATTTTGTGAGATATTTAGGTTGTTTGTTTTAAAATGATAAAAAAAAAATCCTTGATAAAAATATAATAATAAAATAACATGATGAGAGAAAAATATTTTATTTAATATTAAATATAAAAAATATAATAAAAATATTATTTTTATTTTAAAGTGAAAGATGCTTACTCTACTATGTATATTTCTAAATATTATAATTTTTTAATCAAAATAGTGTGAGAAAATGTCATTTCCTTACTTATATATAAATCAGATTTCCTTTCAAGTATATATATATAGAAACACACGCACACATATATATATCTCACTACAAAAATACTAAATTTCACATGAAGCACCCGCCGATAAGTCAGCAAAGCAATAATAATATCAAATTTAGCTTACTTTCCAAGATCTGTTTGACTCCGATTCTAAATTTTCTCGCCTTTAGACCCAATCTTTACTTGAGACGCTAAAGGTCATTCAGGCTTATATTGAATAAATATATCCAAAAATTTCAACTCAGCTGCCCATTGATTAAAAAAATTAAATGATTTGAAAATATACCGCGGTAAACAATCAGTTGGTGGAAAGTGGAAACTATAGTAACGTTAAGAAAACAGTATTATCAGTTAAAAAAAAAAATCTTTATCTTTCTTTCTTGTGGGTTCCATCAATTTTTTTATGAGGTCTATTAAAATGGAAGGCAACTATTTTGTGTGATATATACAATACTATTTTCTTGGCGTCGGGAAGTCTTCACTCACCCAATAATGAAATTAGTGAGATCCTCCAATTTTGGAACAAGCAATATCAATTCTACCTTTAAACTTTCAATCTAAAACAGATGAATTCTTCACTAAGTATATATGAAAAGAATATTTCTTACCCGTTTCAGAATCTATGATTTCTTCATTAATCAGCTTTTGGATGCATTCACAGGAAGCCATAGAAGTTGCAGAGCCAGGAAAGAGCAAAGCACCTTTAATCCCCAGTTTCTGGCCAACATCCAAAGCCCACCCAGTATTCATACTAACCACCATACAAGTTATCTTATTTTCACCATCCACAGCATTAATATCTTCTATGAGCTTATGAAGCATTTCAGGCATCCTGGTTTTCATCGAAAGCACCACTTTAATATGATCATTCCTGTCATCTTCTGGATCCAATCCATCTGGAAGTGACACCATATTTATCTGTGATTCCATGGTGTTTTCGTGGCCAGAACTCGCCATCTTCACTCTGTTGTGGCTGAACTCTGTGTTCACGAAAGTGATCTTGCAGCCATGTTTGGCGAGCACCTGAGAAAACTGCATGTGAGGATTCACATGGCCAAGAACTGGATATGGTATCACAAGAAAATGAGGGACACCCATATTTCTTCTCTGTTTGAAGTAAGAAAGGATTGAAAGGAAACAATTGATGGTGTTTGGGTAGGATTGTAATGGAGATTACTATGAGAAATTTGAATGTCGTTGGTTTGAAAGAGGAAGCTTGTATTATGAGAAAACTTGCGGTTGTATTTCCTTTTATGTAAGAATTTATATTTGTGGATGGTGAGAATCAATAATTTATAAGGATGGAAAGGTCTAAGAAATGCAAAACACAGTCTGAACTCAAGAAAATTATTTCCTGACTTGTTGAAGTTAAACGACTTCTGTCATGCTATGTCGACATACAGGTAAAAGAGATGAATCTTGCCTGATACTTTTGTGGTAGGTCTAACCGGACTTTTCTCAGGAAAAGTAATAATCCTATACACAGGAGAGCATGTTTTTAAATTAGGATTGCAGTTGCGGCTCCGAGTTATGCTGCTATCGGTAAAATTACAATTAAATTACAGTTAAATAAGAAAAACATTGTAATCTTTATAGTGCAAAATTATAAAAAATTTCAGGTGCAGTATAATTTATATAATAGTAATATTGCGCACAATATTGTCACTGTGAAACATAATTTAAAGCATTGCTTAAGGGCAATGATTTGGTATTTATTTAACGATTTTGTGATTTTACAATTTTTATAATAATTTAATCTGTGTAGTTTTATATATTAGTTTTACAATTTTTGGAAAAGAAATATACTTTTTAACATTTTTGTGTAAAAAATTAAAATTATTTTATCCCTTGGTTCCTGCAAATTTTTAACCACTCATAAAGTATAAAGTTTATTTTATTTTATTATTTACTATTGGGAAATTTATAAATTAGCATCATTAACTTTTAAGTTAACTTGAGGGGCAATTCTATGTTACCCATGAGAGTTTGGAACTTATGAGTATGTGAGCCACTAGATGAGTTGACTTAGTCAATGACTTCCCTCGTCTAGTGACTTGTATTATGCTACATACCCATGGATTCCAAATTTTCATGAGTAACATAGAAAGCACCTAACTTGAAACTATTTTTTATTAATAGAATCCACAACATGCAAAAATCATTTTGTTTAATAGAATTTTTTTTTTAGTAAGAATAGGGGTGCTAATCTATGTAATCCTTAGACATGTGATCCTTGATAGAGTAGAAATAGATTAGGCCATCTATTAAAAGCTTATGACCTAATCTATTTTTCAGTATAATCTAACATAACATTTTTATTTAAATAAATTAGGTTAAAATTGATAATTTTGTTTAAATAAACAAGTTTAATCTTTTTTTTAAATAAATTTGGCTTGTATACCTATCAGGTCGACTTACTTAATAATTAATATACTTATATGTAATATAATGTCATATTATGTATAATACATACAATTATAAAATATTCTTATATATAAGATTAATATGATTTTAATACACACAATTATAAATGTAATTCTAATTTTATTATTGATTTATTTTTTACCTTGAAGGCTTTTAGTTATTAAATTATTTTAAGATTTAGTTATATAAGTAAACTTTTAAATAAGTTAGACCAAATTTTTTAAATATATCAGACTAAACTTATATTTTAATTTTATATAAATTAATAATTCAAGCTCAAATCAATAATTATAAAGTAGATCTGACTTATTTAAGATAAAATATAACTCAATTTAACCTATTTCTATCCTTGATCCCAAGTTTTGGATTTGAATGCCCAATATAATGGGAAGTAAAGCCATAATATTGGATGTTGTTGCTTGTTTAATAAGAAGTGCTCCCTCTATTCAATTTTAAGTGTTGTTTAAAGATAATGAACAAAAATTAAAAAAAATAATAAATAATTTTAATTTAAAAAAAATAAATTATAATTTATTAATATACACCCTATTAAAATTTAATTAGTAAGTAAAATTGCTAAGTATTTATTTACTAACTAGGGGCAATATTTAAAAAAAGACAATAAATACAATCTTAGCTTCCTAAAATGATAAACAAATAGAAACAAAAATTTTTCTTAAAAGAAGGAATATGCTATTATCTATTATAAATTCATCAAATTGTTATCTATTAATGTTCGAGTAGTTGTGCTAATACATTAATGTTTCTTCATTGACTACTCTTTCTGTTTCTTTTTATTAATTATTTCAATTAGTACGTGGAATAATTGATTATAGATGATGTAAAATTAAAAAAATATACTAAATGCATTCATGATGATGTAAAGCAACAATAAAAAGGACAAAAATTCTTTAAAATGAAAAAAAAAAGAAATAAAAATCATATATTATTCCTATTTTAAATTTTTATGTATACTATTTTATTATTAAAAATATTTATTGAATAATATAATTTATAAATATTTTATATAGTTTTTTATTTTTAATATTGTTATGATTGGCCTCCCAATGTCTTAGTTTTGCATATGTTACGGATCAAAATTGCATCAAAATATTTATAAAAGATTTTTTCTTTTTATATAAAACCTACTTTTACTGAAAATGCTCAGGAAAGTGTAAAATATTTTCTTGGTGATAAGTCTAAAGTATTTTTCAGAACGTTAAAATATGCATATTAATATAATTTTTTCATTATGTAAATTTTTATCTTTATCCTAAGACAAAACGTTAGTTTCGTAGGGATTTTGGCTCTCATTGGGCCTAAATTCAAACGCTGGAAATGGCCCTTATGGGTGAGAAGAATATTTTAATACTCTAATTTATAAAGTAATTGCTCCGTTCAATCAGCATCGTAACTTACCACCACCACCACCCCCCCCCCCCCAAAAAAAAAAAAAGAAAAGGAATGCCGCAAAGAGTTTCCGACTCACCGATGAATAATAGCAACTTGCCTTAATCTAAAGAAAATTATTTGCTCATTTGATATATTTTATAATGAAAACAGAGTCACTTTTAAATACGTTTCATATATACTAAACAAGCAAACATAATTAGGAGAAATTGTTACATGACTTAATTAATAATATATCAATATATCACCAAAATTGATTATATATTAAATTTATTTTTTAAAAATTAAATCTTATATATTATAAAATAATATATTAATAATTAAATTTGATAATATACCAATATACTACTCCAACATAATTATATATCAAGTATGCGTAGATCGGCATTCATACAATATTAGGTCATGTTTTATTTTTTTAATATTGGGTAAAGAGATTTGAATATGGAGCCTACAATATTCAATTCAAAATTTTCACCAGCACATGAGGACTTCAGTAATGGGCAAACATTTATGACCCGGACTTCCGCATCTTAAATCAAACTTAAATTTTTATACATTATATAATTATATATTAATAATTAAATTTGAAAATATATTAATATATTATTTTAATATAATTATGTATCAAGTATGAGTACATTGGCATTTATACAATATTAGATAATTAATATTGGATAAAGAGAATTGAATGTAGAGCCTGCAATATTCAATTCAATATTTTCACCACCGCGTAATGACTTCAATAATGGGCAGGCATTCCCGGCCGGAGTTCCACACCCTAGATAAAAGTAGGATTAACAAACTCTGGATACGTGGTAGCTTCATTACCATAGAAACACTGGGGCTAGGAAGGAGATAAAATACTCCACAGCTGTATTGGACCCCCGACAGCTGCCGCTCATGAGAACCACTTTCTCATTGGTAATCCTAAGAAGCCACTAATTATGAATTGGTCCCTCTCTTATATAGGGCCTAAAAGTAGGCTAGCTCTTTGCGAAAAAGATATTTCCTTGAAAGTTGTTACTGGGGCAGTGATGGAAAATAATTTTTTTTAAAAAAATGAAAAATAAAATTTCTTAAAAAAAATCTTCTTATGTTGTAAAGCTCGAAAAAAGAAAAAATTAAATAAAGAATTTTGATTCAAATAAATATAAAATTAAATTATAACTAGTATGAATGAAATGCTCATTGTTAATCATTAAAGCAAAACACATCGTACATAATCAATAAAAAACAAAATTATCTAAAATATTAAAGGAAAAGAAATACCATAAATAAGATTAATTGTCGTCGGAGAAATCTTTATTACAGGACTAACGGGGTTTGATGCCGCAAAACTCAAAAAGTAAAAAAAAAAAAATTAGATTCTAATAAATATATAATCAAACTAGTTTAGCATTGGTGGGAATATATAATTTTTATAATATTTTTATATTAAATTTGATATATTAATATTGTTGTTCAATTCAATTTATTTTAAAATTACAAAAATATTTTTGAAATATTATTTTTATAGATGCTATTCAAAAAAGATATTATGTAATTTTTGTTTGTGTTTGATATAATAACAAATTAATTTATAACTTATTAACTTAATTAATAAGTTATAAACTAATTTTTATCAATGTTTAGTACACTACTCTATTTAAAAAAATATTTTTGAAATACTATTTTTATAGATGCTATTCAAAAAAGATATTATGTAATTTTTGTTTGTGTTTAATATAATAACAAATTAATTTATAACTTATTAACTTAATTAATAAGTTATAAACTAATTTTTACAGATGTTTAGTACACTACTCTATTTAAAAAAATAAATTTTTATTTAATAAAATCATAAAATAATTAATATCTTATAAATTACTAATTTTTTTAAAAAAAATTAATTTTACCCTTATTCTTTTAATTAAATGATAATTTATATCCTAATTATATTAATAAATATTTTATATATCATCTTTAATTCAATATAATTAAAAAAATCAATGTCATAAAATATAATTACTTAAATTTTAGGATATCATATTACTATTTTTTATAATAAATAAATAGTAAATAATTAAATACATAATGTAAAAAACATAATTAATTATATTTAGGCAATTATATTTTTATTTTAGATTTCTAAAATTTATTTGATATAATTTAATATTAAAATGAATATAAATTAATTTAATTCATATATCTATTTGTGTTATCATATATTTTTATATTCTTTTTATATTTTTAAATTTTCATAAAATATTTTTAATATATTCAACTAGTTTATCAATTAATAATTATAAACTTTTAATTATCAATTACTAACTGACTTATCAACTATCTATGCCATAAATGTTGACATATTTTATAAATATCATCATAAAATACAAATATTAAATTTAAAGTCTATGCTTTGTATAATGTAAAAGTAACAACATTTAATTATAAATAATTTAAGATAATATATCCAATACGGTAATAGCCATATGTTATATTAAGATAATGATACTCAAATTTATTTTAAAAATTTTAAAAATAATATTATTGAAATAATCAATAATAAATTTCATACAAAATTGTAAGTAAACACCTATTAAACACATTATGAAAATCTATTAGTGATGGAAAGTAAAACATAAAATACAAAATATCCCATTTGTTATTGAAAATTATAAAGGAATTCATTATACAAAAATACGAATTTTTTTGATTCGCATGTAAGGAGGTACTTTGATAACCCTCAATAATTACTTCTCACTGTATATTTTTTTTCCTTTACTAAATCAAATAAAAAAGACGAGGGATGTAGAAAAAAGAGTTAAAAAAATCACTTAAGTATTAAAATATAAGAAAATATTAATCATTGCACCATGACTAAATTACTTAAAATATATAAGTATTGCATTTAATATTTTAATTTTAAATGAGTATTATTAATTAAGTTTATTTATACTACATTTTTAATGAGTATTTTAAATGCAAAATTCAACAATGAACAGTAGTTGTGCTTTCTGATTTTTAATAAGTAAACATTACATAATGTTAAAAAAAAATAAAAAGAAACTTCGACCATTTGTGTTATTTTTTTTATCAATAACATTTATTTGGTAAAATTTCTTGAAAAAAATTTCTCTTGTTGATGGAAAACTCAAAAAGAGAGAAAATTAGATAAAGAATTTTGATTCAAATAAATATAAAATTAAATTGTAATTAATAGAAATGAAATGCACATGGTGAATCATTAATGCGAATCACCTCATACATAGTCAGAGAAAAAATGAAATATAAAAATTAAATTTTGTAAAACTGTTAAGAAAAAATAGTAAATCACTGATACTTGTGGCTAATTGTTAGAGGAGAGGGAAGAGATTTTTAGTTAGTAATGAACACATAACTGTATAGTTGTATGATTATTACTACCGATAAAATTTTTTTAATAATCTCAGATTATATTTATTTTAATTTTTATTAATAATAAACACATAATTTATATGCCTACTAATTAATTAAAAATTGCTCAAGAGTAAAGCTTTATTATTGGACTGATGGAGTTTATTGCGAATTGGTAGAGCTTGTTGCGGCAAATCTCACAAGGGAAAAAAGAGATAAGTAAGGGTGTAATATGCCAGCTAGATTTTACCTTAAATAGATTAGGCCTATTTTTTAAATTATTGGTCTAAATTTAACTTGTTAACCTGTATAAGGCAAAGTTCAAGTTCAGTCTAATCTATTAAAGAAGTCTAATTCAATTTATTAGTCTATTTAAAAATTTTTTTATATAAATATATTTTTAAATTTACTAATAGATTAAAAAATTTTTAATATTTAAAATTATCTAATAACTTAATTAATCTATATACATATATATGTGCATTAAAATATTTATATTATTTATATATAATATAATATATATTATATTATTTATAAATATATTTATAATTAAATAAAATTACAAATTGAATCTAAAGAAAAAGAGTTTGGTATGTTTATCTAAATAAATTAATTATTAATTTAAATATAATTTATTTAAATAAATAAATGAATTAGATTAAATTAACCCTTAAATAAGCTAGCCTTAGAGAGGTAGTAAATCATAAGTTTTTAATAGGCTATCTAACCCACTTGCATATACGGAGATAAGGTACTTGAAAAGGGATAAGGTAAATTAGCAAAATTGAAATTGTAAATTAAAATATTCAAAGGACTAAATTGAAATTTTATTAACACAGGCTTTATTCTTTGAAAAATGAGCTTTCTTAGCAGCTGGTAGTCATTTTCAAACTCTCTAGTTAATCAACCCTGGACACGAACATAGGGTACGGATGTCTTGGCCAACATTCACTGAATAGATATTGTATTTTTTATTTTGATAAAAATTAAAATATACCAACTTATGATATATTAATTAGTCTAAATCATTTAATTTTATTTAACTTGCACAATATTAAATAAATTTATAAATTTGAACCATTGAATTTAATAATATATGACTATAATGGTATATATTAGTAGCCCTCCTTGTCAATAATTTATGCACAATGTGTAAGAAAAATCACTTGTTTAATTGCATAGAATATTACTTAATATTGGCTCTCAAAACTATGGATGTCTAATAGTTCAGTCGCCCGTTTCGCAGGCCTCTATCCTCCAGGTCCTGATTCAACCCTAAAAGGTCTACGAATAAACTGATTGATCTGCAAATTATTTTTAAATTTAAAATATTTAAAAATTTTAACTTTTAAATAATAAAAATTTTCATATATCTATTTATAGATAAGTGATAATATATTTAAAATTTATATATTATCTTAAAAATATTATATATATAAATTATAAAATATTAACAAAATGTAAAAATATTATTTGAAAATAATTTATAACACAACTCTATATAATAAAAAATAAAAAGGAGCATATTTTATATAAATTAAGAATTTATATTTCTAGAAAAATTAAAACATTAGGAATTAAAAAAATTAAGCAACTCAACCCGTCTCATTTGCAAGTTGGCCCTCGAAGCTTACAAATCACGTGAGACAAAATGCCGCATGAGCTTGAAGCCACACAAGTTTGTCCACGTAACTCGCAAAAAATACGAGAAAAAATTATCATGGGTGCAAATATACACTCATTTTTTATGAACAAATTGTATTATTTTTTTATTATTATTAAAAATGGTTAAATTACTAAATATATATATATATATATATATATAATAATTAGAGATCCAATCTTATATGTAAAAAAAAAAGGATCTTTTCAAAAAAGATTAAATTAAATTAGTTTAAAAAAATTTATTTTTTTATAAATTGTAATTGGATAATTAATTTTTTTATTTTATATAATGAATTAATTAAATAAAAATAAAAAAATTATATTAAATTAAAAAGTCCTCAAAGATTATCAAAATAACTAAAAAAAAGACTTAAACCTATAAACAAGTTCACAACCTGGTGGGTAAAACCTTATAAATTTGTTCGTGTTAACCCACAAAAAAATACAATCTCCAACGTAAAGAGTCCAATCCGTTCCAAAATCATAACTTGATCACGTTACTGTTGCAATCAATATATTTACTAATAATGTTAACACCAAATTATAAAAGAAAATTTGTGAAGGACTAGAAATAAAAAAAAATATTCTTCTTTTGATATTGTTATAACTCTTACAAATAAAAATTATAATTTTTTCTTACAATAACACTCAAATTTTTTTCTCTCTCAAATAGAATGCTCTGCGGAGCTTTTTTTTTCTTTCACACTCTCTTAGTTGCAATGTGGAGCAAACACTAATTTGCTTACAAGCAAAAACAAGACATACACTGTTTTTCTTTCTCTGCTCTGCGGAGCAATCTCACTATCTATTTTTCTAAAATGATTCTAAAACAACAGAACCAAACTCACGTATATCTATAGTCATGCCTACCGATTAAGCTTCCTATATATATATATATATATATATTACTTTTCGATTTCCAAAGCTAAGAAGTCTTCAATTATGGCTTGCTGCTCTGCGTCTCTGCCGTTCTGCTGTTCTGCCCGTCAATGGTCTTGACTCTTGGTTTCACACAAAGCCAACATTTTTTGCTTGCCGCCTTTTCCATTTTTTTTTCACAAATACACGGCTGCTGCATTTCAAGTTTCGATGCTCGTAAAGCTCACCGCCTACAATAAGTTTCTTCATGGTTAAGTATTTGGATGCCGCCATATATATTTATTTATCTTTTTAGAAATCGTTTGCTTAATATGAAAAATAAATTTTTATAAAAAATTAAATATTTTAAAAAATAATTTTTTATATAAATTTTTTAAAAAAATTTAAATATTATTTGATTGATATGAAATAAGTTACATATTCCAAAAAATAAATTCTTATATTTTATTTGGTTTAACTTTAAATTTCTTGAGAAATAATAATGAAATAACTACAATACCCTCAATAATAAATTAATATATATTAATAGATATTAATTAATTTTAAAGAGATAGTAATGCTGGACTTTCAATCATTTTTATATGATCTTTCAATAAAAAAATAAGAAAATGTGGGTTTGACGAAATCTACTTGATTAAAAATATGTAAATTAAGTTCAAAACTTTAAATGATCATAATTTTATACTCGGTTATCTGTTTTAAGTGATTTTTTTTATTTTATATAATTTTTCAAAACCTACATGTTAGCAACAGGCCAAAGACGTTTTGCCCACTCTGATTTAGCAAAAAAGGTCTTTTTCAATTATTTTTTAAATTTTTCTTTATTTTCTTGTTATTTTTTTAACTTTGATCTTATTTTTATTAATTCAAATTCATTCAAATCCTATATTAAACTTTTGCTCCCTAACTCTTTTGATGTCTAGTAGTGTTATAATAATTTTCTTAATAAATAAAATTATTAAAGAATAATTTATTACTATTTCAAGACTAAACAGTAACATTTTACTATTTCAATATAAAACAGAAATATTTTACTATTTTAAAATAAAACAGTAATACCAACTAAAAACTTCAAATAAATGGATAAATAATGTTTAATTAACAACTAACCTTTCAAATAATAGCATGTTACTGTCTGTTTTCTAAACAGTAACTTATTACTGTTTCGTTCCAAAATAGTAACACAAACAAAATCTTCAAATAAATGGATAAATTAAATCTAATTAATAACCAAATTATCAAATAATAGTATATTACTGTTTGTTCTCTAGACAGTAATATGTTACTATTTCATTCTAAAATAGTAACACTAATTAAAAACCTGAAATAAATAGATAAATTAAGTCTAATTAACAATCAAATTGTCAAATAATAGCATGTTACTGTTTGTTCTCTAGATAGTAACATGTTACTATTTCGTTCTAAAACAATAACATTAATTGAAAATTCTAAATAAATAGATAATAACATGTTACTGGTTGTTCTCTATATAGTAACATGTTACTGTTTCGTTCTAAAATAGTAACATTAATTAAAAACCTAAAATAAATAGATAAATCAAGTTTAATTAATAACCAAATTACTAAATAATAATATATTACTATTTTTTCTCTAGACAGTAACATGTTACTGTTTCATTCTAAAATAGTAATATCAATTGAAAATCTCAAATAAATAGATAATAGCATGTTATTGTTTGTTCTCTAGATAGTAACATGTTACTGTTTTGTTTCAAAATAGTAACATTAATTGAAAATATGAAATAAATAGATAAATCAAGTTTAATTAATAATCAAATTGCTAAATAAATAGAGAATAAATAGTAACATGTTATTATCTATTTATTTGAAATTTTCAATTGATGTTATTATTTTGAAATGAAACAGTAAGAAAAAAATAGTAACATTAATTAAAAATCTAAAATAAATGGATAAATCAAGTCTAATTAATAACAAAATTGTCAAATAATAGTATGTTACTATTTTTTTCTAAACAGTAACATGTTACTGTTTCATTCCAAAACAGTAAGATGTTACTGTTTTGTTCCAAAATAGTAACATCAATTGAAAATCCCAAATAAATGGATAAATCAAGTCTAATTAAAAATTAAATTGTTAAATAATAGTATGTTACTGTCTGTTCTCCAAACAGTAACTAATTAAGAAAATTCTAATTCTAATTGATGTGTGTATGTGTGTGTGTATAATTTGAGTTATAGTGCTTGAAAATTAATATTAAAAAATATTAATAAAATATAAATAAAATTTAATTTTAATATTTAAATAATTTCAATCAACAAATAGAATATATAATTATTTAATGCAATTAATATAATATATATTAAAATTTTAATTTATTTAAAATATTTATATAATCAAATTAAATATATCATATTATATTTATATTATTTAATAATTCAAATCTTACTTTTAAATAATAGTAATAGATAAAATAAAAAAGAAGTAAAATAAAATTATGCAATAAAATAAATAAAAAAATAAAATAATGAGTGGGTTATAAAATAACATAAGAATTAAATAAAAGTATGTTGTTAACTAATTCATTTAAATTAAATATTTAATTTTTTTATAAAATAATAATAATAATAATAATAATAATAATAAAATATGTCATGTAATATATATATATATATATATATCTTAATTAATAAGCAAACTGTAAAATAACAGTAACACTAACTAAAATGGCATTCACAAAGTGAAACCTGATAATTAATTAAAAGGGTAAAAATGATATTAATTAATTTTAGTAATGACATTTTTGTCTATAAATTAGTTAAAAACATAGGAAATAGGACTTACTTAAGGGAAGTGGGTAAGTGATTTCTTGTGTTTTATGAGAAATACAAGTTTCTAGGAAGATCTATTTCCTCCATTTGTGCAACTAAATAACTCTATGATAGTCTATATCTTGGGAAATACAATTTTCTATATTTTTGCTGTAAACCAAACGACCCCTTAATTTCAAAATTAATTTAACTAATTTCAACACTTACTAATGATCTCTTAATCTGTTTTACATACCTATTGTAGCCTATAAACTTATTTTACTAACTTTATTTAAAAATTATATATTTTATTTTTGGAAAAATTAAAAAAAATTTCTATTGTACAAATTTATTTTTTTTGTTGGATGAGATGCAACACATAAATCTGGTCATCAATTTAATGTGACTAGATCTTAGCCATTAATTTAATGTGATTTGCTATCGGGTGAATAAAAAATTTATTTGTGCAATTTCATTTAAATACCTCACACTAATCACTTTCTGGTGAAAGTGTGCATCTTCCAGCCACTCCTCTCTTAAGAGGTAGATACATCTTCTTCTAATTGAATATGTATGTGTACGTGTATACATAAAAAATGAAGATCATAAGACAAAATCAGCCTGCTAAAATACATTTAATTAAAGGTTTAGTCAATCCCTATTTGTGGTAATTGCTTTGCATTCATTTAGGCTATAATTATAGCTGAAACAAAGGAATTCTAAATTACCTGTGAAGGTTTGATACTTGAAATGATATGATAAATTATAGGTTATTGAATGATATTATTAAGTTATTATTAAAATTTTTTATAATCTCATCTAATATTTTATATTTTATCACACCACTTTAAATATTAAATTTCTAGGAATAACTTAACAAGTACCTTGAAAACATATTCTATCTTATATTTAATTTGGTTATGAAAAAATTGATTCATGATTTAATATACTAATAACATGCAAAATGCAGTAGGGCGAATTTTATTACTATATGCAAGTATTAATACCACTTATTATTACAAAGAAAATGATAACTCACTTTAGGATTATAAAAACCGCTCCGTTAAGCCCTATTTTTCGGTAACTCCAACAGAGTTCAATAAATTTTTCATATTACCTTGGTTTATGATGTTTTTAAAGACGAAACATTCTAATTAATTTAAGGGTCTTAGTTAGGGTGAAAGGATCATTATGCTTGATTTCTGTGAAGATTTGACCCAAACACTGCACTGAAAAAATAAATTCCCTCGATACTTATTTTTTTTAAAAAAATTTGAATCACGGGTGATAGGCACCTATGACCAGGTTAGCCTAATCACGTTGGTCTACTGCCTGCATGCGAGGCCAGCCGATCACGTGGTGTCAGACCCTGTCACCAATGGGCCTGACAGCGGCCTACTGAATACGGGACTTCCCTGCATCGACATGTGGCGCACCCTATGGCTAGCTGACATGCGGACTTCCCTAACTCGACATGTGGCCGTGCCCCCCTGCACTCCTCTTCCCTGTTCACCCCCGAGACCCCTACCTTTATTCAATATAAAACCCCCTCCCTACACCTTTCAAACTAACTTTGAATCAAATATACGGTCCCCTCCCAGCCCTTCAAAAATTTTTGTAACAATTTTTCTATCCTCAATTATTCTACTACCACCTTTCCATCAACAAGTATAAATTTCCTAATTTTTATTTAACTCCTCTAACAACAATTATAATTTGTGCATCCATATTGGGAAGATTCTCCATAAGATCATTATTCAAGTAAGATATTTATTTAGTAACATTATTTTTTTTCAAATGGTATAAAAATATTATTTGTGTTAAGAATAATATTTGGTACAAAGATTTACTTATTTTATTTTTTAATGGTAGTAGGCATTATAATTAGAGTAATGTTATTCTATTTTATTAAATATCTAATAATTAAATTTATATTTATTATTATCATCTATTTATTTTGGCATTTATTTATTTGTTGTTTTCTTATATTATATTGCCTGTGGGTATTATTTTAATTTGACTTGATTATTTTGCTTTATTTTTATTGTTATGTTGTTTGAGTATGTTATTATGGTTGTAACCTAACTGTTGGTGTGTGTCCTAGAACTAATCATATAGATGATTGAAGTTATACACAATGTATTATGTTTTATTTTAGGTAATTTAATTATTATATTTCATTTTTATAATTTTATTATTATGCGCAATTTATAACTTAATATAATAATTATCCTTAGAATAGCTTCGCTATTCCTAAAATACCCCTAATCAAGTATTATTATGAAAAAGATAGTAATAATACATCGAGACTAGCATGTATAATGACTGATGATTACGAATCATGGATATATGATATCAAGTCAATACATGAGTACATTGCTAGTGAACAATGTACTGGACTGACCCACTATGAGAATATTGCATGGATAGACATGTCATATGTTATTCTCATATGATCACAAATACACATAAACCTTTGACCTGAAGTCATTACGGTTCCTTACATGAGGAATTACTCACTTTAATATTGTCCTATGTCACCTTTAATCAGGATGACAAGTAGGGCATTGATTGGGTGTGTCATAAATCGTGCAGAGGGAAGTGAGTGATGTAGATGGAATTTTGTTACTCTTGTATAAAAGAGAAATATCCTTGGGCCTCTTGATTGAGTGAGACTTAGAAATGCATGGCCATGCTCAATTGAATTAATATGTGATATTAATCATTTATTTTAAGTCTACTCAGTATCAAGAAATATAAATTGAACATTGACAAGGATGACACATTCCATGCCTCCAATTCAATTTGGATATTATTACAAAAAGGGTTATGATGCAAAATGTTGATCATGTATTAGGTGGATGTCAAATCACAGACATTCTTACTACTTGAGTGGCAGTGATGTATTGCTAGATATCGCTTACTGTCTGTGGCTCAATAATGAGTCATTGTCAACGTAGTAAGAACCTACAGAATCACACAAAAGGAGTAGGAATAAGATAATAATTAATTGGACTTTAATTATATTAATATCTAATTAATTGAATTATTTTCGTGCATATATATATTATTAAGAATAATAAATTCATGTTATATATATATATATATATATATATATATATTATGTGATATTATTTGATATTAAAGTAATATTAAATAATTACATTATCATATATTAGATAAATATATTATGAGATAATATTATTTTAATATTTGATAACTATATGCAATTATCTAATAATTAAGATATTTATATTATGAGATAATATTATTATCTAATATTAGATAATTAATAGATAAGTCCTATCTCTCCCCATTATCTCTAGGATAAGGATAAGATGAGTTGTTAAGTATGATTAGGATTTTAGAAGCATTATCCTAGTAGGACTAGGATTATACTTGCCTAAGTTCTATAAAAAGGGACTTAAGGGCAGCACTTTAATAACATGCTCAAAGCTTCCATACAAACCCTAAATCACTCAGAAAACATCCAATCCTAATTCTTAGAGAGAAAAACGCATCCTAGCAGATTCGTGAAGGGTGAGAGGTCATTGTTCACTCCGTGTGGATACCGTAGAGACACCGTACCTTCCGGCCGGTGTTTGATTCATCCGCTCTCAAGTTTTTATCAGTAGAAACACGAGTGCCTAATAGGTAAAACTCTAATCATTGATTTATGTCTTTTGCATGGATCCTAGGTAGAATTCGGATCAAAATTTTGAATTTTCGCTGCATATGATAATCTGAATTCCTAACAGTGGTATCAGAGCTTCTTCCAAAAACATAGTTCTGATTATGTGTTTTACCGTCTTTGATGAATATTTATATGATAAATACATGTCAAATCTATTTCGGTTTAAATCAAAAGTTACACGTTTTGATGAATGTTTATGTGATAAATTAATATCAAATTAGTTTCTATTTAAACTAGATATATATGAGATATATGCAAACTCGTGTATGGTTTTGATTTCGTAAATATATATATGATATATATGATCTGAATTTTGAATCTGATTATCAATTGATAAGATTAATTGTATGAATATGATCATGCATTTTTCTGCTTCATATTCAAATCTATTTTATGCGTAATTCTGAGTTTTTCAAATGATAAACCCATGAATCTATTCTGAATATATGACGTTCTCTGCGTTTAATAGCATATAACCTAGTCAGCACAGAATTAATGTGATTAATTCTAAATCTGTAAAGACTTGTTTAAATTCATTAAGTTGAATCTGGTCTATGAGGTATATGTATACTTTAATTTAAACACGGCTGGATTTGTATTGATATGATTAAAATTATTCAAAGTGTTTAGACGTAAATCCTATTTTAAATTATGATTTGAATGTCAATCATATAGTCGAATTGTTCGACTTGAGGTGTGTCAATTGTTGACAAAATGAATTAAAATTTGAATGTCAGATGAATTCAATTTTTGGCCCGGGGGGCTCCACCCCCCACCCTCAGGCAAGAGGCTCTGCCCCCTTGACCCCCGCCCGCTAACCGGATAGTGGGACAGCCGTGCTAACTCTGCGTAGTATTCAAAAATTATTTTTGTTCTTAAGGTGCTATTTTAGAACATGATTTTTTATGATGAATATGTTATGAAATATATATGTCAATCATCCTCCTTATCTTGGTTACATATATTTCTTATCAATTATTACATATGATGCATGAATGTGTTGCATAGTATGGCCCTTGGAGTTTTTAATGGACGGATTTTAAAATATGACTTGCGTGTCGTGTCTTCCTCTATTTCTCTAATGTATATTCTCTTCTCATCTCAATTCCCCCCGAATGTAACTTGGGGTTTCTGTTGTAAATTTGTAATTGCAATGGAGTATTCCTTGCTTGGAACAAGGAGAAGCTAAGAAGCTATGGGACAAGAAGAAGCTAAGGAGTTAGTTAGGAATGTCATTAGAAAATAGAATTTTGGCCCATACTATGTGACATTTTGATTTCTTTATTATGTGATGATATTGATGAGCATGCATTTATTATGTGATAGAATGTGTTCCTACTATGTGATAGTTCTATTCATTGCATGATATATGATATACGGTAGTCTATTTTATTCATTTACTTTATATGATATATGAGATATGCTAGATATATTGCATGAATAAATAGGCTAGTTATGGTGAGATCTGATAATAATTAAGTTAAAATCCCTTATCTAAAATATTAAGTCAGTAATAATTAATAATGCTTTCCAATGTTTGGCACTCATCAAGGCCTCGATCGACATAAGGTAGGTTTGTCAAAGTAAGGTACCTCGTTTATCTTGGTGAGATGTGATTGGATAATAGTGATATCCGAATGTCAAATATTGGGTCCGACTTAACTAGGATATCTCAATGGGATTGAGACCTAGAGGCATAGAGTTGGGCTTTAGTTCATAAGATGGACTAGAACAAGTGTTGTTCACCCAACTATCTAAGAGTTGTATATGATACAATTGACAAGTGTTGCTCACCTAAATAACTAACTTTTAAGTGATTAGCCAAAGCTAACTTAAGGCTTGGTGAAATATGGATCTTGGCCCACTAGAAAGCTTAAACAATATGACTTTTCGAATTAATAGTGAGGGCTATTAATTTGAATGAAATAGTGGAAGGTACATTTAATAAAAGACCTTATTAAATGTTTTAAATTTAATACTTACTTTGCATATTTCTGTCGTAAATAACCAATGGCTAATACATCAAATAACTTATCACTGCGATCGGTCCTTGAGAAGGACAAACTGAATGGGACAAACTTCTTGGACTGGTACAGGAATTTGAGGATAGTCCTCAAACATGAGCGCAAAATGTATGTCCTAGAGGAACCTGTTCCTCAAAAACCTGAAGCTACTGCCCCTCGAACTCAAAAGGATGCTTATAAGAAGCATCATGATGACACATTAGATGTCGGTTGTCTCATGTTGGCTACCATGGACTCTGAGCTTTAGAAGCAACATGAGAACATGCAAGCTTATGACATGCTTGAGCATCTTAAAAAGCTTTATGAAGGCCAAGCTCGGCATGAGAGGTTTGAGATGACAAAAGCCTTGTTTCAGTGCAAACTGGCAGAAGGAAACCCTGTTGGGCCTCATGTTCTCAAAATGATTGGGTATGTTGAGAACCTTGAAAGATTAGGTGCTCCACTAGGTCAAGAGTTGGCCACTGACTTAATTCTGCAATCGTTACCACAGAGTTATGGTCAATTTATCATGAATTACAACATGAATGAAATTGACAAACTACTGCTAGAATTGTTAAGCATGTTAAGAACTGCTGAACAAAATTTGCAAAAGACTAAGCCTAATACCATAATGATGGTTCAAAAGGACAAAGGCAAAGGAAAAGGTAAGGGCAAAAACAAGAAGGATTCCAAATCCAAAGGCAAGCCCAAGTCTAAATCCTCTGCACTGAAACCAAAAAAGGGTGTGGCTAAGGAAGGGACATGCTTCCATTGCGGTCAAACCGGACATTGGAAAAGAAACTACAAGGTCTATTTGGAAGATTTGAAAAAGAAGAAGGGAAGTGAGACTTCCGCTTCAAGTATCTATGTTATAGAAATTAATGTTTCAACTTCTACATTTTGGGTATTAGATATCGGATGCGGTTCTCACATTTGTACAAATGAGCAGGAATTACAAAGGAGTAGGACTCTAGCTAAAGGCGAAGTGGACCTACTTGTTGACAATGGAGCAAGAGTTGTTGCGCTAGCTATAGGGACATATTATCTATCTTCACCTTTTGGTTTAGTAATAGAATTAGAGGATTGTTATTTTGTGCCTGCTATCAGCAGGAATATTATTTCTGTTTCTTGTTTGGACAAGAAAGGTTTTTCATTTATAATAAAGGACAAAAGTTGTTCAGTTTATTTAAATGAAATGTTTTACTGCAGTGCACAAATGTTCAATGGGCTCTATATTCTTGATCTTGAAATGCCTGTCTATAACATAAACACTAAGCAATTTAAATCAAATGATTTAAATCCAACCTATCTCTGGCATTGTCGTTTAGGCCATATAAATGAGAAGCGCATATCCAAGCTTCATAAGGATGGATTCTTGGATTCATTTGATTTTAAATCATATGAAATATTCGAATCTTGTTTGCTAGAAAAAATGACTAAAACACCATTCACTGGACACAGTGAAAGGGCTAATGATCTATTAAGTTTCATACATACTGATGTATGTGGGCCTATTAGTTCACCTGCTAGAGGAAGTTTCTAGTACTTCGTTACATTCACTGATGATTTCAGTAGATATGGATATGTGTATCTTATGAAACACAAATCAGAATCCTTTGTAAAGTTCAAGGAATTCAAGAATGAAGTGCAAAACTAACTTGGTAAAAGTATTAAAACACTTCGATCAGATTGAGGTGGAGAATACTTAAGCCAAGAATTTGATAACTATCTAAAGGAGTGTGGTATAGTATCACAACTCACTCCACTTGGAACGCCACAATGGAATGGTGTTTCAAAAAGGAAGAATCGTACCTTGTTAGACATGGTACGATCTATGATGAGTCATATAGATCTTCCAATTTCCTTTTGGGGGCATTCTCTAGAGACAGTTGCTTTTACGCTCAACCGTGTTCCCTCTAAAATGGTTCAAAAGACTCCATATGAGATATGGACTGGGAAACGTCCCAGCTTGTCTTTTATGAAGATTTGGGGTTGCAAAGCCTATGTAAAACGTCAAGTTTCTGATAAGCTTGGACCTAAAGTGGACAAGTGCTACTTTGTAGGGTATCCTAAGGAAACTAAGGGATACTATTTCTATAATCCTAGTGAAGGCAAAGTGTTTGTCGCACGAACTAGTATTTTTCTGGAAAGAGAATTTATCTCTAAGAAAAACTGTGGGAGAAAAGTAGAAATCGAAGAAGTGCGAGACTCACAAAGTAACACTGAACCTATAATAGAGCCTGAAAAAAGACCACAAGATGTTGTGGGTCAGGAACTAGCTTAAGTAACACAAGGCCTACGTAAGTCTGGTAGGATATGTCATGAGCTCGAGAGATATGGATTTCTCATAACTCAAAATGGTGATGTTTTGCTCATGGATCAAGATGAGCCTACAACTTACTAAGAAGCTATAAAAGGGCCAGACTCTGAGAAGTGGCTTGAGGCTATGAAATCTGAGATGGATTCCATGTATACTAACCAAGTATGGACTTTGGTTGATCCACCTGAAGGGGTAAAACCCATTGGGTGCAAATGAGTTTTCAAGAAGAAAATCGACATGGATAGTAACGTGCAAACCTTTAAGGGACGATTAGTCGCAAAAGGTTATAGGCAAGTTCATGGTATAGACTATGATAAGACCTATTCCCTAGTTGCCATGCTTAAATCCATCCAGACTTTGCTTGCTATTGCAGCTTTTTATGATTACGAAATTTGGCAGATGGATGTCAAAACTTCTTTTCTTAATGGAAAGCTCCTCGAGGATGTGTACATGACATAGCCCAAGGGTTTTGTCATTCCTGAAACTGCTGGAAAGGTATGTAAGCTACAACGATCCATTTATGGATTAAAGCAAGTTTCATGGAGTTGGAATCTTTGTTTTGATGAGGCAATCAAAGAATTTGGTTTCATCAAAAATGAAGATGAATCTTGTGTTTACAAAAGGGTTAGTGGGAGCACAATTATTTTTCTTGTATTGTATGTGGATGACATACTACTCATCGGAAATGATATCCCTACACTACAAACAGTAAAGACTTAGTTAGGGAATTGTTTCTCGATGAAAGACTTAGGTGAAGATGCCTATATACTATGTATTAAGATCTATAGAGATAGATCAAGAAAATTGCTTGGCCTAAGTCAGAGTACATACATAGATAAAGTGTTAAAACGGTTTAACATGCAAAAATTTAAAAGAGGATTTTTGCCTATGTCGCATGGCATAAATTTGTCCAAAGCTCAGTGTCCTTCGACACAAGATGAGAAGGACCGCATGAATAAAATACCATATGCATCAACAATTGGGTCTATCATGTATGCCATGATATGTACTCGTCCTGATGTCTCATATGCTTTAAGCATGACGAACAGGTATCAGTCAAATCCAGGTGAACCTCATTGGACTGCCGTTAAGAATATCCTTAAGTACTTAAGGAGGATTAAGGATTCATTCTTAATATATGGAGGAGAGGAAGAACTTGTTGTAAAAGGTTACACTGATGCCAGTTTCCAATCTGACAAGGATGACTTTAGATCGCAGCCAGGTTATGTATTTAGCCTAAATGGTGGTGCTGTGTGCTGGAAGAGTTCAAAGCAGGAAACAGTGGTCGACTCTACTATAGAGGCTTGAGTATATTGTTGTATTTGATGCGTCAAAAGAGGCTGTTTGGATCAAAAAGTTCATTACTGAACTTGGCGTTGTTCCTAGCATTGCAAACCCAGTGGATCTCTATTATGACAACAATGGAGCCATTGCACAAGCCAAGGAACCCAGATCTCACCAGTGATCCAAACATATACTTAGGTGCTTCTATCTCATTCGAGAAATCATCAATAGAGGAGATGTGAAGATATGCAAAGTACTAATGGATGATAATATCGCCAACCCACTGACAAAGCCTTTAGCGCAGAAAAAGCATGATGGTCATACTATGTCACTTGGTATTAGATACATGAGTGATTGGCACTAGTCCAAGTGGGAGATTGTTGGTGTGTGTCCTAGAACCAATCATATAGATGATTGAAGTTATACACAATGTATTATGTTTTATTTTAAGTAATTTAATTATTATATTTTATTTTTATAATTTTATTATTATTATGCGGAATTTATAACTTAGTATAATAATTATCCTTGGAATAGCTTCGCTATTCCTAAAATACCCCTAGTCAAGTATTATTACAAAAAGGATAGTAATAATACATCGAGACTAGCATGTATAGTGACTGATGATTATGAATCATGGATATATGATATTAAGTCAATACATGAGTACATTGCTAGTGAACAATGTACTGGACTGACCCACTATAAGAATATTGCATGAATAGACATGTCATATGTTATTCTCATATGATCACAAATACATATAAACCTTTGACCTGAAGTCACTACGGTTCCCTACATGAGGAATTACTCACTTTAATATTGTCCTATGTCACCTTTAATCAGGATGATAAGTAGGGCATTGATTGGTGTGTCATAAATCGTGCAAAGGGAAGTGAGTGATGTAGATGGAATTTTGTTACTCTTGTATAAAAGAGAAATATCCTTGGGCCTCATGATTGAGTGAGACTTAGAAATGCATGGTCATGCTCAATTGAATTAATATGTGATATTAATCATTTATTTTAAGTCTACTCAGTATTAAGAAATATAAATTGAACATTGACAAGGATGACACATTTCATGCCTCCAGTTCAATTTAGATATTATTACAAAAAGGGTTATGATGCAAAATGTTGATCATGTATTAGGTGGATGTCAAATCACAGACATTCTTACTACTTGAGTGGCAGTGATGTATTGCTAGATATCGCTTACTGTCTATGGCTCAATAATGAGTCATTGTCAACGTAGTAAGAACCTACAGAATCACACAAAAGGAGTAGGAATAAGACAATAATTAATTGGACTTTAATTATATTAATATCTAATTAATTGGACTTATTTTCGTGCATATATATATTATTAAGAATAATAAATTCATGTTATATATATATATATTATGTGATATTATTTGATATTAAAGTAATATCAAATAATTACATTATCAGATATTAGATAAATATATTATGAGATAATATTATTTTGATATTTGATAACTATATGCAATTATCTAATAATTAAGATATTTATATTATGAGATAATATTATTATCTAATATTAGATAATTAATAGATAAGTCCTATCTCTCCCCATTATCTCTAGGATAAGGATAAGATGAGTTGTTAAGTGTGATTAGGATTTTAGAAGCATTATCCTAGTAGGACTAGGATTATAGCTTGTCTAAGTTCTATAAAAAGGAACTTGAGGGTAGCACTTTAATAACATGCTCAAAGCTTCCATACAAACCCTAAATCACTCAGAAAACATCCAATCCTAATTCCTAAAGAGAAAAATGCATCCTAACATATTCGTGAAGGGTGAGAGGTCGTTGTTCACTCCGTGTGGATACCGTAGAGACACCGTACCTTCCGGCCAGGTGTTTGATTCATCCGTTCTTAAGTTTTGATCAGTAGAAACACGAGTGCCCAATAGGTAAAACTCTAATCATTGATTTATGTCTTTTGCATGGATTTTAGGTAGAATTCGGATCAAATTTTTGAATTTTCGCTGCATATGATAATTCGAATTCCTAACACTGACTAGATTATACATATTGTGTATATTATTATTATTGGAATTATTATGCTTAAAGTTTAGGGTTTAGGATTTAGAATTAGGCATTAAGAAAGAGTGGAAAAAAAACTAAAGACCCTAAAAAATTGATTTAATTAAGAATAGAAATTTATATTAAGAAAAATATAATAAAATAAGTTTAGGTATTTTATAAACAGCATAACAAAATCCTTATGTACACATATGAGAAAATGTTGTTGGCACTCATCGAAAAGTAGAAAAAAATAAAAAATAAAATTATTATTTTGGACTTATTAACTTTCAAAATAATCTTATAATACACATAATGTTGATTTACTAGTATTCTACACTTGGGGTTGGGCACGAGCGAAGGAGAAAATTAAAAATTCAAAAACTTGCAAATTTACTTAAAATTATTATTAAAATAATTATTATAATTATTATATTATTTTTTATGTTATTTACTAATATTATAATTTTTTATTATTTAATATTAATTATTAATACATGACTAATATTATTTTTATTATTTTTCATATTATTTCAATTATTATTAGTATCTTAATTATAATTAATATCACCATAACAATATTAATTATTATTTATTTAAATATTAATTATAATATTTATTATTCTATGAATATTATTAATTATAGTTAACTTAAAAATATTATAATATTAAAAATAATAATTATAAAAAATATTACGATATCATTAATATAAGTAAAAATAGTATAATATTTATTATAATTTTATGAATATTAATAAATATTAATAACTTAAAATAGTATTATATTAACAAAATAATTGATAAAAATATTATAATATTATTAAAATAATTAAATAATATAATAGTATTTATTATTTGTTGTTTAAAAATTATTTAACTATATTATAGTTATTATTAAAAAATGTTATTAGTTATTTATTTAATAATATTATATTAATATTATTAAATATTAATAACTTAAAAATATTATAATATTAAAAATAATAGTTATTAAAAATATTTTAATATTATTAATATAATTAAATAATATCATAATATTTATTATTTATTTAATATGTAAGAATATTATTCATTTAGTAAATAAACATAAGTAATATTATTAATATGTAAAAATAATTATTAATTTATTATTTAAGTAGGGCATAACAATATTATAATTATTATTAAAAGTAAGATTATTATTATTTATTTAATTATTAATATTATTATTTTTTTATATTATTAAATATTTTATTATATTAATTATTAATTGAAGATGGAGAAAGGGAATGAGATTCTATAAGGATTATGGGGGAATCACTGCTCTCTTAGTTAAAGTAATCCCTATTAAGGGAGAACGGGGGAAATGGAATGGATATTTTTTGAACCAGACAAAAATAAGAGGAATGAAACTCTACAATTTACTTTTCGTTTCTTGATTACTCCCAACCAGACAAGCTCCTAAATATTACCTTTAACTTATTGAATTTTAAAATAATATTATAACACATAAAATGTTGACTAGTTGATGGAACATTAAAATGTGTTTTATTGTCATTGACCAAATGGCCTTAAAAATATTTACAATACATAAAATGTGTATTAGATAATATTTTGCACCATACATTTTACAAGAATCTTGGGCATAATACTTCTTTATAAACTTGTTCTAATATATGAACTTACATAAAATTTAAATGTCAAAACTAATCTTATGCTAAACCTGTTAGTACATATTAATAAATAATTCTAGGAAATATGTAAAATTGCAATAATGATAATTAGGTAATTAATTTATGATGTTAAAATAAAAAATGGATTGTGTGTAGTAATAATTAATTGCAATTGTTTTTGTAACTATGGTACTTTTTCTTTGTTGTATACTTTGTTAATTCTTGAAATGCCATGTAACACTGGCTATAGTAGGAATCAAAATGAATACCAGGGAGGAAAATTTTATATTTATACTAATGGAGAAATTTATGAGACAGAATAAGGCGACATGTTTAAGTGTCGTAGGGTGAAAGTAATAAAAATAAAATTAGATATCACTTTAAATGATCTTAAGAATCTAGTGGGCCGAAAGCTACGACTCGATGAAAATTAAGTTGTAACTGAGTTAGTATATAAGCATCCACTTTCGTTAAATCCGACATGGTACAAGGCATGCGTATTGGAAGATGATAATGACATTCAACGAATGTGAAGAGCAAATGCATAATTCCCTACTTAGTTGTCTTGCCCAGAATTATATGTGTACTTTTCAAGCAGGGAATTTGATTTGAACGTCACAAGTTAACTAGTTGATGATAATGGATCATGTATACAACCATCCACCAGCCTGCCTCACAACTTCAATGAAGGGTCGTCACATTACAATCCATACATTACTGGAATAAACATGCAAATTAAGTGTGGCCAATCCTTTCACACTCATATTGTTGACTATGCTCCAGAGCCATATTTTTCTCAGCCCCAATACGGTCTTCGTCCATCTCCCTCTTCCTTAGAGGAAACAGAGGATATAATGGATGGATTTGAAGAGGAAGCTGCATATGATGATGATCCTGAGAGATTTGTTGATAACAATGACGAAGATGATAATGATGGAGACGACGTTACAACCATATTCCTAACAACACTAGTTAACCTATATATGGAATCGGCTGTTACTTTTTTTTCACAGATAAATATAGAAACTGCGATGAGCCATGATTATCCTGAAGTGGGAGATGACATGAATATCAATGACAACCTAGAGCCATATGTGGGTTTGCGATACATTGACTAAAAGTTATTTCATCGTGCAATGAAGATATACTCAGTTCGGAATCATCATAAATTTTATGTGCACTACTCTTCGGCCAAATACGAAGAATATTGATGCTCTAACTATGGTGTACACTATAATTGGAGGGTTAGAGCATGCCATAAGCTGAGAGAGAATCACTGGCAAATATCTAAGTATAATGGGCCCCATACATATGTATCTGCTTCTCTCTCCCGAGATCATCCAAAATTGGATGCAGATATTATATCATCATACATTGTGGGCATGGTCACTGAAAACCCAAATATGTCCATCCGAGAAGTCATTGAGCAAATCCATGATATTTTTAGGTACTCAGTATCCTATAAGAAAGCATGGAAAGGCAAACATTGGGCCATCGTGTTTGCATTTGAGAATTGGGAGTAGTCATATTTTATACTACCGTGGTAACTGGCCGTAGTGTAATACTTTAATCCTAATTCATATTTTGAGATTGTTAGCAGAGAATGTTTATCAAGCAATTCTGAAGATGAGCCAGTTGCAATGTTCCATTGAGTGTTTTGGATTTTCAAGCCATGCATCAAAGCATTTCCTTATTTAAAACCAATAGTCCAAATAGATGGCACATTTTTGTATGGAAAGTATAAGGGGGTATTGTTTATCGGGACGTCACAGGATAGTGATAGAAAGGTCGTGCCTCTTACATTTGCCATGGTGGAGAGAGGACATACGAGTCGTAGCCTTAGTTCTTATTAAACTTTCGTTGACGTGTTGTCCAAGGTAGATAAGAAATTTGCTTGATATTAGATAGACATCCTAGGAATAGTCGCAGTTGTAGCTAACCCACGTGTTTTGCCTTCACCACATCACTAGTAACCTAAACTCAACTTTAAGATGGCGTGGCTGAAGAAAATGTTTACTAGCATCAGTGTGTTTTACTTACACGACCTATCATTTAGATTTCGTTACCTATCATGATTATTGTTTGTTCAATAACAACTGTGTGTTGTATACGTTACTAATATAAGCGACATGCTATCGATTGCAACCTAGATGAACTGCACCAATTGCACCCAAGATCCATTGAATGGATCAGTAATATCCTAAAAAATAAATGGAGTCGTGCTTATGATGAGAAAAGTTAACAATGGGGGCATATGACCACTAACCTTGCAGAGTGTATCAATAGTATTTTCAAAGGGGTTAGATTTTTACCGATTATTGGGTTGGTCAAAGCAACAATGCATTACACAAATGCATACTTTGTTCATTGAGTACAGACCATTGCAACACAATTATAGGCAGGAGAGGTGTTCAATGAAGATATCCAAAAAAGGATCCAAGCGTGCATTCGGAAAGCATGTATTTGTCACGTTTGTTGCTTTGACCATTTGGGGTTGTCCTTTGAGGTTGATGAGCTATATGACTCGACTTAGGAACAATTTGGACTGAACTTGCAAAGTTAGCCTGTCCGATCGAACATGCGATTGTTGTGAATTCTAAGTGAAGCATTGGCCCTATCAATATATTTTTGCATCTTGTGCGAAGGTCTCACTGGATCTATTGCAGTACATCGATTCGGTATTCTGATTAGATATAATGTCAAAAGCTTACAGTTATGAGTTTCGCCCAATCAGCGGAATGGAGCATTAGCCACCCATGAATGGGCCCATTTTGGTACCAGATCCAGCACAGGTGCATCCCAGCGATCGACCACATTCCACGTGAATTAGAAACGAAATGGATTGGAGAGAGGTTCCATCAGACCCTCAGAGGTGTCGGTTATGTCGACAAATTGAACATAACCGCACAACATGTCCATCCACCCAACGGAATTTGCCATGACAATCCAGGGCCTAAAAAATGTTAACCTAATAATACGTTCATCAAAATTTGTACTGTGATAGTGTCTAGCTAGTGCATTTTTTTGTTAATCTACTGTAGAAGCTATGAAAAATGTTGTATCTATACAATTTTATGCTTGTCTCATTAAATTGAATTATTTTATTCCTTACTCCATTTTAGATTACTTGCCTACATTGATGGTTATGAAATTAACTTAACTCATCCATACTATTGTAACACATAGCTCTAGAATATAATAGCCTGCCAACGTCGTGTTGTGACCCCTGAACGCGATGATGACTTTTTATTATACTTACAATCTAGACATATATTTGCAGGCCGTGTGGTTAGGTCAAGGTAATTTTTTTCACATAGTAGTGATTACTTTATTGTAAATGTTGTAACTAATTTTTTCAATTGATGTTAGAGGGAGGATCGAATCCTGACGTTATGACGAGTCGCCCATGTGAATTGACTCTCTAATCCACCACTAGCTATTGTGCCCTACCTTCAACAAGCAGGACTTTTACGGTGCTAGCCAGCTTAGACATTTTGATTTTCAATGCGACTTTGGTCTCCTTCGCCTTGGTCGAGCGATGGTGTCCGGAGACACACACTTTTCACACCACTTCAGAGGAATGCACTATTACTTTACAGGATGTTTCCATCCAATTAGGTTTGCCTCATGAGGGTATCTCCATTTATGGATACATTGGACATGATTGGTCGGGCCAGTGCGAAGATCTAGTTAGGATCAAATCGCTCGATGAATGTCTATAAGGCCAGCGACTTAGCATCCTATGGCTAGCAGCTAACTTTGCACATTTACTGGAAGATGTAGATGAAGAACAAATACAGTGCTTTGCATGAACTTATATTCTGAGACTCATAGGAGGTTACCTGATGCCCGACACTTCTAATCATAGAGTGCTGTTGACGTATTTGCTATTGCTAGAAAACTTTAAGGATACCAGCTAATATAGCTGGGGATCGACGATTCTTGCATGCTTGTATAGAGAGTTATGTATCGCCACACAGTGTGATGAAATTAATATTGATAGGTGTTTGCACCTATTACATTTATGGGCATGAGATTGATTTCCCACTCTAGTATCAGTGAGACCATTGTATCCTGATCCTCTGCCTAGACATTTACCATTTGCTTCCACCTTTGGGCTTCAAGTTTGGATCATACATTATATTTATATTAAACTTCTTGTAACAAGTCAAACATTCCAAATTAATAATACACAACTCATATTCCTCGCAAGTGGAGGAATACCAGGCTACCTCCTTGACCACCAAGGATGGACTTACGGCAATATAGAGTATTTTTTTATCAGATGAGGGTCAATGAAGTACGTAGCCATACTTCATTGTCTCTAACAGAACACTAAACCTTTCTAGTGAACTACTTTTTTATATTACACTTATGTAAAGCAAATTATTTGGCAGCCTTATGACATTCCCGATGTATAGCAGCTGATTCCATAGTATTGCTTAACCTCACCCAATATATGGCTAGCATCAGGTCCCTATCATTTGCTTCCACATCGTCAAATGACACCATGCAGATTGTGTGATGTGATAGTTTGGTCGGCGACAGCTAATCCTACAGGAGCCATTCAACCTTAGTTCTTGTCATACCTTACAGTTTTGAAGGAAAACATCCAAAGATTGGAGCGAAGAACATGTCGCTTTCATTGCTACTTGGGATGCATGGCACAACGCACTTTTGTTGACTGAAGTGTCGATAGATCCTCTTGGTCCTGACTTTGGCTACATGAGGTAGTACCGGAGACACACTAGACGGTGGATTCACCCAATTAGTGGTGATCCAAGATTTGTGGTAACCTTTCACAATGCACAAACTTTTGTGCTTACATTTTGATATTGTGGTAGCATTAAGTTATAACTATGAGACTTCTTTATAAGGCTAATGTAGCTGAGAGATTACGCTGATTCAGTGTCAAGGATTCACCTTCTCAGCTGTATAACCAATTTAGAGAGACAGTGAATTGAGAATGTAGCCTTATGCTACTGGGCACTGGGAGAACACCAAAATATGACAGCTTTCCAACCTGCTTACCATGCTACAGAATTACCAAGATCGCCCATTCTTAAGCCTAAGGCATGGCAAGAGAAGCTATGGATTCATGTCTTTTAGGAATCCTATTTTACCTGTGGAGGGGGATAATAATGAAAGCATCTCGCATGGTCATCTAGTAGTGACACAAGTAGGTGTCCCTTCCTCCTATACCCCTCAATTGATGCAAGCTGATATAAAAGGTGCAAGTCCATCAAGTTATATCCCCTTAGCACAATTCTTCACAGGTGCAGATGTTAGGCCTTCCTACAATTTCACACCACCACCATAACACCTATTATGATGCTTCATAGTCATCGTTCTTCACCTCATTGTCTCGCATTCAACTCCACAAGCCGTCAGTTCACTGATGGCATTGTTTGCTGACCCGCTTGCATTTGCTACTGAGTACACTAGTGGATCCCTGGACCAATAGCAATAAGGGTTTTTCACCCCCGGAAATCCTATACCATCATTTTAGTCCTCTTCAGTGGGATTTGAACTCTCCACCATTTATGGTTCAAACCCGTCCAACTCAAGCAGATGGTGATGACGACGACGGCAAACAGTATGGTGCTCTAGCTCAACGACCGTGACGAGGAAGGCAACGCCCTCAATGTGAGACTGGCAGCCCATTATTTTGGTGATTGAACATTTCATAATTGTATTGTGACATCTAATCAAATTCATTTATTTAATTATTTCATTACCATAATCGTATTATGTCTCTCTAATCAATCGTACAATCAATTCGGTAACTATGTCCTTAACTAATCCGGTAACTATGTCATTAACATTTTGAATATTGCTTTGGTACTAATTACTCAATGTTTCACATAATAATCCATAATTGTTTCCACTCTCACAATATTGTCAAATATACAATATGATTAAATTGGTTACTATAAAAAGATCATTTGATTAATAAAAATTTATATTAAGACCAAATTTTTTACTTATTCTCTTCTAAACTTATTGCATGGAATATTTAAATTACAATATTTAATTTTCAAATGGTATTGTACCATAATGTGATGTATATATTCATAAAAATATTTAATTAAACATCAAATTAAATTATAATCTGCATCACGAAAATTAATATTCTATTAGTAAACCGTGTTAGTCCACAATGTGATACAATTTAGTTTAAAAACAATTAGTTACATGGACATTATACATTATCAATAAATTTTTAAATAAGAATTCTACTACTATAATACATTATTTATTTTTCATTCATCACATATACTATTTATGTTATGCAAATAAAAACATCTTAAAAAATTAAATAGTGGATTACCATAATTTACAAATTAAATATTTATTTTCATAGTATAAATTATATTTTAATTCCATAATTAGCTAAAAAAATTTATAGATATATACATGGCATCAAGATAAAATATTTTTTAAAAATTTAATTTTACCATTTAAATCTTCCTACAAATTATTTTACATTGGAATAAGTCAGGATTTTTATTCATTGATGTTTTATTTACTCTAATGATTTTTTCATAACTATCAAATTTAATTATATTATGTATATTATACAATATTATGAAAGTTATTTAAATTATTGATTATTATTTAAAACCTTGAATAATTAGTATGAAAGGAATATTCAAATTGTTAATAATAGAATTTTATCATATTGTGGACTAACACAGTTTACTAATAGAGCATTTATTTTTGAGGTGTAGATTTTATTTTAATATCATGTTTAGTTAAATATTTTTATATGAATATATACATCACATTATAATAAATTATTATTTAAAAATTTAATTTTATAATTTAAATCTCCCATCTAATAAGTTTAGAAGAGAATAAGTAAAAATCTGGTACTTATTAAAAATTTTATTATTCTTATAATCTTTTCATAATTACTAATTTTATTGCATTACATATATTATAGTACTATACGAGTTAATACCATTATTAATTATTATTTCAAATCTTGAATAATTAATATCAAAGTAATATAGATGGTGCAAAAAAATAAATCAAACATAAGTTAAGTCAAAATTATAAACAAAGGAAATAAATTATAAATATGTCAAATTTAAAAAAGTATATATAAAATTGAAGTGAAAAAATTAATATTTAAATTAAAAAGGATAAATGGATCATGGGATGGGGTCTCACGTGACCAGTGCATCATGGGGACCTCTTTCCCATGATTAGCATTTTCACGAAAAAAATAAAACACTTTTAAGTGTTTTGGGCAAAAGTTATTTTGGTGTAGTGCATAGAGAAATTATTTTCCTATTCTACATCACCACCACTAGTTTTAATATTATATATCATATAATAAGTTTTTTCATCAATTAGCTGTTGTCGCTGCTCGCACTAGCATTCCAAATAACATTATTTATAATATTAATAATTTAGGTACTACTAGTTTTATTAGAAAACATTTCGCACATAAAAAAAATCATGGATGTATGCTAACAAAGGGATGATGTGGTATTTCTATATGTAATTATTAAAAATTATCCATAAAATTATAGTAATAAAACAAATGAAGTATATTTCACCTTGAGATAACACTAATAAAAATTATAATTCAATCTTCAGAGTTCAAATTCCTAAAATTCACTAGTTAAATTTTTAATTAATAAAATCAACTAATTCTGAAGTATTTTTGATAGATATAAAACACATAATTAATTCACTTAATACAAAAAATAATATAAAATTATATAATAATGAGTAAAATATAATTTAACAAATATTTTATTAAATGGTGTGATTTTTTTAAATTTTTATATGAGAATTACAACATTACAATATCTTAACTTAAAAAAAATTGTTAAGTACAATTCAGCACATTATTTTCAAGTATTTCTTTAAAACACAACTAATTCACTTAATACAAAAAATAATATAAAATTGTATAATAATGAGTAAAATATAATTTAACAAATATTTTATTAAATGGTGTTATTTTTTTAAACTTTTATATGAGAATTACAACATTACAATATCTTAACTTAAAAAAAATGTTATGTACAATTTAACATATTATTTTCAAGTATTTCTTTAAAAAATTTCATGCATAATTTATTTGTATTATTTATATAATGTTACAATTATATACGACAATATAAGGAATAAATAATGTATTTTAATTTTATAATTCTCCTTTAACATTTTCTTAAGAATATACAATTTATATATAATTAATTTTTTATCAAAAAAATTGTTTCAAATAATGAATTAACATAATTTACTAATAAAATATTTATTTTCATAGTGTAAATTATATTCTAATTTCATGTTTAGTGAAATACTTTTGCAGATATATATATAAGGATAAAATATTTTTTAAAAACATAATTTTACAATTTAAATCTTCCAACAATTAATTTTACAAAACAATAAATCAAAATTTGTATTCATTTAGACTTTAACTACTCCAATGATTCTTTGATAATTATCTATTTTATTACAATATTATGAGAATTAATTAAATTATTTTTTATTATTTAAAATTACAAATAATTAGTATAAAAAATCAAAATGTCAACAATTAAATTAAGTCAATATCAAATGTAAAATAAAAATAGGGCAACAAATTCAAAATAAATAAATATTTTCATAAAATTAAGTCCAACAAAATAAAAAAAATTTATAAATTAAATAAAATAAAAAAAAGTTAAAGCCAAAATTTTTCTATTTTAATTAAAAAATAAATATAAATTTCATAAAAAAAAATAATTGGTCACGGAGTGGGGGGCCGCGTGACTGGTGCTTCACGGGAAACCCTCTCCGTGACTACAGAATTTTTATAAAAAAAAAAAAAAATTAAAGGTTTTGGGAAATACTTTTGGTGCCGTAGGATTTGGGAAATTTGTTTTCCCAAATACAGTGTACTGGTCAAATTGCCTCTTGGTTAGAGTACCCTAATTCATTTAATGGTCTTTAACTTATGGTACTACTATCTTTTTAATCAATTCATTTGATTAAATGAAACCACATGCTATCTTTTGGAGCCTCATGTTGGGTTTTGGAAAATTCTTAAAATTACTCGTTTATGATCTAGTCCAACAATTTCAGCAGTTTTCTAGTCTAACCAATTGTGATATCACTCGTTATAATTATAATTTGCATGATATCGCATTTCATCTACCCGTGCTCTTACAATTCCTCTGATTCTTACTAATGGGTTGTATGTTCTTCCTTTATAAATTATAATTGTCAACTGACATGATTTTATTCTCTTCTCTGATTTCAATTTTTGGCAGATCCTTTCTTAGACCATTCCTCACTTTTGTTTATCTTTGAGCCGAATAAATCTCAGAATCTTTTTTCTGTTTTTTTTTTCTTTTTTTAAGAAAACTTGGAGTTAAGCAGGCCTGTAGTAATTTAACGCACAAAAAATTTACAACCATCTAACATAATATTTTAAAAATATAGGTTATGCTGGCGTGCATCCTTGAAAAAAAAAAAAATCATATCAATGCGCACTCTTTATTACCTTTATTAAATGTTGTAACTCAATTTCTTTTATAAAAACTCAAAAATTTTCACAATTTTTTATAACGTTGAATGTTAAAATTATGTATACGTATACACACACATAAAATTCATACAAACTCATAATTTTTTTCGAAAAATTATAAAATTTTATTAAACAAAAACTATAAATTGTGTGACTCTTACGGTAAAATTAACTTTCATAAAATTCATATTGATGTTGAAATGGTTCTAAAAAACAATTAAAACGTAAACGTAAATAAATCACTCTTATTAAAAAAAATAATTTTATTTCAAGGGAATTCTTGAATACATATATATCATACTCTTCAGTACTAAGAGCAGACATATAATGATAATGTTTACACGTAACTAATAAAATGGTTCTCGTGAATAACAAAACACAAAAAAACCAGATCAAGTTACCATTTTGACCATTGCTCATTTCTAAAAAATCACATCTAGTAAACTATATCTATAAATGAGATAAAAGACACATAAAAGCAAGCACAAAAATTTGGAAATTGTTATATTTTCAGTTTTAATATTAACATTATAATTAACAATTTTTTATCTTCATTATATTTTCTTTAATGTTTATTCTTATTTTATCTCTAATTACATATTTTATTTTTTATAGTTTATTATTTTCTAATTCACACACTGTGTCTCTTTTTTTATTTGTTTTATTTTTTTTTATAAAGTTTAAAGTTGATTCATTGTTAATATAAAAAAATATATTATCACTACATAAAGAAATAACATGTCATTAAAAAGTTAATAATGCTTACCAAGAACATGTTCATAATTTTAATGTAAAATTAATTTATATTGACAATGAATAAAAATTAAATTTTTTATATTCACTTTTAGTATTTGTAACCCAGATCTAATATTACTAAATAATATGGATATAACAAATATTACATTTTTATTATAAAAATATTTCTAATTTGTTAAATTTTTAATATATGATTTATTAATTGCATTACTCAATTGTGCTCTCTACTTTTAAAAAAATTTAGAAATTAAAATTAAAGTTAATTCTATGAATTAAATTAATTTATTATTAATGTAAATTATCTTTACACTATCACTTATTCATATATTATCATATCAACAAAAACTATTGAAAAATTTTTTTATTGTGGTCAAAATTTTCTAATTACTTTTACTTTTTTAATAATGTATATTTCTCTCATTATTGACTATGTAAAATATTTTATATTATTAATAAATTAAATTTAAACTTCTTTCTTTTTATTATAAAATTATTGTAAATAAAAGGAACATATAATTTATTGAAATTGCTTAACTATATATTCTATTTTCTTATGCAAGCATTTAAACTTTTAAATGAGATTTATTTATTTTAATTTCCATCATTGTTTTTTAATCAATATTTTAATTTATATTTCAAATTAAACATATATCAATTGAAAATTTTTCATGATTTTGAAGTTATGGTCTCTTTCTATATTTTGTTTTTTCTTTTTGTCGAATGGAATGAGAATTTATAATAGGGTAATGTTATAAGAAATTTTACTTGATTATTTTTATTATTAGATTATCTTTTCTCAAATATCAAAATAAATAAATTAAAATAAAAAATATTAATATTAATATATTAAAAGTAAACTAAGTGCAAATACTCAAACCTTCTTTCGCAATCAATCATCATATTAGTAGTTAATTGATTCGAATTAGTTATTAAATTATCGCTGATTGTATTAACTGTTTATATAAAGATATTTAGTAAAATTAACTATTTATTATTAATTATTTATATATAAAATAACATATAAAGATATGTACATATTTTATAAATTATTTAAATATTTTTACTATAATAACATTTTAGATTATAATATATTATTTATTTATAAAATCTTTTTTAAAAAATATATCAATATACTCTTGATTTCTCTTTAAAAAGTGAACACTTATAATTTTCTAATTAAAAAATGCTTGTAATATTTTGGTAGATGCAATGACTATTAAAATTTATTTTATAACTATTTTTATTATTAAATTTAAAATTCATATATTTTTCAATGAAAATATTGATGAATTACACATTTTAAGTATAAAAAATTATCTTTCACAAGTAATATCATCTCATTGTGTCTTTTTTTTTGGTAATATGTATTGTTCTTTAATTTAAAATAGATTATTTAATAAAAAATTAATAATTTTTTCAATATATTTTGTATTATTCTCTATAAAATGAAATATATAGTCTCTTCTATTTATACAATTTTGATAGAAATGATATGATTATATTCATATAATTTTGTTGTTATTATATAAATATTTTCATATAATTTACTATTATTATATAATTTTTATTTAAAATATAAATATTATAATTTATTATATATATTTAGATTTTTCTTTAAGAAACAAAAAATATAATTTAATGTATTCTTATTTATCAAAGATAGAAATGTAAAAAAATTTATAAGTATGAGTAAAATTATCTTTTTATATATTAAACACAAATCAACTGATTCAATAAGTTATTATTCCTTACTTATTTAAAATGACTATTTAAGAGCCAATAAATTGACTAAAATAATTATTTATCAAACACTTAGATCAATTGATCAACTTAATCAATAGTTAAAAGTACTCAAATTAATTAAAAGTTGTTTGTTGGATACCCTTTTAATTTTTTTGAAGATGAAACTCTTCAAACACTATTCTATACAATTACTTTTAATACATTTTGGAGGATTGAGTATTGTGAAAAGTTTCACCTCTTGAGAATTTTGAGTATTTATATTATTGTATTGTTTTTAATGCATTTATATTTATAATTTTAATTTTAATTAATTTATTTTAAGATTAAAAAAAAGATGATTCAACGATAAAAGTATTCAATTTGTTAAGAGAGATGGAGTTTCTCATAATATTACCCTATTATACATTCTCATTCCATTAAAGAAAAATGAAAAAAATATAGAAAGAGGACAAATTGCTCTTAGTTTTCTCATAATATATCACTATTACTTATATATATATATATATATATATATATATATATATATATATATATATATATATATATATATATATATATATATATATATATATATATATATAGCTTTACTTGAAAATCACAAAAAAATTTCATTTGATATATATTTAATTTAAAATATTGATTAAAAATAATAAAAAATTAAAATAAATTAATTTTATTTAAAATTTTAAATGCTTTTATAAGAAAATAGAATATATAATTAACTAATTTTGTTAAATTATAACTATCACTTATTTAAAATAACTTTATAATAAAAAGAAAGAGTCGAAATTTGATTCACTAATAATATAAAATATTGGACACAATCAATAAATAGGAAAAATATATATTGTTGAAAAAGTAAAAGTAATTAAAATTTTTTTATCATAGTAAAAAAATTTCAGTATTTTTTATTAATATGATAACATATGAATAAGTGTAAAAATAATTTATATTGATAATAAATTAAATTTAATTCATAAAAATAATTTTGATTTTGATTTTAATTTTTAAATATTTTTTTAAAAATAGAGAACATGATTGAGTAATTCAATTAATAAATTATATATTAAAAAATTTTAAAAAATAAAAATATCATTTAATAAAAATAAAATATATTTTTATATTCATATTATTTTAGTAATATTATAATATGGATTATAAATAATAAAAATAAATATAAAAAATTTAAATTTGACAAATCGTGAGCATAAATTAATTTTACATTAAAAATTATGAACATGCTAGGTAAAAATTATTAACTTTTTATGATATATTATTTCTTTATGCACAGATAATGTAAATTTTTTTTACATTAATAATGAATTAAATTCAAATTTTATAAAAAAAATTTACAATAAAATAAATAAAAAAGGGAAATAGTGTGTGAATTATAAAATAATAAGCATTAAAAATAAAATATATAATTAAAGATACTATAAGAATAAACATTAAAGAAAATGTAATGAAGATAAAAAAATTATTAATTATAATGTTAATATTAAAATTAAAAATATAATAATTTTCAAATATTTATAATTGCTTTTACCTGCCTTTTGTCTCATTTGCAGATACAATATATCAGTGTGATTTTTTCAGGATAAACGAAGGTCAAAATGATAATTTGATCTGGACTTTTTGTACTTTGCCACTCGTTGGGATTTTTTAGTTACCTGTAAACATTTTCATCATATATATCTAACCGGAGTACGATATATACAAGTATCTAAGAATTCTCTTTTATTTTATTTTTTCAAGATTTGACCGTCAATGAACTCTTACTAGTCAAAATTGCTAACTGCCATCGTTATTTCGGATGACAGGTACGTGAACATCAAGTAGTATTTAGTACGGCATACAATTAAAATGCCGCCAGGCAGAAAAGTCAGCAAATGAGGTGAGGTTTTGTCTACCTAATATTCAACGTGGCTTATTATCAAAAGAAAAAATGTTCAACGTGGCTAGAACTAGTACAGTTAATCAGACTATAATATTATATAAATTAAAGTACGTACTTTTTCTTCCTTTCTATTTTTCTTTTTCTGGGCATTTCGTTCAATTCGTTATAAATTTGCTTCTAACGTAAAGGCTAACAAGAAAGAGGTTTTATACGCAATAATAATAATAATAATAATAATAGAAAATATTGATACATAGACGATCGTTGAGCACGTTAAAATAGGCTAGTTTGATCTTATTAAGTTAGTCTATAGCAGAAAAGTAGATATCATATATCAAATTCGTTTTAAGTGAGGATTAGATTGAGTTGCTGTGATATAAATTTCAATCTCGGTTTCAATTAATATCAGTCTACGGTTTCAAGTCATTGTTATTGTTGTTGTATTTATTTTCATTGTTTGAAATATAATTCATTTATTTTTTAGCTAAAATGGAATTATATTAAAGAGTGGACAGGATTGTGGTTTCTTTTAACAAATCTAAAGTGGGAATGTCAAACAGGTCATAATTCATATATCGATTTATATTTATTATAAATTTTGATAAATTTAAATATTTAAAATTGAATTCGTCCTCGAATGTTGAAAAAACAAGATGGTCTATTGTAGATTCAATCTATCAAGAATCAACCTCTATCTATCAAGCCCTTGGATTCATAATCAAAACTTATGAGTTGATTTAATTCATTGTAAATTTTAATAGATTTGAATGTTTAAAATTAAATCAATTATTTAATATAAGAAGTATGAATTTGTCATAATAGACTTGACCATTCGGGTTACTCCATATTGATAATGGATCACTCATTTTATACTTCTAATCTTGTGTTATAAAGTCTTGCACATATGATACGCTATTGCATTGCCACATGCACATGTGGCAAAACAAATAGTTGTGTTCAATAAACTTTGGAAAAATTATTAAAATAACCCTAAGCAAGGGTTGCAAAAAGTTGAAAATAGAATTTCTTTCACATGACATCCAAGATGTCATCATTGTATGCTTTATATTAGATATTGGCCATGGAAGCCCATTTGAAAAGATGGGTATGCATTTGGAAAAATGTTTTTTTGATATACTTACAAAATGTCTACTTATTTTCATGATAAGCAATACTAATTAATATTTATTTGTTCAACTTCTACTTCAAGTTTCATAACCAACCAAGAACTCAATATGCTTGCAAAATATAAAATGATAAAATTATAATATGAATGTAGTGCTAATAACATTTGTAAGATGAAAAAAATGAATAATTTAATAATTAGGGGTGAGAATATTTCTCCAACCTAAATATAACTGACTAACTCAAATAAAAAATGGGCAATTGGTCTTGGATTAATTTTTAAGTTAGGTAGTGATGGTTTAAAAAAATAGAGGAAATCAACTTGTCAATTATAAAGCAATGTATGATCTTTCATCTTGGTAGGATTCACATTGAAAGATAAGCTTCGTTATTTCTTCCTTTTTCTCTGTAAGAATAGGATCTCTGCCACTGACTTTTGCATTATTGTTACTAACATCTCTTCTTTAATGCAATTTTTGACTAGTTGTAGTTAGCCTAAAGATCATAAGGAGTTTTATAAATTAATTTTGAGAAATAGTAAAGTATCTTATCTCTTTAAAATTGATTTAACAAGATTATTAATGACCATATCTTGTACTACTCTATTGATGAAGCTTTCTTCAATAGTTATAGATAGTGATGTTATGGAACTTCCTTGTCCAATTCTCTATCTAGTGGACTTTTTTGGTTTTGTTGTCAAGGATAAAAAAGCATCCTTATTAAGTTTTGCCTTTATTCAATTCTCGTCTTGTTTGCTACAAAGGAAAAGAACATTTACAATTATATCCTAAACCTATTCTTCAATTTTACTTAAAACTTCTTATTTAAAAGAAGAGAAATAAAATAGACACATACTTAAATAGCCTTAAAAAGTTTAGAGGGCCTTCTTCTTTTTGTTTATTGATTTTAGCATCTTTTTCCTTCTATATCATTGGTGACATATAAGTGTGACAGTGTCTGACACTACCCAAACTTACTTGATATGGATACCAAATGGTGTCGTTTGGAAGGTAACAATAAGTCATCTTCAGTTAGTCCCTTTTCCCTTGCTTATGATATAGACATGTAGAAATTGACAAAAGAGCAAGAAACCCTCATCCTCAAAATTATGCAAGTCCTCCTCCAAGTTGTTGGAGCAAAACTTCATCCATCTCAAAGCTATTGTGTGCATCACTCCACTAGCCAATTCTCCATCATCCACACTTCATAGCATTGTCTTAATTCACATTTTGTTGTGAAATTCAAGAAGCTCCAATTGAAGGCTATGAAGGTCACGCTAGCAAATAATCATAACTTGCGGTAAGCTTCTCATTTTTAGCGTGTTCTTTTCCCTTATGATTAATTATGGTGAATGGGTGTTTGTTTATGCAATGTTTAATGAAAAATAAAAAATTTCCATGATTCTGTTTTAAGGGTATATGGGTTCAGAGATAGGGGTTCTCTTTTTGCAAAATAAAAGTAGTAGAGGGTTAATATTTAGGTTTTAAGTGATTGCTTAGAACTAGTAGTGCTCCAAAGCTATTAGGAAATGGGCACTAGAATTTAATCTTTGGATTAGAGAACTCCATCATTCTTTATCCCCCAAAGTAGCAATGTCAGTAAAACTCTTGCTTTCATAACTTGAAATTTATCATGGAAAATCATTAGCTTTTGCAATCTTTGCAATCTCCATATATGCAATTACTAACTTTTAAAACAAAACTTGATGAGTGCTGTGATAGTGAGGGATTAAACACCACTATACGTCATTAGTTTATAAGTGAGGTTTCCTAAATACTTGAATGAGTTAGATTATGTCTCTAGCCATCTACGACTTTAAGGTGGCCATATCTCTCTCAGTTCTAAATCCCAAGGCACCGTATAATTGACCTAAAGAATTAATAACTATAAAGAACAAGTACCAAAAAAGTTCTCTTTTTGGAAATCACATCTCAAGCCTTCAATAAAATTAGAAAACTTTTGTTTCATTTTTTTAAACCTATAAATTGTAATTTTATTATAAAATATTATTTTTTAAAAATAGTATTTTGGCTTTGATGGAACTATAACATTTTATTACTAGTATTAATTTTAAATAGGACTAATATTAAAATTATAAGAAAATAAATCAAGATATGTTATCTTTTATATAGAAAACCTTCAAGTATAGAGGTAAAAACAATAAGACTACTCTAGAAAAATTTCAATATTTGTAAATAATGTGGACGTAAATGTTTTATTAACTAACTGTACAATATATGAATCTATCATTATTTCTAATTTTGCCTTCTTCATCAAATGATGATCCATCTTCTTGTAAATTATTTTATTGTCTATATTTTATATTATATCAATACTTTAAATAAATAATTGTCTCTTCTTGTGACTCATTGATAGACGATTGTCATTTAAAATTTATTCACTAATGGAAAATACACTTTTCCATGTTACTAATAGTGGAAAAGCTAGTATATCATGACTCACAAGAAAAAATATAGGATATTATGTCATTTATACTTTCCATCATTTTAAAATATTAAAATTTGAAATATTAGTTATAATTGATATAAATTAGTAAAAGATGAGCTCATTGTAGATTAAATGGGTAATTATCGGTTACACCTTGGGTATGTATGTTAAATGGGTTACCACTCTTATTATTACTAAAAAAATATGAAAAATTAAATTTACAATTATATGCATTAAAAATATGATGTAACAAGCTATTTACATTATGCATGTATAACTTTACATCAAATTCATATTGCATATTTTGATTATATTTATTTAGTACTTTTTTCAATTTTTTTTGGTTTAAGATTAGAATCCATAATTATAATGATAACATATAAATAAGGAATATTTTTAAAATATTTATTCCATTTGGTAAGCATTCGTTAATAATAATATTAAAACCATTATTAGTTTTAAATTTAAAAGAAAGTACAACTACAATCAAACCAAACCTTAATTATTGAATGAGATGTATGATAATAAAAATTAGATAAAGAATTAGTTAATGATTTATAAAATGTTTACAAAAATTGTAAACAAAAATTTTCCCCTTTTCATTTAAAATTTTCAAGATGATAATTTCCTTGCATTGCAAGCACACATCATAAGTTACATTCCAAACAAATGTAAATGATTAAAGGCTTAAATTCAATAGAACAACTATTTTATATATTTTTATTTTTTAAAATCCTAAGTGATTTGATCCAAAGATTGCAAATTTTTTTTTTAAATTTTATTAAAATAAAATGTAATTATTTATTTTAAAAAGTTTTTATAATATATGTTGATAATAATAAATATATAAACTTATTAATTTTAACATTAAAAGTTATTTAATATTATTTTGATGTATGTAAATTTAATATATTTAAAATTATTAATATATAATTTCTAATTTACTAAAATTATAATTTTAATATACTTACATAAACAAATACACACTAATCAATTAATCATGCATTATTTATTATACATTATTAGGCTAATATGCTAACCTATTAGCCTTACAAAGCACCTATCAGTCTTAATTATCTATTAGGTTAAGCTAACCAGTCTCAATTTTTTATTAAGTTTAGTCATTATTATCATCTTCCATATCAGTCTTAATCTACTAGGCAAAATTATAACAATCGTAAGTAAATCTGTCAAACCTAACTTATTTTGATATCTCTAATCAAGATGAAACTATTGATGATTTGTGACCATTACAATGTTCTTTTTATTTTTTTTTATTTTCACTCTCTCACTTTTACACTTTTAAAAATGGGCTTAATTGGTGTCCACACTTACTATTAAAGGGTGCAAGAAATTTACAACTAAATTAAGTATGATGTAAGCATTTTCTTTGATAGTTGATCTCTTTTTCACTTTATTTTTATTAAAATGTGCACTTTATTTTTTCATTTCAATTCTATTCTATTTTATAATTTCTATTTAGATCAAAATGGATGCTGATGGTAGTAATTGTGGTTTATGTGTCATATTTGTATTATATAAAAAGTTAATAATAATATAAATAAGATTAACTTAAACCTGAATGTCATAATCCATCCTAATGCACATGACTGGTGTTGATAATTACTACATGCAACTGCTTACCAATCTTTCAATACATGTTTAATGCAATGTTAAACATGCATTTATGCATAACTTTCCAAAATGTCATAATTATGTTCAAATAAGTATGCATTAATCAATAGTGTGCACATCTAAGCCAATCATCCTAAGACTTATTTGAATGCCAAAATTCTTAAGTGGACCTATTCTAAACCATCCAATAGCAACTGAGCATATAAGGGGACAATCCTCAAAAGCATAAGAAAGAAATAGAAATATAGTGAGTTTCTTTAGAAAGTCAATGAGTAATTAACAATTAATAGAATATTATTAAATATATATATTTACACATACATAAGTGTATACTTGCACACATACATACATATATATATATATATATATATATATATATATATATATATATATATATATATATATATATATATATATCATAGTGCAGAACTTATAGTTTAGCCTTTATGGGGAGATAGCCTCAATTTTTAACCAACATATACCATGCCTTTATCATAAAAGAGGGGAGAGTTCCAACAACTAAACATGTTTATAAAACATACAATCTAGTTACACTACTCATTAATCTTTATACCATAACAACTTGGCTACAATATTTGTATGTTATTCATTAAGTATTAATAAAAGAAAGAAAGAAAAAAAGCATGTAAATTTTCTTGTGACACTCAATCATTCTCATCCCTTCACAATCCAACTTTATCCTTTCACAAATGAGTACTTAGATTAGTGCATAAAGCCATAATAACCTTATTAAGGCTAGTTCATGCATATTTTATCACAATAACACAAGTTCTTCAACTAGCACTTCAATCACATTATCACAATAATAATACTAATGTATTTAAATATTAAAAAATATCTTGACCAACATATCAAACTAAATCAATTGTCTAAATTTTTATATTGTATAATTATAGCATTCAATGCATATAACAATTATGAAATGAATAGGTAAATCATGAAGATGATAATACCTCATTTAACACCTCAAATTTCAATCCACAAGACTAATATTCATATAAAACTTGTAAATAATTCATTAACTCAAATATGAAATTGAAATCCTACATTTTAGGCTTTAATTAGCATAATAGGATCATATTATGTCCACTCTTTTTCCTTCTACAACCATAAGCATGTCCATACACTTATTTTGCATCTAGGCATTTATGTTAAAACCATTCATCATTATTTTGCACTCATATAAAGGCAATATACCATTAAGTTTTAATAACATTATGGCTTTACAAAGAAAACAAAGCAATAGTTATATGTTTCCAGGAATGAATTTTGACTACTATAGTAAACTATATAGTTGATTATAAGGGTTTAATGTGCAACTTTTATTAAACATAGTCGATTATGTCTATCCAAAGGTCAATTTTGATAAATATAATTAATTATATAGTTAACTATATCAATTTAGAAAGTAACTTTGTTGAAAATGGTCGACTATGTAGTAGATTATCATATCACAATTTGCATATTTTTTGTGAAATCGTTGTTCACTTGCCATTTTCAACCTCAAATCTCATTTTCAACATTCAAACTCATAACCAAACCATTAAAGTTCATGATAGTCATTTCAAAACACTAAGTTTCTTTAATCAAACTTCACATTTAGAGCTTGAATCACATTTTCAAATGATTAATTCCAAAGCCCTATAAAAAACTAAAATTAAACAAAATAACAAATTTTAACTTGAGATTTAGAAAGAGTGCTTCTCACTTTGCATGGAGGAGATATTACATAGAAAAAAATTATAACTTGCTTGCTCTTAATCACCTAAAATTTTAAGAATTTAAGTTAGGGTTTCAATATATCATTCCAAATCCAAAAGGAAATAACGAAAATGTTTTATAAAGGTTGAAATTTAGACAGCTTTACCTTACTTGGATGGAAGAGTGTAGGAATTTGATAAAGATTGGAACTCTTGTTGGATGAAGAAGAGAAGAGAAGAATCACAGGAAGTATATAATTATGTTTTATAGGGGAAACAAAGGCTTTTTGGTTGGAATTTTAAGTTATAAAGGGAATAAGATTAGGCCTAAAATTAAAATATGCCTTTAAAATCTTTTCTATACTCAATTACTCACCTTTAACCTTACTTAACCTTTAGTTATTTCAATTCATCCCTTTTCTCAATTTTTTCTTATAAATTGAAATCTTATTTTGAAAATTCATTGCAAGGATTTAATTATTCTTACAATGAATGGAAACCTATTTATAGGTATATTAGGTTAGTTTATTCTTTCCTTGATTATTTTACATTTACACACATGTCACACATTATCTAGTTAAGATATTCCATTAATTTTAAAACCTTACTTAGGTAATGTTTTCATCATTCTTCCTTTATATCCTAGGTTTTTCTATACACTGGTTGCCATTTCCTCTTTAACACTAGCAACTTGGCTCTAATATATTAAATAATTAACCTTTATGCCTATTATGGAGTCATTGGATGAAGAACTTAATAAGTCATGAGCCAATGCTATTAAATTCATCTAACTTATGTTTTTTCATAATCTTTTCATTTGTTACTATACTACTACTACTTTGATAGCATAATTTTCAAACTTCATTGTCATGACCAGCCTCGTCGTAACCAATTTGAAATGTGTTTCCTAATTTCCACAAGCTGATTTAGTCTTACTTCTGGTATCATTACACAAATATTATAAAATGAACTGTTTCTTTTTTATAATTATTATCAAAATATTTATAGTAACATTTACAATTTATATCTAAATTGTCATGAGTTTCACTTTTTCTTACAAGGTTTAAAATATTCTAATTACAACTAAACAATAACTATGGCTACAAAACAAGCTCTCAAGGAGAATTCTACAACCAAATTATTGATGATGGTTAAAAGGTTACAATATATAACCTTGTAAAACATTTTAAATAAAATCAATAAGTCGCAAACTTAATAAGCAAATAACCTACTTACAAAATATTAATAACCACATACTACCATTTTGTATTATTTATGTATACAAACATAGCAATCTTTAATCATAACCACATTTCTAACTTCTATATCACATAACACTATCCTTCATTCTTGATAATATACAATATGCAATAAGAAAATAGATCATATAAGCATATAATCAATTTTATCTAACATTTATTATTATTTACAATCATTCTTATGTTGCCTATTCAGTTAACTTGCCTACTATTCTCATTGTCCCTTCCTCATGAGCACTCAAGTGAGATATAACATAGGATATGACATAAGTGCTTAACATGAGATACAAGATGACAATCTCTAACACCTACTAGAACCACTCTACCCTTATAAGTAGGAGCCCTAGGGCAAGCGGTCATGCTTTGCCATTGTTCACAAGCAAAAGTTCCTATGGCTCGATTTCTTTATGCCTATATAAAGAAAACTTAAGTTCTTGCACTAGGCACACATAAATAAAAATAATTTAACCACTTAGTAACTTTTAGATCTTGCCTTATCTTTTCTTAACAATTTTGAACTCTAATATAATTTCACAACTTCAAATCATTCTTATTGCAATCATCATCAATACTTGACATACATCATTATTTCATTTAATGTATAATCCCATTGGGATTTCATCACAAATTCAATCACATTTACATTAAATAAACAATTATTTATAATTATATAACAATTCACACACAATCATATATTCCTACTGGGGTTACAACACTAAATTATCATATGCATATTTACTAAATATTTTTTATAGCTATCTATATGCATATAAGGATTTGTTATATCATGTATCCTTAAATTCTTTCATCATTAAGTAAACAAATTTACATTCATAATTATCATAAGTCAATACTTTATTTTTACCAACACTATGCAACACATTAATAACTCAATCTCAATATCATACATTAATGATCTGTTACAACACATTAATAACTCAATTTCAATATCATATATTTTACTTAATAAGATGAAATCCCTATACTTACCATACGAATACCTCACAAAAGTTTAATATATTATTATACATAATTATTCTTGATTTCACATTGATATTTGAAAATCCTATTTGAATATGAGACTTTATAACTAAAGTTTAAAACTCATACTCAAATACCATATGTGAGTATAATCATTTAGAGGTCACTTAATATAAGCATACATGATTATGGTACTTGAATATGACTTTAAGAATACAAGTCTTGAGGATATACTTAAATATTGTATTCAAGTATTGTCATTTTAAGATGAGCCTTTATTTAACTAATCATAAATATAACCTTAAAAATGAGTCGTCAAGCTTATATTTGAGTACTATATTTGAATATAATTTTGAAATTTCTAAAAATTCATGAGATTTGTAGACTTTTAGCCAAATTATTTTCTTTAAACCATATATATATCACTTCTCATTCAAAATTCATTTCACAAATAACATCTAATGAAATTTTTCTACTATGGACAATAAGAATTCATTTTAATCAGTAAGATTTTGACATTAGATCATTAAATTCATCGAAATCATCTTAAAACTAAATTAACATATTTAACTTCTAATTATTTCAATATGTATGCCATACAACCTCACAATGTCATACAATCTTATAATGCATATAAACTAAAAGTATTCTATTTATGTAGTCTATGACTTAGTTCATAAAGTAAAGGTAATCCACTCTATTGCCTAGGTTTACAAAGTTGAAATAATCGATTGTTGTAGTCTAATACCTAGATCACAAATTGGAAGTATTCTTCTCTCGTATCTTATTACCCAAATTACAATAGGAAGTATTCTTCAATCATATTTTTTTTACCTAATTCATAAATAAGAAGTATTCTTAACATGAATCCTAAGAGTAAAGAGTAGCTTCCATATTTATTAGAGAATCCAATGACAAGAGCTGAAGCTAGGAAGATTAAAGAGGGACTCCAAGGATTTAAGAAAAAAAAGCTTGGATACATGAAGAACTAAGGTTGGATAAGCTTGTAGGAGCATGCATGTTATATACTTCAACTTTGATTGATTCAATGAAAGTACTTGAGTACCATACTTCAATTTTGTTTTTGTATTCAAAGGCTCAAATATAGTACTCAAGTACTTACAGTTTTTTCCTTAGTACTTAAATAATGTACTTTAGTGCCTTTAGCTTGGATGCTTGCCTAAATGTTGTTTGCCTTGTTTCTTATGGTTTAAGATATTATTGAGCCTTATATTAGTTTGGCCCATTATTTGAAATTTTATTTTTGATAATTAATATTATTTAATTAAATTTCTAAATTAGGCTTAATTAGTTTAATTAGAGTCCAATTGGTTTAACTTTTTAACTTTGAGGACCTATTTGAGGAGGGTTAATCCTTATTGTTAGAACTTTTAGCATTTATGAATAAGAAAAATCTTTGAAAACTTTTCCTTTTTATGGTTCTAACAAGAACTTCAACCTCATTTGGATTGATTCAATTCTTATGGTATTAAATCTCACTTGTCAAAAGATTAACACCCTTTGTTGCATGAACTCTTCTCATTAATACCTTTTATTCTTCCTTTTATCTGAAACATGTCATGATTATTGATAAGAAAAATATTTACTATATTATTTTCTCATATTTCATATATCTTAATGTGTTATATTTGCTAAAGTTCATAAAATTGACATTATTTTATAATTAGAAGTTAATTTTATAATGTTTAATTAATGTTGGATTTTGATATATTTTTATTTTTTAGCTCTATCTTGGACTCTAAATGTCGGATTAGAATGATTTATATACCATTAGAAAGGTTAAAGAAAGACCTAGAATTTGGTGTTTTTGTCAAATACTATTTGGAACTACTTGAAGTCCTTATTTAGCCGAAAAGCTGAAGCCTTATTTCTATCTTAGCTGAGTCAGCTTTGAGTTTTAGGCCATGTTTGAAGATATAGACGTCCAATTAATATGAAACTAGTGCCTAAATTTTTATAAGACCTATCTCTATAACTTTTATATCTATGGTTTACCCAAATTACATTATTTTAGTGGTATTATACTAATTAGAATTCAAATTTATAGGATTTTACTATTGTAACTTTTAGAGTTAATTACTTTGTAAAAATAAGTTTTAAGCTTCTAAAAATTAACAAGGTCCTATCCTTGTAATCCTAAAAGGTATAAAATTTATCTCTAATAGGATTTTAGGTTAATTAGGTCAGATAAAGTAGAAAACTTAAGAGACACAATAGACGTTAACACATTTAACAAATAACTTTTCTCTTCTTCTTCTTCTAACTTTTGTGTTCTTTAGCCATGTGATACGTAAAATATTTACATGTTTATTTTACCTTGTATGATGCATTTTTGGATGTTATCTTGTTTAATTTAATAAATTTAGTTTCATTTTGTGAATGGGTCTTGAATTTGAAATGAAATCAAATCTTTTAGATAATGCTGTATTTTGATCCTGTTTCAGGTTTTAGGCTATATCTGGAGTTCTAGATGTTGGATTGGGTTGTTCTTTATATGGTTACAAAGGTAAGAAAAATCCCTACAATCTTCATGTTTAAATAAAATCCCAGTTCGGAATCTAAGGATCTCAAATTCTGTTTGGAAGATGAAACAGTGGTTCTGACGGAATCTGACCTTTGGTAACTAATCTGATCATAACTTGGGATAGAAATGTCAAAATTAGGAGTTCTTTGCGGCATTTGAAAGTTAAGATCCGGCTCTACAACTCCTATGTTTACAGGAAGATGTAAATCTGCCATTCTAGTGGTGAAAAATTATCAACAAGTTAGAAGAATTGTTGCTGCGAAAATCAGGAAGGGTAGTTAAAGACCATGAATGGTAGCTAAAGAATGTGATTGGTAGCTATTGGTCAAGATTTATGATTTACAGCTGATTCATTCACCTATAAATAGGTAGAAGTAGAGATCATTTGCAGCATTCATTGATTCATGCATCTTAGATAGTAGTTTAATTCATGCATTTTTAGTTCTTGTATGCCTTCTACATGGAAGGCTAGGTTTTCCTCCTATATGGAAGGTTTTACCTCCTACATGGATGGATAGTATTTCTATTTTCATGCATTTGTAATTATAATGTTTGTATCATGAATGTGATGATGTTTCTATTTTATTTTGAGTTTATTTTTAATTTCATTATGTTCTAATTTTTTATCTTCCTAGGGTGATGACGTAACTTGATAATAACGGATTGAATTCTAATCTATTGAAACTAATTTCGATTTTTCTTTCCTAGATTGAGTTTTAATTATTGCTCTTAATGCTTTCAATTGATTGGCCACCTTTTGAATGAACTCAATATGTATGTTGAGACCGGAAAGAGATACGTGTATGGAACCTATAATTAAAACCGTAAATTGCATATGAAATAGGAATATATTCATATGGTTTATGTAGTCTTAATGAGTTCCATAAATCCTAATGCATGATTAGTTATTTTAATTCATATAGGAATATAGCGAATTAGCAATTAATTATAGAATTACTTGACCTTGAAAGAGGCTAGTAATTAATTTAGGAAACTCGACTATCAATTAAGGGAGTTAAAATTGGATTAGTATAGATAGATGATTCAATCCGAAATTATTAAGTGAAGTCTGATCCCTAGGTCTTTTATTCATCTTTATCTTTACTCCAATTGCATTCATTTTTATTTTAAACATTTTTGCATCGATCTTTATTTACTCACTTCATTTCCAACTAATTGATTTGCCAAATAGTATTAGGATTATTAATTTTGGTACTTAGTGAAACAATCCTCGTGGAAAGGATACTTTCTCATCACTTTATTACTTGTTTACGACAGTGTACACTTACGCTAATTGATAAATCATTTTACATGTAACAAGTTTTTGGCGCCGTTGCCGGGGATTGTTATCATTAATATCAATACCAAGTAATCTTAATCCTAATTTGGTTTTTATTTTACATTTTTTCTTTGGTGTTTCTTTTCTTTTTTCAGGTTTGTCCTATTGTATGACCAGATTGAAAGTTGTTGAGCCATTGCTATTTGATTTTGAGATTGAGAAAACTTGTCGAAGGAATCGAAAGATACAGAAGCAATCAACTATAGATCAAGGCGAAGCAATGGCAGATTTGAGAGAAGAACCAGACACTAAAGCACTCCATGACTATGCCACACCAACAGTCATGGATACCATTTCTGGGATCAGGAGACCGCCTATACTAGCCAACAACTTTGAGATCAAGTTAGCCATAATTCAAATGATGCAAGCAAATTAGTTTGGAGGTTCTCCAGCAGAAGATCCGAATGCACATATAGCCAACTTTCTGGAAATTTGTGATACATTCAAGCATAATGGCATTTCTGATGATGCCATAAGGTTGCGACTCTTCCCTTTCTCACTTAGGGATAAAGCTAAAAGCTAGTTGCACTCTTTACTAGTAGGGAGCATCACTACATGGAACATATTGGCACAAAAATTCCTAGCAAAATTCTTTCCTCCAACTAAAATTGCAAAGATGAGAAATGAGATTGCTTCATTCATCCAGCATGACATGGAAAGCCTTTATGAAGCATGGGAAAGATACAAGGAGCTGCTAAGAAGATGTCCTCATCATGGGCTACCAGATTGGTTGCAACTACAGACTTTCTACAATGGATTGTCCAATGCTACCAGAACACTTGTAGATGCTGCAGCTGGTGGATCATTAATGGGAAAAAGCATAGAAGCTGTTATGGAGCTGTTGGAAAAGATGGCAGCAAATGCTTACCAATGGCCTTCTAAACGCAACACTTCAAAGAAAGCACTTGGAGTCCATGAGCTAGACATTCTAACCACTTTATCTTCTCAAGTTACCTTTTTATCCAAGCAAGTGAGTTCATTAACAGCTTAAGCAAATGCAATCAGAATTCCTGCAGATACTTGTGATTTATGTGGAGATCCTCACATGAGCACACAATGCCAAGAAGGCAATCCATTCATTCCTTCTCAACCTGAACAAGCCAACTATGTGGGGAATCAAAATCGTCAAAATGATCATTTCTTAAACACATACAATCCAGGATGGAGAAACCACCCTAATTTAGGGTGGAGGAATAATCAGAATGTGTTCAAACCTCAAGGGAATTATCAACAACAAATTTAGCAATCACCACCACAACTAAAGGTGAATTTAGAAGAAGCATTGGCTCAATTAACCATGAATATTTTCCAATTCATGGTCAGAACAGAAGTTGCACTTAAGAATCATGAAGCAATAATGCAAACTCAAGCAACCTCAATCAAAAATCTGGAGGTGCAAATGGGCCAAATTGCAAGTATGCTAAATTCCAGACAACCAAGCACTTTACCCAATGACACTGAAAGAAATCCTAGAGAGCATGTAAATGTTATCTCATTAAGAAGTGGGAAGCAGTTAAATGAGCCAGAATCAAGGAAGAAAAATGAAGAAGCTTAGAAAGAAGATGAGGTGATTCCAGGAAGAATGACTTTTCCAGATAATCCTCCACCATATGTTCCCCCAGTTCCATTTCCTCAAAGATTGGTGAAAGCTAAGCTAGACAAGCAGTTTAGCAAGTTTTTGGAGGTGTTTAAGAAGTTGCATATCAACATCCCATTTGCTGAAACTTTAGCCCAAATGCCTAGTTATGCAAAATTTATGAAGGAGATTTTATCAAAGAAACGCAAACTGGAGGATTTCGAAACAGTAGCCTTAACTGAAGAGTGCAGTTCAATTCTCCAAAAGAAACTACCGCCAAAGCTTAAAGACCCTGGGAGTTTCTGCATACCCTGTACCATTGGAGAGTGTGAATTTGAAAAAGCCTTATGTGACCTTGGTGCAAGTGTGAATTTGATGCCATTATCCGTCTACAAGAAGCTGGGATTGGGAGAAGTGAAACCAACTACCGTGTCACTGCAGCTAGCAAATCGTTCAATAAAGCATCCACGTGGAATCCTTGAAGATGTGCTAGTAAAAGTTGATAAATTCATCTTCCCAACAGATTTCATAGTGCTTGACATGGAGGAAGACCAAGAAATTCCTATTATTTTTGGGAGACCATTTCTAGCAACTGGACGAGCTCTAATTGATGTGCAGAAAGGAAAGCTAACTTTATAGGTTCAAGATGATCAAGTATCTTTCAATATTTTTAAAGCTTTTCCATATGAAGATAATATCTGTTACAGAGTAGACACACTGACCAATTGCATGAAAGATGTAATGCATGAAACCTGCACAGAAGAGCCATTAGTAGTAGGAATGGTTGATGCATCAAAGTCTACTAATCATAAAATCCTGAAGCAGATTAATTGCCTTGAGATAAATTCTCTAGTTTTAAACAAGAAACCATTCAAAGGTTTAGGAGAGAGGTCAAGTAAACCTGTTCCATCAATAGAAAAATCACCAGAATTGGTACCAAAGACTTATGAAAAGCTCTATAAGGAGAAGACAAAAATGTGGCATGATAGGAGAATTATAAGGAAGGAGTTCACACCAGGGCAGAAAGTACTTCTCTACAACTCAAGGTTAAAACTGTTTCCAGGAAAATTAAGATCAAGGTGGTCAAGGCCTTTTACTGTGGTTCAAGTTTAGTCGTATGGAACTGTGGAGATTCAAGATGGTGACAGGAAATTCAAAGTGAACGGGCAAAGATTGAAAGAATACAATGACAATGCATTCAACACCATCAAGACTGTCATCACGCTCGAGGAGCCAGCTGGTAAGTATTAAAAAAAAAAAAGAGAGGACTTTGTCTAGCTAAAGATGTTAAAGAAGGGCGGCTACTTGGGAGGCAACCCAAGACTTCTTTCTCTACTCATTTCTTTTCTTCTGACTTATTTAAGCACACATCACACAACATTTTTCACTTACAATTTTAGCTTTCATCATTCTCATCATGGAGGAATCCCTTGTAAAGCTTAAAAGCAGATTCCCTACTCTTCCTAAAGATGTGCTCAGGAAAATCTACAATTGTCGATTTGAAAGAATGAAGGCATTTAAGCATTTGGGTCTTCCCGAGGATATATGCTGGATTATTGAAGCTAAGGTACGTATAGCAGGTGAGTTTAATGAATCATTTGTTAGACGTATGCCAGGTATGGGAAGAAGTTCTTACTCTAAAAAGAGAAGAGCTAAAAGAATGAGAATCTGTCATAAGTCTGCAAGGTGAAATTGTAATAAGCTCTGTAGGAATAAAGGAATGATTTCAGTAAATTGAGAGGACAAAATTCGATTCATAAAGGATGGACTGAGTAAAGAGTCATTGGATGATATCATTCAGACTCTTGAGACGCATCCCAGTGGAGATGTTCATGCTGTTCTTCTTGATTTAATGAACTTATTCAATACAGAAAAGGAACGCTACAGTCTTGGGGATCTGATTGTAAGTTTATAAGAAAATTGGATGGGAAGCAAATCCTCGGCTCATAGAAGCCGTTTAAGCCATTACTGAACGAAAAATTATAGGAAGATGTGAGCCACAATCACAACTATTGTACATATTAATGTTTGTCTGCTTTACTTTTCCTTTATCTTTTTATCTTTACAGCTGTTTTTTAACTTTCTGTACATTTCTCTTCTTTTTAAGTTTACCTTTTCAGCAACTTTTTGACTTTCTTTACATTCTGTATTCTACTTTGTTCACGCCATTATTACATTTGTCAGTTTTGCACAACATTTTTTTTATCTTTTTTTTGACATTATCTGATTTGCGTGATTTCTTTGTTTCTGCTTTTGTATTATAAGAATGCATTTCAGTAATCACACTTTGCAAAATGTCTGAAGGCGAGAGTAAAGAAGAGGAAGAGGTTGAGAAACCATCAAAATGTAGATTTAAATCTATCTGTGTTTTTGGTGAATCTTATGCTGGAAAGAATGTAGAATTTCTGATAGCAGCAACTGAACTTGGTCATGCATTAGCTGCTAGAAAGATTGCCTGTGTGTATGGATAAGAGCTTCATAGCTTAAAAGGAAGTGCAGCAATTTCTGCCAACATTAGAAGAAGCAAAATACTGAGTATCCTTGTGAATGGTTTAGATGATAAGAAATACGCCATTGGTAAAACATTAAAGGTTTCAAACTTGTCTGAACGTATTGGATGTATGCTTTACAGTGCTGAAGCCTTTATTGCTTTACCTAGTGGTTTAGAAGCATTAGATGGAATTTCTAGCATTGCATATTGGATTAACTTGAACTTTCATCAGAAGCCAGTAGGTTTATTAAATGTTAATAATTTTTATGATAGTTTGCTGTCTTTTTTAGATCAAGCTGTGGAATAGGGATTCATACCCCAAGCGACTCGCTGTGCCATAATGTCTGCCTCAACTGCTGATCAGCTGATTGACCAACTACAAGGCTATACACCTAAACCAGATCCATCAGTGAAAAAGATAGTTAGGAAATCTCCAACCAGCAGTCAGAAGCTTGAGCCAGACACTACTCTCCGGTTGTAACTTTCTTTACTCTTATGATTTTACTCCTAAAATTTCTTTTATGTGTGAGTTGCTTATGCATTTCTTTTTAATAAACCCTTTTTGCTAATCTACTAAAGACATTGGGGACAATGTCTACATTAAGTGTGGGGGGAAGTAAAAAAAAAAATTTACTTTTTAGGATTTTTTGGTAGTAAAACCATGAGATTTATTATATATAAAAAAGGGATGGCCCAGTAAAGAGTTATTTTCTGCTCTTGATACGCATCCTAAAAAATATATAAAATAAAAAAATAAAAAAAATATTTTCCTGCTTATTAGTTTTTTTTTCAATAATTTTAAAAGATTTCATAGCATGATTGAACAACTTTCTTACTTCTTAGAATTGATAGGTTTGACAATGGATTCTGAGTTGGATGGATTGAGTTGGAAACCTTTAACCGTGAGATTTTGAGCCTACTTGTTGAATTAGTATTATATTTCTTGTGTGTGATATTCACCTGTTAAGTTGTCACTCTAGAACTTGCATAAAATTTGGTTGAGATTATAATTTACATGCATACTCAGATATGATAAAGGCATTTTTTTTCTCAATTAGAACCAAATAGCCAACCCTGCAGTTTTACCATTGATAAACCCCTTTGAGCTTGATTAACCGTTTCTTTGTTTTAACCCATTAATATGTCATTTAATGAAATATCAATTGTCTTTACTTAACCCTAGGGATTAGTAGAGCATTTGAATCTTTGAACAATGGGTTTTTGACAAAGTGTAGGGGAATATATATTATTAACTTCAAAGTTGCAAGGGTTTTCTTTCAAAAAAAAAAAGAAGAAAGAAAGAAAAAAAAAGTTCAAAAAAAATATATAAAAAAATAAAAAATAAAAAAAAGAGAAAAAGAAGAAGAGAGAAATTGATGTGTACTTGAATTTGAATTGTGGGCTGCTATGTTAAGATAAAATTATTTAGAGATTACCCATGTTTTAATTGCTCTATTAATTTCTCTCCTTACTTCAGCCTTTCATATCCCTGTTTTATCTTTCCTTTACCTTGACCTCATTACAACCCTTAATAAGACTTTTTGATTTGAAGTGTGCATGTAAATCAGGTAGTGGAGATTGAGAATTTATGCAAGCCTATGGTAGTGCAATCTTTGATAGGATGAATTTGAGTGAAACACTTGCCCATAAACACTTGAGAGAGGAAGAGTTGTAGTGATTATATCATTCTGGTTCAATCCTTCTCAAATGAAGTTGCAATCTCTTTTTGATTTTATATGTCAAGATTTCTTGATTCATGAATGCTATGATATCTTTGTACTTTAATTATCTTTCTTATGTTTTTGTACTTTTTATCTCATGGGTAGATTAGTATTAGTATTAGTATTAGTATTAGTTTTCTTTTGTTTTGTGTTTGTCCGAGGACATCCAAAAGCTAAGTGTGGGGGAATTTGATACGTAAAATATTTACATGTTTATTTTCCCTTGTATGATGCATTTTTGGATGTTATCTTGTTTAATTTAATAAATTTAGTTGCATTTTGTGAATGGGTCTTGAATTTGAAATCAAATCAAATCTTTTAGATAATGCTGTATTTTGACCCTATTTCAGGTTTTAGGCTATATCTGGAGTTCTAGATGTTGGATTGGGTTGTTCTTTATATGGTTACAAAGATAAGAAAAATCCCTACAATCTTCATGTTTAAAGAAAATCCCAGTTCGGAATCTAAGGATCTCAAATTCTGCTTGGAAGATGAAATAGTGGTTTTGACGGAATCTGACCTTTGGTAACTAATCTGATCATAACTTAGGATAGAAATGTCAAAATTAGGAGTTCTTTGCGGCATTTGAAATTTAAGATCCGGCTCTACAACTCCTATGTTGACAGGAAGATGTAAATCTGCCATTCTAGTGGTGAAAAATTATCAACAAGTTAGAAGAATTGTTGCTGCGAAAATCAGGAAGGGTAGTTAAAGACCATGAATGGTAGCTAAAGAATGTGATTGGTAGCTATTGGTCAAGATTTATGACTTGCAGCTGATTCATTCACCTATAAATAGGTAGAAGTAGAGATCATTTGCAGCATTCATTGATTCATGCATCTTAGATAGTAGTTTAGTTCATGCATTTTTAGTTCTTGTATGCCTCCTACATGGAAGGCTAGGTTTTCCTCCTATATGGAAGGTTTTACCTCCTACATAGATGGATAGTATTTCTATTTTCATGCATTTGTAATTATAATATTTGTATCATGAATGTGATGATGTTTCTATTTTATTTTGAGTTTATTTTTAATTTCATTATGTTCTAATTTTTTATCTTCCTAGGGTGATGACGTAACTTGATAATAACGGATTGAATTTTAATCTATTGAAACTAATTTTGATTTTTCTTTCCTAGATTGAGTTTTAATTATTGCTCTTAATGCTTTCAATTGATTGGCCACCTTTTGAATGAACTTAATATGTATGTTGAGACCGGAAGGAGATACATGTGTATGGAACCTATAATTAAAACCGTAAATTGCATATGAAATAGGAATATATTCATATGGTTTATGTAGTCTTAATGAGTTCCATAAATCCTAATGCATGATTAGTTGTTTTAATTCACATAGGAATATAGTGAATTAGCAATTAATTATAGAATTACTTGACCTTGGAAGAGGCTAGTAATTAATTTAGGGAAACTCGACTATCAATTAAGGGAGTTAAAATTGGATTAGTATAGATAGATGATTCAATCCGAAATTATTAAGTGAAGTCTGATCCCTAGGTCTTTTATTCATCTTTATCTTTACTCCAATTGCATTCATTTTTATTTTAAATATTTTTGCATCAATCTTTATTTACTCACTTCATTTCCAACTAATCGATTTGCCAAATAGTATTAGGATTATTAATTTTGGTACTTAGTGAAACAATCCTCGTGGGAAGGATACTTTCTCATCACTTTATTACTTGTTTACGACAGTGTACACTTGCGCTAATTGATAAATCATTTTACACGTAACAAGTTTTTAGTGCCGTTGCCGGGGATTGTTATCATTAATATCAATACCAAGTAATCTTAGTATGTTTGAATATACTAAATTTAGTTGAAAGCTAATTGGTGTGAAAGCTTGCTTTGAAACTATTTGTAAAAAGTTTAGAATCTAAATTTTTGAAACAAGTACCCAGTATGATAATTAAGTATTGCACAAAATTGCATAATATCTAAGTATAATAGTTGAGTACTTAAAGGTAGAGGGCCTTTAAACTTATGATACTCAAATCTACTACTTAAATACCATGCGTAAATTATTTTGTATTTGAGTCTATTATTTAAGTATTTTAAGTTAGAGGCAACATCAATTCCTTGTACCTGAGTATTGTACTTGAGTACCCTTTTTTAATTATGATATTCATTTATAAATTGCCCTTTTACCTTATTTTATTTGACAATAAAGGTGTTATATGATCATTTTGGGTATCAATTAAAGAAAAATCAAAAGAAAAGTGAATCAAAAAATAAGAAAAGAAAAGAAAGAAAAGCAACATCAAAAAATCAAAAGTGAAAAATTAAAAAAAGCAAATAAAAAAGTCAAAGTGAAAGAAAAATGAAAGAAAAAAAAAGAAAGAATCCTAAAAACGGAAAGCTATTTGTTAAAGAAGTTGATTACTCAATTATGTTCTTTATTTCATCCTTATGTACTCTAATTCATTTTTGAACTTCTTATTTCAATTAAGCTTTTCATTGCTTCTTTCTTATATCTTAGTTTTCCATTTAACAGTCTCTTAGTTCTTAGTCTTATTTCTTCATTATCTATTATATGTCTTTGTTTCTTCTTTTATGTTACCTTTATTGAATTCCAAGTTTGCCTATTAGTCTTTTAATTGTTTAGTTCTTTGTTAAGTGAAATTGTTTGTTACATTTGTTGAATCTTGTTGATAGCATCACTTAGTTCCTAAAAAATTATCAAAAGGAAAAGATAAGAGTGGTAAAAGGCAAGAGTGTAAAATCATTTGAGTGAAAAAGTCTTGCTTAATGTGCAACCATAAATGGAGTGTCTCAAAACTCAAGTGAAGAATGCACTCTTTGAGGTTTAATTCTTTACCTAACCTTTTTTTTACAAGAAAAATCTTATGAAATGATATTGAGAAGTAGTATGAACAATAATGACATAATGAAAGTGATTCAGAAATAATTGGGGAGAGTTATACAAGAACAATTTAAGAGGATTGATGAGAGAATTAGAAGAATAAAGGGAGAAAGGAGAGAAAAGAAAGAGGAGACAAAATGAAAGACAACATGATGAAGAAGGAGTATATAGTAATGATAGAAGCAATAGAAGTTCAAACTCATCTAATAGAAATGTTAGAAAAGGAAGTGAAACAAGGGAAGGAAGAAGAAGAAATGATAAAAGAGCTGAGAGAATGTCATGACCTAACTCTAATTATGATCGGTGTGGATCCCATAATCGATTTTCACAAGCCTAAAAAATTTTCATTCTTTCTATCTAATGAAAATTTTCAAATTTTGAGTGACTTAAAAATTTATTTTAAAAATTTTGCAAAAAAATGAACAGAGTCTCCCCTATTTTTGGATACATTCCAAAAGTCACATGCCTTAAAATATAAAACTTGGATAATTGTTAAATACAACAGAATTGACATACACACAAAACAATATAGTTTCACACTTATAGACATACAATCATTTCAATACTTCATAGATCTCTACTTTAATACTAATCCCAATTGTCATATCCTTTAATCTAGGTGGTCTTTATTGCTCTATAGATATTACAAGGCTTGAAAGCACTCTTTAGTACCTGGTAGGGCCGCTCAACTACTTTGAAATTCCTAATTAATTCATTTTCACCTTCTATTTTTCCTTGTTTCACAATTTATGATAATAAACTATAATCATAAATATTGGTGTCATATACTTTCTTTCCAAACTTTCTATTTTTGGTTTTTAATCATGATATAATCATATTTTTACTATCTTGAATCATACCCATTCTCTAAAACTAACACATTAGCCTAAAGTTCATCTTAATATAAAAAATTTTAAATTATGATCATATAAATAAATTAGTAAAACTTAAAACTTCAAAGAAAATCTATTCATAAAGTAGCATTTATTTTATTTCCAAACATTTCGATTCCACATCCAATTTAACATTCTAACTTATCAACTCATCCTTAAGGTTAACTTTTAATCTAATCATGCCATTATTTAAGGATTTTCAAATTGAAACCATATAAATATAAATATTAGAAATTGAAATTCTAAAAGACTCATTTTATACCACTTATTCATCCTAGATCACTAATTTCTTTTTTTTTCCCCAATATGAACTAATACTTAAAATATGCCTTTTAAGCCCTTTAGATTCTAACTTTCTTCTTCTACTATAATAATAGTTTTCATTCTAGCATACAGATGGTGCCATATGAAGCTTTGTATGGTAGAAAGTGCAGATCTCCATTATGTTGGGTAGAATTGAATGAAAGAACTATCTTGGGGCCAGAACTAGTGGACCAAACCACTCAGCAGATAAAGCTTATCAGGGAAAGATTATTAGCAGCACAAAGTCATCAAAAGAGTTATGCAGATAAAAGAAGGCGACCCCTAGAATTTGAGGTGGATGATCATGTCTTTCTCAGAGTAACTCCAGTTACGGGTATAGGTAGATCACTCAGAATTAAGAAACTCCATCCTAAGTATGTTGGTCCATTTCAGATCACTGAGAGAGTGGGACCATTAGCGTATAGAATTGCCTTGCCTCCTGAATTGTCACAATTGCATGATGTGTTTCATGTTTCTCAGTTGAAAAAGTATCATCCTGATCCCACACATGTCATAAATTATGAAGGAGTGAAAATACATGAGAACTTATCATTTACTTTAGAACCAGAAAGAATCTTGGATGTACAGGTGAAACAACTAAGGAATAAAAACATTCCTTTAGTGAAAGTATTATGGAAAAACATGATAGAGTAGGAGGCAACCTAGGAAACTGAGGAAGATATGAGGAACTGGTATCCACATCTCTTTACTTAAGGTATGTATCTCGAATTTTGAGGACAAAATTCTTTTAAGGGTGGTAGAGTTGTAATGTCCTAAATTTTTAAATCTATCATTTGAATCTCTAAATTCTGAGACTGTAGAAATGAAGAGCACGTTTGAATTAGCTTAGTGGGTGAATATTAAGTTGAAAGGAATTAAGTGTAAGGGTAAATGAAATTTTGAAGGAAAAAGGATAGTAGGAAAAGAATTAATTTTCATAAACAATATAGATGATCAGAGGAGGTTAGAAAACCCTAAAAAGGGGAGTTATCTAAGTTTAACAGTGTAAGGAATTTTAAACAGACAGAAACCCTATGGACCAAATTACAAAAGTACAAAATCGGGTGTGGTTAAAGTGTAAATAATCAAGAATTTGGGATCTAATATGAATAACCAATAATTTGGGGTGTAATATGTGATTTTATTTAGTGTGACCAATAGACACATGACAAGTGTCATTATTAGAAAAAATGGCAAGAATAGCCTTACTAATTGGTGAAAAAGGACTAAAATACCCTTGAAAATTTAAAAAATGACTAAAATATCCTTGAAGCTTCATGAAAACTCTTTCTTCTTCTCCATTTCACCTTGTAGCCGTGGATACCTCCATGAAAACAAGCTTGGACGTGCAAGAGAGAGAAGGAAGAGAGAGAAATTTTCTTTTGGCTTTTTCACCCAAAAATAGTGAGAATTAGGCTTAGGTGTAGAAGAGAAAATTGCTCCTCTCATCAAGCTCTATCTATTGGTGTGTTTAGATTGAAGAAAACTCAAGTTTGATCAAGTTTGGTGAGCTCTAAGTGAGGATTTTCAAGTTGCACCAAGAGGTAAAACTGTTCTCCTCTAAAAGCTCTTTAATGTACTCTTTTTATTTTGTTGAAATTTTGATGTTGGTGTGGTTAAAGGTGGTTGACCATGGAGTTTTGGATGATTTGAACATGTCTAATGGTGTTTTGGATGTTGTTATGTTGATCTATGGCTTTGGTTTGGTGTAAAAATAACAAGAAACCATGATGTACGCACTAGGGTTTTAGAGGCATAATGGTGCATGTATGAATTTGGCACGATTTGTTTGGAATTTGGCTAAATTGATGAAATTAGAATGATTCTTATGAATTATGAAGCCTATGGAAGATGAAATTTTGAATTATGAAAGTGTGTGTGAAACTTCCCTTTTGAGAAGCCAAAACCGTGAATATGGAAAAGAAGGAGGGAAGGAGATTTAGCCATTTAAAATTGTGTTTTTGGAAGATTAGAATAATGTATTACAATGAAATTTAGGAGATATTGGAATGTACATTAAAATTTGGGTACTTCCTTCATGGTTTAGTGTATGTGGAGGAAGTGAAGAATACATGAAGTTTAAGAAAAATGATGATGTTCTAATAAGAATTATGATGTGTATTTATGTAGACTAAGAAGTGACAAGTTAGGAAGGCAAGAGGAATTGTAAAGAAGTTTTTAAGTGAGGGCAAAGGAAACATCACTATTGGAAGCTTTTAAAAGGTAGCTAGCTTTATCCTTAAGCTCTGTTTTTCATTTATGTGTTTTCTATATTTTATGCCATTGTATGGATTGTGTATAAAATTGCTGTGTGCGGTACCTATGGCCCGAGTTTCCCGGGAAGACAGTGAAATGCTATATGTGAGGCCTATGGCCCGAGTTCCCCGGGAAGACAGTGAAATTGTTGTATATGAGGTTTAGGTACGACTATCTGTGATGGCCATCTTGATATCTTTATGAGTCCTTGAATGGGCTTGATGATTGCTATGTGTGATGCACATTTCTTACAATGGTATGGAATGAGATAATAAATGATTAATTGATTTTGAAATGTATGTTTTATTTGCTTAAGGATCTGGAATGGCTTGATATATTTTTATGGTAATAGCTAGCTACTGGGAAACTTTGTTTCTTATATTTCTGTTTTGTTACTAACCATTCTAGGTGATGCTTTTAAAAGCCCTCTTGACAAAGAAGAATAATATTTTGAAGTTGTATTAAAAATGTTTATATAGTTTATGATGTTAGTATGTGATGAATATATGTTTTGTAAGTTGAACCTTTTGTATAACTATATGACCCTTGCCTATATTATATGAAATATATGAATTTGATGTATTGTGAGTTGGTTTGGAGTAGAAGGCAACTTAATATGCAAAATGTGTGAAATTGGAAATGATCAAATGAATAGTAAATGACCAAATGAACAGTAAATTCGTAGGCAGTAAGAGGAGTATGTTTGCAGGGACTTTTGGTTAAGTTTTGATTCTCTAAAAATTATTATAAAATTCAGGAGTGAACTTAATTTATTTACCATCCTCTGTGCCAAAATTCAGCTTAAAATAAGCTCTTATACTACGTGAATTTATTACATGTTTTAGTCTCCCCTGTTACCGTCACAGTGCAGAGCACTAATTGCATCCCAGAGATAAGAAGGAGTAAATGGATGATTTTTGATCTGAAAATTTTATGTAAAGTATATAACATGTTAATCAAGTCCCATACCAAATTTTAACTTATTCGGAGTTGATTTACCCCATGAAATAAGGGTTTAATTTTACAGTTGTGAATTCTGGACAGTACTGGGACAGAAACACTTTGCTGTGAGTTTTGAAAGGCCTAATGATGTCTAAATAGTTTCAAATTTTTACATGATGTAGTTAACGCGTGAAAGGTTCATAGGATCCAATTTCATGATTTTTGGAGTCCCGTAAAGTAGTTTTTAATATTTTTGAAGTTGGTCCAGTAATTCTGGAAATGAGCAGAAAATTTCTGAAATTCAGAATTTGTAATATTTTATTTTACAGAATCATAATTTAACCCCAGAAAGACCTAATTGTGTAACAATTACCTATTTAATGAGGATTAAGGTGTTAATAAGTAAGGGAGTTACATTAATCCTATAATAACTACCTGTTAAATCCACTCTCCTATCATACACCATTGTTTTCATATATCCTTAAAATTATTATAAGGAAATAAAAACCTTTCATTAACGAGATTCTCCAATCAAGCTTCAAATAATATATATACTAAACTTTAGGGAAAAGTACAATTTACCCCCTTAAACTTTCACTCAGTAACAAATTCATGCACAAACTTTAAAATATAACACATTACCCCGTTGAAGTTTAAAAAAATTGAAACCAGTAGTTTCAATGATAAGACGAACGGAAAACAAATTTAAAACTCCAAATGCAATGACAGAAAAGAAAAAGAAAGTCAAACTAACATCAACATTACAAAATAAAACATAGTGGTATTCAATGATTTTGCTAGAGCAGCCCGAGTGTGATTGTGTAGAAGTCGAACTAATCCAACGAAGCTAATTTTGGCATCTCAAGCTTATTAGACAGTTGTTCCATGGTAGGGCGACAATTTGGGTCTTTATTCAAGCAAGCAAATGCAATCCTTGCAATAGATATCACTTCCTTTGTAGCTTTGTTTGTGGGATAAGGAAGCTGTTGATCTAACACATCTTTCAATGGAAGACTTAGGGTTGTTGATTCCGCAAAGGATTCCATTAAAGAAGGAATGAGATCTCTAAATGATTTTCCCATAATTATTTCAAGATAAAGTACTCTAAAACTATAAACATCACATTTTATTCACTTCTGCTGCGAAAGCAAGCTCTGCGACAAATTAAATTTTAAGTGGCATTACACAAAAAGCAATCAAAGTTATAGTATAGTGATTATAAAGTACAAAGAAAAGAGGATAACCTGGAGCCATGTACCCGGGAGTGCCTACCAATGAGGTTTTATTGGATGAATTAGGATTCAAAAACTTTGCTATTCCAAAATCAGAGATGTAAGCTTCATATTCTGAATCCAACAGAATATTTTTACTTGATATGTCACGATGAACAATTGGAATTGAGCCGCCATGATGCATATAGAGCAAAGCACCAGCCACGCCTTTCACATGTTAGTGTATATGCCCTAAAACTAATCATATTGGTGATTGTAATTTTGAATCATATTATTTTAATGGCAATTCTAATTATTATATTTATATATATTATCTGCGTAATATATTCAATTATGATAATAACCTTAGAATAATTATATTCTTAAATGTCCCTAGTCATATATCATTATGGATTAGGTTACTTTGATATGTTAAGACTAGCATGTGTGAAGACTTATATGAGATTTTAAGTTTACATATGAGTACAAGTTAGAGAACTTGTATACTGGACCGACCTATATTAAGAATACTACATAGATCGTTATATGAGTGTCATGAATGGTTCTTAGTGATCATTATTAATATGGTCCTTTGACCTGAGATCACCAAAGTTCCCTACATGTGAGTTTCATATGTTGATACTATTCTATGTCACTAATGGTTGAGTGAATGCAAGGGTAGATATTGGATATCTCACATATCATGCGGAGGGGTTTGTGTGATCAAGATGGGATTTGTCCCTCCTATATAACAAGAGTAACATCTGTGGGCCCCTTGATTAAGTAAAGTTGAGAAAATACATGGCCATGCTCAGATGAATTGACATGGGATGTCGATTACATTTGTTTCAGTTAGCTTACTTAGGAATCAAGAAACCTTAAGATTGGGCTATACGGGAATGACACGGTCCATGTCTCGTGCTCAATCTAGATGTATAGGACAAAAGGACATAGGTGATGATCACGTGTAAAGGTTTAGTTAAATCATCAACTTTCTCATTACTTGGGTAACAATGATGTGTTGCTAGACACCGATCATTGTTCATCATTGTTTATGATCATTAATATGATTAACGGTTATTGCCAACATAATGAGAGTCTGTAGGGTCGCACACTTAGATCCTAGTGAATTTGGAATTAATGTACCAAATTGTTTGGGCCTAATATTTAGGAATTAATGTTATAATTATAAGGCCCAATAGTAAGCCTATAATTGTACATGGAATAAAGTCCAAATAGGTTAGGTTTTTCTATGCACTTATTTAAATAGGCTTGTTGGGTAATAATAGTTGATAATATCATTATTCACGCACCCTAAAAAGGCACAGAAAAATCCTAGTACCTCTCCTTAACCAAAACTCCTGAAGAGGCGTAGCTAGCACTATGAGGTGAAAGGAGATCAATTCCAACTGGTGTTTGTGTGGACATTCATCGGTGATTTACGGGTTCGTGTGGATACTTCAGAGTCTTCGGCCAAAAGGAAGCTGAAGAGGTGATCAATGACCAAGTTCTAGAGTCATCAACAAAAGTATTGAACGAACCCTTATTCCAATTTAACGTCTTTGCATGGATCCGGTGGATGGGAACGATTTATTCCGCTGTGCTCATATGGCTCCCGATCCCAACATCACAGTATTCACTCTTTTGTTCCAATCAAATGCCTCTGCTTTTGTCTCATTATTTAGGACCTCTTCCAAGCTACCCCTTTTCCAGAAACTCATAAATTAGGAAAGAGATTCGTGAATGATGATAGAAACCATATAATTTATATACCTATGTCATGCCCTTCAGTCTTACCCATGGCTCCTCGAGTCACTAGATGCAGGCCTCTGTTTGTCTTATCATTGAAACTAATAGTTTCAATTTTTTTTAACTTCAGGAGGGTAATGTGTTATCTTTTAAAGTTTGTGTATGAACTTATTACTGAGTGAAAGTTTGAGGGGGTAAATTGTACTTTCCTTTAAACTTTATGTCACAAGAATATTTCATGATCACCATTTTATAAGATTACATATTAAATTCCCAATAGTTTTAACTCTATTTTAATCCTTAAACCGCTTTTACACATTTTAGAGATTTTGTAAATCATACATAAATTATCTAAGTTATAAAAAGTATCATATCATAGATATTCTAACCATGTTCATGCAATATTATATATAAACTCATGTTTTCCAAATACACATAAGAATGGGTTTTTCTTATTTAGTCACTGTAAAAGGATTTTATGCTTCTGGGAGTTCACCTCTTTTTATAGAAGTTCTAGCAAGGCCAACGGTGATCGAAGCATGGTGGTTCGTTGCATGAGGTGACGAGTTGGAAGCTCAACTGCCATGCACGGTCCAACAGCTCCTTCCCTATCCTCCATGAGCTGTGATGAATCAAGATAGAGCTACAGGAAGGCATAGTTAACTAGAGGAAGAATGACGATGATGGCGACGTTCGAACGAAAAGATGGCAACTGGAGGAGGACTAATATCCATCGTGGTAGCCTAAAGCGAGCATGGATGACGTTGGAGAAAGAAGAAATCTCAACACCCGCATGTTACTTCTACTATTCTAATCGGGTGTGTTGTTGCTCATCGATGAAGGAAGGAATTCGGCAATGCCACATCGGCAATACAAGATTGATTAGAAAAGTAGCTGGGCAGAGAGAAAAATGAAAAAGCAAGGAAGAAAGAAAGAGAACCCACTAGAAAGGGAGAGAAAAGTCTGAAATGAGTGAGGCGATGCTATGTGTGTGATGAGAGAGGAAGGGCTGAAGGTTTAAAAAATAATAACAAAAAGGAAAAAGGAACCAGGATAGGTGTGAAAGAGAGAAAGAAAGAATTGCTTTGTGTGTGTTAGTGAAAGGAGGACAATAACCAAAACAATGAAGGGAGTGACATGAAAATTGAGAGAAAAAGAGAAGAGGTTGTCCAAAACATAAAGAGGGAAGGAGAGGAAAATAATAAAAAATAGAATTAATGTTTCTAACTTAATTTAAGCTTATTTTCCCTCTAAAATCTCTACCCTTTAAATCTCTTAGATCCAATATTAATCAATCATCAAATTAAAAAAAATTCATTTCCATGAAACTAATTTTATTTAAATTCTTAATTTGGTCATTTTCATTTTCCACCAATATATATTTATATATCTATACTAACTTGATAATTTTAAAGTTCCTAAAATAAGTATTTCAACTTCCTCAAACAATTAATTTAATCTCCCTTACTTCTAAAAATATTTTATACTTATGAGAAAATTCTCATAGAAAATATTTAAACAAGCCTCAAATTTATAATGGCCATTTTAAAAATAAATCTATTTGAAACTTCAACAATACTGAAAATTTATTAAATAGAAAAAATTTATTTCATAAATCATCACATCCTAATTTACCAAACTTATTTTCATCTCATGAAAAATTCCTTAAAGATTATTTTGATTTATTCTCAAATCAATAATGACCTTGTAACAATAAAAATATTTATTTATAAATAATAAAATTTAAAAGACTTTAATTATTAATTTGGGATATTATAGAGAAGAAGAAATGAAGGGAGAGATAAAAGGAAATAAGAAGGTAAGCGAAGGAGTGAAGAAGTCGATGATAAACATAATAATATCAAAATAAAGATTCCTTTATTCTAAGGGGAAAAATGATCCAAATGCCTACTTAGAGTGAGAAATAAGATGGAGTTGGTCTTTGATTGCCATAACTATTCAAAAGAGAAGAAGGTAAAACTTGTGGTTATTCAATTCTCTAAATATACTATTGCTTGTTAGGATTAATTTATGATAAATGTCTAGAAAAATAAAGAAAGACTTATTCACACTTGGAAATATTTGAAATTTGTTATCAGGAAAATGTTCATTCTTAGTCATTATCATATAATCATATGCGAAAAATTGCAAAGTCTTACACAAGAATCCAAGAGTGTTGAAGAATTCCATAGAGAGATAGAGCTTGTCATGCTAAAAGCTAATGTTAAAGAAGATAAAGAAACAACTATGGCTAGATTTCTCTATGCCTTGAATATAGAAATTACTAATGTGGCTAAACTATAACATTATGAAAGCATGAAGGATATAGTGCATATGGCTATGAAAATGGAAAGGTAATTCTAGAGAAAGAGATCTTCTAAATATAGTTCTCATCGAAGTTCGATATGGAAGACATAAGATAAGAAGAGAAAGGGAAGAAGTACAATAAAAATTTTTCTTCCAAATTAAAAGTGAAGATCTTAAAAGGAAATAGAAAGTCAAAGAACGTCAAAGACATTCCAACATAAAATGCTTTAAATGCCTTGGGAGAGGTCACATTCCTAGTAAATATCTTAGAAGAAGGTTATAATTTTAAAAGATAAAGATTATAAGTCCATTAGTGATAAAAAGAATAAATAATCCATAACATCTTCTTATGATGAAAGTGAAGAAAGTAGAAGTTTATTTGATAGAGATGCCTTGGTGATTAAAAGAGCATTAAATATGCAAGTAAAATAAAAAAAGGAGGAGCAAAGAGGAAACATCTTCCATACTAGGTGCAATATCAAAGATAATATATATAATGTTATCATAGATAGTGGTGATTGTACAAATGTAGCTAGTACTATCTTGGTAGAGAAGTAGAATATGCCTACTTTGTAACATCCCACTCCATATATATTACAATGGTTAAATGATAATAGAGAGAGACCAAGCAAGTGATGATGTCTTTCTATTAAAAAAATGCCATGATGAAATACTTTATGATGTTATACTTATGCATCCTTATGATTTTTTACTAGGTAGACCTTGGAAATTTGATAGAAAGGTTACTCTTAATGGTATCCTCAATAAGTATTAATTTATGAAAGATGATAGAAAAATAAATCTTAAGCTTTTAACCCCATAATAAGTATATAAGGATCAAGTAAGGTTAAAAAGAAAAGAGAGAAAGAAAAAGATAGAAAAAGACTGAAAAAATTTTGAGAGTAATAAAAAGAAAAAAAAGTATGAGTGAAAAGAAAAAGAGTATGAATGAGAAAAAAGAGAGCTTAAAACAAACGAATGGAAAAATAAATGTTTATGCAAAAGTGAGTGGTATGAGGAATGCCTACTTTGATTCTAGGCCTATGTTTGTACTCTTTTACAAAAAAAGCCAATGTTAATACTAAGCATGAAAGATTTGCTTTGCCAAGATTTATAAAATTTGTTTTGCAAGAATTTGAAGATGTATTTCCAAAAGAGGCTTTAAGAAAATTACCATCCAGGAGGAGTATGAGCATCAATTTGACTTCATTCTTGGAATTTCTATTCCAAACCATCCCACTTATAAGACTAACCTAGAGGAAGTTAAAGAAATACAAAAGTAAATGGAAGACCTTATGTCAAAGGGATATATAAAGTAAAGCATGAGTCTATATGTAGTATCGGTCTTGTTAGTGCCCAAGAAATATGGAACTTGGATAATACGACCTTTGTCACAATCTTAACCTGATTGTGATTAGTGTAGAACCCCTATCTGGTCTTCACCAGTCTATTCCTGACTAAATACCTTAATTCATTATAACAAATGCCTTGTATTTATAAAGGATCTAACATTTTAAAAAGATAACCTTTAATAAGATTTTTACAAAAGATGAAGAAGTTAAGTATGCTTATAACCTTCCTAAATTGAGGATAAGAAAACCTAACTAACTTAATAGAAAATCAATTTAACATTCCCCCTATCTATTTCTATGACAAACAAGAGGCCTAAAATATTCCATATACATGAAACTATTCTACCAAAATGCCATCAATAAGTTTCCATGAACTATAGTTCTGAGGAGGTGGAGGTAAAGGTGTTGGGAATTCGGATTATCACATGCAGCGGAATTTTAAATTTTGATCCGAATTCTACCTAGGATCCATGCAAAAAGCATGAGTCAATGATTAGGGTTTTACCTATTGGGCACTCGTGTTTCTACTGATCAAAACTTGAGAGCGGGTGAATCAAACGCCGGCCGGAAGGTACAGCGTCTCTACGGTATCCACACGGAGTGAACAACGACCTCTCACCCTCCACGCGTCTGCTAGGATGCGTTTTTCTCTCTAAGAATTAGGATTGGATGTTTTTGAGTGATTTAGGGTTTATATGGAAGCTTAAAACGTGATTATTAAGTGCTGCCCTCAAGTCCCTTTTTATAGAACTTAGGCAAGCCATAATCCTAGTCCTACTAGGATAATGCTTCCAAAATCCTAATCACACTTAACAACTCATCTTATCCTTATCCTAGAGATAATGGGAAGAGATAAGACTTATCTATTAATTATCTAATATTAGATAATGATATTATCTCATAATATAAATATCTTAATATTAGATAATTGCATATAGTTATCAAATATCAAAATAATATTATCTCATAATATATTTATCTAATATCTGATAAGATAATTACTTGATATTACTTTAATATCAAATAATATCACATAATATATATATATATATATATAAAACGTGAATTTATTATTCTTAATAATATATATGCATGAAAATAAGTCCAATTAATTGGATATTAATATAATTAAAGTCCAATTAATTATTGTCTTATTCCTACTCCTTTTGTGTGACCCTGTAGGTTCTTACTACGTTGACAATGACTTATTATTGAGCCATAGACAGCGAGCGGTATCTAGCAATACATCACTGCCACTCAAGTAGTAAGAATGTCTGTGATTCGACATCCACCTAATACATGATCAACGTTTTACATCATGACCCTTTTGTAATAATATCCAAATTGAACTGGAGGCATGGAATGTGTCATCCTCGTCAATGTTCAATTTATATTTCTTGATACTGAGTAGACTTAAAATAAATAATTAATATCACATATTAATTCAACTGAGCATGGCCATGCATTTCTAAGTCTCACTCAATCAAGGGGCCCAAGGATATTTCTCTTTTATACAAGAGTAACAAAATCCCATTTACATCACTCACTTCCCTCTGCATGATTTATGACACACCCAATCAATGCCCTACTTGTCACCTGATTAAAGGTGACATAGGACAATATTAAAGTGAGTAATTTCTCATGTAGGGAACCGTAGTGACTTCAGGTCAAAGGTTTATGTGTAGTTGTGATCATATGAGAATAACTTATGACACGTTTATCCATGCAATATTCTCATAGTGGGTCAGTCCAGTACATTGTTCACTAGCAATGTACTCATGTATTGACTTGATATCACATATCCATGATTCGTAATCATCAGTCACTATACATGCTAGTCTCGATGTATTATTACTATCCTTTTCATAATAATACTTGACTAGGGGCATTTTAGGAATAGCAAAGCTATTCCAAGGATAATTATTATATTAAGTTATAAATTGCGCATAATAATAATAAAAACAAAATATAATAATTAAATTGCCTAAAACATAATACATTGTATATAACTTCAATCATCAATATGATTGGCTCTAGGACATACACCAACAAAAGGCTCAACCTAAGAATTTGTGAAATAAAATACGGAAAAGTGAATCCAAGACTCAGTGAATGGATAATCTATAAGAGCAATAATAATTTACAATAACTTACTTATCGAACTAACCTTCTTTAACCAATCATATCATATTTAAACATATTAGAAGCCAAGAACTAATATCAATGAAATTAATGCATGATCATTTCATTTTTCAATGTTTCATATGTGAACATTCAAGGATAACTATAATCAAGTCACTTCTCATTTGAAATAATAAGCAAAGAATAGAATACAATCATCCTCATTTTGTCTCTTAGGTCAACCTTATACCCTTCATAAACTTTTCATCCTTATCCCTCTAGGGTTTACCTTATACCCTTCATAAGCATGTCATAAAAAATTTTCCATTTGGTAATTATAACATCATCCCCATCACATTTCTCATTTCTCTTGCCACTCATGGCATGATTCACAACACAATTTTAGATTTTAGAGCTTAAGCTTTATTTAATACAATCATAATTCAATTTAATATACATCATAATACTTATCAATATTATTATGTCCTCTGGAATAAATACAAGCATTCACATATATCATTGTACTTAATTCATAAAATATTTCTCAATATATATGTATCTTATTCCAATAGTAATGCAATAAGTTCATTACATCATATATTATATTACACAACTTCTACATTTTCATGTCATGATTATCTAACCCGTGAAATCATATTAAACTTATCATGAACCACACTATCTTTAATTTTTAGTGACCAAATACTCATGTTGAGCAATTAAAAGTCATGGAAACATAATATAGATAGGATATGTGTTATTATATGGTCATCTTAACTATGACCTTTGAGTAGTCCCATATGAATAACTTAAAAATTATAAATATAATATCCATAAAACTTATTTCATATGAAAATATACTTAATTATCTTTTTATAGACTAGTCATCTGCCTAAATCAGTTAAGTTTTGAAAAGGTTATACCTTTTTGAAAATAGATACAAAAGTCCACTTTTGAAATCCTAAGTTGTCGACCTTTGTCCACTTTTCTAATGATATCTCAAAATATATACAATATTTTAATTTGAAACTAATTCAATTTAAAATTAAACTCAATTATCTTTAAAACAATGGGTGGTTTGTTTAAAATAAACATAAGATGAAGGACTTATGCTCCTTCAAAGTTGATATAATATTTTATAGTCGATGAATCGATTCATTTACCTAATTTTTTCCTATAAACTCTCAGAATCAATTCATTACTTGATTATGAGGCCTAGTTTCATCTCTATAGCCCTAGAATTGATTCATTAACCCTTGGATCTCCAAAATTGATTGGTTACTTGATTCTGAGGCCTGGCTTCACCTTTGGACCCCTAGAATCGATTTATGAATTGATTCACGCATGAAAATCTTAATTTTACGTGAAATTTATTTCGTGCAATCAATCCAAAACACCTTATAAACACATATGATGTATATTAAACCTAAATATAATCATCAACATATTTATCTAACACCTTATATTACCTCTCTCTCTCATTTATTTCTTCAACCACATCAAAATAACCCAGATTCAAGAAAATCACATAAAAACTCATATTTTATCAATATCATTATAAAACCTCAAAATTCATGAATTTAGCTAGATTATCTACTCATTTTGTATGAAAAAGGATGTCAGAATGCTAGTTTGATGATTTTTCAACCCTAATCATATCAAAATTTTTAGATTCGACAATTAGGGCTCAAAATGCTCCACAAAACCAAATAAACTTCAAATCCTTCATTAATTAAGAAGAAATGGGAAGGATTCTAGGAAGAAATTAACAAGATTTGAAGTCTTCTTGCTTGATTAAGGAAATGGTGGGAGATATTCTTGCAGAGAGATGGAAGAGTGGGATCAATGAGGAGAAATGAAGAGAATATATGGCTTATGGCTGAAATGGAAAAAATAAGGTCCTAGGGGCATTTTTGAAAAAAATACTCCTAAACCTTTTCCATACTCATATACTTACTTATATTAGTATATAACTTTACACCTCAACATTTTAATAAACTTTTTCTAATAAAATTTTATCCAAATCACATTCTCACACTCTTACTTTTATTAATTCTATTTTATTTCATATTTCACACATAATATTCTTAATTCACCTAAATTTACTGATTACTTTAACCATTCTTCCTCATATCATAATTTCTAATTTATTAATAATTATAGAGGGTGTAATAGTGCTAATTGTTAGCTAGTCATTAAAATCATTATAAAGTATAAATATCCTATTCTTAGGCTTGATGAATTGCATATGTCTTATGTCTTTTTAAAAATCGATTTAAAATAAGGATATTATCAAATAAGGATTAAAGAGGGTGATGAATGGGAAAATGCTTTTAAAACAAAACGTAGTTTATATGAATGGCTTATGATGCTTTTTAGTTTATCTATTGAACTGAGTACCTTTATAAGATTAATGAACCATATTTTGCACCATTTTATTAGAAAATTTATGGTTATTTATTTTAATGACATCCTCATATATAGGAAGAATGTGGATAAGTATGTTTTGCATTTGAAATATGTTTTACAAGTTTTAAAAGATAGAAATATGAATGCAAACATGGAAAAATGTTCATTTTGTTTGGATAAAATGATACTCTTAGGTTATGTTGTTAGTAACAAGGGAATTGAAATGGACTAAAAAAAGTGAGAGTAATTAGGGAATGGCTTGCCCCTAAAAGTGCAAGTGAGGTAAGAAATTTTCATAGGTTAGCTAGTTATTATAGGAGATTTATGACCTCATAGGTTAGCTAGTTATTATAGGAGATTTATGAAGGATTTTAATACTATATCTATCTTTTTGAATGAATTAATTAAAAAGAATGTTAAGTTTCATTGGGGAGAAGTGTAAGTTAATGCATTTATTTTGTTAAAGATAGATTGTGGTTAACCTTTTTACTTGCTTTTTTAGATTTTTCTAAAACTTTTAAAATTGAATATAATGCTTTAGGTATAGATATTAAAGCTATTTTAATGTAGGAAAAGAATCATATTGCTTTCTTTATTAAAAAGCCAAGTGGAGTAGTTCTTAACTATCCCACCTATGATAAAAAGTTTCATGTTTTAGTCCATGATTTGGAAACTTGGTAACACTATTTAAGGCTAAAGGAGTTCATGACTCACTTAGGTCATGAATCCTTAAAATATTTAAATAGACAAGGAAAGATAAATAAGAGGCATGTAAAGTGGATTGAACTCATTGAAACATTTTCATATGCTATGCAATACAAGCAAGGTAAAGATAATGTAATTGCCAATGCATTATCGAGAAGGCATCTTCTTATCTCTACTTTGCATTCCAGGTTATTAGATTTGGAACATCTTAAAGACTTATATAGGAATGACATTGATTTTTCCATTATTTTGAAGCATGTGAAAAGAAATATTTTGAGAAATTCTATAAGCATGAGGTGTTTTTGTATAGAGAGAATAAATTATGTATGCTTAGAGGATCTCTTAGGAAATTACTTATAAGAGAGGTCCATAGTGGAGGACTTATAGGGTATTTTAGGATTACGAAAACTCTAGACATATTGAATAAGCATTTCTTTTAGCTTAGCATGAAGCATGATGTAGAAAAATATTGTACTAATTGTATCATATATAAAGAGGTTAAATTTAGAGTTTTATCTTATGATCTTTATACTCCACTTCCTATTCCTAGTGAACTTTGAATGGATATTTTTATGGATTTTATGCTAGGTTTACCAAGGATAAAGAAAGAAAGGATTCTATGTTTGTTGCTGTTGATAGGTTTTAAAAAATGGACCATTTTATACCTTGTCACAAGATGGATGATGCAATGAATATAACAAATATTTTTTTCAAGGAAGTTAGGAAGTTATCAAATTGCATGAAGTGCCAAGGAGTATTGTATTGGATAAAAGTACTAAATTCTTGAGCTATTTTTTGAAAAACCTATATGTTAGTGTATATGCCCTAAAACCTATCATATTGATGATTGTAATTTTGAATCATGTTATTTTTAATGGCAATTCCAATTATTATATTTATATATATTATCTACGTAATATATTTAATTATGATAATAACCTTAGAATAATTATATTCTTAAATGTCCCTAATCATATATCATTGTGGATTAGGTTGCTTTGATATGTTAAGACTAGCATGTGTAGTGACTTATATGAGATATTAAGCTTACACATGAGTACAAGTTAGAGAACTTGTATATTGGACCGACCTATCCTAAGAACACTACATGGATTGTTATATGAGTATCATGAGTGATTCTTAGTGATCATTATTATTATGGTCCTTTAACCTGAGATCACCAAAGTTCCCTACATGTGAGTTTCATATTTTGATACTATTCTGTTACTCATGCTTGAGTGAATACAAGGGTAGTTATTGGATATGTCACATATCATGCGGAGGGGTTTGTGTGATCAAGATGGAATTTATCCCTCCTATATAACAGGAGTAACATCTGTGGGCCCGTTGATTAAGTAAAGTTGAGAAAATGCATGGTCATACTTAAATGAATTGACATGGGATGTCAATTATATTTGCTTCTGTCAGTTTACTTAGGGATCAAGAAACCTCGAGATTGGACTATACGGGAATGACACGGTCTATGTCTCGTGCTCAATCTAGATATTTAGGACAAAAGGATATAGATGATGATCACATATAAAGGTTCAGTCGAATCATCGACTTTCTCATCATTTGGGTAACAATGATGTGTTGCTAGACACCGTTCATTGTTTATGATCATTAATATGATTAATGATTATTGCCAATGTAATGAGAGCTTGAAGAGTCACACTCTTAGAGCCTAGTGGATTTGGAATTAATGGACCAAATTTTTTGGGCCTAATACTTGGGAATTCTATGTTATAATTATAAGGCCCAATAATAAGCCTATAATTATACATATACCAAAGCACAAATTAGTTAGGATTTTCTATGCTTCTATTTAAATAGGCTTGTTAGGTAATAATTAGGTTGATTCATTATTCACGCATCCTATACAGCATAGAAAAACACTAGCACCTTTCCTTGATCATAATCCTTGAAGAGACGTAGCTAGCACTACGAGGCTAAGGAGAAGAATTCCAACCAGTGATTGTGAGGACGTTCATTGGTGATCTACTAGTTCGTGTGGATACCTCAAAGTCTTTGACCAAAAGGAAGTCGAAGAGGTGATCAACGAACAAAATCTAGAATCATATAAAGGTATAACCTGAATTCTACATTCTAATTTAATGTTTTGCATGAATCCGTTAGCTGGGATCGATTTATTCCGCTGCGCTCGTATGGCTCCCGATCCCAACAAGCTAAGTTAAGGACTATTGGGATGGGGAGCTAAGCAAGCGCAATGGAATAAACTGATCCTAACCAACGGATCCATGTAAAACATCAAATTAGAATAAGGATTTGTTCAATACCTTTAATGATGATGCAAGAGCTCAGTGGTTGATCACCTTTTCAGCTTCCTTTTGATCGAAGATTCCAAGGTATCCACATGAACCCATGAATCACCGATGAACGTCCACATGAACACCAGTTGGAATTTTTCTTCTTTGCCTCGTAGTGCTAGTTACGCCTTTTCAAGGATTTTATTTTTGTCAAAGAGAGGTGCTAGAGTTTTTCTATGCTTAGGATATGTGAATAATAATCTTTATTATTACCTAACAAGTTTATTTAAATAGGTACATAGAAAACCTTAACTAATTGGGCTTTGTTTCATATATAATTATGGGCTTATTATTAGGCCTTATAATTATAACAAGGAATTTCTAAATATTAGGCCCAAATAATTTAGTCCATTAATTCCAAATTCACTAAACTCTAAGTGTGCAACTCGCAAGCTCTCATCACGTTAGCAATGATCATTAATTATATTAATGATCATAAACAATGAGTGGTATCTAGCAATACATCATTATTACCTAAGTAATAAGAAAGTCAGTGATTTGACTAAACATTTACATGTGATCTTCATCTATGTCCTTTTATCCTAAACATTTAAATTAAGCACGAGACATGGACCGTGTCATTCCCATATAGCCCAATATTGAGGTTTCTTGATCCCTAAGTAGGTTGATTGAAGCAAATATAATTGACATCCCATGTTAATTCATTTGAGCATGGCCATGCATTTTCTCAACTTTACTTAATCAAGGGACCCATAGATGTTACTCCTATTATATAAAAGGGATAAATTCCATCTTGATCATATAAATTCCTCTGCATGATATGTGACATATCCAATAACTACCTTTACATTCACTCAACCATGAGTGACATAGAATAGTATCAAAATATGAAACTCATATGTAGAGAACTTTGATGATCTCAGGTCAAAGGACCATATTAATAATGATCACTAAGAATTACTTATGACATTTATATAATGATCCATGTAGTGTTCTTAGGATGGGTCAGTTCAGTATATAAGTTCTTTAACTTGTACTCATGTGTAAACTTAATATCGTATATAAGTCTCCACACATGCTAGTCTTAACATATTAAAGCAACTTAATCCATAATGATAAATGACTAGGGACATTTAAGAATATAATTTTTCTAAGGTTATTATCATAATTAAATATATTATGCAGATAATATATATAAATATAATAATTGAAATTGTCATTAAAATAACATGATTATATAAATATAATAATTGGCATTGTCATTAAAATAACATGATTCAAATTTACAATCATCAATATGATTGGTTTTAGGGCATATACACTAACAAGGACAAAGTTGCTTTTCTCAACAACTTACCATCCTTAAAATAATAGACAAATTGAGGCAATAAATAGAACTTTTGGTACTTTATTATAGTCCTTAATTAAAAAAATTTAAAGACTTAGTAAGAAACCTGTCTCATGTTGAATTTGCATACAATAAAAGTATTTATTCCACCACTGATTTTCCCTTTTTCAAATTGTTTATGGCTTTAATATGTTAACTCTTTTAGATTTAATGCCTTTTCTTATTGATGGAATGTTAAGTTTAAATAGGAAGAGGAAAGTGGATACACTTCATAAGTTGTATAGGTAAGTTGAATTTGAGAAAAAGATGAAACAATATGTTAAACAAGCTAACAAAAGGTGGAAGAAAGTTATCTTTGAACCGAGAGATTGGGTATGGATTCATATGATGAAGGAAGGATTTCTAGCTTAAAGGAAGAGCTAATTGCATCTAAAAGGAGATAGTCCCTTTCAAATGCTAGAGAAGGTCAATAAATATATTTATAAATTAGATTTGCCAAGTGAATATAATGGTGGTGCCTCTTTTAATGTTGTTAACCTTTCTTCTTTTGGTGTTAGATTTGAACATTTAAGGATGAATACTTTTGAAGAAAAGGAGATGATGTGAATTCTAAGAATGAAAAGAAGCTTCCACTTTTACTAGAAAATCCAATGACTAAAGCCAAAGTTAGGAAGATCAAGTAGGTATTCCAAGGGCTTATAGAGAAAGCATGTATGTATGAAAAAGCAAGATTAGATGAGCTTGGAAGAGCTTGGGCACTATGTATTTCAAATTTAACTTATTCTATAAGTACTCCAATACCAAGCTTCAGTTTTGGTTTTGTATTCAAAGACTTAAATATAATACTTAACTACTCAATACTCAAGTAATGTACTCAGGTACCTGCAGCTTGGATGTATACCTAAGTATTGTTAGCCTTATTTCTTGTGCTTTAAGACATTGTTAGGCTTTATATTAGTTTGACCCATTATTTGGCATTTTTTTGGATAGTTAATATTGTTTAATTAACTTTCTAATTTAGGTCTAATTAGTCTAATTAGAACTTAATTAGTTTGGTTGACTTTTTAACTTTGAGGAGGGTAATTCCTCATTGTTTGAACTTTTGGCATTTATAAATTTGAAAACTCCTTGGGAGCTTTTCTTTATAATGGTTTTAGCAAGAGCTTTAGCCTCAACAAGATTGATTCAACTTTTGCAACATCCAATCTTACTAATTAAAAGATCAACATCCTTTATGGCATGACCTCTTCTCATTAATCACTTCCATTCTTCCTTTTTTTTGAAGCATGGTATTATTATCCTTCTTTTTCAATTTGTTTTTAAGATTTAGGATAATCTAACCTTAGGAATTCACATTAATTCTAATATCGTATTGTATTACCTTGTTCACAAATAGGAAGTATTCTACTATCATATTCTATTATATAGTTCACAAATAAGAAATATTCTACTACTATAGTCTATTACCTAGTTCATTAAACTAAAGTAACGAAATATAACAGTAGACTACTTGAATCCAAAAGTGAAAGCTTCTTATGTTATTTGACTATAGGAGTTAAATTCAAGCATGTTATAAGGAATTCTTATGTTGTATTTGACAACTGTGGTTGAATATTGATAAGAGTTTGTTGATTTTTCACTGAATTTATAAATAAATTGCCCATTTTATCCATGCTTAACATTCTACACAAGACTAATCTAGAATTTTACAATGAAGCAACATTTACCAATATTTTTCCAACTCATTGATATCTAAATTTTGAATCACCAATAAGAAAGCATAATACATCATCAAAATCCCTAATTTACTTTTTTTTTCATTATTTTAAATCACATTTATATAATTTCACAATATTTAAGTAGATTATCTACTTACCTAAAATTTGGAAGAGATGAAGGGAAACCTAAAAAATTCATTATATTTAACTTAATTGTTATTAATCAAAGAAGAATAAACTAGAACTCCCAAATCCTTAATTTTACTTCACCATAAAACTATAAAAGAACCATCATCAAACTTCATTTTAAAAGGAGTTACCTTGTTTGCTAGAGGAAGTTGATGACAATTTCTTAAAGAAATATGCTTGATCCATGTTAAACTAGCTTAGAATTAAATTAGGAAATTTAAAAGAGATGAAGAGTAGAGGAAAGTCGATCACTATGCTAAGGAAAATGGGAAATGTATGGTGTTTTTGGATATTTATAAATAACAAGGGCATAATAGTAATTTTGATAATTATAAAGGTAATTGCAAAACATGCATATCTAAATCTCTTTTCCACACTCTATTTCAATTCTAATTTCACATTTATTTATATTTAACTCAATTCCACATATTTTCATAATAAAATTCTAATTACTAAATACATATGTTATTACTAGTTAAATTATTTAAATAAAAATATGAAATACTTGGAGTGTGACATTTACATGGCATTAACCTTCCTAGATCCAAAATATAAAGGTTTAATTTCATAAAACATGATTCCTAATAAAAGATACCATTTCATTTCATTATCCAATCTAGAACCAATCCTTATTGTTACATTATGATTTTCCTAACAAAATTGAGCATGTTCATTAAGCCTTACAAATTTTTAATCCCTTATAAAGTATGTATTTGTCACGATCCATCTTATAGTTATCGTGACTAATGTAAAGATATCTAATTAATATTAGCATACTAAATAGATATCTTTACAAGCCTATATAGTGTTCTAGCATCTTGATTACATTAGTATTAAAGAAGACATGAACATTAAGACTTAAAATATAAATTATATATTAGAGGTTCTAAAGTTAAACATTTATGTCCACATCCAAAAGTTTTTTACCTAAAATGTGTTGGGATCGGGAGTCATACAAGCGTAGTGGAATAAATCGATCTCAGCCAATGGATCCATGCAAAACGTAAATTAGAATGTAGGATTCATTCAATACCTTTGATGATGACTCTAGAACTCGATCGTTGATCATCTCTTTAGCTTCCTTTTCGGCCAAAGACTCTGAGGTATCCACACGAACCCACAAATCACCGATGAACATCCACACGAACATCGGTTGGAATTATTCTCCTTTGCTTTGTAGTGCTAGCTACGCCTCTTCAAGGGTATTGGTCAAGGAGAGGTGTTAGGATTTTTCTATGCTTGGGATGCGTGAATAATCATAAATTAACTATTATTATCTAACAAGCCTATTTAAATAGGTGCATAGAAAATCCTATCCTATTTGGGCTTTATTCCATGTACAATTATAAGCTTATTATTGGGCCTTATAATTATAACATGAATTCCTAAATATTAAGCCCAAACAATTTAGTCTATTAATTCCAAATTTACTAGGCTCTAAGTGTGCGACCCTACAGGCTCTCATTACGTTGGCAATGATCATTAATCATATTAATGATAATAAAAAATGATCGGTGTCTAGCAATACATTATTATTACCCAAGTAATGAGAAAGTCGGTGATTTGACTAAACCTTTACACGTGATCGTTATCTATGTTCTTTTGTCTTAAACATCTAGATTGAGCATGAGACATGGACCGTGTCATTCCCGTATAGCCTAATATTGAGGTTTCTTTATCCCTAAGTAAGCTGACTGAAGCAAATATAATTGACATTCCATGTTAATTCATTTGAGCATGGTCATGCATTTCCTCAACTTTACTTAATCAAAGAGCCCATAGATGTTGCTCCTATTATATAGGAGGGACAAATTCCATCTTAATCATACAAATCCCTCTGCATGGTATGTGACATATCCAATAACTACCCTTGCATTCACTCAATCATGAGTGACATAGAATAGTATCAAAATATGAAACTTACATGTAGGGAACCTTAGTGATCTCAGGTCAAAGGACCATATTAATAATGATCACTAAAAATCACTCATGACACTCATATAACGATCCATGTAGTGTTCTTAGGATGAGTCAGTCTAGTATACAAGTTCTCTAACTTATACTTATGTGTAAACTTAATATCCCATATAAGTCATCACACATACTAGTCTTAACATATCAAAGTAACCTAATCCACATTGATATATTACTAGGGACATTTAAGAATACAATTATTCTAAAGTTATTATTATAATTAAATATATTACGCATATAATATATATATATATATATAATAATAATTAGAATTGCCATTAAAATAACATGATTCAAAATTACAATCACCAATATGATTAGTTTTAGGGTATATACACTAATAATCTCCTACTTGCACTAAAGCTAATCATCCATGTATCTAATACCTATAGATCTTATATGACTATCATGCTTCTGCTGTATCAGGGCTTTTGTCAGTAGATTGGCGATGTTATCATCTGTCAATATTCTACATATCCTGACATCATTTTTGTCAACAATATCTCTTATGAGATGATAGCATCGGAGTATATGTTTAGATTTCTTGTGAGATCTAGGTTCCTTGGCTTGCGTAATGGCTCCATTATTGTCATAATAGAGCTCTACCGGGTTAGGAATGCTAGGAACAATTCCAAGTTCAGTGATGAACTTCTTAATCCAAACATCCTCCTTTGTGGTATCTGATGCTGTAATGTATTCAGCTTCTATTGTAGAATTAGCCACTGTCCCTTGCTTTGAACTCTTCTAGGTCACAGTGCCACCATTAAGGCAAAATACATAACCTGACTGCAACCTGAAATCATCTTTGTCGGTTTGAAAGCTAACATCAGTGTAACCACTTACAATGAGCTCTTCCTCACCTCCGTAAATCAAGAACATGTCTTTAGTTCTTCTTAAGTACTTAAGAATATTCTTGACAGCTGTCCAGTGACTTTCACCAGGATCTGATTGGTATCTACTCGTCATGCTTAAAGTATATGAGATATCAGGATGAGTACATAACATGACATACATGATAGACCTAATTGTAGATGCATAAGGGATCTTACTCATGCGTTGTCTCTCATACTCTATGGAAGGACATTGAGTCCTTGAGAGACTTATGTCATGTGACATCAGCAAGAATCCTCTTTTAGAATCTTGCATGCTAAACCTCTTTAGCACCTTATCGATGTATGTACTCTAACTTAGGCTAAGCAATTTTCTCAATCTATCTCTATAAATCTTGATACCTAATACATAGGAGGCCTCACCTAAGTCTTTCATAGAAAAATAATTTTCTAACCAAGTTTTTACATACTGTAGTGTAGGAATGTCATTTCTAATGAGTAATATGTCATCTACATACAACACCAGAAAGACTATTGTGCTCCCACTAACCTTCTTGTACATATAGGGTTCATCTTCATTCTTGATGAAACCAAACTCTTTGATTGCATCATCGAAACAAAGATTCCAACTCCGAGAAGCTTGCTTCAACCTATAAATGGATCATTGCAATTTGCAAACTTTTCTAACATTTTCAGGATTTACAAAACCTTCAAGTTATGTCATGTACACATCCTCAAGAAGATTTTCATTAAGGAAAGCAGTTTTGACATCCATTTGCCATATTTTATAATTATAATATGTTGCTATAGCTAGAAGAATCCTGATGGATTTAAGCATAATAACTAGAGAAAAAGTCTCATCATAGTCAATACCATGGATTTGTTTAAAACTTTTTTGCAACCAATCATCCCTTAAAGGTACACACATTACCATCCATGTTGGTTTTCTTTTTGAAAATCCACTTGCACCCAATGGGTTTTACCCCTTCAAGTGGATTAACCAAAGTCCAAACTTGATTTGAATACATAGAGTCCATCTTTGATTTCATAGCTTTTAGCCATTTCTCAGAATCTGGGCCCATCATGGCCTCTTGGTAGGTTGTGGGCTCATCTTGTTCTATGAGCAACACATCACTGTGATGAGTCACTAGAAATCCATATCTCTCGGGCTCATGACGAATCCTACTAGACCTACATGGGTTCTGTGTTACATGAGCAGGTTCTTCCACAACTGGTTGTGGAACTGGCTCAGGTTCCATCTCAAGTTCAATGTTTTCTCGTTGATCTTGAATTTCTTCAAGTTCTATTCTTCTCCCACTAATTCTTCTAGAGATAAATTCTCTCTCTAGAAAGACACCAGTTTGAGCAATAAATATTTTTTGCTCAGTTGGATTATAAAAATAATATCCTTTTGTTTCCTTAGGATATCCAATGAAAAAATAATTATCAGATTTAGGTCTAAGTTTATTAGAAGCCTAACGTCTTACGTAACGTTCACAGCCCTAAATCTTCATAAAAGACAAACTAGGATATTTCCCAGTCCATATCTCATATGGTGTCTTTTAAACTGATTTTGACGGAACACGATTCAGTGTGAAGGTTGCAATCTCTAGAGCATTTTCCCAGAAGGAATTTGGAAGGTCAGCTTGACTCATCATTGACCGAACCATGTCTAACAAAGTTCGATTCCTCCTTTTAGAAACACCATTCCATTAAGGTGTTCCTAGTGGAGTGAGTTATGACACAATGCCACACTCCTTTAGATGATTAAGGAACACTCAGTCTAAGCATTCACCACCTCGATCTGATCAAAGTGCTTTAATACTTTTATCAAGTTGATTTTGTACTTCATTCTTGAACTATTTGAACTTTTCAAAAGATTCAGACTTATGTTTCATAAGAAACACATAATCATATCTACTGAAATCATCAGTAAAAGTAATGAAGTACTGATAACCTCCTCTAGCTTGTATGTTTAAAGGTCCACATACATCGCTATGTATAAGGTCCAATAAATCATTGGCCTTTTTACCTTTCCCAGTAAAATGGGCTTTAGTCATCTTACCTAATAAACATGACTCACATGTCTCTTATGATTCAAAATCAAATGAGTAAAAAAATTCATCCTTATGGAGTTTGGAGATGCATGTCTCATTTATATGGCTTAAACGACAATGCCAAAGATAAGTTGAATTTAAATCATTAGTTTTGACTTTCTTTGTGTTTATGTTATAGATTGGATTTTCAAGGTTCAGAACATAAAGACCATTCATTAATTGTGCACTGCCATAAAACATTTCATTTAAATAAATAGAGCAACATTTGTTCTTTATTATAAATGAAAAGCCTTTCTAGTCTAAACAAGAAACAGAAATCAAATTTTGAGTAACAGTAGGCATAAAATAACAATTGTCTAATTTTAAAACTAATCCACTAGGTAAAGATAAATAATAAGTCCCTACAGCTAATGCAGCAACTCTTGCTCCATTTGTAACGCGCAGGTTCACTTTACCTTTGGCTAACGATCTATTTTCTTTAAGATCCTGTGCATTTACACAAATGTGAGTACCACATCTAATATCTAATACCCAAGATGTAGAAGAAGATAAATTAACCTCTATAACATAAATACCTGAGTTGGAAGTCCCACTTCCCTTTTGCTTCTTAAGCTCTTCCAGGTAAATCTTGCAATTTTGCTTCCAATGTCTTAGTTCTTTGCAATGGAAGCATTGCCCTTCCTTGGCCACGCCACCTTTAGGCTTTAGTGCAGAGGAACATGACTTGGACTTTCCATCAGTCTTGTCCTTTTTCTTTTAATTCTTAGCCTTAGACTTGCCCTTTCCTTTGCCTTTTTGAACCATTATAATGGAATTGGGCTTGGACTTTTTCAAGTTCTGCTTGGTAGTTCTCAACATGTTAAGCAGTTCAGGTAAAGTCTTATCAATTTCGCTCATGTTATAATTCATAATGAATTGACTATAACTCTCAGGCAACGAATGCAGAACTATGTCAGAAGCCAATTCTTGCTGCAAAGGAAAACCCAATCTTTCAATGCTATTAATGTACCTAATCATTTTAAGCACATATGTAGCAACGAGTGTTCCTTCAGCCATCTTGCACTGAAACAATGTTTTAGATACATCATATCTCTCATGTCTTGCTTGCTCTTGGTAGAGCTATTTAAGGTGATCAATCATAATGAATGCCTCCATGTTCTCATGTTGCTTCTAAAGCTCAGAGTTCATGGTAGCAAGCATGAGATAACTGACATCCAGAGCATCTTCTAGATGCTTCTTATAAGCATCCTTTTCTGCTCGAGGAGCATTGACAGTAGGTTCATTTGGAGTAGGTTGTTCTAGGACATATTGCTTTTTCTCATGCTTGAGGACAATTCTCAAGTTTCGATACCAATCGAGAAAATTTGTCCCATTTAGTTTATCCTTCTCAAGGATAGATCGTAATGATAAGTTTGATGCATTTGACGCCATGGTTATCTACAATAGAAAAATATACAGAATGAGAATCATGTACTTTATTTATTTAATAAGGTCTTTTATTAAATAATACTCCCACTATTTTTATCAAAATAATAGCCCTCACTATTATTTTAAAAAACTTTATCGTTCAGGTTTTCTAGTAAGCCAAGATCCATATTTTATTAAATCTTGAGTTAGCTTTGGCTAATCACCCAAGATGTGGCTATTTAGGTAGACAACTCCTTGTCAATTACATCTTATGCAACTCTTGGATAGTTAGGTGAATAATACTTATTCAAATTCATCTCATGAATTCATAACCAACTCTATGCCTCTAGGCCCCAATCCTATTGGTATAGCCCAGTTAAGTCAAGACCCAATAATTAGCAATTTGGATATCATTATTATCCCATCGCATCTTACCAAGATAGACTTTAGGTACTTTGCTTTGGCAAACCCACTTATAGTCAATCAAGATCTTGACAAGTGCTATTATTGGAAAGCATCTCTTTTGATTTAATATTTTGTTTAAGGGATTTTAATTTATTTGATCACACCATTATGTACTTAGTTTTATTAAGCATGTATCACATACATCTGGCATAGATATCTCATACATTCATCATATGCATCTTATACATAAAACATAAATTAAACGTAACATGATTATGGCCCAACCTAAGTAATATTCTGGAGCTCAAGAATATCAAATAAAACTAAGAAAGAAAAACTTCTTAAGAATCTTCTTCTTTCTTCATGGTTTGATCTCCACTTCCATTGTTTCCTCTTCAGGTGCTCCAATAAAATTATTACATAATAATAAAGAAATCTCGAGTTACATTCGAGGGGAGTAAGATGAGAAGAGAATGTACATTAGAAGTAATAGAGAGGCATGACATGTAAGCTGTATTTTAAAATTGTGACAAAACCAAAGGCCATAATCATGCACCATACATCAAGCAACAAAACAACATGATAAGTGAAAGATATATCCAAATATATTTTCAATATCAAAATCTGAATTAAATAATTCTGAATTAATTAACTAATTACTTAATGTCATGCTACGCAGAGAATTTACGGTGATCCCGCTAGCCGGTTAGCGGGTAGGGTCAAGGGGTAGCGCCTCTGCAAGGGGAAAGGGGGGCGGAGCCCCCCGCTCTAAAAAATTAATTGCATCTGACATTCAGTTGCAATTTAATTTGTCAACAATTGGCACGCCCCATTAGTCAATCAATTCAACAATTATTGACACTCAAATCACAGGTTTTGAAATATGATTTATGATAGAATTATAATGGATAAATTTTAATCATATTGAAATGGATCCAATTAATTCACATATTTTATATGAAATAGATTCAACAATTAATTTCATGAAAAACCAGATTCAACCATTAAGTGCAAGATATATCACATATATAAAAAATTCAAGAAGTTAATTTGATTAATTTTGATTTATAACAGAATTTATATTTTAACCAGAAAATGTTTTTCTTCATACATAAAATCAGATTCATGTAATTAATTCCCTTTTTTGATTTCATTCAAAATAGAATCCAGAAAATCACGGGTTCAAATTCAAATAAAAAACTTAAAATTATTGTAACAGATTTAAACTTAAAATAGAACCCAAAAATTCATTTTAAATTCAAATCAAAACCCAAAATTATTGTAAAAGATTTAAACTTAAAACAGAACCCAGAAATTCATTTGAATTTCAAATCAAAATTCAAATTCAAACTAGAATAGGAATTAATCATAAAATACTTTTGAATTTAAATTAGCATTTGAAATTAGATTCAAATTCAAAACAGAATCAAAATTAATCATATTAATTTTCTTGAACCAGAATGTACGAAATCAAATTGACCTTAATCCTAATTGAAGCGTGACATATAAAATAATTCATTAACATTACAATCACACAACTAGCAAACATGAATCCTAATTTAACGTTTTTACAAGTAGCTCTGATACCACAGTTGGGATCGGGAGCTATACAAGCACAACGAAATAAATCGATCCCAACTAATGGATCCATGCAAAACGTTAAATTAAAATGTAGGATTCGTTCAATACCTTTGATGATGATTCTAGAACTTAATCGTTAATCACCTCTTCAACTTCCTTTTTTGTCAAAGACTCTAAGGCATCCATACGAACTCGCGAATCACTGATAAACGTCCACACGAACACCGGTTGGAATTGTTCTCCTTTGCCTCATAGTGCTAGCTATGCTTCTTCAAGGGTTTTGGTCAAGGAGAGATGTTAGGGTTTTTCTATGCTTGGGATGCATGAATAATCATAAATTAATTATTATTACCTAACAAGCCTATTTAAATAAATGCATAGAAAACCCTAACCTATTTGGGCTTTATTCCATGTACAATTATAAGCTTACTATTAGGCCTTATAATTATAACATGAATTCTCAAATATTAGGCCCAAACAATTTAGTCTATTAATTCTAAATTTACCTAGCTCTAAGTGTGCGACCCTACAGGGTCTCATTACATTGGCAATGATCATTAATCATATTAATGATCATAAATAATGATCGGTGTCTAGCAATGCATCATTGTTACCTAAGTAATGAGAAAGTCGGTGATTTGACTAAACCTTTACATATGATCATTATCTATGTCCTTTTATCCTAAACATCTAGATTGAACATGAGATATGGATCGTGTCATTTCCGTATAGCCCTAAGTGTACGACCCTACAGGTTCTCATTACATTGGCAATGATCATTAATCATATTAATGATCATAAACAATGATCGGTGTCTAGCAATACATCATTGTTACCCAAGTAATGAGAAAGTTGGTGATTTGACTAAACCTTTACACATGATCGTTATCTATGTCCTTTTATCCTAAACATCTAGATTGAACATGAGATATGGATCGTGTCATTCCCGTATAGCCCAATCTTGAGGTTTCTTGATCCCTAAGTAAGCTAACTGAAGCAAATATAATTGACATTCCATGTCAATTCATTTGAGTATGGTTATGCATTTCCTCAGCTTTACTTAATCAAGAGGCCCATAGATGTTGCTCCTGTTATATAGGAGGGATAAATTTCATCTTGATCATACAAATCCCTCCGCATGATATGTGACATATCCAATAACTACTCTTGCATTCATTCAACCATGTGTGACATAGAATAGTATCAAAATATGAAACTTACATGTAGGGAACCTTAGTGATCTCAGGTCAAAGGACCATATTAATAATGATCACTAAGAATCACTCATGATACTTATATAACGATCCATGTAGTTTTCTTAAGATGGGTCGGTCTAGTATACAAGTTCTCTAACTTGTACTCATGTATAAACTTAATATTCCATATAAGTCATCACACATGCTAGTCTTAATATATCAAAGTAACCTAATCTATAATGATATATGACTAGAGACATTTAAGAATACAATTATTCTAAGGTTATTATTATAATTAAATATATTACACAAACAATATATATATAAATATAATAATTAGAATTGCTATTAAAATAACATGATTTAAAATTACAATCACCAATCTGATTGGTTTTAGGGCATATACATTAACAAAATGTAATTTACATAATACATTAGATATTATTGACTCTTAGTTGGAACCATTAGGGTTCCATTCTTTTGGATTTGTCTTTATGGATGAAGAAAGAACCTTATTATTGGCGGAGCTTTCTGGTGGGAGAACCTAATAAAAAAAGTATTATAATAAGATTAAACTTAGAATTTATTCTTTTAAGGATTACCTCTTAGTCAACTTGTATATTTATAGGTGTAGACTGTACTTTATAACAAAATAGTATCTTAAGAATGCCATGGGAAGATTGGATGCTTCCTACATAAGTATTAATTTATAGCCTTAATTCCATGATTGGTACTTGCAAATTAGTTTAAAAAATGAGTAAAAATATACTCAATGAATGGTTACTAATCACCTTATTCCAAAGAATTTTTTATCATAGAAGATTAGTCTTTTATTTAGTGTAAATACTAATTAGTGTCATAGAAAAAAATTTTATGTCTATCATTAGTGTATGCTATTATAGGAAATGATAATAATAGGTATATAAGTTTCACCTTATATCTTTGGTCTAACCTTAACCCCTTCTACCCTAACCTTAAAGTAACCAATTTTTTCCCTCAACTACTAACCACTCCTTTCCTTTTCTGTGAAGGATGTAATATTTGCCCCTCACAATTTGTAACAAATATTAACGGATTGTAGAACATCAACCATTTAATCCATTCCAAGGGTATAGTCAAATACCAACCATACCATAAATGTCTCATGCAATTCACCATTTTATTATATACATTCAAATCTTTTTTAAACATTTCTCAATAATCTTAAGTAAATACATTGCCATTTACTTCTATATATATCATGGTTTAGAGCATTTTAGTGCTTCCAAATCAATTCAAAATTTTACTAAAATTTATTCCAACATTCCTAACATATTATTACATGCTATTCATTAATTAAAATACACTAATTGTCCCTATGGGTACTATTTGTATAAAACCCAAATAAAAAATTCAAAAATAGGATAGCACAGGGGTACTTACAATCCAAGCCCTTTTTCATTAATCAAATAGAAATCAATTACTTCCAAACTTTGCCATGACATTATTTACATATTAAATAAATAATAACTTAAGTTTTGTATAATAATTTTTGTGATTTTGGTAGTACATTAAAGGTATAAACATAGAATTGCCAAATTTGGACAAAACCAGAGATGAAAAATAAAGTTATTATTTGGGCAACCAAATTAATTTCATTTTCCACCAAATTTTAATATAATCTTAGTAACATTTGACATATAATGTCTAAATAATTTCATAATTTTTATCCTTCATTTAAATTCTCAAAAAAAAAAATCAAAGCCTAAGACCAACCAACATAAGGTTCTAAAATGGATAATTTTGAGTATTTCACTTAGTGTTTCATGCATCTAAAAATTTTTAAAAATTTTCAATTTCTTCTATAATTATCCTAACACTAATTATGGCTTTATAATACTAAGGATTGGAATTTTAAAAGTTTCTAACCTTTGAATATATAAGGTGATTGAAACCCTTAATTAACATAACTTAGAAGATTTGTGTCATTTCAACTAATTCTAGCTTCATCTTTCCTAAGCAGATCATATGAATCCTTCTTGTGTCACACTAAACATTAATATACTAAGAAAATATCATATTATCATTTTAAAAGTTTCAAAAATAGGACCAAACACCAACATATTCAATCTCTAAGGAAGACATAAATTAATAAAATAATCATTTATATAGTATAATCTTATAATAAAAAAAAAGTTACCACTCATATTTAATTAGTTGATGAAGGCTTAGATTCTCACTTATTCCTATCTTCTTTCTCATAGTTTTGGATGGTTAAAAGAAGTAAAATTTTGCTTTAAATTAGCTAGCCGCAGCCCTCCACACACATATACAAAACCCTAAAATCCTAATTTGAAATATTTACATTTTTTAATGATTTTGTATTGATTTTTAAGAAAAATCTTAGACAAGTTATTGGTCTTCTTAGGCATCCAAATGGCCCCAATAATTTAGAAAATAATTACTCTATAATAATTAAAAATAAAGCACATTAAATAGGTAAATAGGATTTATTGCAAAATGCTCCTATTTTTCTACTTTCTTCTATCTTGCCTTAAACTTTTTGGACATTTTAGGCTTTGATTTGGACTTTTATTTTTTAGTTTCCATGAGTTTCCATAAGTTTCCATAAACATTTTGGGCCTAGAAAAATTAATTTAAGTTAACCCACAAAGTATTTAAATTAATATTTCCTTCATCACATAAGATTCATTTGAAATATATTTCTTTAACATAGATACATGAAAAATCAAATGTATCATTTTTATATCTTTTGGTAATTCTAATTGGTAAGCAACTTTCCAATTCATTTGTTAAATCTATAAAGACCCACATATCTAGGTGTCAATTTTCCCTTTTTGCTAAATCTCATTATTCCCTTCATGAGAGTAAAATTTAAAAATACTTGATCACCTTCTTGAAATTCTAATATTCTACATATATTATCTACACAAGATTTATATCAATTTTGAGCTGTCTATAATCTTTCTTTGATTATTTGAACCTCATTGATAGAATTTTCAATAAGATTAGGGTTGATCATCTTCGCTTCTCCTAGTTCAAACCACCTAATAGGTGATTTGTATTTCCTACCATACATGCCTTAAATGAAGCCATTTGTATACTGGTATGATAGTTATTATTATAGGTGAATTCTATTAGTAGGAGATATTGTAGCATCCTAAGTTTTATAAATTTTGATGTTTATGGATATTTATTTATTTAATATTTGGATTTAAATTCTTTTTTATTCTAAAGGTTCAAGAATGTTGAAAAAGATACTATAATAATATTTGAGACTTATTTATTTTTTTTATATATGGTCATTATTAACTTGAAATTAGTTTAAAATGACATTTATAAGGAATTTCCTATAAGTTAAAAATATTTTAATGATGATAGTGCGAGGATTTATTTTTGAATGGCCATTCTTAATTTGAGGTTAGTTTAGATATTTTTATGACAAGTTTCTCATAAGTGGGAAATAATAATTATGGGGATAAAGTTTTATGAGATTAATTGTTGGTATTTGATAAATTATTCTTTGAAGTTATAAAAATAAGTAAGTTAAAAATTTCAGTAAAATTAGATTATGAAAATATATATTATAAAATTAATTATTAGAAATATAATATATGGGATTGGAATTTTTATATGGGAGTTTTAAGCTTAATAAGAAAAAAGGAATTTTTATAGAATGATAATTTAAATGAATGGTCAACATTGAATTAAAAAGAAATTTACAAATGAGATTTAAAAGGAAATAAATGTTTAGTGTGCTAAGAATCACTATACCTAAACTCGAAGCTAATATTATTTTCTTTTTCTAGCAATTTTTGTATAGCTTCCTTTGATTTTTGTGCCTTTTTTATTATTTTTTTGGTTGCAAGTTGCTATCCTTATCTCCTTCTCTCAAGTTTTTTTTCATCTTTCTCCCTCTTTCCCACTCCTTCCACTACCTTCCCTTTCTTTAATCTCACTCTTTACCTATAGCTCCCTCATTTCCCCTCTCTTGCATTGCATTGTTTCTTGAGTTTTTCCTTCACTAATAGGCTTTCCTCTCCGATGTCTTGCATGACGCAACTCCTCTATTCGATGCTAACTTTCAATCATAAGAAGAAGTTATGAACTGCAAGTCCAACATTACTGCAAGTTAAGACTATCAAGCTATGCCACCGTTTGCCATTTCTTCCTTTAGCTTTGTCTTGGTTGATTGCAACTTGCAATGATTGAAAGCTTATAAAAGGAGATGTGTGAAACATGGTGCTAAACTTGTGGAAGTTGTCATCTTGTTTTTCTTTACTAGCGTTCTGGTGTGGTTATGTTATTAGCGAGTTGTCAATGTCTTCCTTGTGGCAAGGTGAGATTGTTTAGATTATCAAATTTAATATTTATGCTATTATGTTGGAAGATTCAAGCAAAACATATTTGGGTATTTTAGCTCATATGGTGATATATATGTAGAATATAAAGTTTTATACTATAAAATGCTTAGATAAAAGATTAAAGTATAAATAAGATATTTTATTTTGATGTCATTGTATATTCATGCAAGAATTAAAGGAAACCTATTTTACTGTATATTCTAAGAGGTTTGGTGATGTTTTTGAAAAATAGGAATATTATGCTATAAAGCATCAAAATAATATGGTTATGATCATTTTTATATCATTAACCTTGTTAATGATTAGTGTTAAAGTGAGCTCAGGGAAATCCATTGTGTATATGATTCATATGATGATATATGTGAAAGATGTAATCTTTTATGTGGTAAAATATTAAAATATGATTTTTATGTCATAAAATATCTAATTAATATAGGTTAAATTATTTTGCAATGTTATATGATAATATTTTAGCAAAACCTATTCTTACAACTATTTTTGGATCTATGATGATATATGAGAAATATATAAATTTCATGTTGTAAAATGTTAGAAGGATATGAATATGGTATTTTTATAGTATGAGGATTTATCATTTCAATTGTTTTATGTTCAATTTAGGAACTCTTATTTTATCATTGTATTTGGATAAATAACATTGATAAAATAATAAATTAAGATTTTAGAATGCTTTTATATTATAAAAGTTGATATTTGGCATTCTATGTTGATCTAACTAATACATAAATTCATATTAAGAAATACAAGAAATTAATTAAAAAAATACTATTATATTATGATTTGAAACTTGGATTTGTAATGTTTAGAAAGAAAAGAAAGTAATATTTTCATATTCATGATATTATTATTATTATTATTATTATTATTATTATTATTATAGATGATGAATTAGGAGGAAAATATGAAAAAGATGAAAGTGAATGCTTCAAAACTTCTAAGAAAAGATCAGTGTTATCAGGTGAGTATATATTTCACCATAGATTTTATCTTAATAAATGATGACTTAAATATGTAAATTGTGTTCTTTTTATTAATAGTATAAATTTCATATTCATGTTTATATATTTATATATATTTAGATTTGTGGTATAAGAGTAATTAGTTGTTTAAGCAAATGTTAATTAATTAGAGTGCTTAGCGGAAGCATGGAAGCACGATGGTTCTATCTAATGATGAATTAGTCATCTTGCACCAATAGACTTATAAATGGTTGTGTAATATGAGAGTTGAGTTCCTATGTGTTTAGTGTTTGTGAATCTTGCCAAGAATGGCATTGTGTTGTAGTAATGAAGATAAAAACTATGAATGAAGATAGAACCAAGATATAAAAGTTGGATGGAAATTTCTTGGCAAAATAGTTATGAAATTATTTCGAAAGTTGAATGGGAAATTCCTAAAGAATAATTGAGAAAAGTTATAATATTTCCTGAGAAATTAAAAAGTAACTATATATATGTTTATTGTAACTAGATGTGTGATAAGATATGATCTTGAAAATTATTTGTGGTTGAATATCACTATTTGACATGATTGTAAAAGCTTAATGTGATTATGTTGATCTATTTATATTTGAGCCTTAATGACTATTGTGATTGTGATGTTTACTTGAAATAGGTAGTATATGATAGAATACCAATATTGTGTATTAATGGATAGTTAACACTTCTCTAAATTATGATATGAGAAAAAGGGTATAAGTCTTGTGCAAGTGAATTCCTATTTTAGGGAATGGTTTTGTGTACTTCAAAAATTCAGAAAAGGGTTTGTTAATATTTTGATATTATTTCATGTTAACTTATGGTTGTTATTTATAAAATTAATCTCCTACAAGTTTATGGTAGATATATGTTCACTAAGTTACTGAAACTCACTCTATTTTATTTTTACTATTTTCAAGTTAACATATCTACTTATTCTACACCATATGCATGGAGAATAAAAAATTACCTAAATTGGAAGATTTGACAGTTGGATGTGTTGAGAATTCAAATTATCATACATAATAGAAATTCAAAATTTGATCGAAATTTTACCTAGAATCCATGCAAAAGACATAAATCAATTATTAGAATTTTACCTATTGGGCACTTATGTTTCTACTAATCAAAATTTGAGAGAGCGGCTGAATCAAATGTCGGCCGAAAGGTACAACGTCTCTACGATATTCACATGGAGTGAACAATAACCTCTCACCCTCCACGAATCTGCTAGGATGTGTTTTCTCTCTCTAGGATTTAGGATTGGATGTTTTCTGAGTGATTTAGGATTTTATGGAAGCTTATGAGCATGTGTAAAGTGCTCCCTTCAAGTCCCTTTTTATAGAACTTAGGCAAGCTACAATCCTAGTCTTACTAGGATAATGCCTCCAAAAAATCTTAATCACACTTAATAACTCATTTTATCTTTATCCTAGAGATAATGAGGAGAGATAGGATTTATCTATTAATTATCTAATATTAGATAATAATATTATCTCATAATATAAATATCTTAATATTAGATAATTGCATATAGTTTATCAAATATCAAAATAATATTATCTCATAATATATTTATCTAATATTAGATAACGTAATTTCTTATATTACTTTAATATCAAATAATATTACATAATAATAATTATATTTATTACATGAAAAATATATTATTATTTAATAATATAATATGCACGTAAATAAGTTTAATTAATTAGTAATTAATCTAATTAAAATTTAATTAATTATTATCTTATTCCTACTCTTTTTGTGTGACCCTATAGGTTCTTACTATATTGATAATGACTCATTTTTGAGTTATAGATAGTGAACGGCATCTAGCAATACATCACTACTACTCAAGTAATAAGAATGTATGTGATTTGACATCCACCTAATACATGATTAACGTTTTGCATCATGATCCCTTTCATAATAATATCTAAATTGAACTGGAGGCATGGAATGTGTTATCCTCGTCAAAGTTCAATTTATATTTCTTAATATTGAGCAGATTTCAAAATAAATGATCAATATCACATATTGATCCATTTGAGTATGACTATACATTTCTAAGTCTTACTCAATTAAGGAGCCCAAAGATATAACCAAATCCCATCTACATCACTCACTTTCCTCTGCATGATTCGTAACACACCCAATCAATGCCCTACTTGCCATCCTGATTAAAGGTGACATAGGACAACATCAAAGTGAGTAACCCTTCATGTAGGGAACCATAGTGACTTTAGGTCAAAGGGCTATATGCAATTGTGACCATATGAGAACTACTAATGACACAAGTCTTATCCATGCAGTATTCTCATATTGGGTCAGTCCAGTACATTTGGTCACTAATAATATACTCATGTATTGACTTGATATCACATATCCATGATTCATAATTATCAGTCATTATACATGCTAGTCTGGATGTACTATTACTATCCCTTTTGTAATAATACTTGACTAGGGGTATTTTAGGAGTAGTAGAACTATTTTAGGGATAATTATTATATTAAGTTATAAATCACACAAAATTAATAAAATAAAAATAAAATAATATAATAATTGCATTGCTTAAAATAAAATATAATGCATTGTGTATTATTTCAATCATTTATATGATTGGTTCTTAGGACACACACTAACAGGATGTTCATTTGGATTAGGGCCAAAATTAGAAATAAAGTTTTCATTGTTTCAATTATTAATGTGTTGAATCATTTAATTGTATTTAGATTTGGAACTATATAGTATTTATGCGTATTGATGGTACTATCATACCTGAGAATATATAGGGTTAGTATTTTAAAGCGTGTGGCCTTCAAAAATTGTTTGGAAATAGGGGAGATTCTATCTTTTTTCTGCAAAAATTGTATGGTGAAATTTTTAGTTCCTCTAGAATTTGGAAACTCTCATTAGATAGAAAGAGTGAAAATTTGTTAAGGCTTGTAAAAACTGAGTATCAAGATCTATGCCAGTCATGATCAGGTTGTGTTGTAATAGATATTTATCTTAATTTCCTTCAAATTCAATTACATAAACCCCAAGCATGTCTTTTAGTGTTTAAATTATTCTTTTTTATTGCCTATGGAATGCCATACTAAATCACAATTGAGTTCTCAATGTTTCTTGAAATGACTACTAAAATTAGGATATAAATTATGATCCTCAATAAAAAATAATTGTGAGTGGCATGCCATGTAATGGAATGATTTTATTTATATAGAGCTGAGTGTATTGTGATACAATGTATACTATTGTGTAGGCTTTGTAAGATAATCCATGATCACCTAAATAGAATCATATCCTTTACTAGTTTATGGTAATCTAATTATAAAATTCATTATGATGCTTTCTCATTTTCATTTAGGAATATAAATATTTGATAAAGACTTACCAAATGTTGATGCTCTGCTTTCATTTGTTAACAAATCAAACATCTAATTATATAGTCTTGCACGTACTTCTTCATTTGGTCCTATTAATATAAATTTTTCAAATCTCGATTCCTTTTTTTTTGCACTAGGATGCATTGTATAAGATAACTCATGAACCTTTCTTAATACTTCTTACCATAGATTTATGGGCACCCATAATTAGTTTCTATTCCTTATTACACTTTTTTCATTTACTACCAAATCAGTCTCTATCTCATTCATAACTTTATTCTTCAGTTGTTCATATTAAAAATTTTCTTTCTGGGTTATTTTAATTTAATTTACTATAGTAGATCATACTGTTATACAGGTTAGTTTCATACTTCTATCTCCTTTTAACTATTTCTTCCTTCTATTTTTAGGGAAAAAACTATAATTGCCATTTCTAAATTGTGAGTGAGATAATTCATTTTATGTTTCTTCAATTGATAATATCTGCAAGCTATTGCCCTTCCTCGTTATATTAATATGCACCCCAATCCTATTTTAGATACATCACAATATGCTATATATCCTTTTACTTTATTTGGCAATGCTAACATTGGAACAAAGGTAAGATATTCCTTCAATTTTCGGAAACTTCTTTCATAATCACCATCCTATATAGATTTGGCTCCTTTTCAAGTTTGTTTGGTTAGAGGTATAACTATCTTCAAAAAATCTTTTACAAATCTTTTATAGTATCTAGCCAATTTGAGATAGCTATGTATCTTTATCTTTGAAAAATGTTGTAGCCATTTAAGCATAACCTCAATCTTGTAAGGATCTACTTATATTCCTTCCTATGACATTACATGGCCAAGGAAATGGAACTTCTTCATCCAAATTTCACATTCAAAGAATTTAGCATATAGTTTATGTTTTCATAGTGTTTGCAATATGATTTTCAAATGTAGGCCATGTTCATCCTCACTCTTGGAATATACTAAAATATTGTTAATAAACATAATAATAAATTTATCTAAGAAATGTTTAAAAATGTAATTCATTAAGTTCATAAATATGATAGGAGCATTAGTTAGTTCAAATGAAATAATAAAAAATTCATAATGACTATAATGAGTTTGAAATGTTGTCTTTAGAATATCTTTTATTTAAATTTTTAGTTGATGATACCTAAATTTCAACTTAATCTTCAATAAGTATTATGAACCTTGCAATTGATCAAACAAATCATCAATTTTTGATAAAGGAAAATTTTTTTTAATAGTAATTTTATTTAGTTGTCAATAACTGATATATAATCATAATAATCCATTCTTTTTTTTCACAAATAATATTGATGCTCCCAATGGTCATATATTGGGTTGTATAAAACCCTTATGTAACAAGTCTTGCAATTGCTCCTTTAATTTTTTTAATTTTGCTAGCACCATTCTTTGAGAAGCAATATATATTAGGTTTATTCTAGGGATGGTTTCAATTATAAATTCAATCTCTTGATTTGGTAGTAGTCTTGGTAAATTATTTAGAAAAATATTAAGAAATTCTTTCATTAGAGGCACCTGATTCACTGTTACTTTTTCTTTTTTAACTTTTTTTTATTGAAGCTATCCACACAACATATTCCTTACTCACTAACTTCCTAACTTTTGTACATAATACTAAAGTAGGCATTCCTTCCTTCTTTTCATCCTGAAAGATTTGGACTTCACTTTCTTCTAGTTAATACGTGACTATTTTATAATAACAATCCATATAGGAGTGGAACTTTGATAACCAATCCATTCTTAGAATTATATCATAATCTACCATTTCTAATATAATCAAATTGATTGAAGTTGAAAAATTATTTATCTAAATCACAAAATTATTAATGCCATGGGTTACTAGCATTATTTCATCTATTAGTGTAGTTACCACTAAGGTTTCATTTAGCTCATCTAATAATTTCAAAAGTTTTACCTTTAAATTCTTAGATATGAATGAATGTGTAGTGCCTGGATCAAATAATACTTTTACAAGAAGGGTTTCGATTGATATTGTACCTATCACCATTGCATTGGAGGCTTAAGCTTTTTGACATGTCATGGCATATACTTGAACCTATGTTCTAGCTAGTTTTTTTTCCTATATTCTTCTTTCTTGATACTGTTGATTATTTTATTAGAGTCATATTTTGAGTGAGGTGTATGCTAGGGTTTATGACATTATTTTCTTGTTGAGTAGTTGAACATTCAAATTCTTGATGCCCTACCTATCCATATTAAAAGCAAGATCCACACTATTCAAAGTGATCAAGGTTGCATCATGGACACCAATAAGGCTTATTGGATGGTGGGACAAATGAATAAGTTTGATTAAAGACCTCAAAGTTGCTTCTAGATTTGTTATTAGAAACTCTTCTTGAAAGTTTTCTTTAATTAACTCTATTTCTTTTAGCTTGTTCACTCCTAACTAACATACTTTGAGTGGTTACCTTCCTTTTAGTGTCTTTACTACTCCTTCCTTGAAATTTATGTTTCCTCTTTCCTTTTAAACTTGCTTCTTAGCTTTGCCTTTCTTTAACATATAACTTTATATTGATTGCTTGATCCAGAGCTTGCTTTTATATTGTATTATTAGTGACATCTATTTAATCATAAAAATAGTCTCGAAGATCAAGCTTTAATCAACTTAGCCTCACTTTCTCAGTAGGCACTAGATGTTTTGCATTATGAGATAACTACGTGAATTGGGTATCATATTATGCCATTATCATGGATTCTTGAGTTAATCTTTCAAATTCACAAGCTTTGGTTTCATGAACACTTGGGAGAAAAAATCTATCCATAAACTTTGTTTGAAATTGTTGCCAAGTAATAAGTTCACAAGCAACAATTATGGATTTAATGTTGTGGACATATTAAAATGAGTAACATCCTTCAATTGGTAACTTACTAATTCCACCATCATATTCTCATCACATCTTATTAGTTTGCAAGCTCTCTTTGTTTGATCTATAAATTGATAAAGATTTACTATAGGATTTGTATTATCATATTTTAAGGGGGTTTAATTTTTGAAATTCTTGCAACATTTGCCATCTTTCTTTTGAAGGCAATAAGGCATTTTGTTATCTAGGTGGTGACAATATGGGGGGTGGAGTAGGAGGATTCTGATTTTGGTTAAAAAATCTTTTTAAGGTTGTTGCAACCATATAGCCCATGCTGCAACATTAGGCTATTCTTATCTAACCTTCGAAGGGTTTTCTAGGGGTACATTTATGGATACTTTATTCTCTGATATTTTTGAATATGCTCTAATGGGTTGTTAAGGCATTCTAGGCTAACCTTGCCTTTTCATAGCCTAATTTTCTAAAAAACACTTTAATTAGTAAATACTAATTCTAAAAAAAGGTAAAGAAATACCTATAATTTCCATGGATCTATGGTGATTGATACTTATTTTTTTATGAACCTTTCAAAATTTCCATAATCTGACTAACCTCTATTGACATTGGTATCTAGGATCATACTTTAATACTAACTCTGTCATGACCCATGTTACGACTATTATGATCAATGTAAAGATATCCAATTAGTATTAACATATCAAATAGATATTTTTCCAAGCCTATGCAGTATTTTGGCATCTTTATTATATTTGTATTATCAAAGGATATAAACATCAAGTCTTAGAATATAAATCATATACTAAAAGTTCTAAAGTTAAATGTACATATATGTGTGTGTAGACATCCAAAAGTTGTTTACCCAAAATATTATTTATATAATACATCAGATATTATAGACTCTTTGTTGGAACCATTGGTTTTCCATTCTTTTAAATTTGTCTCTAGGAACAAAGAAAGAACCTCATTAATGGTAGAGCTTTCTAATGGGAAAACCCAATAAAAATGATGTATTATAATAGATTTAAACTCATAATCTATTCTCCTAAGGATAACTTTAGTCTATTCATATATTTACAGATGTAAATTGTATTCTATTATGAAATAATATCTTATGAGTGTTAAAGGGAGACTAGAAAGTTTCTATATAAGTATTAATTTGCACCCCCAATTCCTTGATTAGTACTTGCAAATTAGTTCAACAAAAGAATGTATAAGACATATTTAATGAATAGCTATCTATCATCTTATTCCAAAGGATTTTTCACCATAGAAGATTAACGTTTTACTTAAGTGTAAATACTATACTATCTTATGAAGAAATTTCCTTATCTATATCACTAGTGTATATTATTATAGGAAATGACAATGATAGATATATAAGTTTTACCTTATATTTTTGACTTAACATTATCCCTCTCTTCCTTAGGCTTAAAGTTACCGACCTTTTCCTTCCATTACTAACCACTTCTCTCTCTTTTTTGTGAAGGATATTATATTTATGTTTCATAATTTGCAATAAATAGTAATGGAATGTTGGAACATTAACCATTTAATCCATTATAATAGTTATAGATAAATACCAACTATGCCATAAATGTCTTATGTAATTCACCATTTTATTATATACATTCAAATCCTTTTTCAGCTTTCCTCAATAATCTCAAGCAAATACACTGCCATTTACTTATATATATATATCATGGTCTAGAGTCTTTTAGTGCTTCCACATCAATTCAAAATGTTACTAAAATTTGTTCCAACATTCATAACATATTATTATAAACTATTCATATGCACTAATTGTCCTTATAAGTACTATTCATATAGAACATAATAGGAGATTTAAAAATAGGACAACATAGGAGCACTTACAATCCAAGCCCCTTTTCATCAATTAAATGGAAACCAATTGCTTTCAAACTTTGCCATGATATAATAACATATTAAATAAAGATTAAATTAAGTATTGTACAATAAGTTTTATGATTTTGGTAGTGCACTAAAGGTAGGGATGTCAATTCGAGTTCACGGGTCGGGTTCGACATAACCCGGACCTGTTTTTACTCAATCCAAGCACGACCCATTTAATAAATGGGTTGACTTGACATGACCCATTTATTGAACAGGTCAACCCGACACGACCCGTGTAACCTAAATATACATAATATGCTTATAAAGTAGTAACACAACCTGTTTAACCTGACTTGAACCCATTTATATTAATTTTTTATTTTATATAAATTAATAATTAATAAATTTATATATTATATAACGGATTTAACAGGTTGACAGGTCGGATTGATCCATTTAATAACCTGTGTAACTTAAATAGGTTAAACGGGTTGACCCGAACCCGACACGAAATTTATTCGGATTAGAGGGGTCAACCCATTTATGACCCGAACCCGATTAAGCACAACCCGAACCTGTTTAACTCATGTCGTGTTATCGTGTCGTGTCAAAAATTGTCACTCCTAATGTAATGTCCTGAATTTTTAATTCTATTATCTGAATCTCTAAATTCTGAGGCTGTAGAAACGAAGAGCATGATTGAATTAGTTTGGTGGGTGAGTTTTAAGTTGAAAGGAACTTAAGTGTAAAGGTAAACGAAATTTTGAAGGAAAAGGATAGTAGGGAAAAGAATTTATTTTCATAAGCAGTATAAATGATCAGAGAAGGTTGGAAAAAAGCCTAAAAGGGGAAGTTGTCTAAGTCTGACAGTGTAAGGAATTTTAAACAGACAGAAACCCTATGGACTAAATTGCAAAAGTACAAAATCGGATGTAGTTAAAGTGAAAATAATCAAGAATTTGGGATCTAATATGAATAACCAAGAATTTGGGGTGCAATATGTGATTTTATTTAGTGTGGCCAATAGACACATGACAAGTGTCATTATTAGAAAAATAATGATAAGAATAGCCTTGCTAATTGGTGAAAAAGGACTAAAATACCCTTGGAAATCTTAAAAAGGACCAAAATGCCCCTAGAAGCTTCATGAAAACCCCACCCTCTTCTCCATTTCTCCAAAAGCTGCAGAAATCTCCATGAGAGCAAGCTTGGACGTGTGAGAGAGAGAAGGAAGAGAGAGAAAGTTTCTCTTAACTTTTTCACCTAAAAATACTTAGATTCAAGCTAAGGTGTAGAAGGGAAAGTTGTTTTTCTCATCAAGCTCTATCCATTGGTGTGCTTAGATTAAAGAAAAGCTTAAGTTTGATTAAGTTTGGGGAGCTCCAAGTGAGGATTTTCAAGTTGCATCAAGAGGTAAAAATGTTCTCCTCTAAGAGCTCTTTAATGTACTCTTCTTAGTTTCTTGAAATCTTGAGGTTGGTGTGGTCAAGGGTGATTGAACTTGGAGTTTAGGATGATTTGAATATGTTTAATGGTATTTTGGATGTTGTTATGCTAATCTATGGCTTTGGTTTGGTGTAAAAACAGCAAGAAACATGATGTACACATTTGGGTTTTAGAGGCATAATGGTGCATGTGTAGTATTGGCATGATATGTTTGGAACTTGACTAAATTGATGAAGTTAGAATAATTTTTATGAATTATAAAGCCTATGGAAGATGAAACCTTGAATTGTGAAAGTGTTTGTGTGCATTTTCCCTTTTGGGAAGCCAAAACCATGAATATGGAAAAGAAGGAAGGAAGGAGTTTTAGCTGTTTAATGTGTTTTCAGAGGATCAGTGATGTACACGGGGTAGAACACGGCCCGTGTTGTACCCCGTGTACTTCGTCGAAGGCTGATCAGTGTGCTACACGGGGTGCAACACTCCCCGTGTTTACTTCAGAACTGAAGGGCAGTAAGGTACACGGGGTAGAACACGGCCCGTGTTCACCCCCGTGTTCCTTGTCGAGTAACCCAGTGAAGCCTTGAAGTGATCCAGTAAGAAACACGACCCTGAACACGGGGTATGGGAACCCCGTGTACTTTGTCAAGTGGACTTTTTGGCTTGGTTTCTTCAGGATTTGCATGGTTTTGCCTTTGGATCCTTTTCTAATGCTCATATATGTCATTTCAAAGCTTGAAAACAAAGTATAGAGCATCTAAGTATACATGTGTGCATCTATCAATGTGGAGGAAGTAAAGCATATATAATATTTAAGGAAAATGATGATGTTCTAATAAAGAACTATGATGTGTATTTATGTAGACTAAGGAGTAACAATTGGAAAGGCAAGGGGAGTTATAAAGGAGTTTTTAGTGAAGGCAAAGGAAACATCACATTGGGAGCTTGTAAAAGGTAGCTAGCTTTATCCTTAAGCTGTTTTCTATTTACATGATTTTCTGTATTTTATGCCATTGTATGAAATGTGTATGGAATTGTTGTGCACGCATTCCGGAAAGACAGTGTAATTACTGTGTTTGGCCTATGGCTCAAGATCCCCGGAATGATAATTCAATTGTTGTGGCACAACCCGGGAAGACAGTAAAATACTGTGTTTTGGCCTATGGCTCGAGATCCTCGGGGATAATAGTGCAATTGTTGTGTGCGGTATCTATGGCCAGAAACCTCAGGAAGACAGTGTGATACTGTGTTAGGCCTTTGGCTCGAGAACCCCGGGAAGACAGTGAATTGCTGTGTGAGGCCTAGGTACGATTATCTGTGATGGCCATCTAGATATTGATTAAGATAAGTCCTTAAATGGGCTTGATGATTTGTGTGTGCAATGCATATTTCTTACAATGGTATGATGTTGAATTTGATGACAAATGAGTAATTGATTTCGAAACGTATGATTTATTTGCTTAAGGATCTGGAATGGCTTGATGTATTTTTATGGCAATAGCTAGCTGCTGAGAAACTTTGTTTCTTATGTTTTTCTGTATTGTTACTAACCATTCCAGGTGATGCTTCTAAAGGCTCTCATGATAAAGTTCAATGATGTTTGAAGTTGTAAATGTAAAAGAAAAAAAAATGGTTACATAGTTGGTGATATTGTATATGTTGGATGTACGAATTGTAAGTTGAACTCTTTTTGTATAATTATATGACTCTTACTTATGTTGTATGGAATACACAAATTTGAGATATTATGAATTGGGTTGGAGTAGAAGACAAATTAGTATGCGTTAATTATCTTTTAAATGAGGAATAAGGCGTTGATAAGTAAGGGAGTTACACCTAATTAAAGGTATAAATACAGAATTGCCATTTTTGAATAGCATTAGAGCTATAAAAATAAAGTTGTCATTTGAACATCAAATCAACTCTATTTGCCATTAAATTTTAATAAAAGCTTAATAACATTCTAAATATCATGTATAAAGAATTTCATAATTTTTCTCCTTCATTTGATTTCTTAAAAGAATCAAAATCAGAGATCAACTAGCATAGAGTTTTGAAATGGGCAATTTTGAATGTTTCACTTATAACTTGATTTTTCATGTATCTAAAAATTTCCAAGTTCTTCTGCAATCATCCTAACACTAATTATGGCCTTAAATTTCCAAGGATTAAAATTTTAAAATTTTGTAACCCTTGAATACATAAGGTGACCAAAACTCTTAATCAACATGACTTAAAAGATTTGTGTCATTCCAACTAATTCTAGCTTAATCTTTTATAAAAAAATCATATGAATCCTTCTTTCATCACACTAAATATACCAAGAGCATATCTTCATATTATCATTTGGAAAATTTCAAAAACAAAACCAAACACTAACATATATGGTCTTTAGGGAAGACATAAATCAATAATATCATCATCTATATAGTATAATCCCAAAATAACAAGTGTTGCCACTCACCTTTGATTGGCTAATGAAGACTTGGATTCCCACTTGTTCCTCTCTTCTTTCTCCTAGTTTTGGTTGGTCAAAGGAAGCAAAATTTTTCTTTAAACATTTTCTAATTATTTTGTATTGATTTTTGAGAAAAATCTTGCATAAGTGGTTGGTCCTCTTGGGCATTCAAATGGCCCTAAGAATTCAGAAAACAATTACTCTGTAACCATTAAAAATAAATCACATTAAAAGGTTAAATAGAGTTTATTGCAAAACACCTCACTTTTCCACCTTATTACATTTTACCCCTAGACTTTTTGTTTTAGGCCTTGATTTGTGCTTTTATTTTTAAGTTTTGATACACATTTTGAGCCTAAAATAATTAATTTAAGTGAGCCCAAAGTATCTAAATTGATCCATTTTAATTTTTGGCTTAATTTCTTACTTTTTGATTTACTTAAGTTTTGAAATTTGAATAAATTCTTATACAAAATTTCCTAAACTTATTTTGGGGTTTTTAATTATATTTTGATCTATTTTGATACCTAATCAAATTTTATAAAAAGTTCTAGTTGGATGCATATTCCAATTACCTTTATATTTTTCTTGAATTTTTGCCTGAGTTTTCTACTGGATTTTCTAATTTGATATTTTTTTCCGAGATTCCTATTTGAAATTCTACCTTACTCGGTTATTTTATTTTATTTATTTTTCAAAGAAAACTCCTATGTAAATTTCTTCATCCTATTTTAGGTTATTACAGTATTTGCTAAACTATAGCCTCAAATATTCAAACCGCCTAAAGAATATTAATGAGCATTATAACTTACTCTTAACTTGGTGATGAACATATTAATTCTAAACATGATCTGGGTGCTAGGCAATGTGTAACAGCTCTTTACTAGAGCAAAATTGTAGACGATATCACACAAACACTGTTATAAAGAAGATACCATCATCTTGTAGCAGCAGTTAAAAAGGGAGTAAACACCTTTCTTAACTGGCTCTCTAAGCTATGCAATCAGTCATCACAATTTTTGGTTTCATTTGGGTTTAAGGATCCCTTAATGATCCAATTTCAACAATAAGTATCATATCTTCCACGAACATTTACCAGTATCATAATTTTTACGTTTTGAAATTCGTTTACCATGAATTAGGTACGCAATTCATGCATCACATTTCACGGGTGCTATCGGACCCCAGCTCTCCTGTATCTTACACAAAGTATCAATTCATTTACGCTACTCAGTCTTGATTTGACTTTATGCCTCAGCAAGGACACATACATATCAAAGGCACCCTAGTTAGGCTCAAACACTATTATCAAACATCAATTTGTTCATGTAACTTAGTACAGGCAATTGTTTCCAAACATAAAGATTCTTTATTCATGATTTATAGAAACACAATTTCCAAACATGAATTATTTCAAGTTCTAAATCATGCAAAATGTTTAGAAAACTAAATCCGATTATAGTGGGAAAAAATCTCTTACTTTAGCATATTATAGAATAACAAAAAAAATCATAACAATTTCTGCTAAAGTGAATTTTACTTTAAAATATCTAAGGGTATTGATAAATGTGCAATGACATCCTTGGGTAATAATGAGCTAAAATAAGACGATCCACTTATTCTTAATTTGTACCTTGCCTGATCCCTGCCAAGGACTTGTGGTCTTTAAAACCACCCGTGGTTTAAAAACCTATGACCCTACCCAATAGGGTCAGGTGCTCCAATGTAACTCATACTATAACTCATACCACCGCGCTCTAATTCATATCTTAAGATTTCTACCCAGTATGATAGTTCAGGCAAAGAGACTCTACCCAATTTCCTTTATTTTCTTCCACTTAACCCCCAAGCTCAAGAAATACCTATGAAATTCTACACCTAACTTTTTACCTCAAGGGTCTAAAAGCTCACATAACGCAATTTAAAGTTGTTTCCATCAATTAAAATATTGAGAACAAAATCCCTTAACTCTACAATTTTACTTGGTTTATAGTATGGTTGCACTTATGTTAATTGGCTTTGAGCTTAGTCTCATGTTTATTATCATACTTGTTTTACCTAGTGCGAGAAATGGATTAATAGATAAAATTTGATATTAAAATAATATTTAATAATAAAATTAACTTAACATTTAAATTTATAAAAATATTTTGAATAATATAATGCTTTAAGTTTTTTGTTTATAACAAATTTACATATTATATGTTACAATAAATAAAAAGGAAATTTATTATTATTATTATCTTTTAAGTAATGTTTTAAACTATTGAGTATGATTTCAGTTGTTTTATTTAGTATAAAATTTTCTACGAACAAAAGAAAAAATATGTTGTTAAGTTGCTATAAGATTTAACACAGATACCACGTAAATATATTTTAGGATTAAAATAAGAAAATTGTACAATTTAAGCAACAAATTAAATTTATTAAATTAAAAACAATTGGGATTGTTAAAGGAAAAATAGCTAACCAAAATATATTATGATTTTTATAATTGATTCTTTTGAAAGTTAATATTGACACATCAGTTTGAATGCTTTTAAAATTTGCGTTATTGATTTGTATTTCTTGTTTTCAACTTTAGGTACAAATGCATTTTATACATAGTTAAATTTTTTTGCATAATTTATATATTTGTAATTTTAACTATTCATATGCGTAAATGGTTTGTGAATTATATGAGTTGTTTTTTCTAATAACAGTTGTGGTATCTATAAATTTATAATTTTTAATTGAATTTTTAAAATATTTTTTGTTAAAATTTATATTGAGTATTTTCTTTAATTTATATAGCTTGTCCTTTGACTTAATCAATTTAATTTTAATTATTTTATCCTATTCTTTTTATTTTTATAATTCACCGAGGTTATTTTAATTGATATAATTTTTGTTAATCAATATAATATTACAAAAAATATATTTTACTCTCCTGTAGTACGACTCTATTTACAATTTACTCAACTGTGGTATAAAATGTTTTTTTTTTTAAAAAAAGCTAACCTATGATTTATATAGTTGACATTTTGCTCACTTATAGTTCTTATCTATTCAAATGTAATGGAATCTAACACATGCCTTTTATGTACTCTTCTTCCACATTTATTAATCTGAAATGGAGCTTAAAAAATTTAATATGTACCATCTTTTCCTTCATTTTTTATTCAATAGCAAACCCCAAGACCCTATTCTCATAATAGTAAATTAGGAATAATAGATGAAAAAATGGATAAATTAGGATGAAATTAAATCAAATTGGGGGCAACAAAAGAATACGTGACTTGTATATAATGATTTTTCAATATATTTATATTGAATCAAAATACAAGTAGGTAAAGTGTCAATTGTGCAAATTACAAGTGAACTTTTTCTTAATACTTTATATCATAGGTGGACAGATTATAAATAGGGTCATACCATAAGTGAATAAAATGTATTTTTCCAATAAGAAAAATTAAATGTTGTAGATTAATTATAGGCATTATTTTTTAAAAAAATTAAATAAAAATAATATTAATTTTTATACAGATATTTAATAATTAACTTATTTTTAGCATGTTTATTTTTAAGAATAATAAGACAAACTTTAACATTTATGAATCTTACTTATTTAATTAGATGAAGGTTTAATTCATACAAATTCGCAATAGCAAAATGATTATGGAAGTAATTATTTCTTTAATATTAATAGTAAATAAATAATCCACATTAACTATTAAAAAAACAAAACAAAAAAATCAAAATTCACACCACACAATAACGCATGAGTATCAATAATTTCGTATATCTATTCTTATACCAAAGGTTCACAGCGTCTAAAATTGTTCTATAAGTTTTAAAGTTTTAATTTGATTAAGGTAACTAATTTATTACAAAAATTAAACATGTGATTGTTGATAATGTGTAAGGAATAAATAAAGAAAAAAAATATAACTCTTATAAAAGGCAATAGGCAGGAATTACTTTTATAGAAGGAGTACATAAAAAAAAGGAAGTAGTGCGTACATTAAAAAATATAATATAATAAAATTTAAAAATAAAAAATGTAATTAAAAATACAATAGAAATGGATAAAAAGGATAAAAAAATATGTGATAGAGCAAATAATTAAAAAATAGTGTATAAATTGTAAACTAATGAGAATTAAAAATAAAATATATAACTAATTAATTCAATCAACTGAGAATCTTAAACTATTTAAAATGTTTTTATAATAAAAATTATATTGTATTATGTTTATACTACATAATAACATTTGCATTTGAGTGGATAAAAATGATGTATAGATTATAAAATAATAACATAATAATATAATAATTAATAATAATAATAATAATAATAATAATAATAATAAGAAAACAACAAATAAATGAAAAAAAAGAAAAAAAAAAGAAGTGAAAGGGGAAAAGGAGTCGGCGGGAAGAAAAGGATGGAGGAGTGAAAAAGTGGCAGAAAATTTTTAAAAACAATGAAAGTACATTTAGGAGATTTTTTATATTGATAGATTGCATGTTCCACCAAGTTTCTATAGGAGTTACCTAATTTTCTACCCCTACTTAACCTGTTACCCACTAGCCTTATCGCATTTCACGGTTCTTTTAACAACGTAAGTTGTTTAGTTATTAGTAGGATTACAATACCTTTTAGGATTCGTATTACCATACGTCATAGGAGAAACTGCTAGGCTAGTTTTTCCCAACCACCTCCCATTTCTTCACATTCGAAAAATTCCTAATTAAATATATGCGTTCCCTGACCAGTCTTAATGCTCTCAAAACATAAAGCTCCTCAATTCGTATATTATTCGACCGAACACTACTTCAGTACCTTCCACTATTTTCATCCAGAGTCCTCTACATGTGAAAGTTATTGTGATCAAAGGGAAATGTGTCATATATTGAGTAATACAGAATTAACGGTGCTCTAGATTCTCACAAACGAAATGACAAAAAGCCGCCACCTTACTCTTTAGTATGTTAGCCCATTTTCCATCCATCCTTTAGCATCCATCATAATCTTGTATGTAACATTCCTCACTGATTCTAATAAGATCACTAATCAGGCAACAGTGCATCTAATCATCGAGCCCTAAAAGAAAATTACTATCCATATCAACATGCAAAATGTAAGATTGATGCACTCAATTGATCCCCAATAGTCTACTTATTAAGCTTGTGGGGGATATCTAGCTGCCCAAATCCTCACATACATGTCATGCCAACAACCTACTTTGTTTCTTTCAAAACTACCCTTAATCATAGGCATACTAACCACTCTCCCTCAGCTCATATGTCGCCATTCTAATAGTATTTTATTACTAAACAAATATCTAACTAGAATGACCTTTATGTGTGATTATGAAACAATCATGGATCAAAATGATAATATACTTACATATCTTTTTAAGTTAATTGATGCTTCCTTTTCCCTTAATTCAATAACTTGTAATTTGCTGTATTTTGGAACTCTAGCTCCATCAAATCAATCCTTTTCCAAGTAGGCTTCATATCTCATAAATAACATTCCATATTGAGCCTTTTGACAACATTTCTTATTTATTAACCTATAGTTATTTTTTTAAAGATAAGAATCATATCCAATCACCTCATGCATAATAGATTACTACAACTTGTTCATATTAACCACCAAACAACTAATATGCTTAATACTATTCATAAATTTCTAACTTTTATTCCAATATCCATACACTGACCCTTGCAAATTCGTGAATTCAGGGTTATAAATTTATAACTCTACTTAACAACTTAGGTTAAATGGTTAGGACATCACTTGATTAATTACATCATGACATACCCTCACCTACTTACATACATAGCTTATAAATTTCTCTTGCAAATACCTACAACAAAATCTCATTTTGATCTAAATGAAACAACCTACGACCTATAGGGAATAATCGAATTTCTTATCCTACCATTACACTTGCAAGGTTAAAATTCAAAACTCATCCTAAGGGAATATGCAAAATTTAAATTAGTCAAATTATGAATTAGCTTGATCATGTATATCTTTGGACAATGGTGCCGTTAACAACATAAGGAATTTAATTGATGTGTGATGGATTATATCCTTGCATGATACATCCTTATCACACAGACCATTTTTTTCCAAGTATGGAAAATTGAATCAATTTAGCATCCTAGTGCTCTTTTTAAACTTCCACTTAAGTTTTTATTAAAAAAAATAAATGACCATAAAATAGGAATATCCTATCAAAAATGTAAATTTAGGATCATTCAAGAAAGTTTATATTTAGAATAGTACTAATTCATAGACTTTCCATAGCATAAGCATGCAAAACATAGATAACTATCAAATTTTTTAATTCAATCAACTATTAATCTATTCACCCTTTTCATCAATTTAAATGTGATAGTTCCTTTCATTAAAAGCTTTAAAGAATAAAAAAATTGTAAAATCCAAAGAAAAAGGATACTTATATTGATCATCCTCAACTACTTGTAGGTGAAAGTGGCCTAGAGAGAATTATGGCCTTTTTAAAAGCAATGACTAACTAGACCATGCTCCTTTGAAAGTCACCAACCCACTTTCATGTGATTTTCACTTGGACAATTGGAAACTTCTAAGTCATGCCTTTAAAAGAGAATGTTTTTATACCCCAAACTATGTTCTAATACTAAATTTATCATGATCCTTACTAGGACACATGACTAGCATAGCTCTGATACCAAATTTTTCAATACATGCTTCATGTAATGCTGCATGTGCATTTATGCATAACTTTCCAAAATGTCATAATTATGTTCAAATGTATATGCATTAACTAATAGTGTGCACATTTAAGCCAATTGTCTCAAGACTTACCTAAATACCAAAATTCTTAAGCAAGCCCATTTCTCACCAATTATTCAACAACAACGAAGCAACTAAAAGGATAATCCCTAAAAATATAAGAAAGAAATACAAAAAAGAATGAATTTCTTTAGAAACTCAGTAAGCAATCAATAATTACTAGAATACTATTAAAAATATATCTATGTAAATGTCTACATGCATGTGTATATATATACATATATATTGTAAAGTAAAACTATATATATTGTAATGTAAAACTTATGCTTTATCCTTTATGTAGAGAAAGTCTAGGCTTTTATCCAAGGAACATATGCATATATCATGCCTTAAAAAAAGAGCAAGTTCTAATAATTAAACATGTCTATATATCAAAACAATATAGTTGTTGGGATCGAGAGCCATACAAGTACAGCGGAATAAACCGATCCTAACCAACAGATCCATGTAAAACATTAAATCATAACAAGAATTCATTCAATACCGTAATGATGACTCTAGAACTCGGTCATTGATTACCTCTTCAGCTTTCTTTTAGCCGAAGACTCCGAGGTATTCACACGAACCCTCGAATCACTGATGAACATCCATACGAACACCCATTGGAATTGTTCTTCTTTAACTCGTAGTGCTAGCTACGCCTCTTCAAAGGTTTTAGTCAATGAGAGATGCTAGGGTTTTTCTATGCATGGGATGCGTAAAAATTTTTTTATTATTAGCTAACAAGTCTATTTAAATAAGTGCATAGAAAATCCTAACTATTTGAGCTTTGTTCTATGTATAATTATGAGCTTATTATTGGGCCTTATAATTATAACATGGAATTCCTAAATATTAGGCCTAAACAATTTAGTCCATTAATTCTAAATCCATTAAGCTCTAAGTGTATGACCCTACAGGCTCTCATTATGTTGGCAATGATTATTAATCATATTAATGATTATAAACAATAAGCGGTGTCTAGCAACACATCATTGTTACTCAAGGAATGAGAAAGTCAGTGATTTAACTAAACCTTTACACATGATCATCATCTATATCCTTTTGTCCTAAATATCTAGATTGAGCACGAGACATGGACCATATCATTCTCGTATAGCTCAATCTTAAGATTTCTTGAAACTTAAGTAAGCTAATTGAAGCAAATATAATTAACATTCCATGTTAATTCATCTAAGCATGACCATGCATTTCCTCAACTTTACTTAATCAAGGGGCCTATATATGTTACTCCTATTATATAGGAGGGACAAATTCCATCTTAGTCATACAAATCCCTCCGCATGATATGTGACATATCCAATAACTACCCTTGCATTCACTCAACCATAAGTGACATAGAATAGTATCAAAATATGAAACTCACATGTAGGGAACCTTGGTGATTTCAGATTAAAGGACCATATTAATAATGATCACTAAGAATTATTCATGACACTCATATAACGATCCATGTAGTATTCTTAGGATGGGTCGGTCCAGTATACAAGTTCTCTAACTTGTACTCATGTGTAAACTTAATATCCCATATAAGTTATCATACATGCTAGTCTTAACATATCAAAACAACCTAATCTACAATGATATATGACTAGGGACATTTAAGAATATAATTATTTTAAGGTTATTATCATAATTAAATATATTATGCAGACAATATATATAAATATAATAATTGGAATTGCCATTAAAATAACATGATTTAAAATTACAATCACCAATATAATTAGCTTTAGGGCATATACACTAACAATAGTTACATTGCTCATTAGTCTTTATAACACAACTTGGCTATAACATTTCTATGTCATTCATTAAGTATCAATAAAAGAAAGAAAGAAGGAAAGAAAGTATGTAAATTTCCTTGTGAATCCCAATTATCTTTATCCTTCTCAAGCTTAACTTTATCCCTCCAAGGTCAATCTTATCCTTTCACAAATAAGCACCTGAATTCAATGCATAAAGTCATAATATGATTACCATTTTCCCCTAATCTTATTAATGCATGTTCAATGCATTATTTATCATAATAACATAAGTTCCTTAACAAGAACTTCAATCACTCTATCACAATAATAATACTCATGTATTCAAATAAGAACAAATGCCTTGATTGGTATATCAAATTAAATCAATTAATTAAATTTTTTATTGTATAATTATTATAATCAATGTTATATAATAATTATGGAATGAATAAGTAAATTACAAAGATGATAGTACCTTATTTAACAACTCAAATTCCAATATGCAATACTAATATACATATAAAATTCATAAGTAGCTTATTAACTTAAATATGAAATTCAAATCTAAAATTTTAAGCTTCATTTAGTTAAATAAGATCAAATGATATCTATTTTACTTCCTTATATAACCACAAGCATGTTTATACACTCATTTTGTATCTAAACATTCATGTTAAGACTATTCATCCTTATCTCCCACCTACATGAAGGCACTATACCATTAAGTTTCAATAATATTACAACTAGAGGGAGAAACAAGGCAATAGTTAACTATGTAATCAATTATAGGTGTTTAGGTCAATTAGGAGGGTTTAGAGTATGACTTTGCTAAACATAATTGACTATGTTTGTTTGAAAGATCAATTTTGATAAGTATAGCCGACTATGTAGTTTACTAAATTAGTTTAGAAAGTAACTTTAGTAAGCATAATTGGCTATGTAGTTAACCATCACATTGTGATTTGCATATTTTATGTGAAATCACTATTCACTTGCCATTTTTAACTTTCAAATCTCATTTTCAACATTCAAACTCATAACAAAACCATTAAAACTCATCATAGTCACTTCAAAACACTAAGATCCTTCAATCAAACTTCAAATTTAAAGTTTAAATCACATTTTCATATAATTACTTCCAAAACCCTATGAAAACCAAACTTAAACAAAATGACAAATTTTAACTTAAGATTTAAGAAGAGTGCTACTTACTTTACATAAAAGAGACATTGGATGGAAGGAAATTGTAACTTACATGCTTCTAATCATCCAAAATTTTAGAAATTGAAGTTAGGGTTTCCAAAATCACTCTTTGAATAAAAATTCATGAATTATTCTAAATCTAAAAAGAAATGGAGAAAAAGCTTTGCAAGGCTTGAAATTTAAAATGCTTTACCTTGCTTGAATAAAATAGTGTAGGAATTTGATGAATATTGGAATTCTTGTTGCATGGAGAAGAGAGAAGAAGAAGAGGAAGCTTAGAACTATGTTTTGAGCAAAAATAAAAGGCTTTTGGTTAAAATTGTGAGTTAAGGCTAGGGATCAAATTAGAAAATGCTCCCTAAATTTTCTTTACAGCCAATTACTCACCTTTAACCTTACTTTACCTTTAGGTATTTCAATTTATCCCTTTTCTTAACTTTTTCCTTGCAAAAAAATCTTATTTCAAAAATTCATTATAAGGATTTATTTATTCTCACAATGAATGGAGACTTATTTATAAGCCTAATAGGTTAGTTTATTCTTTTCTTGATTATATAACATAAAGAAATTTGTTCTTCACTTTATGACATTAACTAATTATTTTTTACACAAATATATTTTTGAGGAATTTTACATTGAAAGTAAATAATAATTGTATTGTGTTAGATCAATTACTTCTCAAATTTAGTGAGAGAAGTCAATCTAATTAATCCAATTAATAATTTTAATTAAATAAATTTATGTTATAAACTAGTCTCCTAGATCTAATGATTTATTATATTTCATTACACCAATTCATCTTTCAAAAATACATAGCAAAGATAACATTGAGAACATTGCCTATTCCTACATAGACCAAACCTAGCATTGGAAATATACAATGAAGGTTAGAGATTTGATCACAAATCATATTCAGTGGAATGTTAGAAGTGGTTAGAATTGATGTAAGGAGTAGATAGTTTTTGTAGTAAGGTTTATACATTAAAATATGGAAAAGGTAGCTAATCTTATTAATTAAGAGTAGGAAGTTAGTTCATAGAGAGAGTTTATTAGATTGAATTAACTAAAGGTTCCTATTTTGTCTACAACATATCACCTTTTAATCAATTGTCTATCTAACCTAACCACCTCAATCTCTTAGCAAAGCTTATGACAATTTCTAATTCTTAGAAGTCTTATTCTTCCTCTAGAAAGTAACTATATACTTACATTTTTATAAATGAATAGAAGTCTTTACATTTAATATGTAATAGATATAAACAAGTTTTACATTAAATAATAATTTATTTTTTTAAAATTTGATTACTTTTAAAATTGTTAAATTAATTTCATGTACTAAATTTTAAAACTTTGATCCTTGCACAAGCATAAAATGGTAGAATGATGATGATAAGGTGGTGGGAATATCTCCTTGAAGAAGCCTATATTGATTAGATGATCATTATCTTAATTAGGAAAAGAACTTGCTCAGTAGGCACTCCTGTAAAAGAAGCCCATGTTAATAGGCAATTATCTTGAGGAAGACCTTAAGAATGTGACTAAAGAAGTTCATGTCAATCAAGATTATAATTGTTGCAACACATGTTGAATAAGTAGAGCAACTAAAAAAACCTATATTTACTAGCATTGATGTGGGTGCAACACATGTTACAATGGAAAAGCAATAGAAAAAGCCCTTATTCAATGGAATTGTAATTAAAGCAACATATATTCATTCGAAGTCAAAGTTAAAGAAGCTTTATTAAGTAGAAAGAGCAATTAGGAAAGAAAATTATTAATCAAGAAAAGTTGAATTACATAAGTATAAGGAATAATTATGCAAGTCAAAGAAGTCCTTGTTGATCATGATTGTATTGAACTTTTTTTAGATTTTTTTATAAATAAATTATAACTTGAAATATGTATATATTAATGAAAAATTATGTATTCAATTCATTTGATTTAGTATTATTTTTAATATCTTCATTTTATACATATATATATATATATTAGCATTTTTTATTTTTTTGCAATATAATATAGTGAGAAAACTCCTAACACAAGCTTTTTATGACACTTTTATCATAGGAATAGTAGTTTTATGTAGAAAAAATGTAAAAAAAAATTCACAATTTTTTCGTACAAAAATTCATGGGGAAAATTTCTTATGTATGTTTTCTCCATAGTCTTAAGATTATTAGGAAAGTCGTAAGAAACTAGTGTACTTGTAATATAATTATTTCCCCTGACAACAAGTATAATGCATAATCTTTGAAGATATAAGATAATATAAATGAAAGAAATGGATGATATAAGTTAAGAAAACTTAACTTACTTAACCATCTCTTTATTATTTTGTTTACATGACATGAGACAGGGCACAAAATCCCTTAATAACAAATAATTTATCTTTACTTTTATGAATTTGTTCATAAAAATTGAATAAAAATAAATAATTTCCTACCTTTTAAACCATCCACAAAATAGCATCGTTAGTTCATTGCCCAGCTAAAAGTTTTTTTTATATATTTTGATGATTAACCTCTTCCTAATAAATTATTCATGAAAACTTTCATCAATTTCAAAGAACTTGCCTTTATTTCTTCATCACCAAGAAGTTAGTCTGCTTTATTCTGTATTTCATGGCTTAAAAGAACTCCATTTTCATTCTTCTCAAATCCTAATCCAATAATCAAAACATCATAAATATAAAGGTTTAGGGTTTAGGAATCCTATATATCATAAACATAAGCCTTATCATGTAATCTTTTTCTATAAAAATAAATTAGGGTCTTGATTCCCATTATTTTAATAATTGTTTTTGATGATGTGCCAATTATCTCGGCCATCATAATTTTCATTTTCTTACTTAAATACTTACTTATGTTGCCTACTCTACATTGTTATAATGGACCACTTTATTGGTTCTATATTCTTTTGTTAGAACAAACCGCTTATTTTAGGCATTCATTATCCATTTTCCTACCTAAATGCATTCTTTTATTTCTCTATTTTCTTCCTTCTTTCTATTTGTCTTTCTTTCTTCTTCCTTGACCTCTCTTTTTTCTTTAACTTCTTTTCTTTTCTTTTTCTTTCATGCCATTATTGGTGTTAGCTAAATGGTGTTTTTAAATATCCTTTAACTTCCTATTCCCTTATTGATGTGAATCCTATACAAACTTATTGTAGAGAACCCACAAATTATTTGAAAATGTTGAAGACCACCTTGAAAATTAGAAATGGAAACTTAAAATTAATAAAAGGATCACGTCACATTTTAAAAATGTGATAAGTGATAAATATATACCATAAAGGATGAATCCTTTGATAGGTTAATTGTGCTCAATTAAACACAAATAGGCTTAACTTGAAACCTAATTAAACCTTTTAATTTGTGTAAAACAAAGTGCTAAAATTAATAGTTCAAGCTTAAATAATTAATAATAGGCCCAAATGGCTTAACCTATAAAAAAACTAAAAATAATCAAAAAGTCAAATCTAGCACACATTGATCATAGGTAATTGAATACCTTACTTGAATACAAGTCGAAAAATAAAGCAATATTTGAATACTATACTCAACTACTTATATGTAAAGATGAGATTTAAATGTAGCAGTTAAGTATAACATTTGACTACCATTTCTTAATAGTTGAGATACAAGAAATTCATCCTCTAAGTCTTTCTAAGCTCCTTTCATCATGCTCCAAAGGTTCATAAGCTTTCTAAATAAGTCTATTAAGGCCTTCCTTCATCATTTTAGCCTTAGTCCTAGTGTTTGGTCCTTCCAATTAGTGTAAATACTCTTCCATGGTCCTTAAGATTGCATTATGGCCCTTTTGTTGAAAAATATTTTTCCTTGAATCTGGACTTACATCAAATGGAGATAAATTAGCAATATTGAAAGTAGCACTAACTCCATACTTACCAAGAAGCTTTAGCTTGTAAGTATTATCATTAATCCTTTCAAGTATTTAGAAAGGACTATCTCTTATTAGATGTAATTTATAATTCTTTTGGGCTAAAAACCTTTTTTTCTTCATGTGCACCTAAACCAAGTCTTGGTTCAAAGAAAATTATCTTTCTTTGTTAGCTTTTTGGATATATTGGGAAGTCATCTTTTTTACATTTACTTTTATTTGCTCATGTAATTTTTTTATCAATTCCACTATCCTTTTCCTATTTAAGTTAAATCTTTTATTAATAGGTAATGGTAATAGATCCAAAGGGGTCAGTGGATTAAAACAATAAACAACCTTAAATGGGAAAAATTGAATAATAGAATGAACACTTCTATCATATGCAAACTCAATACAAGATAACAATTCTCCCAATTTTTCAAATTCTTTCATATAATGGAACACAATAAAGTAGTTAAAGTTTTATGCACTACTTCTATTTGTTCATTCATTTGTGGATGACAAGTTATTGTAAATAATAACTTAGTTTCCAACTTATTTTGTAGGACTTTCCTAAAGTAGTTCAAGAACTTCATATTTTGATCCAAAATAATGCTTCTTAGCATTTCATGGAGTCTCACAATTTCTTTGAAAAAAAATCCACTATATTTGTGTTATCATTAGTTTTTTGATATGGTATGAAATGAGCCATCTTTAAAAATTTGTCAATCGTAACAAATGCAAAATCTCTTCCTTTCTTGGACCTAGGTAAACCTAAAATAAAATCCATAAATATATTAGTCCAAGGCTCACTAGGAATGGGGAGTTTAGTATATATGCCATGTGGAATCACTTTAGACTTTACTTTCTTGCAAGTAACACAACTAGCACAAAGCTTCTTACCATTATACCTTATATTAGGCTAAAAGAAATGCCTACTTAGGATGTCTAGAGTCTTTTTTTATGCCAGAAATGTCTCATTAACCCTCCACTATGAGCTTCTCTCACAAGTAAGTATCTAAGAGGACTCTTAAGTACATGTAATTTATTTTCATTGACAAAAAGCTATCATGCCTATCGAATTTCTTAAAGGATTTTTTTTTGTATGCTTGAAAAATACTAAAAATCATCATTATTCTTGTACAAGTCTTTCACATGTTTAAATACTAATAATTTAGATTACAAAGTAGAGATAAGAAGATACTTTTGAGATAATGCATTAAAAATTACATTATATTAAATTATATAAGGAAATGATTTAATAAACTCCATCCATTTTTATACCTCCTATTTAACTTTCCTTGGCTCTTTTAATACTTTAAGACTTCATCATTGATATGAATGATAAAAAATTTTAACTATAGGTAGTGTTGCCATGTCACTAAAGTGTAAATCAAAGTATAAAATTCTTTATCATAGATGGGGTAATTAAGAGTTGCTCCATTTATCTTTTCACTAAAATAGGCAACAAGCCTTTTTTTTCTACAATAATATAACTCTAATATATATAAGCACTTGAGGCATCACATTTAGTTTAAAATTTTTTTATGAAATCAAGAAGAGTAAGTAAAAGTGAGGAGCATAACCTTTCTTTCAACATATTAGAAACCTTTTCTTGCTCTTCTCCTTAATGAAAACTCATATTTTTCTTAACCAATTCATTTAAAGAGGTAGCTAAGGTGCTAAAATCTTTAACAAATTTCCTATAAAAACTAACTAATCCATGAAACTTCTCACCTCACTAGTACTCTTAAGGATAGGTCATTCTTTAATTACTTTAACTTTTTCTTCATCCATTTCAATTCATTGGTTACCAATAATATAACCTAAGAAGATAATTTTCTACAAATAAAAAAAATTCTCTATATTAGCATTCAATTTTTTCTTCTTTCAAAACTTGCAAGACATGTCTCAAATGCACAATATAGTTATTAACATTCTTGCTATAAATAAGGTTGTTATCAAAATAAACTGTAACAAACTTTCCAATGAGAGGCACAAAATATGGTTCATCAATCCCATAAAAATGCTCACTACATTAGACAAACCAAATGGCATAACAAGCCAGTCTATAACCTATATTTTATTTTAAAAGTAATTTTTCACTCATCACCCTCTCTCATTCGTTTTTAATAATAACCTTATTTTAAGTCAATTTTTGAAAACACATACAAGTGATGTAATTTATCTAACATATCATCAAGTTTAGAAATAGGGCATCTATATTTTATGGTGATTTTGTTGATTAGCTAGTAATCAACACACATTTTCCAAGATTTATCCTTCTTTGGCACTAGTAACACTAGCATAACCCTTGGAATCATACTTTTTTAAATGTATCCCTTGGACAAAGATCCTCCATTTGCTTTTAGATCTCTTTAGTTTCCTTTAGGTTTGTCTTATAAGCAGGATTATTTGGAATAGATGTACTCAAAATGAAGTCAATTTGATGCTTAATTCCTTTATTGGGTGGCAATTCTCTTAGAGCATTGTTAAAGAATAATTCTTTGAATTCTTACAAAAAAAGAATGAATAACACTAGGAAAAACAAGAGTTTCCTTGTTAGTATTTATAAGCTTCTTACAAACATTGACTTATCATCATGATATGTACTCTTTACATCACTCTTGTAAAGACAATCAACTTGCTTTTTCCCCTCTCTTATTTTGAACACTCACCTTTCTTATTTTTCTTATTTTCATTCTTTTTCTTACTATTTTTCTTCTTCTCTCTCTTTTTTTACATTTTTATTTAATTTCTTGTACTTCTTTTGGTGATAAAGGTATGAAGGTTATAGTCTCCTAAGAATGTATGACAAGCATGCATAAGGACCGTATCAAATATTGCCTCATCATAATATCTACTAATGGTGGATGAAACTAACATTTGCTTAGTCATTTTAACCTTTTCATTATCGTTTAACCATTGTAGTTTGTAAGGTGTGGGATGTTTCAAAGTAAGCAAAATCAATTTCTCAACCATGATAACACTAGCCACATTGCCATAACTACCACCACTAATAATTAAGTTGTAAATTTTTCCTATAACTTAGCACTGTGTATGGAAGATATTTTCCATTTGGTCTTCATCCTCTTCCTTGGTTTGAACACTCAATGCTTTCCAAATCATCAAAGCATAATCAATCATAGCACCTTCAAGCTTTTCACCAATTTCTTTCATGTAAAAAGATTATTCTTCTTCCTTATTATTACTAATGGACTCTATCTTTCTATTTTCTCTTATCATCATCACTCTCTTGTAAGGACACCTATGAAAAATATGGTCATGCCTGAAGTATCTAAAATATTGGACATTAGCATATGTTTGAAGCATTTTAGTTTTTCCATTGCCCTTAGATTCTTGTACTTTAGGTTTTGAAGATGATTCAACCTTATACTTGGTGACTTTGTCCTTTTTCTTTTCAACTTTTTTGTCCTAACCTTTTCATGAAACACTAGAACCATAACCATACGTAGAAGAACATTTCCTCTTGAGTTGTTTTTCTACCTTCATAGCTATATCTACCATTTCTTCCAATTCCACATAATGTTTAAGCTCCACTATATTAGTGATGTTTTTATTCAACCCATGGAGAAATCTAGCTATAGTAACTTCTTGGTCTTCCTCTATATTGGCTCTAGTCATGGCAATCTCTATTTTTTTTGTGGTAGTTTTCCTCACTCCTGGACCTTTGGGCTAGGCTTCATAATTTTTTATACAATTCCTTATGGTAATGGCTTAGAATGAATCTCTTTTCACATAATAAAGTTTAACTCCTTCTAAGTTCTTATTAGCCTTTCATAATTCCTTTAGACATTACTCATGATTTGATCCTACTAAAACAAGGCATAGTCAATGAACATAATGATGACAAGATTATTTTTCTTTTCTTTAGAATAGTAATGGTAATTGAAAATTAATTTCTTTTTCTTTCCCACTCTAAATAAACCTTCGGATTACTCCTGCCTCGAAATGAAGGAATCTTCATCTTGACATTACTAAATTTAGAATTAGCTTAATCTTTTCTTGGTCTATCACTATTTCTTCCCTCATTCCTCCATTCATCTTTTACTCTTTCACTTATTTCAGATTCATGAGAACCTTTATTACCCTCATCATTAATACCTACTTTCTTATCCTTAAAATTTCTTTCATTTTTCCTCCTTTCTCCTTTCACTCATTTTTTCATTAACTCTATCAAGTTTATTTTCTACTTCACTAAATTTCAAACTCATTTTCTCTACCAGTTATCGTAAAGTCTTAAGAATGGATTTATTATTATTTATACTTCCTCCAAACATCTTAAAAAGTTATTTATAAGAAAATATAAAAAAATAGGACCTCATAAGAGCACTCTTTTTACTTGATATAGAGGCATTCATGCTTATCTTTGCACTTTAATTTTAAGCATTTTTCCCTCAATTGAGCTTTTACACTCTTGCTTTTCTTCTACCTTCACTCTTTTTCCTCGTGAGGTTCTTTAGAAATTTGGAAGATACAATCAACAAAATTAACCAATTGTGATAGTTAGTTATCACAAATCATGTCCAATGATTCAACATGGAATTTAAAGATATAAACTAGATGAACAAGGAAGGAATAAAGACAAAATTTAAAATTAATAGGAATTTAAAGAAATAGGAATGAAATCTAATCAACTAAGAATGAAAGTTCGAAATGAATGAAAGAAGCAATGAAAAACTTAAATCAAGATATGAAGTTCAAAAAGATATAGAACAAGCAATACATGATTAAATTTTCTTATCACACATTCTTTTTCACTTTTCTTTCTTATTTTTTCACACTTTAATAACTTTTTTATTTCTATTTCTTTTTTCTTTTGCCTTCTTTTGTTCCTTATTTTTTCACTTTTAATTTCTTCTTTTGATTTTTACTTTTGTTTTTCTTTTGATTCTTTGCTTTTGTTTCACTTTCTTTGCATTTCTTTTGATTTTTGTTTTAAATTCCCTTAATAATGATATAACAATTTTGTTTGATGCAATAGGTGAGTATGGAACTACAATAATCAAATATGTTAGATAAGTAAATGAGTATTTGAGTATAGTGTTAACTACCACTACTTTGGGTAGTCTCTGCCTTTAACTACTTGATTATGAGAGTTGAATACCAAGAAATTTCCTCTAGGTAATAAAAAATGATATTCAAATACCTTTCAAACTAATGTTCTCTACCTTTAAGTAATTGAATACTATAAGTAAGTACTTTGTAATTTTTATGTAATACTCAATTATAGTAGTCGAATACTACAAACTGCACTTCACAATTTTGAACTTTTATCAAATAATTTCAAAGGACCTTTCAAACTAAAATGAAACTATAAATTTAAATGCAAATTAAACACAATTTGATATTGGATTTTCAAGAATTAATGCATATAATTGAAGATGACAACAATTTGACACACATCAACAATAAGGTAAGAACTAAGTATGATTAACATAGAACAAGACATAAAAACTTAAAGTTAGATAACAACAAAAAAATCTAATGAATTAGATTAATAAGACACAAAATCAAAAATAAGAAATTAGCAAAATAAAATGTAATTATAGAAAATGGAAGTAAACAAGGATAAACTTGAGGATTGGGAAACAAGCTCTAATTGCCAAATGATACAAATACAATATGAACCCATTGTAAAAAATCCTTGAACAATAAAAAATGATAAGGATTATCCTAAAAATTAGAAACAAAAATGAAAAATGGAAAGAAGAATCACGCCATACATCAAAAAGTGATAAGTGATAAATATAGAAGTCACAACCCAATTTTACGTATCGTAATTGGCATAAAGACATCTAACTGATATTCAACTAATCAGACATCTTTACAAGCTTGTAGGAAATTATATCTAACTATTTTATAATAAAAGAAAAATATATGATACCGTCAAAAATAGAAGCAAAGTAAATTGCATTGCATGTGCAATGAAAAATTTAATACATGACATTAATATATAATAGCATAACAAAACTATTTATCACATACATATATTTTAACTATACAGAAGATAACTCAAATATATTATTTTTTTTTGTTATACTATGCCCCTTGGAGATTAGAAAGTTTTATGCAGTGTATCAATCCTCCACTGGAGCTCCTTATTCTTTATTTGTAAAATAAAGCAACATAAAAGAGGATTGAGTATATAAAATACTCAGTAAGTAGCTACTCAATCTTCATTTCCATGGTTTTTCATGATTAGTTTTCTTTGATACAAATTTAGGAAGATAAATTTCCATATACTTAGCTTCATTCACATTTAATAACTACCATCTATCATATGCATCATGTATTAACATTACATTAATAGATATGACTAGTATGGTATACAAGTTTTCTCTTTATTTCTTCGGGCCATCCTTATCCCACTCGCCTCTAACTTTTTCCCTCCACTTCTTGCCACATCTCTCCTTTAGTTAGAAGGATGCTATAAGCCATTTGACCAAATTCTTCCTCCCACATATCACATTTAAAATAGCATATGAGCCATGAAAGGCTTAAGCAGAGTAATAATGCTATTTCAATAACATATCATGTAATCCATTTGGTAAGGTTGATACCAACTAGCCATAAGTGTTTTATCTAGTTTTGATCTTTAATTCTCATCAAGGATGTTCATTTTGTACATTCAATATGCTAATTCCATAAACCCTCATATATTCTCAATAAAATATATGTTGCTCTTAGTATCCTAAATGACTAAGTTGAGCTTTTAGGTTTGCACAAAAACCCTGCTGATTTTGCCTAAAAAATTCGTGGAACTTCACCCTTCCAAATTGGTTCCAGAATTGACAGCACTAGAGCTCTGAATTGTAGGAATTTATTCACCAGGAAAATGAGCTTCAATTGTCACGAAAATTAACTATGTTTTAAACAACATATGGAAGAGTATCCAGGAAATTTTGTGGAGTTTTTAATAATCATTAGTTAGCCCAAATAATTCAAGAACAGAAGTGAAATTATTCACGTCCTGTTTCTGGGTGAGCTGCACCTTTGTGTAGAAATGTCCCTTATTCAGGTTTCTAATGATTTCTAAAAATTCCTAATAAATTATATATGTATCCTAACATCATAAGAGACTATAAAATGGGTGGTTCTGAATTTTTAAAAGGATCTAGTATGCCCTTAAAATTCATGGTTTATTTCTGAATTTTCAGGAATTCCAAAAGTAAAATCAGCAAAGCAATTTCTAAGTTCTTTGTATTCCATCTTCACTCAAGGCTTAACAATTGGTAATCTAATCACTTAATCATGGTAAAATTGTTCTAATATCTTCAATACAACTTAAGAACACAAGTTTTCAGCATCATGTCTTTATTGTATAGCCACACACATAGTTCCATGAAATCACAATTCTAGAAAGTAATATTGGCAATTTTATAATCAAAATTCAATGGGAAATTAAGTGAGTTGCCACTCACCTTAAGTTTTATGCCTTCTTATATGCTAGAGGATCCTTAGAAGAAGATGAACTCTAGTCAAAATAATAAACCAAATTTTAGAGAATTTTGAAGAAGATCTTCCATGAAAGCATGAAGAAAATAAGGAAGTTGCATGGCTACCTTTTGAAATTTTGTAGGAAATTGTCTTATGGAAATCTTTTGTGAATTAAAAGTGAGCTTGGCTAATATGGATAGAGAGTTACAGTTTTTTGCTGAAGAAGAATGCAAAAATTTGGTGTTTAGGAGTAGTAGAAAGAGTTTTAAGAAAAAAAGTTAATTTGGAAGTCAAAATATGAACCATTCATTTTCAAACATGTGGAGTTGCTTTAAGAATTTTTACTGATTATTTGACCATCGGGATTAATCATTGATCAATTAGGGTTTGACTTTTCTAATTAATTCTTCAATCCTGAATTATTTGGAATCTCTGCAATAATTCATGAATCCTATGCTAGATGATCATTTAGGATCTGATAAATTAAGATTAGCCAAATTAAGCAATCATTATACTCCTTAAACTAGATCGAAATTGATTTGATGATAGAATTCAATTAAATTAAGAAATTAAATTAGAAATCTCTAAATTAATCCCTCAATCTTTTACATCTATGTGTAAAACCATGGTTTATAAACCATAAATTTGATATCAAAATAGCAAAATAATTAGAAATCATAAAAATGAACATCAATTATATCAAATTAACATCCAACACAAGTGATTTCAAGAAATCTGCATAAGTAAATAGGGAAATAAGGAAATTAATTAAAGAAAGTTAATATTACAAATCATAGTCTCATAATTCAATGGAGGAAAGCATCAAACTCTTTAAATCAACTCTAAATTTAATCTTTAATTGATAAAGAATAGAAAAACTATGATGCTAAGTCTATCTAAAAGTCTGAATAGTTTGAATCTCTTCAGCTCTCTTGCCTCTTATATGACTTAATTACCCTAGAACATTACTAGACTTGGATTGTATGTCTCTTAGGATTAAAATAATGGGGCTTTCTTAATTTTTAGAAGCCTAGGCTAATTTTTAAAAAGATAATTAACTCTAATAGATACATAAGTGAATTCCTATAAGTTTGACTTCAAAGTTATTTAAGACCATTAAAATAAGGTAATTTTGGTAATCCATAAACATCAAAATTGTAGGCCTATACGACATGAAAATTTAGGTACTGCTTCCATGTTAATTAGACCTTTATAGCTCCAAACATGGCCTAAAAATTAAGGCAATCTTAATTGGAATAGAGACATGACTTCAAATTTTTAGTAATATATGACCTCTAAAAATATGAATTAAGCTTAGTTAAATATAAGAGTTGTAGATCTCTTTTTTTTAATGATCTAAAGATTGCCTCAATTTAACTTTTAGAGATCAAGATATAGCTAAAAAATAGAAATAATATTAAAATCTAGTATTAATTGAATAAATTTGGAACATTGTAAAATCAACTCCAAATTATAAAATAAGGTCAATTCTATAAAATAAGCATCTCACTAAGAGGCATGAAATAGGAGGAAATAATATAAATAAAATCTTGCTTATCATGTACTAACAACTACTCTTATGTACTAACAGTTGCTTTGATATACTAACACCAATTTTCATGTGCATTAATTACATAATCTAACAAGGGAATAACTTTAATAACTAGTTATGAAAATTTTCAAATGGCTATACTTGGTATCTAGGTTTCTCTTTATATTTTTGGTCTAACCTTATCCTTTGTCACCCTATGTACAAAGCCATTAACCTTATCCTTTTGACCCTCACTATTCTTTCCCTTCCCTTCAAAGGATGAATGACCAATAACTCCTCTTAGCTTTCATATTCATAATGAGCAATGATAGGATGCCATAAGCAAACTCAGGCATCAATCATGCATTTCATTATCATAAATCATAGAGTATGGTTGTTATGTGTAAAATGGTTTATGAATTAGTGCAAGTGTATACTATCGTAAACAAGTAATAAAGTGATAAGTAAAGTATCGTTCTCTCGAGAATTGTTTCACTAAGTACCAAAATTCATAATGCTAACACTATTTGGCAAATCGATTAGTTGAAAATGAAGTAACTAAATAAAGATTAATGCAAAAATATTTAAAATAAATATAAATGCAATTGGAGTAAAGATAAATATGAATAAAAGACCTAGGGATCAGACTTCACTTAATAATTTCGAATTGAATCGTCTATTTACACTAATTCAATTTTAACACCATTAATTGATAGTCGAGTTTCCCTAAATTAATTATTATCCTCTTCCAAGGTCAAGTAATTCTATAATTAATTGCTAATTCACTATATTCCTATGTGAATTAAAACAACTAATCATGCATTAGGATTTATGGAACACATTAAGACTACATAAACCATATGAATATATTCCTATTTCATATGCAATTTATGGTTTTAATTATAGGTTTCATACACATGTATCTCCTTCTAGTCTCAGCATGCATATTGAGTTCGTTCAAAAGGTGGCCAATTAATTGAAAGCATTAAGAGCAATAATTAAAACTCAATCTAGGAAAATAAAATTGAAATTAGTTTCAATAGATTATAATTTAATCTATTATTATCAAGTTACATCATCACCTTAGGAAGATGAAGAATTAGAACATAATGAAGTTAAAAACAAACTCAAAATCAAATAAAAACATTATCACATTCATGATACAAACCTAAAATACAATTACAAATGCATGAAAATAGAAATACTATCCATTAATGTAGGAGGTAAAACCTTCCATATAGGATGACAACTTAGCTTTCCATGTAAGAGACATACAAGAAGAACTAAAAATGTATGAACTAAATTACTCTCTATGATGAATGAATGCCCCAAATGATCTCTACTTCTACCTATTTATAGGTGAATGGGTCAGTTACAAGTCATAGATCTTGACCATTAGCTACCAATCATGTTCTTTAGCTACCATTCATGGTCTTTAACTACCCTTCTTGATTTTTGCAGCAACCATTCTTCTGACTTGTTGGTAATTTTTGACCACCTAAATGGTAAATTCACATCTTCCTGTCAATATAGGAGTTGTAGAACCGGATCTTAGATTTCAAATTCCACAAAGAAATCCTAATTTTGACATTTATATCTCAAGTTATGGTCAGATTAGTAGGCAAATATCAGATTCTGCCAGAACCACTGTTTCATTTTCCAAGCAAAATTTGAGATCCTTAGAGGCTGAACTGGGCTTTTCTTTAAACATGAAAATTGTAGGTATTTTTCTTAGATTTTTATCCATATAAAGAACAATCCAATCCAACATTCAGAACTCCAGATATGGCCTAAAACCTGAAATAGGGTCAAAATGCAGCATTATCTAAAAAAATTGATTTCATTTCAAATTCAAGACCCATTCACAAAATGCAACTAAATTTATTAAATTAAACAAGATAACATCCAAAAATGCATCATACAAGGGAAAATAAATATGTAAATATTTTACTTATTAAATTCCCCCACATATAGCTTTTGGATGTCTTCAGACAAACACAAAAACATAAGAAAATTAATACTAATATTAATCTTCCCATGAGATAAAAAGTGTAAAATCATAAGAAAGAAAATAATTGAAGTACAAAGATATCATAGCATTCATGAATTAACAAATCCTGTCATCTAAAACTAAAGAAATTGCACTTTCATCTGAGAAGGAATGAATCAAGATGATAGAATTGTTGTAGCTCATCCTTTCTCAAGTGTTTATGGGTAAGTGTTTTACTCAAATTCATCCTATCAAAGGTTGCACTGCCATAAGCTTGCATAAATTCTCAATCTTCACTGCCTAATTCACATTCATACTTCAAATCAAAAGGTCTTATTAAGGGTTGTAATGAGGCCAAGGTAAAGGAAAGATAAAATAGGGATATGAAGCAAAGAAAGAAATTAATAAAGCAATTAGAACATGGGTAATCTCTGAAGAATTTTATCTCATCATAACAGCCTAAGATTCAAGTACACATCAATTTCTGTCTTTTTACTTTTTTCTATTTTTTTCTTTCTTTTTTTAAAGAAAATCTTTGCAACTTTGAAGTTAATGATACATATACCCCCTCACTTTGTCAAGAACCTATTTTACAAAGATTCGAATGCTCTACTAATCCTTAGGGTTAAGTAAAGATAATTGATATTTCATTAAATGACATGCTAATAGGTTAAAAGCAAAGAAATAGTTAATCAGGCTCAAAGGGGCTTATCAATAGTAAAACTACAAGGTTGGCTATTTAGTTCTAACTAAAAGAAAAAAAATACCTTTATCATATTTGAGTATGCATGTAAATTGTAATCTCAACCATATTTTATGCAAGTTCTAGAGTGACAACTTAACAGGTGAATATCACACACGAGAAATATAATACTAATTCAACAAGTAGGCTCAAAATCTTACAATTAAAGGTTTCCAACTCAATCCATCCAACTCAGAATCCATTACCAAACCTATCAATTCTAAGAAGTAAGAAGGTTATTCAATCATGCTATGAAATCTTTAAAATTATTGAAAAGAACCTAATAAGCAAGATTTTTTTTTCTTTTTTCTTTTTAGGATGCGTATCAAGAGCAAGAAATAACTCTTTACTCGGCCATCCTTTTCGTAATAAATCTCATGGTTTTATTATTGAAATATCCTAATAAATTTTTTTTAATTTCCCCCACACTTAATGTAGACATTATGCCCAATGTCTTCAGTAGATTAGCAAAAAGGGTTTATTAAAAGGAAATGCATACGCAACTCAGACATAAAAAAAAATTTATGAGTAAAACCATAAGAGTAAAGAAAGTTACAACTGGAGAGTGCTGTCTGGCTCATGCTTCTGACTGCTGGTTAGAGATTGTCAATCTATCTTTTTCACTAATGGATCTAGTTTAGGTGTATAGCCTTGTAGTTGATCAATCAGCTGATCAGCAGTTGAAGTAGACATTATAGCACGACGAGTCGCTTGGGGTATGAATCTTTGTTCCACAACTTGATCTAAAAAAGACAACAAACTATCATAAAAATCATTGACATTTAATAAACCTATTGGCTTTTGATGAAAGTTCAAGTTAATCAAATATTCAATGCTGAAAATTCCATCTAATGCTTTTAAACCACCAGGTAAAGCACTAAAGGCTTCAGCACTGTAAAGCATGCATCCTATACATTCAGGCATATTTGAAACCTTTATTGTATTACTAATGGTGTATTTCTTATCATCTAAATTATTTACAAGGATACTCAGTATTTTGCTTCCTCTAATGTTGGCAAAAATTGTTGTACTTCCTTTTAAGATATGAAGCCCTCCTCTATATACACAGTCAATCTTTCTAGTAGCTAATACATGACTAAGTTTAGTTACTGCTATAAAAAATTCTCCATTCTTTCCAACACAAGATTCACTAAAAACATAGATAGATTTAAATCTACATTTTGATGGTTTCTTAACCTCTTCCTCTTCTTTACTCTCACCTTCAGATATTTTGCATAGTATGATTGCTGAAATGCATCTTTATAATACAAAAGCAGAAATAAAGAAATCACGCAAATCAGATAATGTTAGAAGAAGATTAAAAAAATGCTATGCAGAACTGATAAGTGTAATAATGGCATGAAGAAAATAAACAAGGCAGAACACAGAATGTAAAAAAAGTCAAAAAGTGGCTGAAAAGGTAAACTGAAAAGAAGAGAAATGTACAAAAAGTCAAAAAGTAGTTGTAAAGATAAAAAGATAAAGGAAAAGTAAAGTAGACAAACATTAATATGTACAGTAGTTGTGATTGTGGCTCACATCTTCCTTTGATTTTTCGTCCAGTAACGGCTTAAAAAGCTTTTATGAGCCGAGAATTTGCTTCCCATCTAATTTTCTTATAAACTGGCAAGCAGGGTCTTTTACAATCAAATTCCCAAGACTGTAGCGTTCCTTCTCTGTATTGAATAATTTCATTAAATCAAGAAGAACAGCATGAACATCTCCACTAAGATGCGTCTCAAGAGTTTGAATGATATTATCCAATAACTTTTTACTCAGTCCATCCTTCATGAATCAAATTTTGTCTTCTTGATTTACTGAAATCATTCTTTTATTCCTACAGAGCTTGTTACAATTCCACCTTGCACACTTATGACAGACTCTCATTCTTTTAGCCCTTCTCTTTTTAGAGTAAGAACTTCTTCCCATACCCAGCATAGGTCTAACAAATGATTTATTAAACTCACCTGCTAAATGTACCTTAGCTTCAATAATCTAGTGTATATCCTGAGGAAGACCCAAATGATTAAATGCTTTCATTCTTTCAAGTTGATAGTTGTAGATTTTCCTGAGCACATCTTTGGGAAGAGTAGGGAATCTGATTCTAAGCTTTGCAAGGGATTTCTCCATGATGAGAATGATGAAAGCTAAAATTGTTAGAGAAAATGCTATGCGATATGTGCTTGAGTGAGTCAGAAGAAAATAATTCAGTAGAGAAAGAAGTCTTGGGTTACCTCCTAAGTAATCACCCTTCTTTAACGTCTTTAGCTAGACAAAGTTCTAACCTATTGCTTTATTTTCTCTTTTTATTTTTTTTAGAACTTACCAGCTGGCTCCTTGAGCGTGATGACAGTCTTTATGGTGTTAAATACACTGTCATTGTATTCTTTCAAGCTTTGCTCGTTCACTTTGAATTTCTTGTCACCATCTTGAATCTCCATAGTTCCATATGGCCAAACTTGAACCACAGTAAAAGGCCCTGATCACTTTGATTTCAATTTTCCTAGAAAGAGTTTTAATCTTGAATTGTAGAGAAGTACTTTCTGTCCTGGTGTGAACTCCTTCCTCATAATTCTCTTATCATGCCACATTTTTGTCTTCTCTATGTAAAGCTTGGCATTTTCATAGGCCTTCGACTCCAACACTGGTGATTTTTCTATTAATGGAACAGGTTTACCTGACCTTTCTCCTAGACTTTTGAATGATTTTTTATTAAAAACTAGAGAATTTACCTTAAGGTAATTAATCTGCTTCAAGATTTCAAGATTAGTAGACTTTGACGCATTAACCATTCCTACTACTGATGGCTTTTCTATGCAAGTTTTATGCATTACATCTTTCATGCAGTTGGTCAGTGTGTCTACTCTGTAACAAGTATTATCTTCATATGGAAAAGCTTTAAAAATATTGAAAGATACTTGATCATCTTGAACCTATAAAGTTAGCTTTCACTTCTGCACATTAATTAGAGTTCGTCCAATTGCTAGAAATGGTTTCCCAAGAATAATAGGAATTTCTTAGTCTTCTTCCATGTCAAGCACTATGAAATCTACTGGGAAGATGAACTTATCAACTTTTACTAGCATATTTTCAAGGATTCCACGTGGATGCTTTATTGAACGATCTGCAAGCTGCAATGACACTGTAGTTAGTTTCACCTCTCCTAATCCCAGCTTTTTGTAGATGGATAATGGTATCAAATTCACACTTGCACTAAGGTCACATAAGGCTTTTTCAAATTTGCACTTTCTAATGGTGCACGGTATGCAGAAACTTCCAGGGTCTTTAAGCTTTGGCGGTAATTTCTTTTGGAGAATTGCACTGCACTCTTCAGTTAAGGCTACTGTTTCAAAATCCTCTAGTTTGCATTTCTTTGATAAAATCTCCTTCATAAATTTTGCATAACTGGGCATCTTGGCTAAAGCTTCAGCAAATGGGATATTGATATGCAACTTCTTAAACACCTCTAGAAACTTGCTGAACTGCTTGTCTAGCTTAGCTTTCACCAATCTTTGAGGAAATGGAACTGGAGGTACATATGGTGAAGGATTGTCTGGAAAGGTTATTCTTCCTGGAATTACTTCATCTTCTTTCTGAGGTTCTTCACCATCTTTTTCTCTTAATTTTGGCTTTTTTTCTTGTTTCTTTTCAGGCTTGTCCAACTGCTTCCCACTTCTTAATGTAATAGCATTTACGTGCTCCCTAGGATTTCTTTCAGTGTTGCTAGGTAAAGTTCCTGGTTATTTAAAAATTAGCATGCTTGCAATTTGACCTAGTTGCACTTCAAGATTTTTTTATTGAAGCTGCTTGACTTTGCATGATTGCTTCATAATTCTTGAGTGTAGCCTCTGTTCTGGCCATGAATTGGGAAGTATTCATGGTTAATTGAGCTAATGCTTCTTTTAAATTTGCCTTTGGTTGTGGTGGTGGTTGCTGAATTTGTTGCTGATAGTTTCCTTGAGGTCTGAACACATTCTGATTATTCTTTCACCCTAAATTAAGGTGGTTTCTCCATCCTGAATTATATGCATTTGAAAAAGGATCATTTTGACGATTTTGATTCCCCATATAGTTGGCTTGTTCAGTTTGAGAAGGTATGAATGGATTACCTTTTTGGCATTGTGTGCTCACGTGAGGACCTCCATATAAATCACAAGCATCTGCAGGAGTTCTGATTGCATTTGCTTGAACTGTTAATGAGCTCACTTGCTTGGATATAGAGGTAACTTGAGAAGACAAAGTGGTTAGAATGTCTAGCTGATGGACCCCAAGTGCTTTCTTTGAAGTATTGCATTCAGAGGGCCACTAGTAAGCATTTGCTGTCATCTCTTCCAATAGCTCCATAGCAGCTTCTATGCTTTTTCCCATTAATGATCTATCAGCTACAGCATCTACAAGTGTTCTGGTAGCATTAGACAATCCATTATAGAAAGTTTGTAACTGCAGCTAATCTGGTAGCCCATGATGAGGACATTTTCTTAGCAGCTCCTTGTATCTTTCCCATGCTTCATAAAGGCTTTCCATGTCATGTTGGGTGAATGAAGCAATCTCATTTCTCATCTTTGTAGTTTTAGCTGGAGGAAAGAATTTTGCTAGGAATTTTTGTGCCAATATGTTCCATCTGGTGATACTTCCTACTCGCAAAGAGTGTAACCAGCTTTTAGCCTTATCCCTAAGTGAAAAAGGGAATAGTCATAACCTTATGGCATCATTAGAAACGCCATTGTGCTTGAATGTATCGTAAATTCCAAAAAGCTGGTTATATGTGCATTTGGATCTTCTACTGGAGAACCTCCAAACTGATTTGCTTGAATCATTTGAATTATCACTGGCTTAATCTCAAAGTTGTTAGCTAGTATAGGCAGTCTCCTGATCCCAGAAATGGTATCCATAACTGTTGGTGTGGCATAGTCACAAAGTGCTTTGGTGTCTGGCTCTTCTCTCAGATCTGTCATTGCTTCACCTTGATCTACAATTGACTGTTTCCATATCTTTCGATTCCTTTGATAAGTTTTCTCGATCTCGAAATAAAAAAAGCAATTGCTCAGCAACTCTCGATCTGGTCATACAATAGGACAAACCTAAAAAGAGAAAAGAGATACCGAAGAAAAGAAGAAAAAAATGTAAAATAAAAATTAAATTAGGATTAAGATTACTTGGTATTGATATTAGTGATAACAATCCCCGGCAACGGTACCAAAAACTTGTTACGTGTGAAATGGTTTATGAATTAGTGCAAGTATACACTATCATAAACAAGTAATAAAGTGATAAGTAAAGTATCGTTCCCTCGAGAATTGTTCACTAAGTACCAAAATTCATAATGCTAATACTATTTGGCAAATCGGTTAGTTGGAAATGAAGTAACTAAATAAAGATTTATGCAAAAATATTTAAAATAAATATGAATTCAATTGGAGTAAAGAAAAATATGAATAAAACCTAGGAATCAGATTTCACTTAATAATCTCCGATTGAATCATCTATCTACACTAATCCAATTTTAACTCCCTTAGTTGATAGTCGAGTTTTCCTAAATTAATTATTAGCCTCTTCCAAGGTCAAGTAATTCTATAATTAATTGCTAATTCACTATATTCCTATGTGAATTAAAACAACTAATCATGCATTAGGATTTATGGAACTCATTTAGACTACATAAACCATGTGAATATATTCTTATTTCATATGCAATTTATGATTTTAATTATAGGTTTCATACACATGTATCTCCTTCTAGTCTCAACATGCATATTGAGTTCATTCAAAAGGTGGCCAATCAATTGAAAGCATTAAGAGCAATAATTAAAACTCAATCTAGGAAAAGAAAATTGACATTAGTTTCAATAGATTATAATTCAATTTGTTATTATCAAGTTACGTCATCACCCTAAGAAGATGAAGAATTAGAACATAATGAAGTTAAAAACAAACTCAAAATCAAATAAAAACATCATCATATTCATGATACAAACCTAAAATAAAATTAAAAATGCATGAAAATAGAAATACTATCCATCCATGTAGGAGGTAAAACTTTCCATATAGGATGACAACTTAGCCTTCCATGTAGGAGGCATACAAGAAGAACTAAAAATGCATGGACTAAATTACTCTCTAAGATGAATGAATGCCCCAAATGATCTCTACTTCTACCTATTTATAGGTGAATGGATCAGCTACAAGTCATAAATCTTGACCATTAGCTACCAATCATGTTCTTTAGCTACCATTCATGGTCTTTAACTACCCTTCTTGATTTTTATAACAACCATTCTTCTAACTTGTTGGTAATTTTTTACCACCTAAATGGTAGATTCACATCTTCCTGTCAACATAGGAATGCCACAAAGAAATCCTAATTTTGACATTTATATCTCAAGTTATGGTTAGATTAGTAAGCAAAGGTCAGATTTTGCCAAAACCACTATTTCATTTTCCAAGCAGTATTTGAGATCCTTAGAAGCTGAACTGGGCCTTTTTTTAAACATGAAAATTATAGGGATTTTTTTTAGCTTTTTATCCACATAAAGAACAACCTAATCCAACATCTAAAACTCCAGATATGAATAAGGTCAAAATGCAGCATTATCTAAAAAAATTGATTTCATTTCAAATTCAAGACCCATTCATAAAATGCAATTAAATTTATTAAATTAAACAAGATAACATCCAAAAATGCATCATACAAGAGAAAAAAAAATGTAAATATTTTACTTATCAATGGTCAAAATACCAACTATGCTATAAGGGTTTTATTGATAAAATTTGCCATTCCTATATACTTAGCCTTCAACATAACATATCATTATGTTCAAGGTTGATATACAATCTCTCCATTCAAGATAAATAGCTTAAAATTCATCAACTATATCATAATTCTTAATCATGAAATTTAGCCATTCTTTTATATAATCATATTTCACCATCACATGGCTTTATATCTAAGGTTGATATTCAACCATTTCGTTCACAATAATAATAACACTCAATTCTTTTAAATGGCTAAAAATTTATAACTCAAACATCATCCATGTAATACAAATTCCAATTATTTGCAATACCTTCAATATGATGTATTAAACACTAAGTATGCTGAATAGCATGACTTCTTCACTGATTGGAGCCTTTTTAAACTTCCAAATTATCTTAAATTTTCACCAAAAAATTATTTGATGCTTCTAATACATTTATGAACATTGGACAATAATTTTTTCACAAATTAATTACTTTTGGGTGCTGTTGACTTAGTATCAAAGTAATAGAATTCAAATAGGATAGCATATAGGTAATCTTCATAAAAAATTCATTTCAACATTCAAATCACTTTCAATTGTCACCAAATTTTAATATAATACCCACAATATGTTAATATAAAAGCCTTAATTATTCCACAAAAATTTTGTGGTAGTACTATTCATACATAGCTAAAAACACAAAATTGGCAAGACTAGACAGATTTGAGGCAATTGGAATAAAGGACCTATTTAGCATCCAAATCAACTCAAATTGTCATCAAATTTTTATACAAGCTTACCAACAAGCTAATAGCTAAAGAAAATCAATTATATTAAATTTTTTCAATAAAATTGGTGCACGAATAGAACTATATAGCACTAAACAAAACCTAAAATTTTGTTTCAATTTCCTATAACTCTAGTTCATAATCCATCACATTCCTATCTTTAAAATTTTTCAAAAATTACTAATTTTCTCCACACTCTTTTTAACACTTTTTGTAACATTAAAATATCAAAAATTAATATTTTAACATTTTCTAATACATGATTCCAAAAAGAAATAAAAACATCATTAATCTTAACATTTTTCTCCTAATTTTTTCATTGCCTTATAATCTTCTCAAAATCATCTTAGCATCATAATGTTAATATCATCATAATAATATCTATACAACATCAAAATGGAACCTTTCAGCACCATAGTTCAGATTGCATCCATGATAACAAATATCATCAAATTCCTCATCTTTCATGAGAAAATTCAATAGAACAATAGGTAGTTACCAATCACCTTAATTTCTTAAGTCTTTAACTTCTTAAAACCTCTTAGAATAGCAAGGAAGAAATTCCACTAAAATAACCCAAATTTTAGAAATTTTAGAATAAAAACTATCATAAAAACTTGAAGAAGATGATAGAAAACCCTAATTACCTTGCTTGAATTTGAAGATTCTAGTTGGAGAACTTGTTGAAATTTTTTAAAGACCTGAAAACCCTAATGAAATATGTTAGAGAAACTCATGGCTCTTGCTAGATAAAGGAGTAGAAATTTGTCCTAAAATAACCTTAAATGGTTTACATAGAAATCTTACTTCAAGCTTCTACCAAAAGCCTTTTAATTTGTAAATTTTTATTTAAAAATGTGGTGATTATTTAACACTAGGGCATGGTTTTCTTGATAGGAAATCAGAAGATTTTTTCCTTAAAATTAATAAATTTTAGCCATATAGAATGCCTTGAAAAGCTTGCTAACAAAAGCCCTTGGTTTCCTACTTCTTTACCAATTTACCAAATCAAGTTTGGGCCTTCTTAGGCATTATTATTAATTTTTTTTTGTTTTTAACATCAAGTTAGGCCTAAAAGGTTAGGAAAAGTCAGTCCAAACAAAATAAAATGGTTTATTTAATTTTGGCTATAATCTTTAGGTTTTTAGGTTACCTTAACTATTTTTTAACCACCCGAGCCCCTAATTTTATTAAGCCTTCATAAAATTTTTGCAAACTTAATGTTAGGCTTTTTATGATATTTTAACCCATACTAATGTCTAATATAATTTCTATAAAAATTTTATCTAAATGCACCCTTAAACTATCTCTATGGTTTACTCAATTATATTACTAAATTTTTATTAGGATGATTTCTATTTAAAATTTTCTTACTTTATTAGGGTATTACAAGTTCTCCCCCTTTAAGAAAATTTGTTCTTGAATTTTCAAGGAATTAGATAGTAAAAGACAGAATTGTTAATGGACTGCATATAAATCTCTAATAGAACCTTATTAAATAAGGTAGATACTTTTCTTTTGTTTCTATTTCTAATTCCTATCCAGCTTCCTATACTCTATATTCTTCCCTTATTACTTTTTACCATTAGGATCTTTTTAGAATGTTATTTCTTTACTTATTTGCCAATAATTTTTATGGGTCGCTCTTTAAAAATTAACTTCTAATTTAATTCTACTAGTATGTCTTTCAATACATAGGATTCATCTAGAACATATATTTTTATTTATATTTTTTGTATTAACACTTGAGAAACTGGAAGGATTGCTGTCATGTTTTTCGATAGTATCAACTAGTAGGCGACTTTTTTATTCACTAGGGATTGTATAAGGACCTATATACCTTAGGGTTAACTTCTCTTTCTTTCCAAATCTCATTATCTCTTTTATTTGAAAAACTTTTAAAAACACTTAATCACTTACTGGGAATTTCCAATTCTATTAATCTATTATTGTCATAAGATTTATGTCAACTTTAAGTTGCTTGAATTTCTTTTTTGCATAAAGTCCTACCAAGCACTAGTGTTTTACTTTTATCTACTAACAAGTTAAGCATTTGGTCACATACTCTTGCATGTTTTTCTTCATTCCATCCTATCAATGCATATTTTTTAGGGCTTGGTACATCTTGGTTGCACTTGGATATATTGTATAAGATGATTTATAAGCTTCTTTTAATGTTTATTTTCTTAGGATTGTGGGAACCCATAATCAATTTCTACTCCTATCATTCTATTTTTATCTACTATTAGATTGGTCTTGTCTTCACTCATGGCCTTGCTATTTTAATTGCTTATACTAAAGATCTATTTCCTTTTTGATTACTTTGGTTTGATCTATTATGGTAGAATGCACCATCATACTAGCCAATTCTTCACCTCTATTTTCTTTTAACTCTTCTCTATTGTTTTTAGGGTCTTTTTGGCTTAAAGCATTTGTATCTATTTTAGCCATGCTTGAATGATAATGAATGGAATAATTATAATCCTTCACAAACTCCATCCATCTTTTTGTCTCATGTTAAGTTCTTTTAGTTCAAAAATATATTTAAGACTTTTATGATCTATATAAAATTTTACAAGTAGTCCTATATAAATAATATCTCCATATTTTCAAAGCAAATATCACAACTACTATTTCCAAATCATGAGTGGGATAATTCATCTCATGCTTTTTCAATTGGCAGGATACATAAGCTATCACTCTACCTTTTACATTAATATGCATTGGAACCCTATTTGAGGTATATCATAGTATACTATATATCTTTCTGCACTCTTAAGCAATGCCAGCATTGGAGCAAAGTTAGACATTCTTTTAGTCTTTAGAAGCTTTTCTCATATTGATTGCTCCACTCAAACTTAACTTTTTTTATGAGTCAATTCGTTTAATGGTGTAACTATTTTTAAGAATTTTTTTACAAACCTTCTATAATATATGACTAACTTAAGAAGTTTATGTCTTTCTATTATTGAAAATAGTTGTAGCCATTTGCATACAGCTTCAACTTCTTAAGGGTCTACTTGTATTCCTTCTTTTGACATTATGTGACCCAAGAAATGCACTTTCTTTATCCAAAACTCATATTTTAAGAATTTAGTGCATGACTTATAGTTCTTTTAATGATTATAGTGTAATTCTTAAATGCTACACATAATCCTCTTCACTCTTGGGATATATCAAGATATTATTAATAAATACAACAATGATTTTATCTAAAAAATGATTGAAAATATAAGTCATTAAATTCTTAAATTCCATAAATACTACAAGAACATTAGTCAATATAAAAAATATAACTAAAAACTTATAATGGTTGTAATAAATCTAAAATGTCATTTTGAAGACATCTTTCTTTATTGATGTTACCCACATAATACATCTTTTATTCACTAATTTTTAAACTTTCACACATAATATGAAAGTAGGCATCCTTACCTTCTTTTCACCTTGAAAAACTTGAACCTTTCTTCCTTTTGGGCAATGAGTTATGGTTTTATGATAACAATTAACACAAGCATGATATTTCGCTAACTAGTTTGTTCTTAGAATTTTGCTATAATTCTCCATATCTAACATTATTACATCAATTAAAGTTGAATATTTATTATCTATACTTTGTACCCTTTAACATTGTAGATTGTAAGAATGTCCTTTCCCTCTAGTGTATTTGCTAATAAAAAATCTTCTAATTTGTCTAATGATTTTAAAAGTTCAATCACTAAATTTCTAGACATAAATGAATATGTGGCACTAGGGTTAGACAACACTTTTATTTGAAAGGTTTTAACTAAAATTGTACCTATTATCACTACATTAGAAGTTTATGCCTCATAACACATCATGGAAACATCCTTGCTTGAGTCCTAGCTAGCTCTTTCCTTTTATTTTTCTTATTCAACATCATTGGTAGTTTCATTACAATTGTATTTTGAATAGGTCGCACACTAGGGGTTGAATTATTGCTCTGTTGAGCATTGAGCACTTATAAGCTTAGTGTCCTAACAAAATTTAAATACTTACCTCTATCCCTACATCTCTACCACCTTTTTCTTAAAAATTCATCTTCCTTTTTCCTCAGTCTGCTTCTCTTAAAGGCAATAGGAAAAAAATGCCTATACCCATACCTATACTCCTATAGGGTTTGTATGGATGTGAGTTTTATCTCTATGAATGAAAGAAAACTGTTTAGTTATTTTTTCTCTATAATGAGTCACTCAACTATGAGTATAGGAATAACTTCCAACTCAGCAATGTTAGAGAAAATGGATGCTCAATTTGATTGCTATAGCATTAAAGATAGAGCTTCAATTGCTATCTAGATCTAGGAGAAAAGAATGTGCTTTTATAATTTAGAATGCTAAGCTCCATCCTTCTTATACGAGACAACACTTAATCAAACAAAAATAGGCCTAGGATTTTCTAAAGGTATATTCATGGAGGGTTTGTGCTTCGGTAATTCTATATGTGCTCTAGTTTATCTTTAAGGCATTCTAGCTTAAGTCTGTTTTCTCCTAATCATAGTTCCATAAAAATGACTTTAATTAACAAATGCTACTTTTCTAGAAAAGGAATTAGAAAGAAACCTAAGCTTTATGCATTCACTGTGATTGATATCTACTCTTCTTTTAACCTTCCATAGTCTTTATGATCTAATTAAGCCTTTTTTAACTCTACTGTAAAGACTATCTGAACTAGTCTTTGATATTAACTTTTTCATGAGCTAATTTTTAGGTATTGTGATTAGCATAAAGATATCTGATTAGTATTAATACGCCAATTAATTATCTTTACAAGCCTTCAAGATATTCCAAACTTTTACTTTTTCATAAGATAAGTATTAATATGCCAATTAGATAAGTGCTTATGGAAATAGTTTTACTTATTTGTGCATAAAGAAGTTGAAAATATAAATTACATTTATCAATTATTATTTATACAAGAGTGTTAAATTTTTAAAAACATAACCCTATACATAATTACTATTAAAAGATAAGAATTTTAATTAGGACACCACAAAATACTATATTGAAGTTTCCTGAAAATGAGATTAAGGTTTACACAGATGTCAGTCATGTTTGGGATCCATGCTTTGTATCTATAAATGAAATTTGGCAAAAGAATATGAGTATTAGAATACTCAGTAAGTGGTTACTTTTCTCTTTTTCCTAGGGATATTTCACCACATTAGATTAGATATATATATATATATATATATATATATATATATATATATATATATATATATATATATATATTATTGCATACTGATTAATTAAGGCTCTCGGGTACTATCTGTTGGTGTATGTCCTAGAGCCAATCATATTGATGATTGAAGTTATATACAATGTATTATGTTTTAGGCAATTTAATTATTATATTTTGTTTTTATTATTATTATGCGCAATTTATAACTTAATATAATAATTATCCTTGGAATAGCTTTGCTATTCCTAAAATGCCCCTAGTCAAGTATTATTATGAAAAGGATAGTAATAATACATCGAGACTAGCATGTATAGTGACTGATGATTACGAATCATGGATATGTGATATCAAGTCAATACATGAGTACATTGCTAGTGAACAATGTACTGGACTGACCCACTATGAGAATATTGCATGGATAAACGTGTCATAAGTTATTCTCATATGATCACAACTACACATAAACCTTTGACCTGAAGTCACTACGGTTCCCTACATGAGAAATTACTCACTTTAATATTGTCCTATGTCACCTTTAATCAGGTGACAAGTAGGGCATTGATTGGGTGTGTCATAAATCATGCAGAGGGAAGTGAGTGATGTAAATGGGATTTTGTTACTCTTGTATAAAAGAGAAATATCCTTGGGCCCCTTGATTGAGTGAGACTTAGAAATGCATGGCCATGCTCAGTTGAATTAATATGTGATATTAATTATTTATTTTAAGTCTACTCAGTATCAAGAAATATAAATTGAACATTGACGAGGATGACACATTCCATGCCTCCAGTTCAATTTGGATATTATTACAAAAGGGTCATGATGTAAAACGTTGATCATGTATTAGGTGGATGTCGAATCACAGACATTCTTACTACTTGAGTGGCAGTGATGTATTGCTAGATACCGCTCGCTGTCTATGGCTCAATAATAAGTCATTGTCAACGTAGTAAGAACCTACAGGGTCACACAAAAGGAGTAGGAATAAGACAATAATTAATTGGACTTTAATTATATTAATATCCAATTAATTGGACTTATTTTCGTGCATATATATTATTAAGAATAATAAATTCACGTTTTATATATATATATATATATATATATATATATATATATATTATGTGATATTATTTGATATTAAAGTAATATCAAGTAATTATCTTATCAGATATTAGATAAATATATTATGAGATAATATTATTTTGATATTTGATAACTATATGCAATTATCTAATATTAAGATATTTATATTATGAGATAATATCATTATCTAATATTAGATAATTAATAGATAAGTCTTATCTCTTCCCATTATCTCTAGGATAAGGATAAGATGAGTTGTTAAGTGTGATTAGGATTTTGGAAGCATTATCCTAGTAGGACTAGGATTATGGCTTGCCTAAGTTCTATAAAAAGGGACTTGAGGGCAGCACTTAATAATCACGTTTTAAGCTTCCATATAAACCCTAAATCACTTCAAAAACATCCAATCCTAATTCTTAGAGAGAAAAACGCATCCTAGCAGACGCGTGGAGGGTGAGAGGTCGTTGTTCACTCCGTGTGGATACCGTAGAGACGCTGTACCTTCCGGCCGGCGTTTGATTCATCCGCTCTCAAGTTTTGATCAGTAGAAACACGAGTGCCCAATAGGTAAAACCCTAATCATTGACTCATGCTTTTTGCATGGATCCTAGGTAGAATTCGGATCAAAATTTAAAATTCCGCTGCATGTGATAATCCGAATTCCCAACAGTGGTATCAGAGCTTCTTGCAAAAAATATATAGTTCTGATTATGTGTTTTACCGTTTTTGATGAATATTTATATGATAAATACATGTCAAATCTGTTTCGGTTTAAATCAGAAGTTACACATTTTGATGAATATTTATGTGATAAATTAATATCAAATCAGTTTTTGTTTAAACTAGATATATATGTGATATATGTTTACTCGTGTATGATTCTGATTTCGTAAATATATATATGATATATATGATTTGAATTTTGAATCAGATTATCAATTGATGAGATTAATTGTATGAATATGATCATGCGTTTTTCTGCTTCATATATGCGTAGAATCTGTTCTGAACATGTGATGTTCTCTGCATTTAAAGCATAAAACCTAGTCAGCATAGAATTGATGTGATTAATTCTGAATCTGTAAAGACTTGTTTAAATTCGTTTAATATGATTAAGTTGAATCTGGTCTATGAGGTATATGTATGCTTTAAATTATTTGAATATGGCTGGATCTGTTTTGATATGATTAAAATTATTCAAAGTGTTTAGGACGTAAATCCTATTTTAAACTATGATTTGAATGTCAATCATATAGTCGAATTGTTCGACTTGGGGTGTGTCAATTGTTGGCAAAATGAATCAAAATTTGAATGTCAGATGTATTCAATTTTTAGCCCGGGGGGGCTCCGCCCCCCACACCCCCCGGCAAGGGGGCGCTGCCCCCTTGACCCCCGCCCGCTAACCGGCTAGCGGGACCGCCGTGCTAACTCTGCGTAGCGTTCAAAATTATTTTTGTTCTTAAGGCGCCGTTTTAAAACATGATTTTTTATGATAAAGATGTTATGAAATATATATATGTCAATCATCCTCTTTATCTTGGTTACATATATTTCTTAGCATTTATTACATATGATGCATGAATGTGTTGCATAGTATGGCCCTTGGAGTTTTTAATGGATGGATTTTAAAATACGACCTGCGTGTCGTGTCTTCCTCTATTTCTCTAATGTATATTCTCTTCTCATCTCAATTCCCCCCGAATGTAACTCGGGGTTTCTGTTGTAAATTTGTAATTGCAATGGAGTATTCTTTGCTTGGAACAAGGAGAAGCTAAGGAGCTATGAGACAAGAAGAAGCTAAGGAGTTAGTTAGGAATGTCATTAGAAAATAGAATTTTGGGCCATACTATGCGATATATTGATTTCTTTATTATGTGATGATATTGATGAGCATGCATTTATTATGTGATAGAATGTGTTCCTACTATGTGATAGTTCTATTCATTGCGTGATATATGATATATGGTAGTCTATTTTATTCATTTACTTTATATGATATATGAGATATGCTAGATATATTGCATGAATAAATAGGCTAGTTATGGTGAGATCTGATAATAATTAAGTTGAAATCCCTCATCCAAAATATTAAGTCAGTAATAATTAATGATGCCTTCCAATATTTGGCACTCATCAAGGCCTCGATCGACATAAGGTAGGTTTGCCAAAGCAAGGTACCTCGTTTATCTTGGTGAGATGCGACTGGATAATAGTGATATCCGAATGTCAAATATTGGGTCCGACTTAACTAGGATATCTCAATAGGATTGAGACCTAGAGGCATAGAGTTGGGCTTTAGTTCATAAGATGAACTAGGACAAATGTTGTTCACCCAACTATCCAAGAGTTGTATATGATACAATTGGCAAGTGTTGCTTACCTAAATAACTAAGTTTTAAGTGATTAGCCAAAGCTAACTTAAAGCTTGGTGAAATATGGATCTTGGCCCACTAGAAAGCTTAAATACTATGACTTTCCGAATTAATAGTGAGGGCTATTAATTTGAATGAAATAGTGGGAGGTACATTTAATAAAAGACCTTATTAAATGTTTTAAATTTAATACTTACTTTGCATATTTCTGTCGTAGATAACCAAATGGCTAATACATCAAATAACTTATCACTGCGATCGGTCCTTGAGAAGGACAAACTGAATGGAACAAACTTCCTGGACTGGTACAGGAATTTGAGGATAGTCCTCAAACATGAGCGTAAAATGTATGTCCTAGAGGGACCTGTTCCTCAAGAACCTGAAGCTACTGCCCCTCGAGCTCAAAAGGATGCTTATAAGAAGCATCATGATGACGCATTAGATGTCGGTTGTCTCATGTTGGCTACCATGGACTCTGAGCTTCAGAAGCAACATGAGAACATGGAAGCTTATGACATGCTTGAGCATCTTAAGAAGCTTTATGAAGGCCAAGCTCGGCATGAGAGGTTTGAGGTGACAAAAGCCTTGTTTCAGTGCAAACTGGCAGAAGGAAACCCTGTTGGGCCTCATGTACTCAAAATGATTGGGTATGTTGAGAACCTTGAAAGATTGGGTGCACCACTAGGTCAAGAGTTGGCCACTGACTTAATTCTGCAATCGTTGCCACAGAGTTATGGTCAATTTATCATGAATTACAACATGAATGAAATTGACAAACCACTGCCAGAATTGTTAAGCATGTTAAGAACTGCTGAACAAAATTTGCAGAAGACTAAGCCTAAAACCATAATGATGGTTCAAAAGGGCAAAGGAAAAGGAAAAGGCAAGGGCAAAAACAAGAAGGATTCCAAATCCAAAGGCAAGCCCAAGTCTAAATCCTCTGCACTGAAACCAAAAGGGGGTGTGGCTAAGGAAGGGACATGCTTCCATTGCGGTCAAACTGGACATTGGAAAAGAAACTGCAAGGTCTATCTGGAAGATCTGAAAAAGAAGAAGGGAAGTGAGACTTCCGCTTCAGGTATCTATGTTATAGAAATTAATGTTTCAACTTCTATATCTTGGGTATTAGATACCGGATGCGGTTCTCACATTTGTACAAATGTGCAGGAACTACAAAGGAGTAGGACTTTAGCTAAAGGCGAAGTGGACCTACGAGTTGGCAATGGAGCAAGAGTTGCTGCGCTAGCTGTAGGGACATATTATCTATCTTTACCTTCTGGTTTAGTAATAGAATTAGAGGATTGTTATTTTGTGCCTGCTATCAGCAGGAATATTATTTCTGTTTCTTGTTTGGACAAGAAAGGTTTTTCATTTATAATAAAGGACAAAAGTTGTTCAGTTTATTTAAATGAAATGTTTTACTGCAGTGCACAAATGTTCAATGGGCTCTATATTCTTGATCTTGAAATGCCTGTCTATAACATAAACACTAAGCGATTTAAATCAAATGATTTAAATCCAACCTATCTCTGGCATTGTCGTTTGGGCCATATAAATGAGAAGCGCATATCCAAGCTCCATAAGGATGGATTCTTGGATTCATTTGATTTTGAATCATATGAAATATGCGAATCTTGTTTGCTAGGAAAAATGACTAAAACACCATTCACTGGACACAGTGAAAGGGCTAATGATCTATTGGGTCTTATACATACTGATGTATGTGGGCCCATTAGTTCACCTGCTAGAGGAGGTTTTCAGTACTTCATTACATTTACTGATGATTTCAGTAGATATGGATATGTGTATCTTATGAAACACAAATCAGAATCCTTTGAAAAGTTCAAGGAATTCAAGAATGAAGTGCAAAACCAACTTGATAAAAGTATTAAAACACTTCGATCAGATCGAGGTGGAGAATACTTAAGCCAAGAATTTGATGACTATCTAAAGGAGTGTGGTATAGTATCACAACTCACTCCACCTGGAACGCCACAATGGAATGGTGTTTCAGAAAGGAGAAATCGTACCTTGTTAGACATGGTACGATCTATGATGAGTCATATAGATCTTCCAATCTCCTTTTGGGGGCATTCTCTAGAGACAGCTGCTTTTACGCTTAACCGTGTTCCCTCTAAAACGGTTCAAAAGACTCCATATGAGATATGGACTGGGAAACGTCCTAGCTTGTCTTTTATGAAGATTTGGGGTTGCGAGGCCTATGTAAAACGTCAAGTTTCTGATAAGCTTGGACCCAAATCGGATAAGTGCTACTTTGTGGGGTATCCTAAGGAAACTAAGGGATACTATTTCTATAATCCTACTGAAGGCAAAGTGTTTGTCGCACGAACTGGTGTTTTTCTGGAAAGAGAATTTATCTCTAAGAAAAACTGTGGGAGAAAAGTAGAAATCGAAGAAGTACGAGACCCACAAAGTAACACTGAACCTATAATAGAGCCTGGAAAGGGACCACAAGATGTTGTGGGTCAGGAACTAGCTCAAGTAACACAAGGCCCACGTAAGTCTGGTAGGATACGCCATGAGCCCGAGAGATATGGATTTCTTGTAACTCAAAATGGCGATGTTTTACTCATGGATCAAGATGAGCCTACAACTTACCAAGAAGCTATAAAAGGGCCAGACTCTGAGAAGTGGCTTGAGGCCATGAAATCTGAGATGGATTCCATGTATACTAACCAAGTATGGACTTTGGTTGATCCACCTGAAGGGGTAAAACCCATTAGGTGCAAATGGGTTTTCAAGAAGAAAACCGACATGGATGGTAACGTGCAAACCTTTAAGGGACGATTAGTTGCAAAAGGTTATAGGCAAGTTCATGGTATAGACTATGATGAGACCTATTCCCCAGTTGCCATGCTTAAATCCATCCGGATTTTGCTTGCTATTGCAGCTTTTTATGATTACGAAATCTGGCAGATGGATGTCAAAACAGCTTTTCTTAATGGAAAGCTCCTCGAGGATGTGTACATGACACAGCCCGAGGGTTTTGTCATTCCTGAAACTGCTGGAAAGGTATGTAAGCTACAACGATCCATTTATGGATTAAAGCAAGCTTCACGGAGTTGGAATCTTTGTTTTGATGAGGCAATCAAAGAATTTGGTTTCATCAAAAATGAAGATGAATCTTGTGTTTACAAAAGGGTTAGTGGGAGCACAATTATTTTCCTTGTATTGTATGTGGATGACATACTACTCATCGGAAATGATATCCCTACACTGCAAACAGTAAAGACTTGGTTAGGGAATTGTTTCTCGATGAAAGACTTAGGCGAAGCTGCCTATATATTAGGTATTAAGATCTATAGAGATAGATCAAGAAAATTGCTTGGCCTAAGTCAGAGTACATACATAGATAAAGTGTTAAAACGGTTTAACATGCAAGAATCTAAAAGAGGATTTTTGCCTATGTCGCATGGCATAAATTTGTCCAAAACTCAGTGTCCTTCGACACAAGATGAGAAGGACCGGATGAATAAGATACCATATGCATCAGCAATTGGATCTATCATGTATGCCATGATATGTACTCGTCCTGATGTCTCGTATGCTTTAAGCATGACGAGCAGGTACCAGTCAAATCCTAGGTGAACCTCACTGGACTGCCGTTAAGAATATCCTTAAGTACTTAAGAAGGACTAAGGATTCATTCTTAATATATGGAGGAGAGGAAGAACTTGTTGTAAAAGGTTACACTGATGCCAGTTTTCAATCCGACAAGGATGACTTTAGATCGCAGTCAGGTTATGTATTTAGCCTGAATGGTGGTGCTGTATGCTGGAAGAGTTCAAAGCAAGAAACAGTGGCCGACTCTACTACAGAGGCTGAGTATATTGCTGCATCTGATGCATCAAAAGAGGCTGTTTGGATCAAAAAGTTCATTACTGAACTTGGCGTTGTTCCTAGCATTACAAACCCAGTGGATCTCTATTGTGACAACAATGGAGCCATTGCACAAGCCAAGGAACCCAGATCTCACCAGCGATCCAAACATATACTTAGGCGCTTCCATCTCATTCGAGAAATTATCGATAGAGGAGATGTGAAGATATGCAAAGTACCAACTGATGATAATATCGCCGACCCACTGACAAAGCCTTTAGCGCAGAAAAAGCATGATGGTCATACTATGTCACTTGGTATTAGATACATAAGTGATTGGCTCTAGTCCAAGTGGGAGATTGTTGGTGTATGTCCTAGAGCCAATCATATTGATGATTGAAGTTATATACAATGTATTATGTTTTAGGCAATTTAATTATTATATTTTGTTTTTATTATTATTATGCGCAATTTATAACTTAATATAATAATTATCCTTGGAATAGCTTTGCTATTCCTAAAATGCCCCTAGTCAAGTATTATTATGAAAAGGATAGTAATAATACATCGAGACTAGCATGTATAGTGACTGATGATTACGAATCATGGATATGTGATATCAAGTCAATACATGAGTACATTGCTAGTGAACAATGTACTGGACTGACCCACTATGAGAATATTGCATGGATAAACGTGTCATAAGTTATTCTCATATGATCACAACTACACATAAACCTTTGACCTGAAGTCACTACGGTTCCCTACATGAGAAATTACTCACTTTAATATTGTCCTATGTCACCTTTAATCAGGTGACAAGTAGGGCATTGATTGGGTGTGTCATAAATCATGCAGAGGGAAGTGAGTGATGTAAATGGGATTTTGTTACTCTTGTATAAAAGAGAAATATCCTTGGGCCCCTTGATTGAGTGAGACTTAGAAATGCATGGCCATGCTCAGTTGAATTAATATGTGATATTAATTATTTATTTTAAGTCTACTCAGTATCAAGAAATATAAATTGAACATTGACGAGGATGACACATTCCATGCCTCCAGTTCAATTTGGATATTATTACAAAAGGGTCATGATGTAAAACGTTGATCATGTATTAGGTGGATGTCGAATCACAGACATTCTTACTACTTGAGTGGCAGTGATGTATTGCTAGATACCGCTCGCTGTCTATGGCTCAATAATAAGTCATTGTCAACGTAGTAAGAACCTACAGGGTCACACAAAAGGAGTAGGAATAAGACAATAATTAATTGGACTTTAATTATATTAATATCCAATTAATTGGACTTATTTTCGTGCATATATATTATTAAGAATAATAAATTCACGTTTTATATATATATATATATATATATATATATATATATATATTATGTGATATTATTTGATATTAAAGTAATATCAAGTAATTATCTTATCAGATATTAGATAAATATATTATGAGATAATATTATTTTGATATTTGATAACTATATGCAATTATCTAATATTAAGATATTTATATTATGAGATAATATCATTATCTAATATTAGATAATTAATAGATAAGTCTTATCTCTTCCCATTATCTCTAGGATAAGGATAAGATGAGTTGTTAAGTGTGATTAGGATTTTGGAAGCATTATCCTAGTAGGACTAGGATTATGGCTTGCCTAAGTTCTATAAAAAGGGACTTGAGGGCAGCACTTAATAATCACGTTTTAAGCTTCCATATAAACCCTAAATCACTCAAAAACATCCAATCCTAATTCTTAGAGAGAAAAACGCATCCTAGCAGACGCGTGGAGGGTGAGAGGTCGTTGTTCACTCCGTGTGGATACCGTAGAGACGCTGTACCTTCCGGCCGGCGTTTGATTCATCCGCTCTCAAGTTTTGATCAGTAGAAACACGAGTGCCCAATAGGTAAAACCCTAATCATTGACTCATGCTTTTTGCATGGATCCTAGGTAGAATTCGGATCAAAATTTAAAATTCCGCTGCATGTGATAATCCGAATTCCCAACACTATCTATAATTTTTGTATACAAATTAGAAATTCTTGTGTACTAGCAACTATTATCATGTATTAATAATCGCTTTGATATACTAATAATAATTTTCATATGCATTATTTACATAGTTTATCAAGAGAATAGCTATAATAACTATTCGTGAAATTCGTTGAATGGAAATAGTTCTAAGTTTCTCTTTATATCTTCAATCTAACCTTATCCATTGCCACTTGAGGCATAAGGCCCCTAACTTTATCCCTGTAACCCTTACTGCTCTTCTTCTTCTTTGTGAAAGATGAATGGCCAATAACTCCCCCTATAAATCATAAACAAGATAAGCATTCATATTCAAAATGATCAATGGTAGGATGCCATAAGAAAACTTAGGCATTAGTCATGCATTTCATTGTCACAAATCATAGGGTATGGTTAAAATACTAACTATGCCATAAGGGTTTTGTTAATGAAATTTTCTATTCCCATGTATTCACCCTTCAACATCACATATCATTATGTTCAAGGTTAATATACAATCTTTCCATTCAAGATGAATAACTTAAATGTCATCACCTATATCATAATTCTGAATAATGAAATTTAGCCATTCTTATACATGATTACATTTCTCCATCACATGTGGCTTTATATCTAAGGTTGATATTTAACCATTTTATTCACAATAATGATAACACTCAATTCTTTTAAATGGCTAGAAATTTATAGCTCAAGCATCATCCATGCAATAAAAATTCCATTCATTTGCAATACTTTCAATATAATGTATTAAACACCAATTATGATAAATAACTTGACTTCTCCACTAACTGGAACCCTTTTAGGCTTTTATATCATCTTAAAATTTTACTAAAATTTTATTTAATGCTTCTAATAATTTTATGAAATTTAAGCAATAATTTTCTCATAAATTAATCACTCTCGGAAGCTATTCACTCAAAACCAAAGTAGTGAAATTTAATTAGGATAACATATAGGCAATCTCAATACAAGCCCTATTTCAACATTCAAACCATTTTCAATTGTTACTAAATTTTAATACAACTTCCTTATCATGTTAAATAATAAAAAAAATTAATTATTTTATAAAAATTTCATCTTAATGCTATTCATACAAAACCAAAAACATAAAACTACCAAGACTAGACAGATTTGAGGCTATTGTAATAAAGGACCTTATTTAGCATCCAACTCAATTCAAGTTGCCACCAAATTTTTATACAAGCTTACCAATGTACTAATAGGCAAGAACATTAATTACCTTAAATTTTCTTAAACAAATTGATGCACAAGTAGCACCAAGAAGCACTAAATAGAACCTATAATTCCATTTCAATTTCCTATAACTCTAGTTTGTAAACCATCACATTTCATATCTCTAAAATTTTCCAAAAATTTTCAATTTTTTCCACACCTATTTTAACACTATTTGTAACATTAGAATATCAAAAATTGAAGTTTTAACATTTTATAATCCAGGATTCCAAAGAGAAACAAAAACATCATTGATCATTCTTAACTATTTTTCTACTAATTCTTTCATTGCCTTATAATTATCTCTTAAAGAAAAAACTTAGTAATTTTTCTCCCATTTGAAACCTTAATAATTCTTCTCCCACTAATCTTAGCATCATAATACCAATATAATATCTTCATAATAATATTTATGCAATATCAAAATCAAATCATTTAGCATCATAACTTAGGTTGAATAAAAGTAACAAATATCCTTAAATTCTTCATCTTTCTTAAGAAAACTCCATAGAATAAAATGTAGTTGCCACTTAATTCAATTTCTCAAGTTTGTAACTTCTTAAAACCTATTGGAATAGCAAGAAAGCAATTTCACTAAAACAAATTAAATTTTAGAGAGAAGACTATCATAAAAACTTGAAAAAAAAATGATAGAAAATCCTAGTTATCTTGCTAGAATTTGAAGAATCTAGTTAGAGAACTTCTTAGAATTTTTTGAAAGACTTGAAAACCTTAATGAAATTCCTTAGAGTAGCTCATGGCTCTTGCTATAAAAAGGAGTACAAATTTGTCCCAAAATAGCCCTAAATGGTTTTTTATAGAAATCTTATTTCAATCTTCCACTAAGGCTTCTTAATTTGTAAAATTTTCTTTAAAAAATCTAGTAATTATTCAGCACTAGGCATGGCTTTTCTTCCTAGGAAATTAAAATAATTTTTCATCAAAATCAATAAATTTTAGCTAAATAAAATGCCTTGAAAAGCTTGCTAATAAAATCCCTTGGTCTCCCACTTATTTACCATTTTATCAAATCAAGTTTGGGCCTTCTTAAGCCTTATTTTTATTTTTTGGTTTCAACATCAAAGGAGGCCTAAAAAATTGGAATAAGTTAGCCTAAATAAGATAAAATGATTTATTTTAATTTTAGACCCAATCTCGAGGTTTTCAAGTTTTCCACATCATTTTTTGATTACTCAAGTCCTTAATCTCCTATCGGACCTTCATAAAATATTTCCAAACTTAATGTTAGGTTTTCTTTGATATTTTAACTCATATTAATACCTAATATAATTTTTACAAAAATATTAGCTAAACACACTCTTAAACTATTTTTATGATTTACCTAAACTTTATCTAATTATGTTACTAGATTTTTATTAAGGTGATTTCTATTTGAAATTTCTTCTTGGATTTTCCTGCTCTTTTAAGGTATTAGATTCTAATAACATCATGAGTATAAAAACTAATTAGTTGTAGATAACCTTTAAACATAGATTTTTAAGTACAATTAATGTTTAAAACACCAATATTCTTTATAATTTTCAATATAATCATAAATACAATCATTAATTAGATGTTAAACATTGTAAATTTGAACATTATTCATTTAGATGACAGTTTACTAAAAACTGATGTAGTATTCATATTCAACATCTATTTATTTTACAATCATTGTCTTTAATTTCCCTATGTTAGATCCTTTACATCTTATTAGAAAATAAGGTATGATAATATCAGCTTATTTTAATTAATATGATAAGTTGTACTTATTTTTAAAAATGCCATTGCATCATTATGTATATTGATTTTCACTTTAACTAACAAAAATGGGGTGTTGTTAAAAGGTAAATCTATAGTAGTGATTTAATAATTAAGAATTTATAGCTTCTACTACCTTCTACCTTAGTGTCTTATCTCTTTTCTTATCATCTCTAAAATGAAACTAGCTAAAGCCCATTTGCTTAAGGTGCATTTAGCACCACTTGATACCACTCAAAAGCAAACCATACTTGCTTTATCTAGTTTTATGAAAATGAATTAGATGACTTCCTTATCTCTCAAGCAATTAGCTCCCTAAAAGTATTCAACTTAACTTGTAGTTTAGGTTATTGTTTTAACGTTTTATGCACTGTAAAACTTAAACTTCACACCATCAATACATGATTAAGATCACTTCAAATAATTCACACACACACACATGAGCATTCTTTAGGTCCTTTTCCTTAAATTGCAAAAGCATGAAAAATAAGTATAATCATCAATTTCCAAATTAGATGACTATTCACTAATTTAGATACAGCCCCTAAATTAAAGTTTATCATTTAATAAACATAAAAGATTACTCACTTGGATTATTCTCACTTATCCGTGATTGGAAATGGCCCAAGGAGATTATGGTGCATGAAAGGAAAACATTGAGTCTGACTAGGCCTATTCTTTAAATAGTTATTGGTTTACTATTAGGGGCTTAATTTCTTATACCATTTACTTGGATAGTTGGAAACCTATAAACTTTAATTTCAAATAATCACACCTTCTTGTCTTAAACCATACTTTAATACCAATTTTGTCACAACCCATCCTGAGGTATGTAATCAATGTAAGGATTTACATTAAGCAACTATCTACCAACTTTACTTTTCAATAATAATGCACTTTTTTATACATATAATGGTGCTTGATTTTCCAATGGATACGAATAACATTAAACGTGAAGTAGATGAATATGAATTTATTATGCAATAGATGTATATGTACCACTATATAATCTAACTATCCTTTGGTTAACTCAGCACTAAAATACATGATTGGGCCTACTTCTATCCTAACAAGCAATAGTTAAGAACCTAAGAAGAAAATCCCCATACAAAGGAAAGAAAGAAAGAAAGTTAATTTTCTTATAAAACTTAGTAAGTAAGTAAGTAGGAGTATTGAAAGAAATAAAAATTCAATCATGACTTATCATAAGTTTTAATATCCATTACTTTGTAGGGCTTATCTTAGAAAGAATTAAAAAGTTATCATACCTTTGTCAAGGAAAAGGAACAAGTCAAAGAAATAACCTATCTTTACAAGGAGGTAAACATAAATGTACATAATATAGAACCTAATCGCAAATTTTTTATTTATTATGTATCATTAAACTTATTAAAAAGATTAAATTACTAGGCCATGACATTCATATAGACAATCTCACTATCCAATCTTAGCAATTTAATGGCATACTTCTATGTAAAATAACATCAATTCTCAACTCATTTAGTTCAAGGATTTTAACTTAAAGGTGACTCAAGAATAAATAAGAATGGAAAGCAAATAAATCTCCTTATAACAATTGATCATCCTTATCACTTCATGAACCTTATCTTGCCTCTAAGGACAACCTTATCCCTTCATAAATGAGCACGTGAATTCAATAATTAAGGCCATAATAAATGTATAATTATCCTAATCATTATCAATCTCACAATCATATGATGATTCAATCAATAATATATGCTTTACTAACATTACAATTTCATTCCTATAACATGAATATCCATACGTAAGCTAGACCATAAATAACAATCAACAATAATATCAATTAAACAAAACCTATGTAATTTAATTTCATAATACTTGCACATGCGTTACAATATTTCCATGCTCTCTTACATAGCCTTACATCTTATATTCATCACTATTCCCCATGTAACAATCAATTACAATACCATATAACATTCAAATATACCTTAACCCCTTATATAACATGATATATGAAGATTTAGTGTGATTTCTCCATACTTAGCCCTTGCACAATCTAAGGCAAGATATAACTTCATTGAAAACTAAAAATAAAAAGCTTACTTTCTAAAAATTTCAAAATCAAAACTCTATAAGCAAGAAACAATTAAAGCCATCAAGATACATAACAAATTATGAAGAAAAATCTTGACAAACTTGAACTAATCAACATAGAAACTTTATTCAAAAAGAGTATATCAACATGGTAGATTTTTACAAAATTTATTCTCCAATTCTTAAAGGTTTAGGGTAACTATTTCACTTAAGCTCATTCCATGAAATTTTTCTATTATAAGCTTGCTAATCATCCAATCTCCATTACTCAAATCACATGTATAACACAAATCAAAAGGATTTTATTCAAGGTATTAATGTGGTTAAGGAAAAGGAAAGACAAAATAAAGATATGAAAGAATAGAAGCCAAATAAAGTAATAGAGAACTTGAATTATAAACGTATTGGCCAATCATGAATAATTATAACTCAATATAACAATCTAGTTTCAAATTTAAACACTCATCAACTTCTTTCTTTTTCTTTTCCTCCAATTCTTTTTTATCATTTTTTTTCATTATTTTTAATCACTTTTTTATTAACTTTTTTCTTTTTTTTCTTTTTTCTCTTGTTTTTCTTTTTCTTTTTTCATTTTAACTAACCTTTATACTTGAAACTAATAATTTTTCACAATATATACACTCACACACCCCTACATTTATTTAAAAACCCATTTTACAAAAATTCAAATGCTTTACTAATTCTTAAGGTTAATTAAAGACACTTATTTTTCATTAGAAAAAGAAATGTTTATGGGCTAATTAACAAAGGTAAGGCAATTAAGCTCAATGAAGCTTAACAAAGATAAAAATTCAAGGTTGACTATTTAGCTTTAGTGTAAACAAAGAAAGAATGCCTTTATTATTTTTTTATGTATGCATGTGCAAATGTAATCTTAAAAAGAATTGAAGCAAGTTCTAGAGAAATAAATTATGGAAGAATAACATATAAGAAGGAAAGAGAATAAAATAAATGTTCAATACAAGGATTAAAATCTCACAAGAAAAGTCATGCTACTAAGATCAATCTACCTATTCCAAGTTCTATCATACATTAATCGATTTTAAAAAGTAAAATTATTCATTCAATCATGTTATGAATTCTATCTAACTTTAATTAAATCTTATTGATGAACAAAATGCAAATTTTCATCAATAGAAAGCAAACTAAAATAACTCAAAAGACTCAAAATTATGTAAAAATACATTTTTTAAATTTATATTTTTTCTTTTTTACTTTAAAAGCATTAAATAAAGACACCAAAAATAAAATAAATCCTAGAAAGTCTCTCCCTATATTAAATTTTACATTTCTCTTAATGTAAAGCATATTAACATCATTAAGAAAGATCAAGAACAAATAAATTAAAAGAGATAGGTAATAGAAAGCAAATCTAAAAAACTTGGGTTGCTTCCTAAAGAAGCACCTTTGTTTAATGTCTTTGGCTAGACATAGCTTTAATTTCTTCAACTAGGATTCACATGATGATCGATTACTTCCATTACTTCTAAATTGCTAACCATTATATCATCCATCAAAGAGGTTCTTTGTAAATTAGGATCATCTAGCACACTATCTCAAAGTACTATCCTTAAATCCTCTTTATTAAAAGTTTATAATTATTTTATATTATAAATTCAACATGATTAGTAAAATGACTAAAATGATCAATAAGAAAGTACTCTCTCTCCTTTAAAAATTCAAAATTGTTAGGATTAACAAAAGGTACTAAATTAGTGGTAGGAACCATTTTTACAAATTGCATTTCTATATAATCATAAATTTTTTCACATTTTGAAATAATAGTATTCTTGCCACCTATAAATGCTAAAATCCCTACGCATATAACACACTTAGTACCATTATCATAGTAAGTGCACTCATGATCATTCATACAATCCATAAATTTAGAACTTTCAAGAAATTCAGCAAGTATGTCATTCTAAGTATAATTAAAAAGTATATTAAAATCAACAAGATCAAAACCAACAATATAAAAAAAAGTAACATAAAAAATAGCATTATTAGATTTAGAATAAGGAACACCATGAAATAAAAAGATAAAAAGTATGAAAATAAGATATTGAATTATGATGTATAGCCTTAGAAATGTCAAGCTTGACCGTAATACCATTAAATTCCATGGTTTATGTTCCATCTTGAACATTAATCATGATTTTTGCCATTTTGAGGTGGCCAAGAATGATTAAGGGAAAAACCATGGATGCTCATTTTTCATATTCAAGATGTAAAAATCTATTGGAAAAATGAATCTATCAACATGCATTAAAACATCCTCAATAACACCTAAAGGATAAATATTAGATCTATTTGCAAATTGCATAACCACCCTTGTTTATTTTAAAGGTCCTAAATTTAAAGCATTAAAAATAGAAAAGGGCATGACATTAATTGAAGCTCTTAAGTTTAGAATAGCATGCTTAATTTTGGTTTTCCCTATAATAGTGAATGTGTTAGGATTTTTGAATTTTCTTGATAATTTTCTTTTAATGACAGTAGACACATTCCTTTTTATACTAACTTTCTCATTATCCCTTAATTTTCTCTTACTAATGCATAAATTTTTTAGAAAGTTAGCATACTTTAGAATTTGTTTTATCAAACCTTGTAAAAGTATTTAACTTTTACATTTTCAAGAGAATAAAAAATCTAGCTTTCACGCTCAATTTTCTTTAATGGAACAACTCTTCTTATAAAAGGAAGGGGAATAGAAGAATCAATTAGAGATAGGGAGTTTGGGGATAGAATTTATTCCACTTTCATCATTTTGGTATCCTTTTCTAGTTGCTTCTTCTTAGTCTCTTCTTATTGATGGCATGTTTCTAATTGGGAAGATGAAGATATGTTAAATTGTTTATCACTTTTAAGTATTATTACATTTATAACTTCTTTGCATTTTACATTGCTAGAAGAAGGTTGTCTTAAACCTTATGCTTTAAGCTCATTTATTATAGAAGATAATTAGTCAATCTAAGTTTATAAATTGGAGATTGTGATTTTTGTTCTTTGTTAAAAATGCATGTTATTTGTATCCATTTGCTTGATCAATTCTTCAAAGGATAGCTAAGAAAAAGTTAAATTTGAATATGGTTTAGGTGTAAGATTTAATGGAATTCTAGTATGAGAAGGATGATACCAATCTTAGCCAAAATTTATGCTATGTCTAGAGTTTTGATTTGCTTTCTAACCAATGTATTGATTAGGCTATTATTGCTAGCATTGGTATTGAGTTTTTCCAAGAAAGATTTTTGCTGCATAGGCTTGAAGAGGTTGATATTCATCATCTTGCATTGTAGGACATGAATTAGTGGGATAAGTTAGATAAGAATAAATACCATAAAGTCTAATATGAAAAAGGAGCTTGAGGTTATTATTATCCTATAGCCATTTATTTGCTAAAGAGATTAATTTATCCAATCTACGTTCCATTCTTTGTTGATTTGAATTAGAGAAATTTAGATCATTCACACCTTTAGTAGTAGTTATAATTCTGGTTCCAAATTACTTGGAGTTTGCTACCATGTTAGCAATCAAGTCTTGAGTTACCATAGGAGTTTTTTCTATTAATGCTCCACTACTAGCTACATCTATCATACTTCTATCCATGGGAAGAATTTTTTTATAGAAATACTAGATTAGGAATTGCTCACTAATTTGGTAGTGTGGATAGCTTGAACATAGCTTTTTAAATCTTTCTTAGTATTCATACAATGTCTCACTAGCCATCTACCTTATGCCTTATATGTCTTTTCCAAGGGCAATAGCTTTTGAAGTAGGAAAGGACTTCTCAAAGAACAACCTCTTCATATCATTCTAATTTGTAACAAAACTTGGTCGAAAATAATATATCTAGTCTTTGGCTGCATCAGTAAGTGAAAAAGGAAATGCCCTCAATCTCATATGATCTTGTAAAATGTCATAAGGATTTATGGTTAAGCAAACCATATAGAAAATTTTCAAGTACTTATGAGGGGAAGCAAATGTATTAATCTATATTTAAGCTCAAGTTAGCATCAAATTTAGGATATTAAATGCCTAAAGATTAATAAGTAGCATTAAAAAGTACATAATTGAGGGGTAGGGATGCTACAACTACATATATTGCTAATCTTATAAGGAAATTTGAATAAGGGATAAGGATGCTACAATTATGTGTACTGTTACGTGTAAAATGGTTTATCAATTAGCGCAAGTGCACACTATCATAAACAAGTAATAAAGTGATAAGTTAAGTATCGTTCCCACAAGGATTGTTTCACCAAGTACCAAAATTGATAACCTTAATACTATTTGGTGAATCGATTAATCAAGAATTCAAGTAAATTGAAAATTACAGAATAATTTAAATCAATAAGAATACAAATTAAGTAAAGATTAATATGAATGAAAATCCTAAGGATTAGACTTCACTTAGCAATTTTGGATTGAATCATCTATCTACACTAATCCAATTTTAACCCCCTTAATTGATAGTTGAGTTTTCCTAAATTAATTACTAGTCTCTTCCAAGGCCAAGTAATTCTATTATTAATTGTTAATTCACTATATTCCTGTGTAAATTAAAATAACTAATCATGCATTAGGATTTATGGAGCTCATTAAGACTACATAAACCATATGAATATATTCCTATTTTATATGTAATTTACAGTTTTAATTATAGGTTCCATACACATGTATCTCCTTTCGGTCTTAACATACATATTAAGTTCATTCAAAAGGTGGCCAATCAATTGAAAGCATTAAGTGCAATAACTAAAACTAAATCTAGGAAAGAAAATCAAAATTAATTTCAATAGATTAGAATTCAATCCTTTATTATCAAGTTACGTCATCACCCTAGGAAGATGAAGAATTAGAACATAATTAAATTAAAAATAAACTCAAAATCACATGAAAACATCATCACATTCATGATACAAACCTAAAATACAATTACAAATGCATGAAAATAGAAATATTATCTATCCATGTAGGAGGTAAAGCCTTCCATGTAGGATGATAACTTAGCCTTCCATGTAGGAGGCATACAAGAAGAACTAAAAATACATGAACTAAACTACTCTCTTAAGATGAATGCATGAATGAATGCTGCAAATGATCTCTACTTCTGCCTATTTATAGGTGAATGAATCAGCTGCAAGTCATAAATCTTGACCATTAGCTACCAATCACATTCTTTTGCTACCATTCATGGTGTTTAACTACCCTTCTTAATTTTTGCAGCAACAATTCTTCTGACTTGTTGGTAATTTTTTACCACCAAAATGGTAGATTTACATCTTCCTGTCAACAAAAGAGTTGTAGAACTAGATCTTAACTTTCAAATGCCACAAAGAACTCCTAATTTTGACATTTCTATCTCAAGTTATGATCATATTAGTAGCCAAAGGTCAGATTCCGCCAAAACCACTGTTTCATTTTCCAAGCAGAATTTGAGATCCTTAGATGCCGAACTGGGCTTTTCTTTAAACATAGAAATTGTAGGGATTTTTCTTAGCTTTTTAACCATATAAAGAACAACCCAATCCAACATCTAGAACTCCAGATATAGCCTAAAACCTAAAATAGGGTCAAAATACAACATTATCTAAAAGATTTGATTTCATTTCAAATTCAAGACCCATCCACAAAATGCAATTAAATTTATTAAATTAAACAAGATAACATCCAAAAATGCATCATACAAGGAAAAATACATATGTAAATATTTTACATATCAAATTCCCCCACACTTAGCTTTTGGACATCCTTGGACAAACATAAAATAGAAGAAAACTAATACTAATACTAATCTTCCCATGAGATAAAAAGTACAAAAATATAAGAAAAATAATTAAAGTACAAAGATATCATAGCATTTATGAATTAACAAATCTTGACATATAAAACCAAAAAAGGATTGCAATTTCATTTGAGAAGGATTGAACTAGAATGATATAATCACTGCAACTCACCCTCTCTCAAGTGTTTATGGGCAAGTGTTTCACTCAAATTCATCTTATCAAAGATTGCACTACCATAAGTTTGCATAAATTCTTAATCTCCATTACCTGATTCGCATGCACACTTAAAATTAAAAAGTCTTATTAAGGGTTGTAATGAGGCTAAGGTAAAGGAAAGATAAAATAAGGATATGAAAAGCTGAAGCAAAGAAAGAAATTAATAGAGCAATTAAAATATAAGTAATCTCTAAATAATTTTATCTCAACATAACAGCCTAAAATTCAAATTCAAGTACACATCAATTTCTCTCTCTTCTTCTTCTTCTTCTTTTTCTTTTTTTTTTTTGAACCATTTTTTTCTTTTCTTTTCTTTTTTTGAAAGAAAACCCTTGCAACTTTAAAGTTAATGATACATATTCCCCCACACTTTGTCAAGAACTCATTTTTCAAAGATTCGAATGCTTTACTAATCCCTAGGGTTAAGTAAAGATAATTGATATTTCATTAAATGACATATTAATGGGCTAAAACAAAGAAATATTTAATCAGGCTCAAAAGGGTTTATAAATCGGATTTTATCTTCTCGATTTACTGAAATCATTCCTTTATTCCTACATAGCTTATTACAATTCCACCTTGCACACTTATGGCACTCTCTCATTCTTTTAGCCCTTCCTTTTTTAGAGTAAGAACTTCTTCCCATACCTAGCATACGTCTAACAAATGATTCATTAAACTCACCTGCTAAACGTACCTTAGCTTCAATAATCCAGCGTATATCCTCAGGAAGACCCAAATGCTTAAATGCCTTCATTCTTTCAAGTCAACCGTTGTAGATTTTCCTGAGCACATCTTTAGGAAGAGTAGGGAATCTACTTTTAAGTTTTACAAGGGATTCCTCCCTGATGAAAATGATGAAAGCTGAAATTATAAGTGAAAAATGTTGTGCGATGTGTGCTTAAATAAGTCAGAAGAAAAAAATGAGTAGAGAAAGAAGTCTTGGGTTGCCTCCCAAGTAGTCACCCTTCTTTAACCTCTTTAGCTTGATAAAGTCCTAACCTATTACTCCCTCTTTTTTTTTCTTTTTAATACTTACCAGTTGGCTCCTCGAGCGTGATGACAGTCTTTATGGTGTTGAATGCACTGTCATTGTATTCTTTCAATCTTTGCTCATTTACTTTGAATTTCCTGTCACCATCTTAAATCTCTATAGTTCCATATGGCCAAACTTGAACCACAGTAAAAGGCCCTGACTACCTTGATTTTAATTTTCCTAGAAAGAGTTTTAATCTTGAGTTGTAGAAAAGTACTTTCTGCCCTGGTGTGAACTCCTTCCTTATAATTCTCCTATCATGCCACATTTTTATCTTTTCCTTGTAAAGCTTAGTATTTTCATAAGCATGTTGGCAAAATTCTTCAAGTTCATTTAGTTGCATTAGCCTTCTTTCACCAGCTGTCTTCAAATAAAAATTTAATGCCTTTACTGCCCAGTATGCCTTGTGCTTTTATTCAACTAAAAGATGACATGCCTTGCCATATACCAATTGGTAAGGAGATGTACCAATTGGGATCTTGAATGTTGCTCTGTAAGCCCATAATGCATCATCCAGCTTCTTTGCCTAATCTTTCCTGTTAGAATTCACTGCCTTCTCTAGAATCCATTTCAACTCTCTGTTTGATATCTCTACTTGTCCACTAGTCTGTGGATGATAATGAGTTGCCACCTTGTGAGTTACTCCATATTTAGTGAGCACAGATTGAAGTTGTTGATTGCAGAAATGCTTGCCTCCATCACTTATGATTGCTCTAGGTACCCCAAACCTTGTAAATATATTCTTTCTCAAGAATTTCACAACCACTCCAGGATCATTTGTAGGAGACGTTGCTGCCTCTACCCATTTGGATACATAATCCACATCCACTAGAATGAATTAGTTACCAAATGAAGATGGGAAAGGATCCATAAAGTCAATACCGCATACATCAAATAATTCTACCTCCAAAATGTTGGTAAATGGGATTTCATGTCTCTAAGAGATGTTTCCTGTTCTCTAACATTTATCACATGCGGCTACATAGGCTTGAGAGTTTTTGAATAGGGTAGGCCAATAGAATCCAGACTGAAAAACCTTAGCAGCAGTTCGATTTGCTCCAAAATGACCGCCATATGGGGACGAATGACAATGGTAAAGGATACTGGTCATTTCTTCTTCTAGAACACATCTCCTTATGATTCTATTTGAGCAATGTTTATACATGAATGGATCTTCCTAAAAGTAATACTTCACATTGGCTAAGAATTTCTTCTTTTGTTGTCTAGAGAGCTTATATGGCATCATCCCACTTGCTAGATAATTCATAAAGTCAGCATACCATGGAGTTGATAATGATTTTACATTAAACAACTGCTCATTTGGAAAGGACTCTTAGATTGGCAATTTTGGTTCAAGCTTGGGAAGTTCAAGTCGAGAAAGGTGATCTGCAATGAGGTTCTCGGTTCCTTTCTTGTCTCTAATCTCCAAATCAAATTCTTGTAACAGAAGTACCCATCTGATTGGTCTAGGCTTTGCATCGTTCTTCTCTATCAAGTATTTTATTACTGAATGGTCTGTCCAAACTATGATTTTTAAGCCAATTAAGTAGGCTCTAAACTTGTCATAGGCAAATACAATAGCAAGGAGCTCTTTTTCGATTGTTACATAATTTATTTAGGCTTCATTGAGTATTTGGCTGGCATAATAGATTGCATGAAAAATTTTATTTTTTCTCTAGCCTAAGACTGCTCCAACTGTATAGTCACTTGCATCACACATTATTTCAAATGAAAAATTCCAATCTGGAGCGACAATGATTGGTGCTGAGATCAAGGCTTTCTTCAAGGTTTGGAATGCTGACATGCAATTCTCATCGAACATAAATGGAATGTCCTTCTCCAATAGTTTGCATAGCAATTTTGTGATCCTTGAGAAATCCTTAATGAATTGCTTATAGAAACCAGCATGGCCCAGAAAACTCCTGATGTCTTTGATTGTCGCAGGTGGAGATAATTTTTTAATAGTTTCAATTTTTGCTCGATTAACTACTAACCAAAAGATTAAGTGCCCAGAATTACTCTAATAATCACTCATCTAGGTTGCATTAACTTGCTTTAGAATCCATTTTCAGACATTTCATCCTGTGCATAAGAATCCAATTAGCTTAATTCCTAAGTCTAATTGATATTCCCAATGATCATGCAAGGTCCGATTAATTAATTAGTCATTTCAACCTAGAATCAATTAATCCATAACACAAATCCAATATTCCGGATATATTGGTTTGTTCCAGCACAAACAGCATAATCAAATCATAAATCAACAGTAAATCAAGCGAAAGTTGAGCAGCACGATACACGTTGTGTGACACGTCCCGTGTTCTTCTCCGAAGTGTCAAGCAGTAATGTACACGAGGTATGACACGGCCCATGTTGTACCCCGTGTTCTTCCACGAAGGCTGATCAGCATGCTACACGGGGTGTGACATCCCCCGTGTTTACCTCAGAAGTGAAGGGCAGTATGATACACGGTGTATGACACGGCCCGTGTTTACCCCCGTGTTCTTCTCTGAGCAGTTCAGTGAAGCCTTGAAGTATTCCAAAAGGATACACGGCCTTCAACACGGGGTTCCCATACCTCGTGTTCTTTGCCAGGTGAGCAAATTTACTTCGATTCTCCACAATTCGCATAGTTTTGCCTCCGGATCCTTTTCTAATGCTCATATGTGTCCTTTCAAAGCCTGAAAACAAAATATCGAGCATCTAAGTATCTTTTTCAATCAATTTGCACAAAATACTAAGTAAATAAGTGATGAAACTCATAGAATTTATGTGCAATTGTGCATTTGTCAATTTCCCCACACTTGAATCTTGCTCGTCCTCGAGTAAGGAAGTAAGAGAATAGAAAATTTACTCCATTTTTTATTCTTTCCTTTTTCTTCTTTTTTTTTAAATAATCAGGCAATCATTCAACAAATCAAAGATTAGGATCAAGTCATGCCAAGCAACTAAATGAAAATAAAGCAACTAAACAAGTCAATCCTCAGCATAAAAGCAAAGAAGAATAGCCTCACAGGTAAAGTGTTTACTCTCACTCTCAAGATAAGGCTTGTGTATACTCTCAAGTCAATCAGCTCATGACTTAATGCTACCATATGCTTGCAAAAACTCTAATCTCCACTACTATATTGTAAAATGCATGCAAATCAGAGGACTTTATTAGGGAAAAAGGTGAGGATAGGGGAAAGGAACATCAAGGGGTGAAAAGCAATGGAGTCATGAGTTTGAAGGAAAAAGACACATTGGTCATGAATTTGACCATTATCGAGTTCCATTACTCAGCTTAACATAATACCTTGCTTCTACCCTTGTTTCAACCTCCATTCTTCTCTTTTTGATTTTCATCATTTTTTTTTCATTTTTTTTATATATATACATATTAATCAGCAAACACAACATTATTATTATTTTTTTATTTATTTATTCCCAACAAGCTTTTCTTCCTTTTCTTCTTCCCAAAATTATTTATTTGACACCATTTTTTTTGGTATTTATGTTGTTTTGTTTTTTTGTTTTTAACAATCAAAGCTATAAATTAACTTATCCAACTAGCAGCACTAAGTAAGGATCTCTAAGTGATAGCTAAACTCATATAATGTGTCTAAGTTCCCTCAAACTCTAAGGTTCAAGTTTACTTGGGCAGTGGCTTTAGATGTACATAGTATGGCTAGGCTAGAAATGAGGGTCCAAGGTTCAAAGTGGCTAACTAGGAGAAAAGCTGAAAATAGTTTAGGGTATAACAAAGAAAAGGATTCAAATAAGCCAAACAAATAAAAAGAAGGGTGAAGAAACATGGCCTCATCATTTCTGACATGCAAAATACATAAAATGTAGCCTCAAAAAGACCAAATGCAAGTTCTAGAGCAAAAAGTCAAGAGTGATGACATAATCCCTCAAGAAGAAAAAAAATGAGCTTTAATTTCTAATGTGAAAATTGCTCAAAAGGCTCAAATCTCACAAAGATCAATTATGCTTATTACTCTTAGCTTCAAGCTTTAGATTTTCCTTATTAAGTTACCAGATAATCATTAAAGGAACAAGGCATGAATCAATCACTTTATTCAAAAAATTGCCTTAAAATTTTTTTATTTTTATTTTTTATTATAATTATTATTTTTAATTTTTTTTTAAATTTTTTTAATATCATTGAAATTGGAGCAAATTTCAATACCCTAAATCAATCAAGCAAGTTCAAGTGCAAAACATTGCAAAGCATTCTAAACACTGCTCCGCCACACTTAAAATTGGACATTGTCCTCAATGTACAAATAAGGTAAATGGGAAAAGAGACAGAGAATAAATGGGGGACTGAAACTTCCCTGACAAGTGGAGCATGGTGGCCCAGTATAGATCATGATTGCAGGGAGATCCAGAAGTAGAGACAGAGTAGGAGAGAGAGAGGAGGCTAGTAATGTAGAAGAAAGAAGATACAATACTAGAAAAATAGGTTGTTAGTTGTTACAGAGTAAATGAAAGTGCAAGAAAATAAAAGAGAAATAGTAAATATAATAAAGAGTAAATGAAAGTGCATAGTCAATGTAAGTACAGACCAGATAAATGGAAGTAGAAAGTAGAAATAAGTAAAAGAAAAATAGAATAGCTAAGTAAAAAAGAAAAATAAACGGTGCGAGCTACTGAGCAGGAGGGTCCGGGTCAGTTAGGGAAGAGGGGTGGAAAAGCTGGAACAGAGGCTCAACCATGCTCTCAATATGTCGAGATCGCCTGTCTAAGTCATCATAAAGTCCCTCGATCCTCATCTAACGCTCGAAAATAAGCCGGAGCTCAGCCAGAATCTGCTGCTGACCAGAAAGTATATCCCGGAAGTAGGCCTCTGATAGAACTCTGCTCCCCACAGAAGATGATGGACCCATATCAGGAGCTGGATCACAATCGCCATCATCTCCTGGAATATCCTGCTCCACCTCATGGGGCTGCTGCTGCACAGGAAAATGAAGGGGTTTTAGCCATTAAAAGCTCATTCGCCCAGGAACACGGGGTCCGACACGGCCCGTGTTGTACCCCGTGTTTCTCCCTAGAAGGCTCGTGTTCAAAACTCCTTATAATTGGTTCAGCCAGTGAGGTACACGGGGTAAGACACTACCCGTGTTCAACACCGTGTATCTCTCTGGAACTCCATGAAAATCACAAGCTTTTACGTTAACCAGACAGTAAGGAACACGGGTTATGACACGCCCCGTGTTCAGTACCGTGTTACTCACTGGATTGCGATGAAAATCACAAGTCCCTTTAAACTGGCCAGACAGTGAGGAACACGGGGTATAACACGGCTCGTGTTGTACACCATGTTTCTCACTGGACTGCGTTTTGAGCCCTTTGTGCAAGAAAACAAGCAACAAACATGCATTCATGCCTAATCTACCTCAGAGACAGAGATCACATGCAAAATAAACATCTTAAATCAACACTTCATGACTTAAATGCCTTAACTACTCAGAAACTCAGATTGAAAATGAGAAAACTAAGAATTAAAAGCAAGAAAACAGAGAAATAAGCTTAGGTTGCCTCCCAAGAAGCACTTGTTTAAGGTCATAAGCTCGACCCCTATTTTTATCAGTCTGGAGCTTCCATTAGTGGTGGCCCGGCAACATAATGCTTCAATCTTTGGCCATTAACTTTGAAATTGTCGGTGCTTTCACTCCAAATGTCCACGGCTCCAAATGGATACACCTTCTTCACAAGATATGGTCCAGTCCACCTTGTCTTAAGCTTCCCTGGAAATAGCTTGAATCTTGAACTGAACAACAACACCAAGTCTCCTTCATGAAATTCCCTTCTAAGAATGCGCTTGTCATGCCAAACCTTTGTTCTTTCTTTATATATCTTGGCATTATCGTAAGCTTCATTTCTCAGTTCTTCAAGCTCAAGGAGTTAGAGCTTTCTCTTCTCCCCAGCAGATTGCAAATCAAAGTTGAGCAACTTGATTGCCCAATACGCCTTATGTTCCATCTCTACTGGTAAATGACAGTGCTTTACATAGATGAGCCGAAATGGTGCCATTCCAATGGGAGTCTTAAAAGCAGTTCTATAGGCCCATAAGGCATCATCCAACTTGAGTGCCCAATTCTTCCTTGATCTAGATATAGTCTTCTCCAATATGGACTTGATTTCTCTATTGGAAAGCTCAACTTGCCCACTGGTTTGAGGGTGATATGGAGTAGAGATCTTATAGGTTACTCCATACCCTTTCAAAAGGGATTGGAATTGATGGGCAATGAAATGAGACCCTCCATCACTAATGACAGCCCTGGGTATCCCAAACCTAGAAAATAACACCTTCTTGAAAAATCGAACCATAGCCTTGGCATCACAAGTTCGAGTGACAATTGCTTCCACCCATTTGGAGACATAGTCAACCGCCACAAGTATATATCTGTTGCTACAAGAAGGTGGGAATGGTCCTATGAAATCAATTCCCCAGACATCAAAGATTTCAACTTCCAGAATGTTGTTCAAAGGCATCTCATGCCTTTTTGATATATTACCAACCCTTTGGCACTGGTCACAAAAAGTGACATAATGGTGAACATCCTTGAAAAGAGTCGACCAATAAAAACTCGCCTGGGCAATTTTCGCAGTTGTTCTTGAAGCGCCAAAGTGTCCTCCATATGGAGAGGAGTGACAATGGAATAAGATGCTGGCAATTTATTCCTCGGGCACACACCTTCTAAACAGGCCATCTGCACATCTTCTAAAGAGGAGAAGTTCATCCCAAAAGTAGTGTTTCACCTCTGCTAGAAACTTTTTTTTCTGTTGATACCCCGCATCCGGAGGTAAAACACCGCTCACAATGTAATTCACATAGTCTGCAAACCATGGGATGGCTGAAGAAAAGACAGCCAACAGATAGTCATCAGGAAGGGAATCGTTTATTGGCATCTCCTTATTTTCCTCATCTCCTAACTCTTGCTTCAATCTGGAAAGGTGATCAGCCACAACATTTTCAGTACCCTTCTTATCTCAAATTTCCAGATCGAATTCTTGTAACAAAAGAATCCATCTTATTAGATGAGGTTTAGCTTCCTTCTTGTTTAAAAGGTACCGGATGGCTGCATGATTCGTGAAAACTATCACCTTGGAATCCACTAAATAGGATCGGAACTTGTCAACTGCATAAACTACTGCAAGAAGTTCCTTTTCGGTTGTGGCATAATTCAGTTGAGCTTCATCCAGAGTCTTGCTGGCATAGTATATTGCATGAACTTTCCTATCCTTCCTTTGGCCAAGTACCACTCCTATTGCATAGTCACTAGCATCGCACATCACCTCAAATGGTAGATTCCAATCCGATGCTTGCATGATTGGGGCGAAAATCAATGCTGTCTTCAACCTACAAAATGCATCCAAACAATCTTAATTAAAATCAAAAGCAACATCTTTAGCTAGCAGGTTAGTTAAAGGTTTTGCAATTTTAGAGAAATCCTTAATAAAACGTCGGTAGAAACCGGCGTGTCCCAGAAAACTCCTCACTCCCTTTACAAAAGTTAGGGGAGGCAATTTCTCTATGATATCCACCTTAGCCTTGTCCACCTCAATACCATGCTCGGATACTTGATGGCCAAGGACAATCCCTTCTCTTACCATAAAATGGCATTTTTCCCAATTGAGAACCAAATTTACCTCCTCACATCTCTGCAACACTTGAGATAAATTGGTCAAACAGTTATCAAAGGAAGTACCATAAACAGAAAAATCATCCATAAAAACTTCCATGATATTTTCAATAAAATCAGAGAAGATAGCCATCATACAACGCTGAAATGTAGCAGGAGCATTACACAAACCAAAAGGCATTCTTCTATATGCAAAAGTACCATAAGGACATGTAAATGTGATTTTTTCCTGATCATTTGGATGTATAGGAATTTGGAAGAAACTAGAATAACCATCCAAATAACAGAAATGTGAATGCTTAGCTAACCTTTCCAAAGTTTGATCAATGAAGGGAAGAGGGAAATGGTCTTTCCGGGTTGCCTTGTTTAATTTCCTATAATCAATACACATTCTCCAACCCGTGACAGTCCTAGTGGGAATTAGCTCATTGTTTTCATTTTTTACCACAGTTAACCCCCTTTTCTTAGGCACAACATGAACCGGGCTAACCCACTGACTATCTGAAATTAGGTAAATTACCCCAGCATCTAGCAATTTCACTATTTCCTTTTTCACAACTTCTTTCATATTGGGGTTCAACCTTCTTTGATGTTCAATAGAGTGTTGGTGTGTGTCCTAGAACCAATCATATAAGATGATTAGAGTTATACACAATGTATTATATTTTATTTTAGGCAATTTAATTATTATATTTTGTTTTTATTATTATTATGCGCAATTTATAACTTAATATAATAATTATCCTTGGAATAGCTTTGCTATTCCTAAAATGCCCCTAGTCAAGTATTATTATGAAAAAGGATAGTAATAATACATCGAGACTAGCATGTATAGTGACTGATGATTACGAATCATGGATATGTGATATCAAATCAATACATGAGTACATTGCTAGTGAACAATGTACTGGACTGACCCACTATGAGAATATTGCATGGATAAACGTGTCATAAGTTATTCTCATATGATCACAACTACGCATAAACGTTTGACCTGAAGTCACTACGGTTCCCTACATGAGGAATTACTCACTTTAATATTGTCCTATGTCACCTTTAATCAGGTGACAAGTAGGGCATTGATTGGGTGTGTCATAAATCATGCAGAGGGAAGTGAGTGATGTAAATGGGATTTTGTTACTCTTGTATAAAAGAGAAATATCCTTGGGCCCCTTGATTGAGTGAGACTTAGAAATGCATGGCCATGCTCAGTTGAATTAATATGTGATATTAATTATTTATTTTAAGTCTACTCAGTATCAAGAAATATAAATTGAACATTGACGAGGATGACACATTCCATGCCTCCAGTTCAATTTGGATATTATTACAAAAGGGTTATGATGTAAAATGTTGATCATGTATTAGGTGGATGTCGAATCACAAACATTCTTACTACTTGAGTAGTGATGTATTGCTAGATACCGCTCGCTATCTATGACTCAATAATAAGTCATTGTCAACGTAGTAAGAACCTACAGGGTCACACAAAAGGAGTAGGAATAAGACAATAATTAATTGGACTTTAATTATATTAATATCCAATTAATTGGACTTATTTTCGTGCATATATATTATTAAGAATAATAAATTCATGTTTTATATATATATATATATATATATATATATATATATATTATGTGATATTATTTGATATTAAAGTAATATCAAGTAATTATCTTATCAGATATTAGATAAATATATTATGAGATAATATTATTTTGATATTTGATAACTATATGCAATTATCTAATATTAAGATATTTATATTATGAGATAATATCATTATCTAATATTAGATAATTAATAGATAAGTCTTATCTCTTCCCATTATTTCTAGGATAAGGATAAGATGAGTTGTTAAGTGTGATTAGGATTTTGGAAGCATTATCCTAGTAGGACTAGGATTATGGCTTGCCTAAATTCTATAAAAAGGGACTTGAGGGCAGCACTTAATAATCACGTTTTAAGCTTCCATATAAACCCTAAATCACTCAGAAAACATCCAATCTTAATTCTTAGAGAGAAAAACGCATCCTAACAGACGCGTGGAGGGTGAGAGGTCGTTGTTCACTCCGTGTGGATACCGTAGAGACGCTGTACCTTCCGGCCGGTGTTTGATTCATCCGCTCTCAAGTTTTAATCAGTAGAAACACGAGTGCCCAATAGGTAAAACCCTAATCATTGACTCATGCTTTTTGCATGGATCCTAGGTAGAATTCGGATCAAAATTTAAAATTCCGCTGCATGTGATAATCCGAATTCCTAACATAGAGGGCTTACTATTTTCTTCCATCAATATCCTATGCATGCATATTGAAGGACTAATCCCTTTTAAATCAGAAATTATGTACCCCAAAGCTTTTCTATAGGATCTAAGCTGCCTAAGTAATTTTTCTATTTCAATAGCAGTTAGATTTGCATTAACTATCACAGGATAAGTGGAGTGGGGTCCTAGAAACTCATACCTGAGGGTAGATGGGAGAGGTTTCAATTCTACCTTAGGTGGTGTGTCTTCCTCAGTAGTGGTATTGCTGGACTCCACTTCTAATGATTCAATTGCTGCTTCAGGGAAGGGAAGTGGTGGGCTTGCTTCCAAAAACTGTGCATATGCAGCAGTTTCCTCACTTTCAATCACTCCATTTGTGACTAGACATGCTTCAAGTGGATCTTGGAGGTATCCCTTTAGAAGGTTTTCTTTCATAGCTTTGTCTAGCACATCTACCCTGCATATTGAGTCTTCACAAACAGGTAATTTAATTGATTCATTCAAATTAAATTCAACTTTTTCATCCCCAACAAATAATGAAAGTCTTCCATTTTTTACATCAATTAAAGCACCCGCAGTGGCTAAAAATGGTCTACCCAAAATGATAGGAATTTGTGAATCCCCTTCCATTTCAAGTACAACAAAATCAACAGGAATAAAGAACTTACCAACCTTGATAGGTATATCCTCTAGAATACCTATTGGATATTTCACTGAACGGTCTGCTAGTTGAAGTGAAACTGTGGTGAGCTTCATCTCTTCTATGTTCAGTCTCCTTGCAACCGACAGTGGCATAAGGCTCACACTTGCTCCCAAGTCACACAATGCTCGGTCAATTGGAACATTTCCAATCACACAAGGAATAGAGAAGCCGCCTGGGTCCTTTAACTTGGGAGGTAGTTTATTTTGGATAATGGCACTACACTCCTCAGTTAAAGCTACAGTTTCATGCTCCTCTAGCTTCCTTTTGTTAGAAAGAATGTCCTTCAAGAATTTTGCATATGATGGCATTTGTGAAAGAGCATCAGTGAAAGGGATATTGATGTACAACTTTTTCAAAACTTCCAAGAACTTTTCAAACTGCTTATCAAGTTTAGCCTTTGCTAATCTTTGAGGATAAGGGATAGACAGTTTGTATGGTTCCGGAGGGACATATTTTGACTTTTCAGGTAATTCCCTTTCTTTCTCTTCAGCTTCATTAGGAATTGAGGCCTTGTTGCCTTTTTTCTGTACTTCCCCCACACTTATATCTTCTTCATCTTCTTGAGTGGCAATTGGATCCTTCAATAGCCTTCCACTCTTAAGAGTTATTGCCTTGCAATGCTCCCTAGGATTTGATTCAAGTTGAGCAGGGAGTTGACCAAAAGCTCTAGAAGAAGATGCAAAAGCTTATTGAGCTATTTGAGTTTCCAACATCTTTCCATGTGTGGCCAATGAATCAACTTTGGAGGACAGTTGCCTAATGGAATCTTCCATGGTTCTACCATGCTGTCTAAACTCTTCATTAGTTTTCTCTTAGGAAATAAGAAATTTCTCCAAGAGGCCTTCTAATTTAGCAGTGGAAGAAGTTTGAGCTGGTGGGTTATAGGGTCTTTGGTTTTGGAAACCGGGTGGTGGTGGTCTATTGGGAGTGGTTTGTGTGTTGTATGGCTGGGTAGGCTTGTAGGAGAAATTTGGGTGGTTCCTCCATGATGGATTGTAAGTGTTTCCAAATGGTTCATTTTGATTTTTCTGTCCAAACCTATTGTTATGCACATAGTTCACTTGCTCAGTGAAATCTTGCCCCAATGTACACTCAGTTGCCATATGACCTGTCACACCACAAATCTCACAAGGAATGTCAGTAGCACCTGTTGCATTTACACTATTAACTTGAAATTTATCAAACTTAGCCATAAGTGCATCTACTTTGCTACCTATACTTCCTAGTGCATCTACCTTAACTGACAAATGATTAAAAGCATCTAATTCATACTTACCTGCAGCTTTCCTTGAAGATCCCCTCTCATTCGACCATTGGTAATGGTTCAAAGCCATATCTTCAATCAACTCATATGCTTCATCCAACCTTTTGTTCATTAAAGCACCTCCAGCAGCAGCATCCACAGTAAGCTTAGTATTGTAGTTCAAACCATTGTAGAAAGTATGAAGAACTAGCCATTTCTCTAGCCCATGATGTGGACAAAGCCTCAACAGTTCCTTGTATCTATCCCAAGCATCAAATAGAGATTCCCCTTCTCTCTGAGAAAATGTAGTGATTTCATTCCATAATTGAGCAGTCTTGCTTGGGGGAAAATATCTTGATAGAAAAGCCTTCAGTAGCTCTTCCCAAGTTATAATAGATCCAACTGGTAAAGAATGTAACCAAGCCCTCGCTCTATCCCTCAAGGAGAATGGGGAGAGTCTAAGCTTAATAGCATCCGCTGCTACACCATTGATCTTGATTGTATCACTGTATTCTAAGAAAATCTGAATATGGAGGTTGGGATCCTCCATTGGCAGTCCACCAAACTAGTTTTGCTGCACCATGGACAAAAGGGCTGGCTTCAATTCAAAGTTGTTAGCCTCAACAGCAAGCCTTCTTATACTGGATTGAAGACCAGTGGCGTCGGGTGCTGCAAACTCTCTAAGTGATCTGTTATCCATGTCTTGAATCTCTGGTTCAAGGTCAATTGCTTCTTAGATATGAACTAATTTTTGCTCTCTCCTTCTCCTAAGCAAAGTTCTTTCAATTTCTGGGTCGAAGTTAAGAATTCCTTCAAGACTTCTCCTTCGTATATACAAAGATTTTCTGCAAAAAATGAATAGGTAACACTCGAACAGAACAAGATAAGAAAGAAATGTTATAAAAATAAGAAAAATCAGAACAAGATGAATTAAGAACTAAAAGAAAATGAATTGCCTAGTCTAATTCACTCAAAACTTATTGTTAATATCAACTAGTTGCAATCCCCGGCAACGATGCCAAAAACTTGACCGCAATCCCGCAAGTGCACGGGTTAAGTCGAGTTATAGTATAAAGATTATCGTCTCCACAGGGATTGCACATTGAATACTAACTGAATTTCAAGTAAAATTATCTAGGCGTATCAATTGATAGTGTGAATTAAGGATAAAATGTAAAACAGAGCTTAGTCATTAAGAAAAGGTTTAATTCAATGAAATAAAAGCGTACTCAGCTTAAGGTTCCCTTGTACATTTCATTATGGAATGAATGTAATCCTCTAACTTGGTTTACTGTTAATTTAGACTGCTAGATTACCTAAATTAAGCTATACCTCATTGCAAGGCTACTAGCTACTAACCAAAAGATTAAGTGCTCAAAATTACTCTAGTAATCACTCATCTAGGTTGCATTAACTTGCTTTAGAATCCATTTTCAGACATTTCATCCTGTGCAAAAGAATCCAATTAGCTTAATTCCTAAGTCTAATTGATATTCCCAATGATCATGCAAGGTCCGATTAATTAATTAGTCATTTCAACCTAGAATCAATTAATCCATAACACAAATCCAATATTCCGGATATATTGGTTTGTTCCAGCACAAACAGCATAATCAAATCATAAATTAACAGTAAATCAAGCTAGATTATATAAAATTCAAATCCATAAATCCATGAACAAGTTCACCCAAGCTAAGCACAAGGGTTTAGTGTGAAAACATTACAAAATCAGAAGAAAACCAAAAAACAGAGAGGGAATTCAAACAATTCATGAAGATCTACAAATTCCTTGCTTGAATCTTCAATTCCTTGCTCGAATCCACGTTAGAAGGTGCCCTTGGTGAGTTTGGGTCTCTCCTAGGGTTTCTCCCAACAGCTCTCCTTGTTAATTCTCAGTTTCTCCTCCTCCTCTTTCTTTTTTTTTTTTCAAAATTTTGTACAAAACTTATATTGGTGATGTACATGGGGTCAAACATTGCCCGTGTTGTACCCCATGTTTCTCAGCGAAAGTTGAGCAGCACGATACACGTGCGACACGTCCCGTGTTCTTCTCTGAAGTGTCAAGCAGTAATGTACATGGGGTATGACACGGCCCATGTTGTACCCCGTGTTCTTCCACGAAAGCTGATCAACATGCTACACGGGGTGTGACACCCCCCGTGTTTACCTCAGAAGCGAAGGGCAGTATGATACACAGTGTATGACACAGCCCGTGTTTACCCCTGTGTTCTTCTCTGAGCAGTTCAGTGAAGCCTCGAAGCATTCCAGAAGGATACACGGGGTTCCCATACCCCGTGTTCTTTGCCAGGTGAGCAAATTTGCTTCGATTCTCCATAATTCGCATAGTTTTGCCTCCGGATCCTTTTCTAATGCTCATATGTGTCCTTTCAAAGCCTGAAAATAAAATATCGAGCATTTAAGTATCTTTTTCAATCAATTTGCACAAAATACTAAGTAAAGAAGTGATGAAACTCATAGAATTTATGTGCAATTGTGCATTTGTCAATTAACTTCGATCCCATGATTTGAAACTTCGTGTCCCAACACGATACCTTCTTTCACCATGAAGTGGCATTTTTCCCAATTCAGTACAAGGTTGGTCTCCACACAGCGTTGTAGCACCTTTTTCAAATTAGCTAGATAGAGATCAAAAGATTCCCCAAACACTAAGAAATCATCCATGAATACTTCAATAAACTTTTCCACTATATTTGAAAAGATTGCCATCATTGTCTGTTGGAAGATTGCAGGAGCATTGCTCAATCCAAAGGGCATTTTTCTGAAGGCGAATATTCCATATGGGCAAGTAAAAGTTATTTTCTCTTAATCTTCAGGAGCAATCAAAATTTGATTGTAACTAGTGTATCCATCAAGGAAGCAGTAATAAGCTTGTCCCGTCAATTTATCTAGCATTTGATCTAGGAATGGCAAAGGAAAATGACCTTTTCTGGTAGCTTTGTTGAGCTTCCGATAGTCAATGCAAACTCTCCATCCAGTCACTTTCTCTGCAGGATCAGCTCATTATTTTTATTTGGAACCATTGTCATGCCTCCCTTTTTTGGTACGACTTATACAGGGCTCACCCACTGACTATCAAAATTAGGAGATAATGCCAGCATCTAGCCATATGAGCACTTCTTTACGAACTACCTCCTTCATATTTGGATTGAGCCTTCTTTGATGTTCTACATAGGGCTTGGTATATTCTTCTAGCAGTATTTTATGCATGCAGATTGAGGGGCTTATTCCTTTTGTTGGTGTGTGTCCTAGAACCAATCATATAAGATGATTAGAGTTATACACAATGTATTATATTTTATTTTAGGCAATTTAATTATTATATTATTTTTATTATTATTATGCGCAATTTATAACTTAATATAATAATTATCCTTGGAATAGCTTTGCTATTCCTAAAATGCCCCTAGTCAAGTATTATTATGAAAAGGATAGTAATAATACATCGAGACTAGCATATATAGTGACTGATGATTACGAATCATAGATATGTGATATCAAGTCAATACATGAGTACATTGCTAGTGAACAATGTACTGGACTGACCCACTATGAGAATATTGCATGGATAAACGTGTCATAAGTTATTCTCATATGATCACAACTACACATAAACCTTTGACCTGAAGTCACTACGGTTCCCTACATGAGAAATTACTCACTTTAATATTGTCCTATGTCACCTTTAATCAGGTGACAAGTAGGGCATTGATTGGGTGTGTCATAAATCATGCAGAGGGAAGTGAGTGATGTAAATGGGATTTTGTTACTCTTGTATAAAAGAGAAATATCCTTGGGCCCCTTGATTGAGTGAGACTTAGAAATGCATGGCCATGCTCAGTTGAATTAATATGTGATATTAATTATTTATTTTAAGTCTACTCAGTATCAAGAAATATAAATTGAACATTGACGAGGATGACACATTCCATGCCTCCAGTTCAATTTGGATATTATTACAAAAGGGTCATGATGTAAAACGTTGATCATGTATTAGGTGGATGTCGAATCACAGACATTCTTACTACTTGAGTGGCAGTGATGTATTGCTAGATACCGCTCGCTGTCTATGGCTCAATAATAAGTCATTGTCAACGTAGTAAGAACCTACAGGGTCACACAAAAGGAGTAGGAATAAGACAATAATTAATTGGACTTTAATTATATTAATATCCAATTAATTGGATTTATTTTCGTGCATATATATTATTAAGAATAATAAATTCACGTTTTATATATATATATATATATATATATATATATATATATATATATATATATTATGTGATATTATTTGATATTAAAGTAATATCAAGTAATTATCTTATCAGATATTAGATAAATATATTATGAGATAATATTATTTTGATATTTGATAACTATATGCAATTATCTAATATTAAGATATTTATATTATGAGATAATATCATTATCTAATATTAGATAATTAATAGATAAGTCTTATCTCTTCCCATTATCTCTAGGATAAGGATAAGATGAGTTGTTAAGTGTGATTAGGATTTTGGAAGCATTATCCTAGTAGGACTAGGATTATGGCTTGCCTAAGTTCTATAAAAAGGGACTTGAGGGCAGCACTTAATGATCACGTTTTAAGCTTCCATATAAACCCTAAATCACTCAAAAACATCCAATCCTAATTCTTAGAGAGAAAAACGCATCCTAGCAAACGCGTGGAGGGTGAGAGGTCGTTGTTCACTCCGTGTGGATACCGTAGAGACGCTGTACCTTCCGGCCGGCGTTTGATTCATCCGCTCTCAAGTTTTGATCAGTAGAAACACGAGTGCCCAATAGGTAAAACCCTAATCATTGACTCATGCTTTTTGCATGGATCCTAGGTAGAATTCGGATCAAAATTTAAAATTCCGCTGCATGTGATAATCCGAATTCCCAACACCTTTAATATCTGCAATCGACCATCCCAGTGTGGACTTGTGCTGTCTTAACACTCTTAGCAACTTTTCTTCTTTTTTAGCAGTTAAATCAGATGAAATGATAACTGGCAAGGCTGAATCTTCTTCTAGGAAAACATACTTTAGATGAGTGGGTAGTGTTTTCAGCTTTAATTTTGATAGCTTTTCAATTAAAGGAATCAGCTTTAGTGGTTTTTCTCCTAAATCTTCGAATGGCTTTTTTATGAAAATTGGTGAATTGACTTCGAGATAATTGACTTGTTCTAGAATTTTAGGATCAGTAGTATGAGATGTGTCCATCATGCTAATTGCTAAAGGTTGATTGGAGCAAATTTCATCTACTACTTCTCTGGTACAGTTGCTCACTGAATCAACCTTAAAACAGGTATCACCCTCATCAGGAAGAGATAAGGCTTTAAAAATGTTGAAAGACACTTGCTCATCTTGAATCTGTAAAGTCAGCTTTCCCTTCTGTACATCAATTAGAGCTCGTCTAGTTGCAAGAAATGGTCTCCCAAGAATAATAGGAATTTTTTGATCTTCTTCCATGTCAAGCACTATGAAATCCGCTGGGAAGATAAATTTATCAACTTTTACTAGCACATCTTCAAGGATTCCACGTGGATGCTTTATTAAACTATCTGCTAGCTGCAGTGACACGGTAGTTAGTTTCACTTCTCCCAATCCCAGCTTCTTGTAGACGGATAATGGCATCAAATTCACACTTGCACCAAGGCCACATAAGGCTTTTTCAAATTCACACTCTCCAATGGTACAGGGTATGCAGAAACTTCCAGGGTCTTTAAGCTTTGGCAGTAGTTTCTTTTGGAGAATTGCACTGCACTCTTCAGTTAAAGCTACTGTTTCCAAATCCTCTAGTTTGCATTTCTTTGATAAAATCTCCTTCATAAATTTTGCATAACTGGGCATCTAGGCTATAGCTTCAACAAATGGGATATTAATATGCAACTTCTTAAACACCTCCAAAAACTTGTTGAACTGCCTGTCTAGCTTAGCTTTCACCAATCTTTGAGGAAATGGAACTGGAAGAACATATGGTGGAGGATTGTCTGGAAAGGTTATTCTTCTTGGAATTACTTCATCTTCTTTCTAAGCTTTTTCATTTTTCTTCCTTGATTCTGGCTCATTTAACTGCTTCCCACTTCTTAATGAGATAGCTTTTATGTGCTCTTTAGGATTTCTTTCAGTGTCACTGGGTAAAGTACCTAGTTGTTTGGAATTCAGCATACTTGCAATTTGGCCCATTTGCACCTCCAGATTTTTTATTGAAGTTGCTTGACTTTGCATGGTTGCTTCTTGATTCTTAAGTGTAGCTTCTATTCTAACCATGAATTGGGAAGTATTCATGGTTAATTAAGCTAATGCTTCTTCTAAATTTGCCTTTAGTTGTGGTGGTGATTGCTGAATTTGTTATTGATAATTCCCTTGAGGTTTGAACACATTCTAATTATTCCTCCACCCTAAATTAGGGTGGTTTCTCCATCTTGGATTGTATGTGTTTGAGAAAGGATCATTTTGGTGATTTTGATTCCCAACATAGTTAGCTTGTTCAAGTTGAGAAGGAATGAATGGATTGCCTTCTTGGCATTGTGTGCTCATGTGAGGACCTCCATATAAATCACAAACATCTGCAAGAGTTCTGATTGCATTTGCTTGAGCTATTAGTGAACTCACTTGCTTGGATATAGAGGCAACTTGAGAAGATAAAGTGGTTAGAATGTCTAGCTCATGGACTCCAAGTGCTTTCTTTGAAGTGTTGCGTTCAGAAAGCCACTAGTAAGCATTTGCTGCCATCTCTTCCAATAGCTCCATAGCAACTTCGATGCTTTTTCCCATTAATGATCCACCAGCTGCAGCATCTACAAGTGTTCTGGTAGTATTAGATAATCCATTGTAGAAAGTTTGTAATTGCAGCCAATCTGGTAGCCCATGATGAGGACATCTTCTTAGCAGCTCCTTGTATCTTTCCCATGCTTCATAAAGGCTTTCCATGTCATGTTGGGTGAATAAAGCAATCTCATTTCTCATCTTTGTAGTTTTAGCTGGAGGAATGAATTTTTCTAGGAATTTTTGTGCCAATATGTTCCATGTAGTGATGCTTTCCACTAGTAAAAAGTGTAACCAACTTTTAACCTTATCCCTAAGTGAGAAAGGGAAGAGTCGCAACCTTATGGCATCATCAGAAATGCCATTGTGCTTGAATGTATCACAAATTTCTAGAAAGTTGGCTATATGTGCATTCGTATCTTTTGTGGGAGAACCTCCAAACTAATTTGCTTGAATCATTTGAATTATAGCTGGCTTGATCTCAAAGTTATTAGCTGGTATAGGCAGTCTCCTGATCCCAAAAATGGTATCCATGACTGTTAGTGTAGTATAGTCACGGAGTGCTTTGGTGTCTGGTTCTTCTATCACATCTGCCATTACTTCTCTTTGATCTACAATTGACTGCTTCTGTATCTTTCGATTCCTTCGACAAGTTTTCTCGATCTCAAAATCAAATAGCAGCGGCTTAGCAACTCTTAATCTGGTGATACAATAGGATAAACCTGAAAAAAGAAAAGAAACACCGAAGAAAAGAAAAAAATTATAAAATAACAACCAAATTAGGATTAAGATTACTTGGTATTGATATTAATGATAACAATCCTCGGCAACGGCACTAAAAACTTATTACGTGTAAAATGATTTATCAATTAGCACAAGTGCACACTATCGTAAACAAGTAATAAAGTGATAAGTTAAGTATTGTTCCTACGAGGATTGTTTCACCAAGTACCAAAATTGATAACCTTAATACTATTTGGTGAATCGATTAATCAAGAATTAATGTAAATTGAAAATTACAGAATAATTTAAATGAATAAGAATGCAAATTAAGTAAAGATTAATATGAATTAAAACCCTAGGGATCAAACTTCATTTAGCAATTTCAGATTGAATCATTTATCTACACTAATCCAATTTTAACTCCCTTAATTAATAGTCGAGTTTTCCTAAATTAATTACTAGCCTCTTCCAAGGTCAAGTAATTCTATCATTAATTGCTAATTTACTATATTCCTATGTGAATTAAAATAACTAATCATGCATTAGGATTTATGGAGCTCATTAAGACTACATGATAAATGTACATTTGCACTTATATTTTATGTGTTTCATCACTTATTTACTTAGTATCTTGTGCAAATTAATTGAAAAAGGGTACTTAAATGCTCGATATTTTGTTCTCAGGTTTTGAAGTGACTCATTAAAGCATTAGAAAGGGATCCGGAGCCAAAACCATACAAATTATGGAGAATCGAAGCAAACTCGCTCATCTGACAAAGAACACGGGGTATGGGAACCTCGTGTAGAAGGCCGTGTATCTTACTGTGTGTTTCGAGGACTCACTGAACCTTCGTAGAAGAATATGGGGTACAACACAGGCCATGTCATACCCCGTGTAACATACTGCCTGACCCTTCGTAAGTAAACACGGGAAGTGTCATACCCCGTGTATCATGCTGCCTAGCCTTCGCAGAAGAACACGGGGTACAACACGGCTGTGTCATACCCCGTGTACTTTACCTATATAAGTTTTATGCAAAGAATCATTAAAAGGGGGAGGAGAACTAAAAATTAAAAAGGAGAGCCATCAGTAGAAACCCTAGGAGAGACCCAAAGACACTAAGGGTGACTACTAACCTTGGATTCAAGCAAAGGATTGAAAATTCAAGCAAGAAATTTGTAGAGCTTCATGACTAGTTTAATTCCCCTCTCTATTTTCTGATTTTCTGCTGGTTTTGTAATGAACTCACACTAAACCTCAGTGCTCAGCTGGGGTGGACTTGTTCTTAGATTTATAGATTTGATTTTAATATAATTTAGCTTGATTTATTGTTGATTTATGATTTGATTATACTGTTTTGTAATTCAACAACCCAATACTTCCAGAATATTGAATTTGTGTAAAGGATTAGTTAATTTTAAGTTGAAATGACCAGTTAATTAATCAGATCTTGCATAATCATTGGGAATCTCTATTAGACTTAGAAATTAAGCTAATTGGATTCTTTTGCATAAGATGAAATGTCTAAAATTGGATTTTTACTGTTAATGCAACCTAGGTGAGTGATTACTAAAGAAATTTTAGGCACTTTACTGATTGGTTAATAGCTAGTAGCCTTGTAATAAGATATAGCTTATTTTCGGTAATCCAGCAATCTCAATTAACAGCAAACTGGGCTAGAAGATTATTTTCATTTCATAATCAATAGCACAAGGACACCCTAAAGCTGAGTACACTTCCACCCCTTTTGAATTAAATCTTTACTGAATTCATGCTAGTTCCAATTGCTTCCTTTTTTATAACTGAACTTTGTTTCGCATTTTACTCTTAATTCCCAATCACAATTAGTACATCTAGATAATTTACCTTGAAATTCAGTTAGTATTCAACACTCAATCCCTATGGAGACGATATCTTTTATACTATAACTCGACTAAACCCGTGCACTTGCGGGATCACGTCAAGTTTTTAGCACCGTTGCCGGGGATTGAAACTAGTTGATATTAACATAAACTTTTGAGTGAATTAGACTAGGTGATTCATTTTTTTTTAGTTCTTAATTCATCTTCTTCTGATTTTCTTATTTTTATATATAGTATTTCTTTCTTATTTTGTTCTGTTCGAGTATTACCTACTCTTTTTGCAGAAAATTTTTGTGTATACGAAGGAGAAGTCTTGAAGGATTTCTTAACTTAGACCTGGAGATTGAAAGAACTTTACTTAGGAGAAGGAGAGAGCAAAAACCAGTACATATCCAAGAGCTAATTAACCTTGAAACAGTGATTGAAAGCATGGATAACAGATCTCTTAGAGAATTTACAGCACCTGACGCCACTAGGCTTCAATCTAGTATAAGGAAGCCTACTGTTGAGGCTAACAACTTCGAATTGAAGCCAGCTCTGTTGTCTTTGGTGCAGTAAAACTAGTTTGGTGGAGGACCAATGGAGGATCCCAACCTCCACATTCAGATTTTCTTAGAGTATTGTGACACAATCAAGATAAATGGTGTAGCAGCGGATGCCATCAAGCTTAGACTCTTCCCATTTTCCTTAAGGGATAGAGTAAGGGCTTGGTTACATTCTTTACCAGCAGGATCTATTACCACATGGGAAGAGTACTAACTGCTTTTCTGTCACGATATTTCCCTCCAAGCAAGACCGCTCAATTGAGGAATGAAATCACCACATTCTCTCAGAGAGAAAGGGAATCTCTATTTGATGCTTGGGATAGATATAAATAACTTCTGAGGTTGTGCCCACATCATGGGCTAGAAAATGGCTAGTTCTTCATACTTTCTACAATGGTTTGAGCTACAATACTAAGCTTACTGTGGATGCTACTACTGGAGGTGCTTTGATGAATAAAAGGTTGGATGAAGCATATGAATTGATTGAGGATATGGCTTTGAACCACTAGTAATGGTCAAATGAGAGGGGATCTTCAAGGAAAGCTCCAGGTAAGTACAAATTAGATGTTTTTAATCATTTGTCAGCTAAGGTAGATGCACTAGGAAGTCTAGGTAGCAAAGTAGATGCACTTATGGCTAAATTTTATAAATTTCAAGTTAATAGTGTAAATGCTACAGGTGCTACTAACCTTCCTTGTGAGATTTGTGGTATGACAGGTCACATGACAACTGAGTGTAAATTAAGGTAGGATTTCACTGAGCAAGTGAATTATGTGCATAACAATGGGTATGGATAGAAGAATCCGAATGAACCTTTTGGAACCACCTACAACCCATTATGGAGGAACTACCCAAATCTATCTTACAAGCCCAACCAGCCATACAACGCTCAAAACACTCACAATAGGCCACCACCACCACTCGATTTTCAAAACCAAAGACCATACAACTCACTAGCTCAACCCTCTTCTACTTCTAAATTAGAAGGCCTCTTAGAGAAATTTCTCATTTTCCAAGAGAAAGCTAATGAAGAGTTTAGGCAGCATGGCAGAGCCATGGAGGACTCCATTAGGTAATTGTCCTCCCAAGTTGACTCATTGGCCACACATGGAAAAATGTTAGAGACCCAAATAGCTTAACAAGCTTCTACTTCTTCTTCCAAAGCTTTTAGCCAACTCCCTGCTCAACCTAAATCAAATCCTAGGGAGCATTGTAAGGCAATCACTCTTAGGAGTGGGAGGCTATTGAAGGTTCCACATGCTCCACAAGAAGGTGAAAAAGAGATAGTTGAGGGGGAAGTGCAGAAAGAAGGCAAAAAGGCTTCAAATCCTGATGATGCTGAAGTGAAAGAAGGGGAATCACCTGAAAAGCCAAATTATGTCCTTCCAAAACCATACAAATTGCCTATCCCTTATCCTCAAAGACTAGCAAAGGCTAAACTTGATAAGTAGTTTAGGAAGTTCTTGGAAGTATTAAAGAAATTGTATATCAATATCCCCTTCACTGATGCTCTTTCATAAATGTCGTCATATGCAAAGTTCTTGAAAGACATCCTCTCAAACAAAAGGAAGCTAGAGGAGCATGAGACTGTAGCCCTAATGGAGGAGTGTAGTGCCATCATCCAGAATAAACTACCTCCTAAGCTTAAGGACCCAAGCGGCTTCTCCATTCCTTGTGTGATTGGAAATGTTCCTATTGGGCATTATGTGATTTGGGAGCAAGTGTGAGCCTCATGCCACTGTCGGTTGCAAAGAGACTGAACATAAAAGAAATGAAACCCGCCACAGTTTCACTTCAGTTAGCAGACCGTTCTGTGAAATACCCAGTAGTTATACTTGAGGATATACCTATCAAGGTTGGTAAGTTTTTCATTCTTGTTAATTTTGTTGTACTTGAAATGGAAGAGGATACACAAATCCCTATCATTTTGGGTAGACCTTTTTTGGCCACTGTGGGTGCTTTGATTGATGCCAAAAATGAAAGGCTTTCATTATCTGTTGGGGATGAAAAAGTTAAGTTTAATTTGAATGAATCAATTAAATTACCTGTTTGTGAAGATTCAATATGCAGGATTGATGTGTTAGACAAAGTTGTGAGAGAAAACCTTCTCATTTGGTGTCTTCAAGATCCACTTGAAGCATGTCTAGTAATAGATGAAGTTGTTGAAAATGAGGAGATTGCTGCATATGCAGAATTTTTGGAGGCAAGCCTACCATTTTCCCTCCTTGAAGCAATTGAATCATTGGAAGTAAAGTCTAAAAATCCATTCACTGAGGAAGATACACCACCTAAGGTAGAATTGAAACTTCTCCCATCTACCTTTAGGTATGAATTTCTAAGACCCCACTCCATTTATCCTGTGATAGTAAATGCAAATCTAAATGCCTTTGAAACAGAAAAATTACTTAGGCAGCTTAGATCGCATAGAAAAGCTTTGGGGTACACAATTTCTTACTTGAAAGGGATTAGTCCTTCAATATGCATGCATAGGATATTGATGGAGGAAGATAGTAAGCCCTCCATTGAACATTAGAGAAGGCTGAATCCAAATATGAAAGAAGTTGTAAAAAAGGAAATAGTGAAGTTGCTAGATGCTGGAGTAATTTATCTAATTTTAGATAGTTAGTGGGTTAGTCCGGTACATGTTGTTCCTAAGAAAGAGGGATTACATGTAGTAAAAAATGACAATAATGAGCTAATTCCTACTAGGATTATCACAGGTTGGAGGATATGTATAGATTATAGGAAATTGAACAAATCAACCCGAAAAGACTATTTCCCTCTCCCCTTTATAGATTAAACTTTGGAAAGGTTAGCTAAGCATTCACATTTCTATTATTTGGATGGTTATTCTGGTTTCTTCCAAATTCCTATACATCCAAATGATCAAGAAAAGATCACATTTACATGTCTTTATGGCACTTTTGCATATAGGAGAATGCCTTTTGGTTTGTGTAATGCTCCTGCTACATTTCAACGTTGTATGATGGCTATTTTCTTTAATTTTATTGAAAACATCATGGAGGTCTTTATGGATGATTTTTCTGTATATGGTACTTCCTTTGATAACTATTTGACTAACTTATCTCAAGTGTTACAGAGATGTGAGGAGGTAAATTTAGTACTCAACTGGGAGAAATGCCATTTTATGGTAAGAGAAGGGATTGTCCTTAGTTATCAAGTATCAGAGCATGGTATTGAGGTGGACAAGGCTAAAGTGGAAATCATAGAGAAATTACCTCCCTTAACTTCTGTAAAGGGAGTGAGGAGTTTTCTGGGACACGCCAATTTCTACCGATACTTCATCAAGGATTTCTTTAAAATTGCTAAACCTTTAACTAATCTGCTTGCAAAAGATGTTGTCTTTGATTTTAATCAAGATTATTTGGATGCATTTTACAGGTTAAAGAAAGCCTTGATTTTTGCCCCAATCATGCAAGCACTGGATTGGAATCTACCATTTGAGGTGATGTGCGATGCTAGCGACTATGCAATAGGAGCCGTACTCGGATAAAGGAAGGATAGGAAAGTTCATGCCATATACTATGCCAGCAAGACTTTAGATGAGGCTCAGTTGAATTATGCCACAATTGAGAAAGAACTTCTTGCAGTAGTTTATGTAGTTGACAAGTTTCGATCCTATTTGGTGGATTCTAAGGTGATAGTCTTTATGGATCATGCAGCAATCAGATACCTTTTAAGCAAGAAAGAAGCTAAGCCTCGCCTAATTAGATGGATTCTTTTGTTACAAGAATTCGATCTGGAAATTCAAGATAAAAAGGGTACCAAGAATGTTGTGGCTGACCACCTTTCAAGATTGAAGCAGGAGTTAGAAGATGAGGTAGACAAAGAGATGCCAATAAATGATTCCCTTCCAGATGATTACCTATTAGCTGTCACTTTTTCAGCTATCCCATGGTTTGCTGACTATGTTAATTAAATTGTGAGTGGTGTTTTGCCTCTGGATGCAGGATATCAGTAGAAAAAGAAGTTCTTTGTAGAGGTAAAACATTAGTTTTGGGATGAACCTCTTCTCTATAGAAGATGTGCCAATGGCTTGTTTAGAAGGTGTATGGCTCAGGAAGAAATTGCTAGTATTCTGTTCCATTGTCACTCCTCCCCATATGGAGGACACTTCAGCATTTCAAGAACAGCTACAAAGATTGCCCAGGCAGGTTTCTATTGGTTAACTCTATTCAAGGATGTTTATCATTATTTGACTTCATGTGACCAGTGTCAAAGAGTTGGTAGTATATCAAAAAAGCATGAGATGCCTTGGAACAACATTTTGGATGTCAAAATATTCGATGTCTGGGGAATTGATTTCATGGGACCATTCCCACCTTCTTATAGGAACAAATATATACTTATGGTGGTTGATTATGTTTCCAAATGGGTGGAGGCAATTGTCACTCGGATATGTGATGCAAAAGTTGTAGTTAGATTTTTCAAGAAGGTGTTGTTTCCTAGATTTGGGATACCTAGGGACGTCATTAGTGATGGAGGGTCTCACTTCATTGCTAATCAATTTCAATCCCTCTTGAAAGGGTAGGGTGTAACCCATAAGATCTCTACTCCATATTACCCACAAACCAGTGGGCAAGTGGAGCTTTCAAATAGAGAAATCAAAAGCATATTGGAGAAGACTGTGTCTAGATCAAGGAGAAATTGGGCCCTCAAGTTGGATGACGCCTTATGGGCCTACAAGACTGCTTTCAAGACTCCCATTGGAATGGCACCATTTAGGCTTATTTATGGGAAGCATTGTCATTTGTTGGTAGAGATTGAACACAAGGCATATTGGGCAATAAAGTTGCTAAACTTTGATTTGCAATCTGCTGGGGAGAAAAGAAAGCTTCAACTTCTTGAACTTAAAGAACTGAGAAATGATGCTTATGACAATGCCAAGATATATAAAGAAAGAACAAAGGCTTGGCACGATAAGCGCATTCTCATAAGGGAATTCTATGAAGGAGACTTGGTGTTATTATTCAGTTCTAGATTTAAGCTCTTTCCAGGGAAGCTCAAAATAAGGTAGACTGGGCCATTTCTTGTGAGAAAAGTGTATCCATTTGGAGCTGTAGAAATTTGGAGTGAGAGCACTGGCATTTTCAAGGTTAATGGCCAGAGATTGAAACACTATGTTGCTGAGCCACCGATAATGGCAGCTCCAGATTGATTAAAACAGGGGTCAAGCTTATAACCTTAAACAAGAGCTTCTTGGGAGGCAACCCAAGCAAATTTTTCTATTTTTATTGCTTTTAATCTTCGTTTTTCCTATTTTCATTCTGAGTTTCTGACTAGTTTGAGGCATATAAGTCATTAGTTGTTAATTTAAGATGTTCATTTGTTGCACTTGGTCTCTGTTTCTGGGTAAATTAGGCATATATGCATTTTTGTTGTTCATTTTCGTGCATAGAAGGCTTAAAATGCATTCCAGTAAGATACACGGTGTAGAACACGGGCCGTGTCAAACTCCGTGTACCTTACTGTCTGGTTAGTATAAAAAGATTTATTCTTTTTATGACATTCCAGTGAGATACATGGTGTTGAACACGGGGCGTGTCTAACCCCGTGTACCTCACTGACTAAACCAATGATAAGGATTTTTTAACATGAGCCTTCCAGAGAGAAACACAGGGAGTCAACACGAGCCATGTTAAACCCCATGTACTATTACGAAGTCTGAAAGCATCTTTTAGAGAGAAACACGGGGTATGTCAGACTCCATGTATTTTTGCGAAAGCCCAGAATACCCATTCGCAGAGAAACACAGGGTACAACACGGGTCGTGTCCCACCCTGTGTTCCTGGGCGGATGAGCTTTTAATGGCTAAAACTCCTCCATTTTCCTTCATCTTCTTTAACACCTACTGTGCCCTAGTTTCTCTATACTCATTTTCATCCATTTTTTTCCCAAAATACACCAATTAAAGTATTTTACTTGGCTATTTAAAGCAATTTTACAGTTTAATCTTCGATTTAATTGGTCCAATTGCAAGATCTGGGTTCCTCTTGGGCTTCAACCAATAACTTAGGGTTTTTCTTTGAAATTCACGAGGTAAGAGCCTTTCCCTTAATTTCTTTGAAGATATTTGCAATTACTTGTGTTTATTGAACTTCAATGAATAATAAGACTTATAAGAATGCTTATATCCTCAGAATTTTTCTTTGGCTAGATCTTATTGATTGAAGTTAAGTCCTTTAGAGTTTAATGTTTACTTGGGGAACCTGATTGCATAATTTACCTCATTGATTTGCTCACTCACTTGCATTGATGACATCAAGCTTTGAACTGCACTTCCTTTGAGATTGGATAGATATTAGGATTGCTTGTTGAATTTCCAGACTTGAAATCTACTGATTGACACTATCTGAACCTAGAACTGTCCAATTCATAGTGAAACTCTCAAAATTCTCTCTTACATTATAGTTTTCCCTTGCAAATCATGTCAAAAAGATAAAAGATGGCTGCTAAGAAGACCTCTAAGGGCAGTACTTCTAGAAGGACCTCCTTTAGAGGACCAGCTACATCCTAACTCCTAGAGTTCACAAATGAGGCCCATATTCAGGCATTTAATAGACACAGAAACTGATCATTTGTGGAAGGTCGATACATAGATTGGGCAGTCTTGAGGGAGTTTGGCCTTGAGGACGAGATCTGAGAGCTCATAAGTGTAGGTGCTTGGGAAACATTCTTTCAGATTATAGAGCCTACTTACATAGAACTTACCTTGGAGTTTCTTAGCACTTTTTATCTGGAGAGATACTTCGGCACTATTGATTCTGCTGATACAGTGCAATTCTGCCTCGGGAGAGTCCAATATTCTATGAGTGTGACCCAGCTATCAGTACATATAGGAATTTACTCTGAAGAATTTGTAGCCACCCCTGAGTATCATGATATTTTGATAGGACTGCCACATGGGACCCAAGAGTGGCAAGTATGGTCCGACATTGCTATTGGGAGCACCTATGATCCTACAAAGAGTACGGCATCTAACCTTCGGAGAGTTGCATGACAAGTCATCCACTCTATTTTTAGTCATACTTTGAGTGGTTGGGGGCATAGTCATGGAGTAGTGAGCACAACTGATATCCTCTTCCTGTACAGCATGATATAAAGAGTCCCCATCCACATTGGAGGTGCATTTGCACATTTCTTTTCAGTCAAGCATCAGACAGACGAGCTGGGAGTATTGTTGCTGGTCCATACATTACCAGACTAGCCAGGCAGTTGGGAGTATTTGATCGACCTTATGGATCCTTTTCTGTAGCATCCCATATGATTGTTGGTGTGTGTCCTAGAACCAATCATATAGATGATTGAAGTTATACACAATATATTATATTTTATTTTAGGTAATTTAATTATTATATTTTGTTTTTATAATTTTATTATTATGCGTAATTTATAACTTAATATAATAATTATCCTTGGAATAGCTTCGCTATTCCTAAAATGCCCCTAGTCAAGTATTATTACGAAAAGGATAATAATAATACATCGAGACTAGCATGTATAGTGACCGATGATTACGAATCATGGATATATGATATCAAGTCAATACATGAGTACATTGCTAGTGAACAATGTACTGGACTGACCCACTATGAGAATATTGCATGGATAGACGTATCATAAGTTATTCTCCTATGATCACAAATACACATGAACCTTTGACCTGAAGTCACTACGGTTCCCTACATGAGGAATTACTCACTTTAATATTATCTTATGTCACCTTTAATTAGGATGACAAGTAGGGCATTGATTGGGTGTGTCATAAATCATGCAGAGGGAACTGAATGATGTAGATGGGATTTTGTTACTCTTGTATAAAAGAGAAATATCCTTGGGCCCCTTGATTGAGTGAGACTTAGAAATGCATGGCCATGCTCAATTGAATTAATATGTGATATTAATTATTTATTTTAAGTCTACTCAGTATCAAGAAATATAAATTGAACATTGACGAGGATGACACATTCCATGCCTCCTAGTTCAATTTGGATATTATTACAAAAGGGTTATGATGTAAAATGTTGATCATGTATTAGATGGATGTCGAATCACAGACATTCTTACTACTTGAGTGGCAGTAATGTATTGCTAGATACCGCTTACTGTCTATGGCTCAATAAATGAGTTATTGTCAACGTAGTAAGAATCTACAGGGTCACACAAAAGGAGTAGGAATAAGACAATAATTAATTGGACTTTAATTATATTAATATCCAATTAATTGGACTTATTTTCGTGCATATATATTATTAAGAATAATAAATTCACGTTATATATATATATATATATATATTATGTGATATTATTTGATATTAAAGTAATATCAAATAATTATTTTATCAGATATTAGATAAATATATTATGAGATAATATTATTTTGATATTTAATAACTATATGTAATTATCTAATATTAAGATATTTATATTATGAGATAATATCATTATCTAATATTAGATAATTAATAGATAAGTCTTATCTCTCCCCATTATCTCTAGGATAAGGATAAGATGAGTTGTTAAGTGTGATTAGGATTTTGGAAGCATTATCCTAGTTGGACTAGGATTATGGCTTGCCTAAGTTCTATAAAAGGGATTAGAGGGCAGCACTTTGTGAATGACGTTCAAAGCTTCCATATAAACCTTAAATCACTCAGAAAACATCCAATCCTAATTCTTAGAGAGAAAAACGCATCCTAGCAGACGCGTGGAGGGTGAGAGGTCGTTGTTCACTCCGTGTGGATACCATAGAGATGTTGTACCTTTCGGCCGGCGTTTGATTCATCCGCTCTCAAGTTTTGATCAGTAGAAACACGAGTGCCCAATAGGTAAAACCCTAATCATTGACTTATGCTTTTTGCATGGATCCTAGGTAGAATTCGGATTAAAATTTTGAAATTTCGCTGCATGTGATAATCCGAATTCCCAACAGTGGTATCAGAGCATCTTGCAAAAAATATATAGTTCTGATTATGTGTTTTGTCATCTTTGATGAATATTTATATGATAAATACATGTCAAATCTATTTCGGTTTAAATAGTAGTCACACATTTTGATGAATATTTATGTGATAAATTAATATCAAATTAGTTTCTGTCTAAACTAGATATATATGAGATATATGCAAACTCATGTATGATTCTGATTTCGTAAATATATATATGATATATATGATTTGAATTTTGAATCAGATTATCAATTGATGAGATTAATTGTATGAATATGATCATGCATTTTTTTCTGCTTCATATATGCGTAATTCTGAGTTTTTCAAATCATAAACCCATGAATCTATTCTGAATATGTGATGTTCTCTACGTTTAATAGCATATAACCTAGTCAGCATAGAATTAATATGATTGATTCTAAATCTATAAAGACTTGCTCGAATTCGTTAAGTTGAATCTGGTCTATGAGGTATATGTATGCATTAATTTAATCTGGTCTATGATTTGAATGTCAATCATATAGTCGAATTGTTCGACTTGGGGTGTGTCAATTGTTGGCAAATTGAATTAAACTTTGAATGTCAGATGTATTCAATTTTTGGCCCGGGGGGCTCCGGCCCCCACACCCCCCGGCAAGGGGCGCTGCCCCCTTGACCCCCGCCCGCTAACTGGCTAGCGGGACCGCCGTGCTAACTTTGCGTAGCATTCAAAAATTATTTTTGTTCTTAAGGCGCTGTTTTAAAACATGATTTTTATGATGATAATGTTATCAGATATATATGTCAATCATCCTGCTTATCTTGGTTACATATATTTCTTAGCAATTATTACATATGATGCATGAATGTGTTGCATAGTATGGCCTTTGGAGTTTTTAATGGATGGATTTTAAAATACGACTTGCGTGTTGTGTCTTCCTCTATTTCTCTAATGTATATTCTCTTCTCATCTCAATTCCCCTCGAATACAACTCGGGGTTTCTGTTGTGAAATTGTAATTGCAATGGAGTATTCTTGGCTTGGAACAAGGAGAAACTAAGGAGCTATGGGACAAGAAGAAGCTAAGGAGTTAGTTAGGAATGTCATTAGAAAATAGAATTTTGGGGCCATACTATATGACATTTTGATTTCTTTATTATGTGATGATATTGATGAGCATGCATTTATTATGTGATAGAATGTGTTCTTACTATGTGATAGTTCTATTCATTGCATAATGTATGATATACAGTAGTCTATTTTATTCATTTACTTTATATGATATATGAGATATGCTAGATATATTGCATGAATAAATAGGCTAGTTATGGTGAGATCTGATAATAATTAAGTTAAAATCCCTCATCTAAAATATTAAGTCAGTAATAATTAATGATGCCTTCCAATGTTTGACACTCATCAAGGCCTCGATCGACATAAGGTAGGTTTGCCAAAGCAAAGTGCCTCGTTTATCTTGGTGAGATGCGACTAGATAATAGTGATATCCGAATGTCAAATATTAGGTCCGACTTAATTAGGATATCTCAATAGGATTGAGACCTAGAGGCATAGAGTTAGGCTTTAGTTCATAAGATGGACTAGAACAAGTGTTGTTCACCCAACTATCCAAGAGTTGTATATGATACAATTGGCAAGTGTTGCTTACCTAAATAACTAAGTTTTAAGCGATTAGCCAAAGCTAACTTAAGGCTTGGTGAAATATGGATCTTAGCCCACTAGAAAGCTTAAACAATATGACTTTCCGAATTAATAGTGAGGGCTATTAATTTGAATGAAATAGTGGGAGGTACATTTAATAAAAGACCTTATTAAATGTTTTAAATTTAATACTTACTTTGCATATTTCTGTCGTAGATAATCAATGGCTAATACATCAAATAACTTATCACTGCGATCGGTCCTTGAGAAGGACAAACTGAATGGAACAAACTTCCTGGACTAGTACAGGAATTTGAGGATAGTCCTCAAACATGAGCGTAAAATGTATGTCCTAGAGGAACCTGTTCCTCAAGAACCTGAAGCTACTGCCCCTCAAGCTCAAAAAGATGCTTATAAGAAGCATCATGATGACGCATTAGATGTCAGTTGTCTCATGTTGGCTACTATGGACTCTGAGCTTCAGAAGCAACATGAGAACATGGAAGCTTATGACATGCTTGAGCATCTTAAGAAGCTTTATGAAGGCCAAGCTCGGCATGAGAGATTTGAGGTGACAAAAGCCTTGTTTCAGTGCAAACTGGCAGAAGGAAACCCTGTTGGGCCTCATGTACTCAAAATGATTGGGTATGTTGAGAACCTTGAGAGATTGGGTGCTCCACTAGGTCAAGAGTTGGCCACTGACTTAATTCTGCAATCGTTGCCACAGAGTTATGGTTAATTTATCATGAATTACAACATGAATGAAATTGACAAACCACTGCCAGAATTGTTAAGCATGTTAAGAACTGCTGAACAAAATTTGCAAAAGACTAAGCCCAATACCATAATGATGGTTCAAAAAGGCAAAGGAAAAGGAAAGGGCAAGGGCAAAAACAAGAAGGATTCCAAATCCAAAGGCAAGCCCAAGTCTAAATCCTCTGCACTGAAACTAAAAGGGGGTGTGGCTAAGGAAGGGACATGCTTCCATTACGGTCAAACCGGACATTGGAAAAGAAACTGCAAGGTCTATCTGGAAGATATGGAAAAGAAGAAGGGAAGTGAGACTTCCGCTTCAGGTATCTATGTTATAGAAATTAATGTTTCAACTTCTACATCTTGGGTATTAGATACCGGATGCGGTTCTCACATTTGTACAAATGTGCAGGAACTACAAAGGAGTAGGACTCTAGCTAAAGGCGAAGTGGACCTACGAGTTGGCAATGGAGCAAGAGTTGCTGCGCTAGCTGTAGGCACATATTATCTATCTTTACCTTCTGGTTTAGTAATAAAATTAGAGGATTGTTATTTTGTGCCTGCTATCAGCAGGAATATTATTTTTGTTTCTTGATTGGACAAGAAAGGTTTTTCATTTATAATAAAGGACAAGAGTTGTTCAATTTATTTAAATGAAATGTTTTACTGTAGTGCACAAATGTTTAATGGGCTCTATATTCTTGATTTTGAAATGCCTGTCTATAACATAAACACTAAGCGATTTAAATCAAATGATTTAAATCCAACCTACCTCTGGCATTGTCATTTGGGCCATATAAATGAGAAGCGCATATCCAAGCTTCATAAGGATGGATTCTTGGATTCATTTGATTTTGAATCATATGAAATATGCAAATCTTATTTGCTAGGAAAAATGACTAAAATACCATTCATTGGACACAGTGAAAGGGCTAATGATCTATTAAGTCTCATACATACTGATGTATGTGAGCCTATTAGTTCACCTGCTAGAGGAGGTTTCCAGTACTTCATTACATTTACTGATGATTTCAGTAGATATGGATATGTGTATCTTATGAAACACAAATCAGAATCTTTTGAAAAGTTCAAGGAATTCAAGAATGAAGTGCAAAACTAACTTGGTGAAAGTATTAAAACACTTCGATCAGATCGAGGTGGAGAATACTTAAGCCAAGAATTTGATGACTATCTAAAGGAGTATGGTATAGTATCACAACTCACTCCACCTGGAATGCCACAATGGAATGGTGTTTCAGAAAGGAGGAATCGTACCTTGTTAGACATGGTACGATCTATGATGAGTCATATAGATCTTCCAATTTCCTTTTGGGGGCATTCTCTAGAGACAGCTGCTTTTACGCTCAACCGTGTTCCCTCTAAAATGATTCAAAAGACTTCATATGAGATATGGACTGGGAAACGTCCCAACTTGTCTTTTATGAAGATTTGGGGTTGCGAGGCCTATGTAAAACGTCAAGTTTCTGATAAGCTTAGACCCAAATCGGACAAATGCTACTTTGTAGGGTATCCTAAGGAAACTAAGGGATACTATTTCTATAATCCCAGTGAAGGCAAAGTGTTTGTCGCACGAACTGGTATTTTTCTGGAAAGAGAATTTATCTCTAAGAAAAATTGTAGGAGAAAAGTAGAAATCGAAGAAGTGTGAGACTCACAAAGTAACACTGAACCTATAATAGAGCCTGGAAAAGGATCACAAGATGTTGTGGGTCAGGAACTAGCTCAAGTAACACAAGGCCCACATAAGTCTGGTAGGATACGCCATGAGCTCGAGAGATATGGATTTCTTGTAACTCAAAATGGCAATGTTTTGCTCATGGATCAAGATGAGCCTACAACTTACCAAGAAGCTATAAAAGGGCCAGACTCTGAGAAGTGACTTGAGGCTATGAAATCTGAGATGGATTCCATGTATACTAACCAAGTATGGACTTTGGTTGATCCACCTGAAGGGGTAAAACCCATTGGGTGCAAATGGGTTTTCAAGAAGAAAACCGACATGGATGGTAACGTGCAAACCTTTAAGGGACAATTAGTCGCAAAAGGTTATAGGCAAGTTCATGGTATAGACTATGATGAGACTTATTCCCCAGTTGCCATGCTTATATCCATCTGGATTTTGCTTGCTATTGCAGCTTTTTATGATTACGAAATCTGGCAAATGGATGTCAAAACTGCTTTTCTTAATGGAAAGCTCCTCGAGGATGTGTACATGACACAGCCCGAGGGTTTTGTTATTCCTGAAACTGCTGGAAAAGTATGTAAGCTACAACGATCCATTTATGGATTAAAGCAAGCTTCACGGAGTTGGAATCTTTATTTTGATGAGGCAATTAAAGAATTTGGTTTCATCAAAAATGAAGATGAATCTTGTGTTTACAAAAGGGTTAGTGGGAGCAAAATTATTTTCCTTGTATTGTATGTGGATGACATACTACTCATCGGAAATGATATTCCTACACTGCAAACAGTAAAGACTTGGTTAGGGAATTGTTTCTCGATGAAAGACTTAGGGGAAGCTGCCTATATACTAGGTATTAAGATCTATAGAGATAGATCAAGAAAATTGCTTGGCCTAAGTCAGAGTACATACATAGATAAAGTGTTAAAACGGTTTAACATGTAAGAATCTAAAAGAGAATTTTTGCCTATGTCGCATGGCATAAATTTGTCCAAAACTCAGTGTCCTTCGACACAAGATGAGAAGGACCGCATGAATAAGATACCATATGCATCAACAATTGGATCTATCATGTATGCCATGATATGTACTCTTCCTGATGTCTCGTATGCTTTAAGCATGATGAGCAGGTACTAGTCAAATCCAGGTGAACCTCACTGGACTGCCGTTAAGAATATCCTTAAGTACTTAAGAAGGACTAAGGATTCATTCTTAATATATGGAGGAGAGGAAGAACTTGTTGTAAAAGGTTACACTGATGCCAATTTCCAATTCGATAAGGATGACTTTAGATCGTAGCCAAGTTATGTATTTAGCCTGAATGGTGGTGCTGTATGCTGGAAGAGTTCAAAGTAGGAAACAGTGGCCGACTCTACTACAGAGGCTGAGTATCTTGCTGCATCTAATGCGTCAAAAGAGGGTGTTTAGATCAAAAAGTTCATTATTGAACTTGGCATTGTTCCTAGCATTGCAAACCCAGTGGATCTCTATTGTGACAACAATGGAGCCATTGCACAAGCAAAGGAACCCAGATCTCACCAGCGATCCAAACATATACTTAGGCGCTTCCATCTCATTCGAGAAATCATCGATAGAGGAGATGTGAAGATATGCAAAGTACCAACTGATGATAATATCGCCGACCCACTGACAAAGCCTTTAGCGCAGAAAAAACATGATGGTTATACTACGTCACTTGGTATTAGATACATGAGTGATTGGCTCTAGTCCAAGTGGGAGATTGTTGGTGTGTGTCCTAGAATCAATCATATAGATGATTGAAGTTATACACAATGTATTATATTTTATTTTAGGTAATTTAATTATTATATTTTGTTTTTATAATTTTATTATTATGTGCAATTTATAACTTAATATAATAATTATCCTTGGAATAGTTTTCGCTATTCCTAAAATGCCCCTAGTCAAGTATTATTACGAAAAGGATAATAATAATACATCGAGACTAGCATGTATAGTGACCGATGATTACGAATCATGGATATATGATATCAAGTCAATACATGAGTACATTGCTAGTGAACAATGTACTGGACTGACCCACTATGAGAATATTGCATGGATAGACGTGTCATAAGTTATTCTCATATGATCACAAATACACATGAACCTTTGACCTGAAGTCACTACGGTTCCCTACATGAGAAATTACTCACTTTAATATTGTCTTATGTCACCTTTAATTAGGATGACAAGTAGGGCATTGATTGGGTGTGTCATAAATCATGCAGAAGGAACTGAGTGATGTAGATGGGATTTTGTTACTCTTGTATAAAAGAGAAATATCCTTGGGCCCCTTGATTGAGTGAGACTTAGAAATGCATGGCCATGCTCAGTTGAATTAATATGTGATATTAATTATTTATTTTAAGTCTACTCAGTATCAAGAAATATAAATTGAACATTGACGAGAATGACACATTCCATGCCTCCAGTTCAATTTGGATATTATTACAAAAGGGTTATGATGCAAAACGTTGATCATATGTTAGGTGGATGTCAAATCACAGACATTTTTACTACTTGAGTGGCAGTGATGTATTGCTAGATACCGCTTACTGTCTATGACTCAATAAATGAGTCATTGTCAACGTAGTAAAAACCTACAGGGTCACACAAAAGGAGTAGGAATAAGATAATAATTAATTGGACTTTAATTATATTAATATCCAATTAATTGGACTTATTTTCGTGCATATATATACTATTAAGAATAATAATTCACGTTTTATATATATATATATATTATGTGATATTATTTGATATTAAAGAAATATCAAATAATTATTTTATCAGATATTAGATAAATATATTATGAGATAATATCATTATCTAATATTAGATAATTAATAGATAAGTCCTATCTCTCCCCATTATCTCTAGGATAAGGATAAGATGAGTTGTTAAGTGTGATTAGGATTTTGGAAGCATTATCCTAGTTGGACTAGGATTATGGCTTGCCTAAGTTCTATAAAAGGGATTAGAGGGCAGCACTTTGTGAATGATGTTCAAAGCTTCCATATAAACCTTAAATCTCTCAAAAAACATCCAATCCTAATTCTTAGAGAGAAAAACGTATCCTAGCAGACGCGTGGAGGGTGAGAGGTCGTTGTTCACTCCGTGTGGATACCATAGAGACGTTGTACCTTCCGGCCGGTGTTTGATTCATCCGTTCTCAAGTTTTGATCAGTAGAAACACGAGTGCCCAATAGGTAAAACCCTAATCATTGACTTATGCTTTTTGCATGGATCCTAGGTAGAATTCGGATCAAAATTTTGAAAGTCCGTTGCATGTGATAATCCGAATTCCCAACAATGACCCCCTTCGTAGGGGCATTCTTCTAGCTATGGGAATCCAGCCTGTGCAGCAGCCACCCCCTAAGGATGATTTCCTTGCAGATGATGCCGATACAGCTCTTGATATAGGTCCATCATCTTCTGCGGGCGGAAGAGTTTCATCTGAGGCTTATTTTCAAGATATCTTGTCTGGTCAGTAGTAGATTCTGGCTGAGCTTCAGCACATCTCTGAGCGTCAGTCGAGGATTGAGGGCCTCTATGATGACTTGGACAGGAGATTTAGACACATTGAGAGCATGGTTGAGCCCCTGTTCAAGCTTTTCCACCCCTCTTCCCTAGCTAATCCAGATCCTCCTCCTCAGTAGCTTAGATTACTTTTTCCTTTTACTTATATATTCTCCCTTTTACTTATTTCTCTTTTCTATTTTTCATTTATCTTGGTCTGTACTTATATTAGTATGCACTTTCATTTAGTTTTTATTACTTTAACTCTTTCTCTTTTATTTTCTTGCACTTTTACTATTTATATCTATAATAATTAACTAACGGCATATTTTATCCTAATAATGCATCTCCTTTCTTTTGCATTAGTAGTCTCCTCTTTGTCTCCTAATCTTTCTCTGCTTATGGATCCCACAGAAGCCATGTTCTGTAATTGAGAACTACACTCCACTTGTCAGGGAAGTTCTAGTCCCCCATCTCTTCTTTGTCTCTTTTCCATTTACCTTTTTTGTATATTGAGGACAATGTCCAATTTTAAGTGTGGGGGAGTGTTAGTGTATATGCCCTAAAACCAATTATATTGGTGATTGTAATTTTGAATCATGTTATTTTATTGGCAATTCCAATTATTATATTTATATATATTGTCTGCGTAATATATTCAATTATAATAATAACCTTAGAATAATTGTATTCTTAAATGTCCCTAGTCATATATCATTGTGGATTAGGTTGCTTTGATATGTTAAGACTAGCATGTGTGAAGACTTATATGGGATATTAAGTTTACACATGAGTACAAGTTAGAGAACTTGTATATTGGACCGACCCATATTAAGAACACTACATGGATCGTTATATGAGTGTCATAAGTGGTTCTTAGTGATCATTATTAATATGGTCCTTTGACCTGAGATCACCAAGGTTCCCTACATATGAGTTTCATATTTTGATACTATTCTATGTCACTAATGGTTAAATGAATGCAAGGGTAGATACTGGATATGTCACATATCATGCGAAGGGGTTTGTGTGATCAAGATGGGATTTGTCCCTCCTATATAACAGGAGTAACATCTATAGGCCCCTTGATTAAGTAAAGCTGAGAAAATGCATGGCCATGCTCAGATGAATTGACATGAGATGTCGATTACATTTGTTTCAGTTAGCTTACTTAGGAGTCAAGAAACCTTAAGATTGGGCTATACGGGAATGACACGGTCCATGTCTCGTGCTCAATCTAGATGTATAGGACAAAAGGACATAAGTGATGATCACGAGTAAAGGTTTAGTCAAATCACCGACTTTCTCTTTACTTGGGTAACAATGATGTGTTGCTAGACACCAATCATTGTTTATAATCATTAATATAATTAATGGTCATTGCCAACGTAATGAGAGCCTGTAGGGTCGCACACTTAGAACCTAGTGAATTTGGAATTAATGGACCAAATTGTTTGGGCTTAATATTTGGAAATTCATGTTATAATTATAAGGCCCAATAGTAAGCCTATAATTATACATGGAATAAAGCCCAAATAGGTTAGGTTTTTCTATGCACCTATTTAAATAGGTTTATTGGGTAATAATAGGATTACTATTATTATTCACGCACCCCAAGCAAAAGCATAGAAAACCCTAGCACCTCTCCTTGACCAAAATCCCTGAAGAGGCGTAGCTAGCACTATGAGGTGTAAGGAGATCAATTCCAACCGGTGTGTGTAGCGGACATTCATCGGTGATTCACGGGTTCGTGTGGATACCACAGAGGTGCAGCCACATAAACGTTGTACTGGTGATCTGATTTACTGGTTTCCATTCCGGTTTGTGATTTGGAAGCAGATCGGACTTGCTGTAGCGGTCAGAAGATTTTTTGCCGAAAGGTGTAAACCCTAATCCCTAATCTATAGCGTTCTAAATTCGCATGGATCCTTGGTGGAAATCGTGCAAAAATTTTATTCCACTGTGCATGTATGATGCGCGATTTCCAACAGTGGTATCAGAGCCGCTTGCGAATCCATAGATTAATTTTCTGTGTTATGCGTTTAAATCTGGATAATTCATGTTTAATCAGATCATGCATGATGCAAGTAGGGTTCTGGATCAATGTAATTTTTGTATGTTGATGTATCGGTTTTGATTAGATTAAAATTAGATTGAAACATACATAAAATGATTCATTTTTAATGAGATTAAAAAAACTGGAAACGTAGCTGATGAAGGTTTCGTTTTGATGAGATTAAAATTCAAACAGAAACATGTCTGGTTGTATATATGTGATGTATGCATTCTGTTTCGTTTAATGAGATTAAATTAAATAGAACATGAACTAATGTTTGAGTTAATATGGCGGAACATCAAGAAGTAGGATTTCGGAACAGTTATGGAATTAGGGTTCTTGATAAATTCTAATTTTGGCCGATTGTTTTAAAGGTTAAAACAGAAACCAAAACGTTCAAAATTTTCTGGATTTTTGCCCGAAAGTCTTCAAAAATTTGAATGTAAGATGCATAAAAAAATTTGGGAAGGGGGCTCCGCCGTACTAACTCTGTGTATCGCAATAATTGATAACCTGAATCTAAGCTGCGTTTTAAAATCAATCTTTTCATAACCTTCTAATTTTAAACAAGTTAAAATTGGAAACAAGATCAATTTCAATAAATACCTATGGTTGTTTGTATGCTTATATGTGATGTTTGCTGCATGATGCATAGTTATGGCCCTTACACCATAATGTATGGTTATATTTCATTTTTTGGTTTTGGTTTTATTGTAATTAAATACGGCCTGCGTGTCGTGCCTTTCTCTATAAATTCTAGTTGTACATTCTTTCTCTCACCTCACTCCCCTCGAATGTAACTCGAGTTTTCTCCTTCATTATGTATTATAAAGTTAGAATAGTTTACTTTCAAATGTACAATATGTTTAAGCCTGGAGCTTGCTGCCATGGAGACAAGGAGCCAAAATCAATATGAGGACAACCGTGGAAGATGCTTATGTTAGTGTGTGTCCTAGAACCAATCATATAAGATGATTGAAGTTATACACAATGTATTATATTTTATTTTAGGTAATTTAATTATTATATTTTATTTTATTATTATTATGCGCAATTTATAACTTAATATAATAATTATCCTTGGAATAGCTTTGCTATTCCTAAAATGCCCCTAGTCAAGTATTATTACGAAAAGGATAGTAATAATACATCGAGACTAGCATGTATAGTGACTGATGATTACGAGTCATGGGTATGTGATATCAAGTCAATACATGAGTACATTGCTAGTGAACAATGTACTGGACTGACCCACTATGAGAATATTGCATGGATAAACGTGTCATAAATTATTCTAATATGATCACAAATACACATAAACTTTTGACCTGAAGTCACTACGGTTCCCTACATGAGAAATTACTCACTTTAATATTGTCCTATATCACCTTTAATCAGGATGACAAGTAGAGCATTGATTGGGTGTGTCATAAATCGTGCAGAGGGAAGTGAGTGATGTAAATGGAATTTTGTTACTCTTGTATAAAAGAGGAATATCCTTGGGCCCCTTGATTGAGTGAGACTTAGAAATGCATGGCCATGCTCAGTTGAATTAATATGTGATATTAATTATTTATTTTAAGTCTACTCAGTATCAAGAAATATAAATTGAACATTGACGAGAATGACACATTCCATGCCTCCAGTTCAATTTGGATATTATTACAAAAGGGTTATGATGCAAAATGTTGATCATATGTTAGGTGGATGTCGAATCACAGACATTTTTACTACTTGAGTGGCAGTGATGTATTGCTAGATACCGCTTACTGTCTATAACTCAATAAATGAGTCATTGTCAACGTAGTAAAAACCTACAGGGTCACACAAAAGGAGTAGGAATAAGACAATAATTAATTGGACTTTAATTATATTAATATCTAATTAATTGGACTTATTTTCGTGCATATATATACTATTAAGAATAATAATTCACGTTTATATATATATATATATATATATATATATATATATATATATATATATATATATATTATGTGATATTATTTGATATTAAAGAAATATCAAATAATTATCTTATCAGATATTAGATAAATATATTATGAGATAATATTATTCTGATATTTGATAACTACATGCAATTATCTAATAATTAACATATTTATATTATGAGATAATATTATTATCAAATATTAGATAATTAATAGATAAGTCCTATCTCTCCCCATTATCTTTAGGATAAGGATAAGATGAGTTGTTAAGTGTGATTAGGATTTTGGAAGCATTATCCTAGTTGGACTAGGATTATGGCTTGCCTAAGTTCTATAAAAGGGGACTTGAGGGCAGCACTTTAATCATACATTTTAAGCTTCCATATAAACCTTAAATCACTCAGAAAACATCCAATCCTAATTCTTAGAGAGAAAAACGCATCCTAGCAGACTCGTGGAGGGTGAGAGGTCGTTGTTCACTTCGTGTGGATACCATAGAGACGCTGTACCTTCCGGCCGGCGTTTGATTCATCTGCTCTCAAGTTTTGATCAGTAGAAACACAAGTGCCCAATAGGTAAAACCCTAATCATTGACTTATACTTTTTGCATGGATCCTAAGTAGAATTCGAATCAAAATTTTGAAATTCCGCTGCATGTGATAATCCGAATTCCTAACAGCTTAAAGAAGATATCTTTACCCTAGGTTGACCTTTTTGGTTTTCTCATTGGCTTGGGAAAACCAATATAGTTGGGCCATAACTATGCACATTTATTTTATGCTTTATTGCATGCTTTATATTAACGTATATGATATGTTAGATATAGGCATGTATGGATGGCAAATAATGGTGAGATCTAAATAAACATTTAAATCCCTCAATGCAAATATTAAGTCAGTAATAAAAGTGATGCCTTCCAATGAATGGCACTTGTCAAGGCCTTGATCAACATAAGGCAAGTTTGCCAAAGCAAAGTGCCTAGTTTATCTTGGTGAGACACGATAGGATAATAGTGATATCCAAATGCCAATAATTGGGTTTTTGACTTAACTAGGCCATCTCAATAGGATTGGGACCTAGAGGCATGGAGTTGGGCTTAAGTCCATGAGATGGATTTAAACAAGTATTGTTCACCCAACTGTCCAAGAGTTGCATAAGATGTAATTGGCAAGGAGTTGCCTACCTAAATAGCCAAAACTTAAGTGATCAACCAAAGCTGACTTAAGTCTAGGTGAAATATGGATCTTGGCCCACTAGAAAATCTCAAACGCTACGATTTTCCGAAATAATAGTGAGGGCTATTATTTTGAGAAAAATAGTGGGAGCATTATTTAATAAAAGACCTTATTAAATAAATAAAATACATGATTCTCATTTTGCATATTTTTCTATTGTAGATAACCATGGCATCAAATGCATCAAATTTATCACTGCGATCTATCCTTGAGAAGGATAAGCTGAATGGGATGAATTTTCTCGATTGGTATCGAAACTTGAGGATTGTCCTCAAGCATGAGAAAAAGCAGTATGTCCTAGAGCAACCTACTCCAAATGAGCTTGCTGCTAATGCTTCTCGAGAAGAAAAGGATGCTTATAAGAAGCATCTAGAAAATGCTCTGGATGTCAGTTGTCTCATGCTTGCTACCATGAACTCTGAGCTTCAGAAGCAACATGAGAACATGGAGGCATTCAATATGATTGATCACCTTAAACAGCTCTACCAAGAGCAAGCAAGACATGAGAGATATGATGTATCTAAAGCATTGTTTCAGTGTAAGATGGCTGAAGGAACACCCGTTGCTACACATGTACTGAAAATGATTGGGTACATCAATAGCCTTGAAAGATTAGGTTTTCCTTTACAGCAAGAATTGGCCACTGATACAGTTCTGCAATCATTGCCTGAGAGCTATAGTCAATTCGTCATGAATTACAACATGAACGAAATTGACAAGACTTTGCCTGAACTGCTTAACACGTTAAGAACTACTTAGCAGAATTTAAAAAAGTCTAAGCCCAATTCCATTATGATGGTTTAAAAGGGCAAAGGAAAAGGCAAGTCTAAGCCCAATTCCATTATGATGGTTTAAAAGGGCAAAGGAAAAGGCAAGTCTAAGGCCAAGAATAAAAAGAAAAAGGACAAGTCTGATGGAAAGTCCAAGTCAAATTCCTCTGCACTGAAGCCCAAAGGTGGCGTGGCCAAGGAAGGACAATGCTTCCATTGTAAAGAACCAGGACATTGGAAGCGAAATTGCAAGATTTACCTGGAAGAGCTTAAGAAGCAAAAGGAAAGTGGGACTTCCAACTCAGGTATTTATGTTATAGAGGTTAATTTATCTACTTCTACATCTTGGGTATTAGATACTGGATATGGTACTCACATTTGTGTAAATGTGTAGGATCTTAAAGAAAGTAGATCATTAGCCAAAGGTGAAGTGGACCTGCGCGTTGGAAATGGAGCAAGAGTTGCTGCATTAGCTGTAGGGACTTATTATTTATCTTTACCTAGTGGATTAGTTTTAGAATTGAACAATTGTTATTTTGTGCCTACTGTTAGTAGAAATTTGATTTCTGTTTCTTGTTTAGACAAGAAAGGTTTTTCATTTATAATAAAAGACAAATGTTGCTCTATTTATTTAAATGAAATGTTTTATGGCAGTGCACAATTAATGAATGGTCTTTATGTTCTGGACCTTGAAAATCCAATCTATAACATAAACACGAAGAAGGTCAAAACTAATGATTCAAATCCAACCTATCTTTGGCATTGTCGTTTAGGCCATATAAATGAGACACGTATCTCCAAACTTCATAAGGATGGATTTTTGGACTCATTTGATTTTGAATCATATGAGGTATGTGAGTCATGTTTATTAGGTAAGATGACTAAAGCCCCTTTTACTGGGAAAAGTGAAAGGGCAAGTGATTTATTGGGCCTTATACATAGTGATGTATGTGGACCTTTAAACACACAAGCCAGAGGAGGTTATCAGTACTTCATTACTTTTACTGATGATTTCAGTAGATATGGTTACGTGTTTCTTATAAAAACACAAGTCTGAATCTTTTGAAAAGTTCAAAGAGTTCAAAAATGAAGTACAAAACCAACTTGGTAAAAGTATTAAAGCACTTCGATCAGATCGAGGTGGTGAATACTTAGACCGAGAGTTCCTTAATCATCTAAAGGAGTGTGGCATTGTATCACAACTCACTCCACCAGGAACACCTCAATGGAATGGTGTTTCTGAAAGGAGGAATCGAACTTTGTAAGACATGGTTCGGTCAATGATGAGTCAGGCTGACCTTCCAAATTCCTTCTGGGGACATGCTCTGGCAACTGCAACTTTCACACTAAACCGTGTTCCATCAAAATCAGTTCAAAAGACACCATATGAGATATGGACTGGGAAACGTCCTAGTTTGTCTTTTATGAAGATTTGGGGCTGCGAAGCTTACGTAAGATGTCAGGCTTCTGATAAACTTGGACCCAAATCTGATAAATATTTTTTCGTTGGATATCCTAAAGAAATAAAAGGATATTATTTCTATAATCCAACCGAGCAAAAAGTGTTTATTGCTCGAACTGGTGTTTTTCTAGAGAGAGAATTTATCTCTAAAAGAATCAGTGGGAGAAGAATAGAACTTGAAGAAATTCAAGATCAACGAGAAAACATTGAACTTGAGATAGAACCTGAGCCGGTTCCACAAATAGTTGTGGAAGAACCTGCTCATGTAACACAGAACCCACGTAGATCTAGTAGGATACGTCGTGAGCCCGAGAGATATGGTTTTCTCGTGACTCATCACAGTGATGTGTTGCTCATGGACCAAGATGAGCCCACAACCTACCAAGAGGCTATGATGGGACCAGATTCTGAGAAATGGCTAGAAGCTATGAAATCAGAGATGGACTCCATGTATTGAAACCAAGTTTGGACTTTGGTTGATCCACCTAAAAGGGTAAAACCCATTGGGTGCAAATGGGTTTTCAAAAAGAAAACTGACATGGATGGTAATGTGTGTACCTTTAAGGGACGATTGGTTGCAAAAGGTTTCAAACAAATCCATGGTATTGACTATGATGAGACCTTTTCTCCAGTTGTCATGCTTAAATCCATCAGGATTCTTCTAGCTATAGTAGCATATTATGATTATGAAATCTGGCAAATGGATGTCAAAACTGCTTTCCTTAATGGAAATCTTCTTGAAGATGTGTACATGACACAACCTGAAGGTTTTGTAAATCCTGAAAATGCTAGAAAAGTTTGCAAATTGCAACGATCCATTTATGGGTTGAAGCAAGCTTCTCGGAGTTAGAATCTTTGTTTTGATGATGCAATCAAAGAGTTTGGTTTCATCAAAAATGAAGATGAACCCTGTGTTTACAAGAAGGTTAGTGGGAGCATAATAGTCTTTCTGATGTTGTATGTAGATGACATATTACTCATTGGAAATGACATTCCTACACTACAGTTTGTAAAAACTTGGTTAGGAAATTGTTTTTCTATGAAAGACTTAGGTGAGGCCTCCTATGTATTAGGTATCAAGATCTATAGAGATAGATCGAGAAAATTGCTTGGCCTAAGTTAAAGTACATACATCGACAAGGTGCTAAAAAGGTTTAGCATGCAAGATTCTAAAAGAGGATTCTTGTCGATTTCACATGGCATAAGTCTCTCAAGAACTCAATGTCCTTCCACAGAGTATGAGAGACAGCGCATGAGTAAGATCCCTTATGCATCTGCGATTGGATCTATCATGTATGCTATGTTATGCACTCGTCCTGATGTCTCGTATGCTTTAAGCATGACGAGCAGATACCAATCAGATCCTGGTGAAAGTCACTGGACAGCTGTCAAGAATATTCTTAAGTACTTAAGAAGAACTAAAGACATGTTTTTTATTTATGGAGGTGAGGAAGAGCTCATTGTAAATGGTTACACTGATACTAGCTTTCAAACCGATAAAGATGACTTCAAGTCGCAGTCAGGTTATGTATTTTGCCTTAATGGTGGCGCTGTGACCTGGAAGAGTTCAAAGCAAGGAATAGTGGCTGATTCTACAATAGAAGCTGAATACATTGCAGCATCAGATGCTGCGAAAGAGGCTGTTTGGATTAAGAAGTTCATCAATGAACTTGGAGTTGTTCCTAGCATTGCTGACCCAGTAGAGCTCTATTGTGACAATAATGGAGCCATTGCGCAAGCCAAGGAACCTAGATCTCACCAGAAATCCAAACATATACTCCAGCGCTATCATCTCATAAGAGATATTGTTGACAGAAATGATGTCAGGATATGCAAAATACCGACTGACGATAATGTTGCCGATCCACTAACAAAAGCCTTGACGCAGCAAAAGCATGATAGTCATATGAGATCCATAGGTATTAGATACATGGATGATTAGCTTTAGTGCAAGTGGGAGATTGTTAGTGTATATGCCCTAAAACCAATTATTTTGGTGATTGTAATTTTGAATCATGTTATTTTAATGGCAATTCCAATTATTATATTTATATATATTGTCTGTGTAATATATTCAATTATAATAATAACCTTAGAATAATTGTATTCTTAAATGTCCCTAGTCATATATCATTGTGGATTAGGTTGCTTTGATATGTTAAGACTAGCATGTGTGAAGACTTATATGGGATATTAAGTTTACACATGAGTACAAGTTAAAGAACTTGTATACTGGACCGACCCATATTAAGAACACTACATGGATCGTTATATGAGTGTCATAAGTGGTTCTTAGTGATCATTATTAATATGGTCCTTTGACCTGAGATCACCAAGGTTCCCTACATATGAGTTTCATATTTTGATACTATTCTATGTCACTAATGGTTAAATGAATGCAAGGGCAGATATTGGATATGTCACATATCATGCGAAGGGGTTTGTGTGATCAAGATGGGATTTGTCCCTCCTATATAACAGGAGTAACATCTATGGGCCCCTTGATTAAGTAAAGCTGAGAAAATGCATGGCCATGCTCAGATGAATTGACATGAGATGTCGATTACATTTGTTTCAGTTAGCTTACTTAAGAGTCAAGAAACCTTAAGATTGGGCTATACGGGAATGACACGGTCCATGTCTCGTGCTCAATCTAGATGTATAGGAGAAAAGGACATAAGTGATGATCATGAGTAAAGGTTTAGTCAAATCACCGACTTTCTCATTACTTGGGTAACAATGATGTGTTGCTAGACACCAATCATTGTTTATGATCATTAATATAATTAATGGTCATTGCCAACGTAATGAGAGCCTGTAGGGTCGCACACTTAGAACCTAGTGAATTTGGAATTAATGGACCAAATTGTTTGGGCTTAATATTTGGGAATTCATGTTATAATTATAAGGCCCAATAGTAAGCCTATAATTATACATGGAATAAAGCTCAAATAGGTTAGGTTTTTCTATGCACCTATTTAAATAGGTTTATTGGGTAATAATAGGATTACTATTATTATTCATGCACCCCAAGCAAAAGCATAGAAAACCCTAGCACCTCTCATTGACCAAAATCCCTGAAGAGGCATAGCTAGCACTATGAGGTGTAAGGAGATCAATTCCAATCGGTGTGTGTAGCGGACATTCATCGGTGATTCACGAGTTCGTGTGGATACCACAGAGGTGCAGCCACATAAACATTGTGCTGGTGATCTGATTTACTGGTTTCCATTCCGGTTCGTGATTTGGAAGCAGATCGGACTTGCTATAGCGGTCAGAAGATTTTTTGCCGAAAGGTATAAACCCTAATCCCTAATTTGTGGCGTTCTAAATTCGCATGGATCTTTGGTGGAAATCGTACAAAAATTTTATTCTGCTGTGCATGTATGATGCGCGATTTCCAGCAGGGAGCAGCTTTTAGAATGTATTGCACTTGAATCTGCTTGATTGACTTAGAGTACTGGAATTTACTCTAAATACAATGATGTGTAGAAATTTTTTTTTTAATTTTTTTTAGGGCTATCTTTTGACTAAAGTGATTTATTCATGCCTTGCTCTTTTAATGATTAACTAGTAACTTAATAAGGAAAATCTAAAGCTTGAAGCTAAGAGTAATGAGTATAATTGATCCTCATGAGACTTGAGCCTATTGAGCAACTTTTCACATTAGAATTTGAAGCTCATTCTTATCTTCTTGAGGGATTATGTCTCACTCTTGAGTTTTTGCTCTAGAACTTGCATTCGCTCTTTTTGAGGCTGTATTTTATGTATTTTGCATGTAAAAAATGATGAGGCCATGTTTCTTCACCTTTTTTATTTGTTTTGCTTATTTGAATCCCTTCTTTGATATATCCTAGACTATTTTCAGTTTTGCCCCTAGTTAGCCACTTTGAGCCTTAGACCCTCATTTCAAGCTTAGCCCATCCTATGTGCATTTAAAGCCACTGCCCAAATGAACTTGAATTTTAGAGTTTAAGGGAACTTAGACACATTAAATGAGTTTAGCTATCACTTAGAGGTTCTTACATAAAGCTGCTCAGTTGGGTAAGTTAATTTATAGCTTTATTGTTGATATAAAAAAATGGTGTTAAATAAATAATTTGGGAAGAAGAAGAAGAAAAGCTTGTTGGGAAATAAGAAAGAAAGAAAGAAAAGTTATGTTTGCTATCAAATTGTTAAAAAAAAAAATGGTTGAGGCAAGGAATAGAAGTAAGGTAATATGCTAAGCTGAGCAATGGAACTCAACAGTGGTCAAACTTAAGGCCAATGTGTCTTTTTCCTTCTCTGACTCTATCACTTTTCATCCCTTAATCTCCCTTCCCTCTATCCTCATCATTTTTCCTAATAAAGTCCTCTGATTTGCATGCATTTTACAATATAGTAGTGGAGACTAGAGTTTTTGCAAGCATATGGTAACATTAAGTCCTGAGCTGATTGATTTGAGAGTATACACAAGCCTTATCTTGAGAGTTTGAGTGAACACTTTACCTGTAAGGCTATTCTCTTTTGCTTTTATGCTAAGGATTGACTTATTTTGCTGCTTTGTTTTCATTTAGCTGCCTTGTATGACTTGATCCTAATTTCTGATTCACTGAATGATTGCCTGATGATATTAACAAAAAAGTGGAGTAAATTTTTGTTTTCTTACTTCCTTACTCGAGGACGAGCAAGATTCAAGTGTGGGGGAATTGATAAATGCACATTTGTACTTATATTTTATGTGTTTTATCACTTATTTACTTAGTATCTTGTGCAAATTAATTAAAAAAGGGTACTTAAATGCTCGATATTTTGTTCTCAGATTTTGAAGTGACTCATTAGAGCATTAGAAAGGGATTTGGAGCCAAAACCATGCAAATTGTGGAGAATCAAAGCAAACTCGCTCATCTGACAAAGAACATGGGGTATAGGAACCTCGTGTGGAAGGCCATGTATCTTACTGTGTATTTCGAGGACTCACTGAACCTTCGCAAAAGAACATGGGGTACAACACGGGCCATGTCATACCCTGTGTAACATACTGCCTGACCCTTTGTAAATAAACACGGGGAGTGTCATACCCCGTGTATCATGCTGCCCAGCCTTCGTAGAAGAACACAGGGTACAACACGAGCCATGTCATACCCCATGTACTTTACCCATATAAATTTTATGCGAAGAATCATTAAAAGAGGGGAGGAGAACCAAAAATTAAAAAGGAAAGCCGTTAGTAGAAACCCTAGGAGAGACCTAAAGACACTAAGGGCGACTGCTAACCTTGGATTCAAGCGAAGGATGGAAGATTCAAGTAAGGAATTTGTAGAGCTTCATGACTAGTTTGATTCCCCTCTCTATTTTCTAATTTTCTGCTGGTTTTGTAATGAACTCATACTAAACCTCAGTACTTAGCTGGGATGGACTTATTCTTGGATTTATGGATTTAATTTTAATATAATCTAGCTTGATTTATTGTTGATCTATGATTTGATTATGCTGTTTTGTAATTCAACAATCCAATACTTCCAGAATATTGGATTTGTGTAAAGGATTAGTTAATTTTAGGTTGAAATGACTAGTTAATTAATTAGACCTTGCATAATCATTGGGAATCTCTATTAGACTTAGAAATTAAGCTAATTGGATTTTTTTGCACAAGTTGAAATGTCTAAAATTGGATTCTTACTGTTAATGCAACCTAGGTGAGTGATTACTAGAGAAATTTTGGGCACTTTACTGATTGGTTAGTAGCTAGTAGCCTTGCAATGAGGTATAGCTTATTTTCGGTAATCCAACAATCTCAATTAACAACAAACTGGGCTAGAAGATTATCTTCATTTCATAATCAATAGCACAAGGAAACCCTAAAGTTGAGTACACTTCCACCCCTTTTGAATTAAATCTTTACCTAATTCATACTAGTCCCAATTGCTTTCTTTTTTATAACTGAACTTTGTTTCGCATTTTACTCTTAATTCCCAATCACAATTAGTACACCTAGATAATTTACCTTGAAATTCAGTTAGTATTCAACACTCAATCCCTGTGGAGACGATATCTTTTATACTATAACTCGACTAAACTCGTGCACTTGCAGGATCACGTCACTACATAAACCATTTGAATATATTCCTATTTCATATGTAATTTACGGTTTTAATTATAAGTTCCATACACATGTATCTCTTTCCGATCTCAACATACATATTGAGTTCATTCAAAAGGTGGCCAATCAATTGAAAGCATTAAGAGCAATAATTAAAATTCAATCTAGGAAAGAAAATTGAAATTAGTTTCAATAGATTAGAATTCAATCCATTATTATCAAGTTACGTCATCACCCTAGGAAGATGAAGAATTAGAACATAATGAAATTAAAAACAAACTCAAAATTACATAAAAACATCATCACATTCATGATACAAACCAAAAATATAATTACAAATGTATGAAAATAGAAATACTATCCATCCATGTAGGAGGTAAAACCTTCCATATAGGATGATAACTTAGCCTTCCATGTAGGAGGCATACAAGAAGAACTAAAAATACATGAACTAAACTACTCTCTAAGATGAATGCATGAATGAATGCTACAAATGATCTCTACTTCTACCTATTTATAGGTGAATGAATCAACTGCAAGTCATAAATCTTAACCATTAGCTACGAATCACATTCTTTAGCTACCATTCATGGTCTTTAACTACCCTTCTTGACTTTCGCAACAACAATTCTTCTGAATTGTTGGTAATTTTTTACCACCAAAATGGTAGATTTACATCTTCCTGTCAACATAGGAGTTGTAGAACCAGATCTTAACTTTCAAATGCCGTAAAGAACTCCTGATTTTGACATTTCTATCTCATGTTATGATCAGATTAGTAGCCAAAGGTCAGATTCTGCCAAAACCACTATTTCATTTTTCAAGCAGAATTTGAGATCTTTAGATGCCGAATTGGGCTTTTTTTTAAGCATAAAAATTGTAGGGCTTTTTCTTATCTTTTTAACCATATAAAGAACAACCCAATCCAATATCTAGAACTCCAGATATAGTCTAAAACTTGAAACAGGGTCAAAATACAACATTATCTAAAAGATTTGATTTCATTTCAAATTCAAGACCCATTCACAAAATGAAATTAAATTTATTAAATTAAACAAGATAACATCCAATAATGCATCATATAAGGAAAAATAAATATGTAAATATTTTACGTATCAAATTTTCCCACACTTAGCTTTTGGACGTGCTCGGACAAACACAAAACAGAAGAAAACTAATACTAATATTAATCTTCCCATGAGATAAAAAGTATAAAAACATAAGAAAGATAATTAAAGTACAAAGATATCATTGTTGGTGTATGCCCTAAGAGCCAATCATAGGATGATTGTATAAGTATACATTGTATTATATTTTCATTATTTAAATGAGGCACTTTCAGATTATTATTTCTCTGCGTTAAATAAATAGATATAGTAATTTGTCCTTAGAGTAATCATTTCTTAAATAATACTCTTAAATGTCTCTAGTCAAGTATCATTGTGAAAGGGATAACAATGATGCATAGAGACTAGTATGTTGATTGATTGATATGAGATATTAAGTCAATACATAGGTACATGTTAGAGAACAATTGTACTGGACTGACCCGCCATGAGATTGCTACATAGATCATCTTATAAGTGTCATAAGCAACTCTCATAGTGACAATGGCGCATATGGTCTTTTAACTTGAAGTCACCATGGTTTTCAACATAGTTAATTATATGCTTTAACATTGTCTAACGTTAACTTTAACGGGTTGACTTGAAGACAGTGATTGGGTATACTACTAATTATGTAGAGGAATATGAGTGATATAGATGATTTTTTATCCCTCCTTCTAAAGGAGCGATATCTATGGGCCCCTTGATTGGGTTCAACTATGAAATGCATGGTCATGCTCAAATGAGTCAACATATGATGTTGATATCATTTGCTTCTTTTTTTTTAGTCAGCTCATGAATCAAGAAACATAAAGATCGAATTATAAAGGAGATGACACTTTCCATGCCTTGAGTTCGATCTAGATATCTAGGATAAAAGGGGACTTAATTGTGTAGTCACTGAAAAGTTATGTCAGATCACTGACATTCTCATTACTTAGGTAGCAATGATGCATTGCTAGATGCCGCTTATTGTTTATGATTCTAAAATATGATTTTAGGATAATTGCCAACGTGATGGGAACCTATTGGGTCACACATAAAGAACGAATCAAAATTGGAATTAGAGCAACATAATTAGAAATTCTAATTGGACTATAATTTCTAATTAATAAAAGGACTAATTAGATTAGGCCCTTTTGTTAATGTTATATTGCTTAGGGGCTAATTATTAATTAAGTCATAATATTGGACTTAATTAATAATCAGCCCATAATACTCACCTCTCATTAGGATTTTAATGGGTGTCTATATATATATATAAGATACTATTCACGCTCATATGGATCAATAGATAATCTGAGAGGCGTTTTGAGAGAAAAGAAAATAGGAGACCCTAAACACCCTAGTTTGCTAGCACAAACTTGAGAGGAGAGAAATTCCATCCAACCTATCATTTGGCTGGAAATTTTGAGATCATTTTGCGTGGATACCATAGAGGTGCAGCCACATTAAACGCTGCACTGGTGATCTGATCATCTAGTTTCTATTCCAGTTCATGATTTGGAGAGTAGATTGGATTGGAAAATAGATAAAAGCAAATCGAATTTGCTATGTAGCAAACAGAAGATTTTTTCCCGAAAGGTATAAACCCTAATCCCTAATTTATGGCGTCCTAAATTCGCATGGATCCTTAGTGGAAATCGTGCAAAATTTTTATTCCGCTGTGCATGTATGATGTGCGATTTTCAGCAATCATAGCATTCATGAATCAACAAATCTTGACATATAAAACTAAAAAGGGATTGCAACTTCATTTGAGAAGGATTGAACCAGAATGATATAATCACTGGAACTCATCCTTTCTCAAGTGTTTATGGGCAAGTGTTTCACTCAAATTCATCCTATCAAAGATTGCACTACCATAAGCTTGCATAAATTCTCAATCTCCACTACCTGATTTACATGCACACTTCAAATCAAAAGGTCTTATTAAGGGTCATAATGAGGCCAAGGTAAAGGAAAGATAAAACAGGGATATGAAAAGCTGAAGCAAAGAAAGAAATTAATAGAGCAATTAAAACACAGGTAATCTATAAAAAATTTTATCTCAACATAACAGCCCAAGATTCAAATTCAAGTACACATCAATTTCTCTCTTCTTCTTCTTCTTCTTCTTCTTTTTGAACCATTTTTTTCTTTTTCTTTTTTTTTTGAAAGAAAACCCTTGCAACTTTGAAGTTAATGATGCATATTCCGCCACACTTCGTTAAGAACCCATTTTTCAAAGATTCGAATGTTCTACTAATCCCTAGGGTTAAGTAAAGACAATTGATATTTCATTAAATGACATATTAATGGGCTAAAACAAAGAAACGGTTAATCAGGCTCAAAGGGGTTTATCAATGGTAAAACTCCAGGGTTAGTTATTTAGTTCTAATTGAAAGAAAAAAAATGCCTTTATCATATCTGAGTATGCATGTAAATTGTAATCTCAACCAGATTTTATGCAAGTTCTAGAGTGACAACTTAACAGGTGAATATCACACACAAGAAATATAATACTGATTCAACAAGTAGGCTCAAAATCTCACGATTAAAGGTTTCTTTTTTGTGTGAGTTGCTTATGCATTTCCTTTTAATAAACCCTTTTTGCTAATCTACTGAAGACATTGGGGACAATGTTTACATTAAGTGTGGGGGGGAATTTAAAAAAAATAAAAAAAAGAGAAAAAATTTTTTTAAGGATATTTTGGTAGTAAAACGATGAGATTTATTATATATAAAAAGGATGGCTGAGTAAAGAGTTATTTTTTGCTCTTGATGCGCATCCTATAAAAAAAATCCTGCTTATTAGGTTCTTTTCAATAATTTTAAAAATTTCATAGCATGATTGAATAACTTTCTTACTTCTTAGAATTGATAGGTTTGGCAATGGATTTTGAGTTGGATGGATTGAGTTAGAAACCTTTAACCGTGAGATTTTGAGCCTACTTATTGAATCAGTATTATATTTCTTGTGTGTGATATTCACCTGTTAAGTTGTCACTCTAGAACTTGCATAAAATCTAGTTGAGATTACAATTTACATGCATACTCAGATATGATAAAGGCATTTTTTTTCTTTCAATTAGAACTAAATAACCAACCCTGGAGTTTTACCATTGATAAACCCCTTTGAGCCTGATTAACTGTTTCTTTATTTTAGCCCATTAATATGTCATTTAATGAAATATCAATTGTCTTTACTTAAGTCTAGGGATCAGTAAAGCATTCGAATCTTTGAAAAATGCATTCTGGACCAAGTGTGGGGGAATATGTATCATTAACTTCAAAGTTGCAAGGGTTTTCTTTCAAAAAAAAAAGAAAAAAATGGTTCAAAAAAAAAAGAAAAAGAAGAAGAGAGAAATTGATGTGCACTTGAATTTGAATCTTGGGCTGTTATGTTGAGATAAAATTATTTAGAGATTACCTATGTTTTAATTGCTCTATTAATTTCTTTCTTTGCTTCAGCTTTTCATATCCCTATTTTATCTTTCCTTTACCTTGGCCTCATTATAACCCTTAATAAGACCTTTTGATTTAAAGTGTGCATGTGAATCAGGTAGTGGAGATTGAGAATTTATGCAAGCTTATGGTAGTGCAATCTTTGATAGGATGAATTTGAGTGAAACACTTGCCCGTAAACACTTGAGAGAAGATGAGTTGTAGTGATTATATCATTCTAGTTCAATCCTTCTCAAATGAAGTTGCAATCCCTTTTTGGTTTTATATGTCAAGATTTGTTGATTCATGAATGCTATGATATCTTTGTACTTTAATTATCTTTCTTATGTTTTTGTACTTTTTATCTCATGGGAAGATTAACATTAGTATTAGTTTTCTTCTGTTTTGTGTTTGTCCGAGGACGTCCAAAAGCTAAGTGTGGGGGAATTTGATATGTAAAATATTTACATATTTATTTTCCCTTGTATGATGAATTTTTGGATGTTATCTTTTTTAATTTAATAAATTTAGTTTCATTTTGTGAATGGGTCTTGAATTTGAAATGAAATCAAATCTTTTAGATAATGCTGTATTTTGACCCTGTTTCAGGTTTTAGGCTATATTTGGAGTTCTAGATGTTGGATTGGGTTGTTCTTTATATGGTTAAAAATATAAGAAAAATCCCTAAAATTTTTATGTTTAAAGAAAAGCCCAGTTCGGCATCTAAGGATCTCAAATTTTGCTTGGAAAATGAAACAATGGTTCTAGCAGAATCTGACCTTTGACTACTAATCTGATCATAACTTGAGATAGAAATATCAAAATTAGGATTTCTTTGCAGCATTTGAAAGTTAAGATCCGGTTCTACAACTCTTCTGTTGACAGGAAGATGTAAATCTACCATTTTGGTGGTAAAAAATTACCAACAAGTCAGAAGATTTGTTGCTGCAAAAATCAAGAAGGGTAGTTAAAGACCATGAATGGTAGCTAAAGAATGTGATTGGTAGCTAATGATCAAGATTTATGACTTGTAGCTGATTCATTCATCTATAAATAGGTAAAAGTAGAGATCATTTGAAGCATTCATTCATGCATTCATCTTAGAGAGTAGTTTAGTTCATGCATTTTTAGTTCTTCTTGTATGCCTCCTACATGGAAGGTTTTACCTCCTACATGGATGGATAATATCTCTATTTTCATGCATTTGTAACTGTATTTTAGGTTTGTATCATGATACGTAAAATATTTACATATTTATTTTCCCTTGTATGATGCATTTTTGGATCTTATCTTGTTTAATTTAATAAATTTAGTTGCATTTTGTGAATGGGTCTTGAATTTGAAATCAAATCAAATCTTTTAGATAATGCTGTATTTTGACCCTGTTTCAGGTTTTAGGCTATATCTGGAGTTCTAGATGTTGGATTGGGTTGTTCTTGCTGGAAATCGCGCATCATACATGCACAGTGGAATAAAAATTTTGCACGATTTCCACCGAGGATCTATGCGAATATAGAATGCCATAGATTAGAGATTAGGGTTTATGCCTTTCGGCAAAAAATCTCCTGACCGCTACAGCAAATCCGATCTACTTCCAAATCACGAACCGGAAAGGAAACCAGTAAATCAGATCACCAGTACAACGTTTATGTGGCTGCACCTCTGTGGTATCCACACGAACCCGTGAATCACCGATGAATGTCCGCTACACACACCGGTTGGAATTGATCTCCTTATACCTCTTAGTGCTAGCTACGCCTCTTCAGAGATTTTGGTAAAGGAGAGCTACTAGGGTTTTCTATGCTTTTGCTTGGGGTGCGTGAATAAAGAATAGCAATCCTATTATTACCCCATAAGCCTATTTAAATAGGTGCATAGAAAAACCTAACCTATTTGGGCTTTATTCCATGTATAATTATAGGCTTACTATTGGGCCTTATAATTATAACATGAATTCCCAAATATTAAGCCTAAACAATTTGGTCCATTAATTCCAAATTCAATAGGCTCTAAGTGTGCGACCCTACAGGCTCTCATTACGTTGGTAATGACAATTAATCATATTAATGATCATAAACAATGATTGGTGTCTAGCAACACATCATTGTTATCCAAGTAATGAGAAAGTCGATAATTTGACTAAACTTTTACACGTGATTATCACTTATGTCTTTTTGTCCTATACATCTAGATTAAGTACGAGACATGGACCGTGTCATTCTCGTATATCCCAATCTTGAGGTTTCTCGATTCCTAAGTAAGCTGACTGAAACAAATGTAATCAACATCTCATGTCAATTCATCTGAGCATGGCCATGCATTTTCTCAGCTTTACTTAATCAAGGGGCCCATAGATGTTACTCCTGTTATATAGGAGGGACAAATCCCATCTTGATCACACAAATCCCTCCGCATGATATGTGACATATCTAATATCTACCCTTGCATTCACTTAAGCATTAGTGACATAGAATAGTATCAAAATATGAAACTCACATGTAGGGAACTTTGGTGATCTCAGGTCAAAGGACCATATTAATAATGATCACTAAGAACCACTTATGACACTCATATAATGATCCATGTAGTGTTCTTAATATGGGTCGGTCTAGTATACAAGTTCTCTAACTTGTACTCATGTGTAAACTTAATATCCCATATAAGTCTTCACACATGCTAGTCTTAACATATCAAAGCAACCTAATCCACAATGATATATGACTAGGGACATTTAAGAATACAATTATTCTAAGGTTATTATTATAATTGAATATATTACGCAGATAATATATATAAACATAATAATTGGAATTGCCATTAAAATAACATGATTCAAAATTACAATCACCAATACAATTGGTTTTAGGGCATATACACTAACAGTTCTTTATATGGTTAAAAATCTAAGAAAAAGCCCTACAATTTTCATGTTTAAAGTAAAGCCCAGTTCGGCATCTAAGGATCTCAAATTCTACTTGAAAAATGAAACAGTGGTTCTGGTGGAATCTGACCTTTGGCTACTAATCTGATCATAACTTGAGATAGAAATGTCAAAATTAGGATTTCTTTATGGAATTTGAAAGTTAAGATTTAGTTTTACAACTCTTCTGTTGACAGGAAGATGTAAATCTACCATTTTGGTGGTAAAAAATCACTAACAAGTTAGAAGAATTGTTGCTGTGAAAGTCAAGAAAGGTAGTTAAAGACCATGAATGGTAGCTAAAGAATGTGATTGGTAGCTAATGGCAAGATTTATGACTTGCAGCTAATTCATTCACCTATAAATAGGTAGAAGTAGAGATCATTTGGAGCATTCATTCATGCATTCATCTTAGAGAGTAGTTTAGTTCATGCATTTTTAGCTCTTCTTGTATGCCTCCTACATGGAAGGTTTTACCTCCTACATGGATGGATAGTATCTCTATTTTCATGCATTTGTAACTGTATTTTAGGTTTGTATCATGATACGTAAAATATTTGCATATTTATTTTCCCTTGTGTGATGCATTTTTGGATGTTATCTTGTTTAATTTAATAAATTTAGTTGCATTTTGTAAGTGGGTCTTGAATTTGAAATGAAATCAAATCTTTTAGATAATGCTGTATTTTGACCTTGTTTCAGGTTTTAGGCTATATCTGGAGTTCTAGATGTTGGATTGAGTTGTTCTTTATATGGTTAAAAATCTAAGAAAAAGCCCTACAATTTTCATGTTTAAAGAAAAGCCTAGTTCGGCATCTAAGGATCTCAAATTCTTCGTCAAAAATGAAATAGTGGTTCTGGCGGAATCTGACCTTTGGCTACTAATCTGATCATAACTTGAGATAGAAATGTCAAAATTAGGATTTCTTTGTGGCATTTGAAAGTAAAGATTCGATTCTACAACTTCTATGTTGATAGGAAGATGTAAATCTATCATTTTGGTGGCAAAAGATTACCAACAAATCAGAAGAATTGTTACTGCGAAAATTAAGAAAGGTAGTTAAAGACCATGAATGGTAGCTAAAGAATGTGATTGGTAGCTAATGGTCAAGATTTATGACTTGCAGCTGATTCATTCACCTATAAATAGGTAGAAGTAGAGATCATTTGCAGCATTCATTCATGCATTCATCTTAGATAGTAGTTTAGTTCATGCATTTTTAGTTTTTCTTGTATACTTTCTATATGGAAGGCTAGGTTGTCATCCTATATGGAAGGCTTTACCTCCTACATGGATAGATAGCATTTCTATTTTCATGCATTTGTAATTATAACCTTATGTTTGTATCATGAATGTGATGATATTTTTATTTTATTTTATGTTTGTTTTTAATTTCATTATGTTCTAATTCTTCATCTTCCTAGGGTGATGATGTAACTTGATAACTTAGCTTTCCATGTAGGAGGTATAGAAGAAGAACTAAAAATACATGAACTAAACTACTCTCTAAGATGAATGCATGAATGAATGCTGCAAATGATCTCTACTTCTACCTATTTATAGGTGAATGAATCAGCTGCAATTCATAAATCTTGCCATTAGCTACCAATCACATTCTTTAGCTACCATTCATGGTCTTTAACTACCCCTCTTGACTTTCATAGCAACAATTCTTCTAACTTGTTAGTAATTTTTTACCACCAAAATGGTAGATTTACATCTTCCTGTCAATAGAAGAGTTGTAGAACTCGATCTTAACTTTCAAATTCCATAAGAAATCCTAATTTTGACATTTCTATCTCAAGTTATGATCAGATTAGTAGCCAAAGGTCAGATTCCGCCAGAACCACTGTTTCGTTTGCCAAGCAGAATTTGAGATCCTTAGATGCCGAACTAGGCTTTTCTTTAAACATGAAAATTGTCGGAATTTTTCTTAGCTTTTTAACCATATAAAGAATAACCCAATGCAACATATAGAACTCTAGATATAGCCTAAAACCTGAAACAGGGTCAAAATACAACATTATCTAAAAGATTTGATTTCATTTCAAATTCAAGACCCATTCACAAAATGCAACTAAATTTATTAAATTAAACAAGATAACATCCAAAAATGCATCATACACGGGAAAAGAATTATACAAATATTTTACGTATCATGATACAAGCCTAAAATACAGTTACAAATGCATGAAAACAGATGTACTATCCATCCATGTAGGAGGCATACAAGAAGAACTAAAAATGCATGAACTAAACTACTCTCTAAGATGAATGCATGAATGAATGCTGCAAATGATCTCTACTTCTACCTATTTATAGATGAATGAATCAGCTGCAAGTCATAAATCTTGATCATTAGCTACCAATCACATTCTTTAGCTACCATTCATGGTCTTTAACTACCCTTCTTGATTTTTGCAGCAACAATTCTTCTGACTTGTTGGTAATTTTTTACCACCAAAATGGTAGATTTACATCTTCCTGTCAACAGAAGAGTTGTATAACCGGATCTTAACTTTCAAATGCCGCAAAGAACTCCTAATTTTGATATTTTTATCTCATGTTATGATTAGATTAGTAGCCAAAGGTCAGATTCTGCGAGAACCACTGTTTCATTTTCCAAGTAGAATTTGAGATCCTTAGATGCCGAAATGGGCTTTTCTTTAAACATGAAAATTGTAGGGATTTTTCTTAGCTTTTTAACCATATAAAGAAAAACCCAATCCAACATCTAGAATTCCAGATATAGCCTAAAACCTGAAATAGGGTCAAAATACAGCATTATCTAAAAGATTTGATTTCATTTCAAATTCAAGACCCATTCACAAAATGAAACTAAATTTATTAAATTAAACAAGATAAAATCCAAAAATGCATCATACAAGGGAAAATAAATTTGTAAATATTTTACGTATCATGATACAAGCCTAAAATACAGTTACAAATGCATGAAAATAGCAATACTATCCATCAATGTAGGAGGTAAAACCTTCCATATAGGAGGCATACAAGAAGAACTAAAAATGCATGAACTAAACTACTCTCTAAGATGAATGCATGAATGAATGCTGCAAATGATCTCTACTTCTACCTATTTATAGATGAATGAATCAGTTGCAAGTCATAAATCTTGATCATTAGCTACCAATCACATTCTTTAGCTACCATTCATGGTCTTTAACTACCTTTCTTGATTTTCGCAGCAACAATTCTTTTGATTTGTTAGTAATTTTTTACCACTAAAATTGTAGATTTACATCTTCCTGTCAACATAAGAGTTGTAAAAACGGATCTTAAATTTCAAATGCCGCAAAGAAATCCTAATTTTGACATTTCTATCTCAAGTTATAATCAGATTAGTAGCCAAAGGTCAGATTCCGCCAGAACCACTGTTTCGTTTTCCAAGTAGAATTTGAGATCCTTAGATGCCGAACTGGGCTTTTCTTTAAACATGAAAATTGTAAGGATTTTTCTTAACTTTTTAACCATATAAAGAACAATGCAATGCAACATCTAGAACTCCAGATATAGCCTAAAACCTGAAACAGGGTCAAAATACAACATTATCTAAAAGATTTGATTTCATTTCAAATTCAGGACCCATTCACAAAATGCAACTAAATTTATTAAATTAAACAAGATAACATTCAAAAATGCATCATACACGAGAAAATAAATATGTAAATATTTTACATATCATGATACAAGCCTAAAATACAGTTACAAATGCATGAAAATAGCAATACTATCCATCCATGTAGGAGGTAAAACCTTCCATGTAGGAGGCATACAAGAAGAACTAAAAATGCATGAACTAAACTACTCTCTAAGATGAATGCATGAATGAATGCTACAAATGATCTCTACTTCTACCTATTTATAGATGAATGAATCAGATGCAAGTCATAAATCTTGATCATTAGCTACCAATCACATTCTTTAGCTACCATTCATGGTCTTTAACTACCCTTCTTAATTTTCGCAGCAACAAATCTTCTGACTTGTTGGTAATTTTTTACCACCAAAATGGTAGATTTACATCTTCCTGTCAACATAAGAGTTGTAGAACCAGATCTTAACTTTCAAATTCCGCAAAGAAATCCTAATTTTGACATTTCTATCTCAAGTTATGATCAGATTAGCAGCCAAAGGTCAGATTCTACCAGAACCACTGTTTCGTTTTCCAAGCAGAATTTGAGATCCTTAGATGCCGAACTAGGCTTTTCTTTAAACATGAAAATTGTAGGAATTTTTCTTAGCTTTTTAACCATATAAAGAACAACCCAATGCAACATATAGAACTCTAGATATAGCCTAAAACCTGAAACAGGGTCAAAATACAACATTATCTAAAAGATTTGATTTCATTTCAAATTCAAGACCCATTCACAAAATGCAACTAAATTTATTAAATTAAACAAGATAACATCCAAAAATGCATCATACACAGGAAAAGAATTATGTAAATATTTTACGTATCATGATACAAGCCTAAAATACAGTTACAAATGCATGAAAATAGCTGTACTATCCATCCATGTAGGAGGTAAAACCTTCCATGTAGGCGGCATACAAGAAGAACTAAAAATGCATGAACTAAACTACTCTCTAAGATGAATGCATGAATGAATGCTGCAAATGATCTCTACTTCTACCTATTTATAGATGAATGAATTAGCTGCAAGTCATAAATCTTGATCATTAGCTACCAATCACATTCTTTAGCTACCATTCATGGTCTTTAACTACCCTTCTTGATTTTTGCAGCAACAAATCTTCTGACTTGTTAGTAATTTTTTACCACCAAAATTGTAGATTTACATCTTCCTGTCAACATCAGAGTTGTAGAACCGGATCTTAACTTTCAAATACCGCAAAGAAATCTTAATTTTGACATTTCTATCTCAAGTTATGATCAGATTAGTAGCCAAAGGTCAGATTCCGCCAGAACCACTGTTTCGTTTTCCAAGCAGAATTTGAGATCCTTAGATGCTGAACTGGGCTTTTCTTTAAACATGAAAATTGTAGGGATTTTTCTTAGCTTTTTAACCATATAAAGAACAACCCAATGAAACATCTAGAACTCCAGATATAACCTAAAACCTGAAATAGGGTCAAAATACAACATTATCTAAAAGATTTGATTTCATTTCAAATTCAAGACCCATTCACAAAATGCAACTAAATTTATTAAATTAAACAAGATAACATCCAAAAATGCATCATACAAGAAAAAATAAATATGTAAATATTTTACGTATCAAATTCCCCCACACTTAGCTTTTGGACGTCCTCGAACAAATACAAAACAGAAAAAAACTAATACTAATACTAATCTTCCCATGAGATAAAAAGTACAAAAATATAAGAAAGATAATTAAAGTACAAAGATATCATAGCATTCATGAATCAACAAATCTTGACATATAAAACTAAAAAGGGATTGCAACTTCAGCTAAAACTACAAAGATGAGAAATGAGATTGCTTCATTCACCCAGCATGACATGGAAAGCCTTTATGAAGCATGGGAAAGATACAAGGAGCTGCTAAGAAGATGTCCTCATCATGGGCTACCAGATTGGCTGCAATTACAGACTTTCTACAATGGATTATCTAATACTACCAGAACACTTGTAGATGCTGCAGCTGGTGGATCATTAATGGGAAAAAGCATCGAAGCTGCTATGGAGCTGTTGGAAGAGATGGCAGCAAATGCTTACTAGTGGCCTTCTGAACGCAACACTTCAAAGAAAGCATTTGGAGTCCATGAGCTAGACATTCTAACCACTTTGTCTTCTCAAGTTGCCTCTATATCCAAGCAAGTTAGTTCACTAACAGCTCAAACAAATGCAATCAGAACTCCTGCAGATGCTTGTGATTTATGTGGAGGTCCTCACATGAGCACACAATGCCAAGAAGGCAATCCATTCATTCCTTCTCAACCTGAACAAGCCAATTATGTGGGGAATCAAAATTGTCAAAATGATCCTTTCTTAAACACATACAATCTAGGATGGAGAAACCACCCTAATTTAGGGTGGAGGAATAATCAGAATGTGTTCAAACCTTAAGGGAATTATCAATAAAAAATTCAACAATCACCACCACAACCAAAGGCAAATTTAGAAGAAGCATTGGCTCAATTAACCATGAATACTTTCCAATTCATGGTCAGAACAGAAGCTACACTCAAGAATCAAGAAGCAACCATGCAAAGTCAAGCAACTTCAATAAAAAATTTAGAGGTGCAAATGGGTCAAATTGCAAGTATGCTGAATTCCAGACAACCAGACACTTTACCTAGTGACATTGAAAGAAATCCTAGAGAGCATGTAAAGGCTGTCTCATTAAGAAGTGGGAAGCAGTTAAATGAGCTAGAATCAAGGAAGAAAAATGAAGAAGCTCAAAAAGAAGATGGGGTGATTCCAGGAAGAATGACTTTTCCAAATAATCCTCCACCATATGTTCCCCCAGTTCCATTTCCTCAAAGATAGGTGAAAGCTAAGTTAGACAAGCAGTTTAGCAAGTTTCTGGAGGTGTTTAAGAAGTTGCATATCAACATCCCATTTGTTGAAGCTTTAACCCAAATGCCTAGTTATGCAAAATTTATGAAAGAGATTTTATCAAAGAAATGCAAACTGGAGAATTTTGAAATAGTAGCCTTAACTGAAGAGTGCAGTGCAATTCTCCAAAAGAAACTACCGCCAAAGCTTAAAGACCCTGGAAGTTTCTACATACCTTATACTATTGGAGAGTGTGAATTTGAAAAAGCCTTATGTGACCTTGGTGCAAGTGTGAATTTGATGCCATTATCCGTCTACAAGAAGCTGGGATTGGGAGAAGTGAAACTAACTACCGTGTCATTGCAGCTAGCAGTGTTGGTGTGTGTCCTAGAACCAATCATATAAGATGATTAGAGTTATACACAATGTATTATATTTTATTTTAGGCAATTTAATTATTATATTTTGTTTTTATTATTATTATGCGCAATTTATAACTTAATATAATAATTATCCTTGGAATAGCTTTGCTATTCCTAAAATGCCCCTAGTCAAGTATTATTATGAAAAAGGATAGTAATAATACATCGAGACTAGCATGTATAGTGACTGATGATTACGAATCATGGATATGTGATATCAAATCAATACATGAGTACATTGCTAGTGAACAATGTACTGGACTGACCCACTAGGAGAATATTGCATGGATAAACGTGTCATAAGTTATTCTCATATGATCACAACTACGCATAAACCTTTGACCTGAAGTCACTACGGTTCCCTACATGAGGAATTACTCACTTTAATATTGTCCTATGTCACCTTTAATCAGGTGACAAGTAGGGCATTGATTGGGTGTGTCATAAATCATGCAGAGGGAAGTGAGTGATGTAAATGGGATTTTGTTACTCTTGTATAAAAGGGAAATATCCTTGGGCCCCTTGATTGAGTGAGACTTAGAAATGCATGGCCATGCTCAGTTGAATTAATATGTGATATTAATTATTTATTTTAAGTCTACTCAGTATCAAGAAATATAAATTGAACATTGACGAGGATGACACATTCCATGCCTCCAGTTCAATTTGGATATTATTACAAAAGGGTTATGATGTAAAACGTTGATCATGTATTAGGTGGATGTCGAATCACAGACATTCTTACTACTTGAGTGGCAGTGATGTATTGCTAGATACCGCTCGCTGTCTATGGCTCAATAATAAGTCATTGTCAACGTAGTAAGAACCTACAGAGTCACACAAAAGGAGTAGGAATAAGACAATAATTAATTGGACTTTAATTATATTAATATCCAATTAATTAGACTTATTTTCGTGCATATATATTATTAAGAATAATAAATTCACGTTATATATATATATATATATATATATATATATATATATATTATGTGATATTATTTAATATTAAAGTAATATCAAGTAATTATCTTATCAGATATTAGATAAATATATTATGAGATAATATTATTTTGATATTTGATAACTATATGCAATTATCTAATATTAAGATATTTATATTATGAGATAATATCATTATCTAATATTAGATAATTAATAGATAAGTCTTATCTCTTCCCATTATCTCTAGGATAAGGATAAGATGAGTTGTTAAGTGTGATTAGGATTTTGGAAGCATTATCCTAGTAGGACTAGGATTATGGCTTGCCTAAGTTCTATAAAAAGGGACTTGAGGGCAGCACTTAATAATCACGTTTTAAGCTTCCATATAAACCCTAAATCACTCAAAAACATCCAATCCTAATTCTTAGAGAGAAAAACGCATCCTAGCAGACGCGTGGAAGGTGAGAGGTCGTTGTTCACTCCGTGTGGATACCGTAGAGACGCTGTACCTTCCGGTCGGTGTTTGATTCATCCGCTCTCAAGTTTTGATCAGTAGAAATACGAGTGCCCAATAGGTAAAACCCTAATCATTGACTCATGCTTTTTGCATGGATCCTAGGTAGAATTCGAATCAAAATTTAAAATTCCGCTGCATGTGATAATCCGAATTCCCAACAAGCAGATAGTTCAATAAAGCATCCACGTGGAATCCTTGAAGATGTGCTAGTAAAAGTTGATAAATTTATCTTCCCAGCGGATTTCATAGTGCTTAACATGGAAGAAGATCAAGAAATTCCTATTATTCTTGGGAGACCATTTCTTGCAACTGGACGAGCTCTAATTGATGTACAGAAGGGAAAGCTGACTTTACAGATTCAAGATGAGCAAGTGTCTTTCAACATATTTAAAGCCTTATCTCTTCCTGATGAGGGTGATACCTGTTTTAAGGTTAATTCAGTGAGCAGCTGCACTAGAGAAGTAGTAGATGAAATTTGCTCCAATTAACCTTTAGCAATTAGCATGATGGACACATCTCATACTACTGATCCTAACATTCTAGAACAAGTCAATTATCTCGAAGTCAATTCACCAATTTTCATAAAAAAGCCATTCGAAGATTTAGGAGAAAAACCACTAAAGCCAATTCCTTTAATTGAAAAGCCATCAAAATTAGAGCTGAAAACACTACCCACTCATCTAAAGTATGCTTTCCTAGAAGAAGATTCATCCTTGCCAGTTATCATTTCATCTGATTTAACCGCTGAAGAAGAAGAAAAGTTACTGAGAGTGTTAACACAGCAAAAGTCCACACTGGGATGGTCGATTGCAGATATTAAAGGAATAAGCCCCTCAATCTGCATGCATAAAATACTGCTAGAAGAATATGCCAAGCCTTATGTAGAACATCAAAGAAGGCTCAATCCAAATATGAAGGAGGTAGTTCGTAAAGAAGTGCTCAAATGGTTAGATGCTAGCATTATCTACCTAATTTTGATAGTCAGTGGGTGAGCCCTGTACAAGTCGTACCAAAAAAGGGAGGCATGACAATGGTTCCAAATGAAAACAATGAGCTGATCCCGCAGAGAAAGTGATTAGGATGGAGAGTTATCATTGACTATCGGAAGCTCAATAAAGCTACCAAAAAAGATTATTTTCCTTTGCCATTCCTAGATCAAATGCTAGATAAATTGACGGGACAAGCTTATTACTGCTTCCTTGATGAATACACTAGTTACAATCAAATTTTGATTGCTCCTGAAGATCAAGACAAAATAACTTTTACTTGCCTATATGAAACATTCGCCTTCAGAAAAATACCCTTTGGATTGTGCAATGCTCCTGCAACCTTCCAACGGACAATGATGGCAATCTTTTCAGATATGGTGGAAAAGTTTATTGAAGTATTCATGGATGTTTTCTCAGTGTTTAGAGAATCTTTTGATCTCTGTCTAGCTAATTTGAAAAAGGTGCTACAACGCTGTATGGAGACCAACCTTGTACTGAATTGGGAAAAATGCCACTTCATGGTGAAAGAAGGTATCGTGCTAGGACACAAAGTTTCAATTCATGGGATCGAAGTTGATCGAGCAAAAATTGAAACTATTGAAAAATTATCTCCACCTGCGACAATCAAAGGCATCAGGAGTTTTCTGGGCCATACTGGTTTTTACAGGCGATTCATTAGGGATTTCTCAAGGATCACAAAATCGCTATGCAAACTATTGGAGAAGGACAATTCCCCCACACTTGAATCTTGCTCGTCCTCGAGTAAGGAAGTAAGAGAACAAAAAAAATCTACTCCAATTTTTATTCTTTTCTCTCTTTTTTTTATATATATATACACATCAGGCAATCATTCAACGAAGCAGAGATTAGGATCAAGTCAGGCCAAGCAACTAAATGAAAATAAAGTAACTAAATAAGTCAATCCTCAGCATAAAAGCAAAAGAGAACAGCCTCACAGGTATAGTGTTTACTCAAACTCTTAGCATAAGGCTTGTGTATACTCTCAAATCAATCAGCTCAGGACTTAATGCTACCATATGCTTGCAAAAACTCTAATCTCCACTACTATATTATAAAATGCATGCAAATCAGAGGACTTTATTAGGGAAAATGATGAGGATAGGGGAAAGGAAAATCAAAGGATGAAAAGTGATAGAGTCAGAGAAGGGAAAAGACACATTGGTCTTAAGTTTGACCATTGTCGAGTTCCATTACTCATCTTAGTATATTACCTTGCTTCAACCCCCATTCTCTCCCTTATCTTTTTTTTTATATATCATATATATATATCAGCAAACACAACATTTTCTTCTTCCCTTTTTTTCTTCTTTTTTTATTTATTTATTTATTTCCCAACAAGCTTTTCTTCCTTTTCTTCTTCCAAAATTTTTTTATTTAACACCATTTTTTTTCAACAATCAAAGCTATAAATCAACTTATCCAACTAGCAGCTCTGAGTAAAGACCTCTAAGTGATAACTAAACTCATAAAATGTGTCTAAGTTCCCTTAAAATCTAAGGTTCAAGTTCACTTGGCAGTGGCTTTAGATGTACATAGTATGGGCTAGGCTAGAAATGAGGGTCCAAGGCTCAAAGTGGCTAACTAAGGAAAAAATTAAAAATGGTTTAGGGTATATCAAAGAAAAGGATTCAAATAAGCAAAACAAATAAAAAGGGAAAAGAAACATGGCCTCATCATTTTTGACATGCAAAATACATAAAATGTAGCCTCAAAAAGAGCAAATACAAGTTTTAGAACAAAAAGTCAAGAGCAATGATATAATCCCTTAAGAAGATAAAAATGAGCTTCAATTTCTAATGTGAAAGTTGCTCAAAAAGGCTCAAATCTCACAAGGGTCAATTATGCTTATTTCTCTTAGCTTTAAGCTTTAGATTTTCCTTATTAAGTTACTAAATAATCATTAAAGGAGCAAAGCATGAACCAATCACTTTATTCAAAAGATTGCCTTTAAATTTTTTTTTTAAATTTTACATATCATTGAATTTGGAGTAAATTTCAGTACTTTAAATCAATTAGCATATTCAAGTGCAAAACATTGTAAAAAAATCTAAACGCTGCTCCCCCACACTTAAAATTGGACATTGTCCTTAATGTATAGAAAAGTAAATGGAAAAGAGACAGAGAATAGATGGGGGACTGAAACTTCCCTGACAAGTGGAACATGGTTGTCCAGTATAGATGATGACTTCAAGGAGATCCAGAAGCAGAGATAGATGAAGAGAGAAAAAGAGGAGACTGGTAATCTAAAAGAAAGAAGATACAATACTGAGAAAAAATATGTTGTTAGTTATTACAGACATGAATATTAAAAGTGCAAGAAAATAGAAGAGAAATAATAAAAATGAAATGAAAGTGCATAGTCAATATAAGTACAGACCAAGAGAAATAGAAATAGAGAGGAGAAATAAGTAAAAGCAAAATATATAAGTAAAAAGGAAAAATAAACAATCCAAGCTACTGAGTAGGAGGGTCCGGATCAGCTGGGGAAGAGGGGTGGAAAAGCTTGAACAGGGGCTCGACCATGCTCTCGATGTGTTTGGATCTCCTGTCCAAGTCGTCATAAAGACCCTCTATCCTCATCTGACGCTCAGAGATATGCTGAAGCTCAGCCAGAATCTACTGCTGACCAGATAATATGTCTCGGAAGTAGGCCTCGGATGAAACTTTGCCGCCCACAGAAGATGATGGTCTGATATCGAGAGCTGCATCACCATCACCATCATCTCCTGGAGAATCATGCTGTTCCTCATGGGGTGGCTGCTGCACAGGAAAATAGAGGGGTTTTGGCCATTAAAAGCTTGTCCGCCCAGGAACACGGGGTCTGACACGGCCCGTGTTGTACCCCGTGTTTCTTTCTGCAAGGCTTATATTCAAAATTCTTATTCATTGGTTCAGTCAGTGAGGTACACGGGATAAGACACATCCCGTGTTTAACACCATGTATCTCATTGGAAGGCTCATGAAAATCATAAATCTTTTATACTAACCAGACAGTGAGGTACACGGGGTATGACACGGCCCGTGTTGTACACCGTGTATCTCACTGGACTGCATTTTGAGCCTTCTGTGCACGAAAATGAACAACAAACATGCATATATGCTTAATTTACCCTAGAGACAGAGACCAAGTGCAAAAATAAACATCCTAAATCAACAACTAATGACTTATATACCTCAAACTACTCAGAAACTCAGAATGAAAATGGGAAAACTAAGATTTAAAAGCAAGAAAAATTGAAAAATAAGCTTGGGTTGCCTCCCAAGAAGCGCTTGTTTAAGGTCATAAGCCCGACCCCTGTTTCAATCAATCTGGAGCTGCTGTTATCGGTAGCCCGGCAACATAATGTTTCAATCTCTGGCCATTAAGTAGTGGGCTTGCCTCTAAAAATTCTGCATATGCAGCAATCTCCTCATTTTCAACAGCTCCATTTGTGACTAGACATGCTTCAAGCGGATCTTTAAGGCACCCCATGAGAAGGGTTTCCTTCACAACTTTGTCTACCACATCAATCCTACATTGAATCTTCACAAACAGGTGATTTAATAGATTCATTCAAATTAAATTCAACTTTTTCATCCCCAATAGATAATGAAAGTCTTCCATTTTTTACATCAATCAAAGCACCCGCAGTGGCTAAAAAGGGTCTACCCAAAATGATAGGGATTTGTGAATGCTCTTCCATTTCAAGCACAACAAAATCAATAGGAATGAAGAACTTACCAATCTTGATAAGTATATCCTCAAGTATACCTACTAGGTATTTCACTGAACGGTCTGCTAGTTGAAGTGAAACTGTGATAGGTTTCATTTCTTCTATGTTCAGTCTCCTTGCAACCGACAGTGGCATGAGGCTCACACTTGCTCCCAAGTCACACAATGCCCGGTCAATAGGAACATTTCCAATCACACAAGGAATGGAGAAGCTGCCTGGGTCCTTTAGCTTAGGAGGTAGTTTATTCTGGATGATGGCACTACACTCCTCCGTTAGAGCTATAGTCTCGTGCTCTTCTAGCTTCCTTTTGTTTGAGAGAATGTCCTTCAAGAACTTTGCATATGATGGCATTTGTGAAAGAGCATAAGTGAAGGGAATATTTATATACAACTTCTTTAAATCTTTCAAGAACTTTCCAAAATGCTTATCAAGTTTAGCCTTTGTTAGTCTTTGAGGATAAGGTATAGGCGGTTTGTATGGCTCTGGAGGGACATACTTTAGCTTTTCAGGTGATTCTCCTTCTTTCACTTCAGCATCATTAGGAATTGAAGCCTTTTTGCCTTCTTTCTGCTCTTCCCCCACACTTATCTCTTCTTCACCTTCTTGAGTGGCATTAGGATCCTTCAATAGCCTTCCACTCCTAAGATTGATTGCCTTACAATGCTCCTTAGGATTTGATTCAGGTTGAGTAGGGAGTTGGCCAAAAGCTCTAGAAGAAGAAGCAGAAGCAAGTTGAGCTATTTGGGTCTCCAACATTTTTTCATGTGTGGCCAATGAGTCAACTTAGGAGGACAGTTGCCTAATGGAATCCTCCATGGCTCTACCATGCTGCCTAAACTCTTCATTAGTTTTCTCTAGGGAAATGAAAAATTTCTCTAGGAGGCCTTCTAATTTAGTAGTGGAAGAGGGTTGAGCTGGTGGGTTGTAGGGTCTTTGGTTTTGAAAATCGAGTAGTGGTGGTGGTGGTCTTTTGTGAGTGTTTTGAGTGTTGTATGGCTGGTTGGGCTTGTAGGATAGATTTTGGTGGTTCCTCCATGATGGGTTGTAGGTGTTTCCGAAGGGTTCATTCGGATTCTTTTGTCCATACCCACTGTTGTGCACATAATTCACTTGCTCAGTGAAATCCTGGCCCAATGTACACTGAGTTGCCATGTGACCTGTCATACCACAAATCTCACAAGGAAGGTCAGTAGCACCTGTTGCATTTACACTATTAACTTGAAATTTATCAAACTTAGCCATAAGTGCATATACTTTGCTACCTAGACTTCCTAGTGCATCTACCTTAACTGACAAATGATTAAAAGCATTTAATTCATACTTACCTGAAGCTTTCCTTGAAGATCCCCTCTCATTTGACCATTGGTAGTGGTTTAAAGCCATATCCTTAATCAAATCATATACTGCATCCAACCTTTTGTTCATCAAGGCACCTCCAGCAACAGCATCTACAGTAAGCTTAGTATTGTAGTTCAAACCATTGTAGAAAATATGAAGAACTAGCCATTTTTCTAGCCCATGATGTGGGCACAACCTCAACAGTTCCTTATATCTATCCCAAGCATCAAATAGAGATTCCCCTTCTCTCTGAGAAAATGTGGTGATTTCATTCCTTAATTGAGCAGTCTTGCTTGGAGGAAAATATCGTGATAGAAAAGCCCTCAAGTAGCTTTTCCCATGTAGTGATAGACCCTACTGGTAAAGAGTGCAACCAAGCCCTTGCTCTATCCCTCAAAGAGAATGGGAAGAGTCTAAGCTTGATAGCATCCGCTGCTACACCATTGATCTTGATTATATCACAGTACTCTAAGAAAATTTGAATATGAAGGTTTGGATCCTCCATTGGTAGTCCACCAAACTGGTTTTGCTGCACCATAGACAAAAGAGCTGGCTTCAATTCGAAGTTATTAGCCTCAACAGCAGGCCTTCTTATACTGGATTAAAGCCTAGTAGCATCGGGTGCTGCAAATTCTCTAAGAGATCTATTATCTATGTCTTCAAGCACTGGTTCAAGGTTAATTTCCTCTTGGATATGTGCTGATTTTTGCTATCTCCTTCTCCTAAGCAGAGTTCTCTCAATCTCCGGGTCTAATTCAAGGATTCCTTCAAGATTTCTCCTTTGCATATACAAAGATTTTCTGCAAAAAGAGTAGGTAATACTCGACCAGAATAAAATAAGAAAGAAATACTATATATAAAAATAAGAAAATCAGAACAAGATAAATCAAGAACTAAAAAGAAAATGAATTGCCTAGTCTAATTCACTCAAAAATTTTTGTTAATATCAACTAGTTGCAATCCCCGGCAACGGCGCCAAAAACTTGACGTGATCCCGCAAGTGCACGGGTTTAGTCGAGTTATAGTATAAAAGATATCGTCTCCACAGGGATTGAATGTTGAATACTAACTGAATTTTGAAGTAAATTATCTAGGTATGCCGATTGATATTGAGAATTAAGGGTAAAATGTAAAACAGAGCTTAATTATCAAAAAGGTTTAATTTAAATGAGATGGAAGCGTACTCAGCTTAAAGGTTCCCTTGTTCATTTCATTATAGAATGAAGATAATCCTTCAACTTGGTTTATTGTTAATTTAGATTGCTGGATTACCAAAAATAAGCTATACCTCATTGCAAGGCTACTAGCTACTAACCAAAAGATTAAGTGCCCAGAATTTCTCTAGTAATCACTCATCTAGGTTGCATTAACATTGCTTTAGAATCCATTCTTAGACATTTCATCTTATGCAAAAGAATCCAATTAGCTTAATTCCTAAGTCTAATTGATATTCCCAATGATCATGCAAGGTCCGATTAATTAATTGGTCATTCTAACTTAGAATTAACTAATCTATCACACAAATCCAATATTTCGGAAGTATTGAATTGTAAAAATACAAAACAGCATAATCAAATCATAAATCAATAGTAAATCAAGCTAGATTATATAAAAATCAATTCCATAGGTCCATAAACAAGTTTACCCCTAGCTGAGCACAAGGGTTTAGTGTGAAGACATTACAAAACTAGAAGAAAACCAGAAAACAGAGAGGGAAATTAAACAAATCATGAAGCTTTACAAATTCCTTGCTTGAATCTTCAATCCTTTTCTTGAATCCACGGTTAGAAGTTGCCTTTGGTGAGTTTAGGTCTATCCTAGGGTTTCTCCCAGCAGCTCCTCTTTTTATTTTCGATTTCTCCTCCCCCTCTTTTCTAATTTTTGCACAAAACTTATACTGGTGATGTACACGAGGTATGACACGCCCTGTGTGGTACCCCGTGTTTATCTGCGAAGGCTGGTCAGCATGATACACGGGGTATGACACAGCCCATGTTGTGCCCCGTGTTCTTCTGCGAAGGTTGAGCAGCATGATACATGGGGTTTAACACTCCCCGTGTTTACCTTCGAAGTGAAGGGCAGTATGGTACACGGGGTATGACACGTCCCGTGTTTACCCCCGTGTTCTTCTCTGAGCAGCTCAGTGAAATTTCAAAGCAATCTAGAAAGATACACGGCCCTTCACACGGGGTTCCCATACCCCGTGTTCTTTGCCAGGTGAGCAACTTTGCTTCGATTCTCCACAATTCGCACAGTTTTGACTCTGGATCCTTTTCTAATGCTCAAATGTGTCACTTCAAAACCTGAAAACAAAATATCGAGCTTCTAAGTATCCTTTTCAATCAATTTTTACACAAGATACTAAGTAAATCAGTGATGAAACACATAAAATTTAAGTACAATTTTGCATTTATCAAGAAGGACATTCTATTTGTGTTCGATGAGAATTGCATGTTAGCATTCCAAACCTTGAAGAAAGCCTTGATCTCAGTACTAATCATTGTCGCTTCAGATTGGAATTTTTCGTTTGAAATAATGTATGATACAAGTGACTATGCAGTTGGAGCAGTCTTAGGCCAAAGAAAAAATAAGATTTTTCATGAAATCTATTATGCCAATCGAACACTCAATGAAGCCTAAATAAATTATGCAACAATCGAAAAAGAGCTCCTTGTTGTTGTATTTGCCTTTGACAAGTTTAGAGCCTACTTAATTGGCTTAAAAGTCATAGTCTGGATGGACCATTCAGCAATAAAATACTTGATAGAGAAGAAGGATGCAAAGCCTAGACTAATCAGATGGGTACTTCTGTTACAAGAATTTGATTTGGAGATCAGAGACAAGAAAGGGATTGAGAACCTCATTGCAGATTACCTTTCTCGACTTGAACTTCCCAAGCTTGAATCAGAATTGCCAATCTAAGAGTATTTTCCAGATGAGCAGCTATTTAATGTAAAATCATTATCAATTCCATGGTATGATGACTTTGTGAATTATCTAGCAAGTAGGATGATGCCATATAAGCTATCTGGACAACAAAAGAAGAAATTCTTAGCCAATGTGAAGTATTACTTCTGGAAAGATCCATTCGTGTAGACATTGCCCAAATAGAATCATAAGGAGATGTGTTCCAGAAGAAGAAATGACCAGTATCCTTTACCATTGTCATTCATCCCTATATGGCGGTCATTTTGGAGCAAATCAAATTGCTGCTAAGGTTCTTCAGTCTGGATTCTATTGGCCTACCCTATTCAAAGACTCTCAAGCCTATGTAGTCGCATGTGATAAATGTCAAAGAACAGAAAACATCTCTCAGAGACATGAAACCCCATTGACTAACATTCTGGAGGTAGAATTATTTGATGTATGAGGTATTGACTTTATGGGTCCTTTCCCATCTTCATTTGGCAACCAATTCATTCTAGTGGCTTTGGATTATGTATCCAAATAGGTAAAGGCAGCAGCGTCTCCTACAAATGATTCCGGAGTGGTTGTGAAGTTCCTGAGGAAGAATATATTCACAAGGTTTAGGGTACCTAGAGCAATCATAAGTGATGGAGGTAAGCATTTCTGCAATTAAAAACTTCAATTTGTGTTCACTAAATATGAAGTAACTCCTAAGGTGGCAACTCCTTATCATCCACAGATCAGTGGGCAAGTAGAGATATCAAATAGAGAGTTGAAATAGATTCTAGAGAAGGCAGTGAATTCCAACAGGAAAGATTGGGCAAAGAAGCTGGATGATGCATTATGGGCTTACAGAACAGCATTCAAGACCCCAATTGGTACATCTCTTTACTAATTGGCATATGGCAAGGCATGTCATCTTCTAGTTAAATTGGAGCACAAGGCATACTGGGCAGTAAAGGCATTAAATTTTGATTTGAAGACAGCTGGTGAAAGAAGGCTAATGCAACTAAATGAACTTGAAGAATTTTGCCAATATGCTTTTGAAAATGCTAAGCTTTACTAGGAGAAGACAAAAATGTGGCATGATAGGAGAATTATAAGGAAGGAGTTCACATCGGGGCAGAAAGTACTTCTCTACAACTCAAGATTAAAACTCTTTCCAGGAAAATTAAGATCAAAGTGGTCAGGGCCTTTTATTGTGGTTCAAGTTTGGCCATATGGAACTATAGAGATTCAAGATGGTGACAGGAAATTCAAAGTAAACAAGCAAAGACTGAAAGAATACAATGATAGTGCATTCAACACCATAAAGACTGTCATCACGCTTGAGGAGCCAGCTAGTAAGTATTAAAAAAAAAAAGAGGGAGCAATAGGTTAGGACTTTGTCTAGCTAAAGATGTTAAAGAAGGGCAGCTACTTGGGAGGTAACCTAAGACTTCTTTCTCTACTCATTTCTTTTCTTCTAACTTATTTAAGCACATATCGCACAACATTTTTCACTTACAATTTTAGCTTTCATCATTTTCATCATGGAGGAATCCCTTGTAAAGCTTAAAAGTAGATTCCCTACTCTTCTTAAAGATGTGCTCTGGAAAATCTACAACTGTCAACTTAAAAGAATGAAGACATTTAAGCGTTTGGGTCTTCCTGAGGATATACGCTGGATTATTGAAGCTAAGGTATGTTTAACAGGTGAGTTTAATGAATCATTTGTTAGACGTATGCCAGGTATGGGAAGAAGTTCTTACTCTAAACAGAAAAGGGCTAAAAGAATGAGAGTTTGCCATAAGTGTGCAAGTTGGAATTGTAATAAGCTCTACAGGAATAAAGGAATGATTTCAGTAAATCAAGAAGACAAAATTCGATTCATAAAGGATGGACTGAGTAAAGAGTCATTGGATGATATCATTCGGACTCTTGAGATGCATCCTAGTGGAGATGTTCATGCTGTTCTTCTTGATTTAATGAAATTATTCAATTCAGAAAAGGAATGCTACAATCTTGGGGATCTGACTGTAAAAGACCCTGTTTGCCAGTTTATAAGAAAATTGGATGGGAAGCAAATCCTCGGCTCATAGAAGCCATTTAAGCCGTTATTGGATGAAAAATCAGAGGAAGATGTGAGCCACAATCACAATTACTATACATATTATTGTTTGTCTGCTTTACTTTTCCTTTATCTTTTTATCTTTACAGCTGCTTTTTGACTTTCTATACATTTCTCTTCTTTTTAGTTTACCTTTTTAGCCACTTTTTGACTTTCTTTACATTCTGTATTCTATTTTATTCACGCCATTATTACACTTATCAGTTCTGCACAGCATTTTTTTCTAATCTTCTTTTGATATTGTCTAATTTGCGTGATTTCTTAGTTTGTGTTTTTGTATTATAAAGATGCATTTTAACAATCACACTTTGCAAAATGTCTGAAGGTGAGAGTAAAGAAGAGGAAGAGGTTGAGAAATCATTAAAATGTAGATTTAAATCTATTTGTGTTTTTGGTGAATCTTATGTTGGAAAGAATGGAGAATTTCTAATAGCAGCAACTGAACTTGGTCATGCATTAGCAGCTAGAAAGATTGCCTGTATATATGGAGGAGGGCTTCATAGCTTAAAAGGAAGTACAACAATTTTTGCCAACATTAGAGGAAGCAAAATACTAAGTATCCTTGTGAATGGTTTAGATGATAAGAAATATGCCATCGGTAAAACAATAAAGGTTTCAAACTTGCCTCAACGTATGGGGTGCATGCTTTACAGTGCTTCAGCCTTTATTGCTTTACCTGGTGGTTTAGAAGCATTAGATGGAATTTCCAGCATTACATATTGGATTGACTTGAATTTTCATTAGAAGCCAGTAGGTTTATTAAATATTAATGGTTTTTATGATAGTTTACTATCTTTTTTAGATCAAGTTGTGGAAAAGGGATTCATACCCCAAGTGACTCGCCGTGCCATAATGTCTGCCTCAACTGCTGATCAGTTGATTGATCAACTACAAGGCTATACACCTAAACCAGATCTATTAGTGAAAAAGATAGATTGACAATCTCCAACCAGTAGTTAGAAGCATGAGCTAGACACCACTCTCCGGTTGTAACTTTCTTTACTATTATGGTTTTACTCCCAAAATTTCTTTTATGTGTGAATTGCTTATGCATTTCCTTTTAATAAACCCTTTTTGCTAATCTACTGAAGACATTGGGGACAATGTCTACATTAAGTGTGGGTGGGAATTTAAAAAAATATATAAAAAAAGAGAAAAAAATATTTTTTAGGATATTTTGGTAGTAAAACCATGAGATTTATCATATATAAAAAGGATGGTCGAGTAAAGAGTTATTTTTTGCTCTTGATACGCATCCTAAAAAAAAGTTTCCTGCTTATTAGGTTCTTTTCAATAATTTTAAAGATTTCATAGTATGATTGAACAACTTTCTTACTTCTTAGAATTGATAGGTTTGGCAATGGATTCTGAGTTGGATGGATTGAGTTGGAAACCTTTAACCGTGAGATTTTGAGCCTACTTGTTGAATCAGTATTATATCTCTTGTGTGTGATATTCACATGTTAAGTTATCACTTTAGAACTTGCATAAAATTTGGTTGAGATTACAATTTACATGCATACTCAGATATGATAAAGGAATTTTTTTTTCTTTCAGTTAGAACCAAATAGCCAACCCTGCAGTTTTACCATTGATAAACCCCTTTGAGCCTAATTAACTGTTTCTTTGTTTTAGCCCATTAATATGTCATTTAATGAAATATCAATTGTCTTTACTTAAGCTTAGGGATTAGTAGAGCATTCGAATCTTTGAAAAATGGGTTCTTGACAAAGTGTGGGGGAATATGTATCATTAACTTCAAAGTTGCAAGGATTTTCTTTCAAAAAAAAAAGAAGAAAAAAATGGTTCCAAAAAAAAAAGAAAAAGAAGAAGAGAGAAATTGATGTGTACTTGAATTTGAATCTTGGGCTGTTATGTTGAGATAAAATTATTTAGAGATTACCTATGTTTTAATTGCTCTATTAATTTCTTTCTTTGCTTCAGCTTTTCATATCCCTATTTTATCTTTCCTTTACCTTGGCCTCATTATAACCCTTAATAAGACCTTTTAATTTGAAGTGTGCATGTGAATCAGGTAGTGGAGATTGAGAATTTATGCAAGCTTATGGTAGTGCAATCTTTGATAGAATGAATTTGAGTGAAACACTTGCCCATAAACACTTGAGAGAGGATGAGTTGCAGTGATTATATCATTCTAGTTCAATCCTTCTCAAATGAAGTTGCAATCCCTTTTTGGTTTTATATGTCAAGATTTGTTGATTTATGAATGCTATGATATCTTTGTACTTTAATTACCTTTCTTATATTTTTGTACTTTTTATCTCATGGGAAGATTAGTATTAGTATTAGTTTTTTTCTGTTTTGTGTTTATCCGAGGACGTCTAAAAGCTAAGTGTGGGGGAATTTAATACGTAAAATATTTACATATTTATTTTTCCTTGTATGATGCATTTTTGGATGTTATCTTGTTTAATTTAATAAATTTAGTTGCATTTTGTGAATGGGTCTTGAATTTGAAATGAAATCAAATCTTTTAGATAATGCTGTATTTTGACCCTATTTCAGGTTTTAGGCTATATCTGGAGTTCTAGATGTTGGATTGGGTTTTTCTTTATATGGTTAAAAAGCTAATAAAAATCCCTACAATTTTCATGTTTAAAGAAAAGCCCAGTTCGGTATCTAAGGATCTCAAATTCTGCTTGGAAAATGAAACAATGGCTCTAGCAGAATCTGACCTTTGGCTACTAATCTGATCATAACTTGAGATAGAAATATCAAAATTAGGAGTTCTTTGCGGCATTTGAAAGTTAAGATCCGGTTCTACAACTCTTCTGTTGACAGGAAGATGTAAATCTACCATTTTGGTGGTAAAAAATTACCAACAAGTCAGAAGAATTGTTGCTTCGAAAATTAAGAAGGGTAGTTAAAGACCATGAATGGTAGCTAATGATCAAGATTTATGACTTGCGACTGATTCATTCACCTATAAATAGGTAGAAATAGAGATCATTTGAAGCATTCATTCATACATTCATCTTAGAGAGTAGTTTAGTTCATACATTTTTAGTTCACTACAATTCATCATATCAAAGATTGCACTATCATAAGCTTGCATAAATTCTCAATCTCCACTACCTGATTCACATGCACACTTCAAATCAAAAGGTCTTTTTAAGGGTTGTAATGAGGCCAAGGTAAAGGAAAAATAAAATAGGGATATGAAAAGTTGAAGCAAAGAAAGAAATTAATAGAGCAATTAAAACATCGGTAATCTCTAAATAATTTTATCTCAACATAATAGCCCAAGATTCAAATTCAAGTACACATCAATTTCCCTCTTCTTCTTCTTCTTCTTCTTTCTTTGAACCATTTTTTTCTTTTTCTTTTTGAAAGAAAACCCTTGCAAGTTTGAAGTTAATTCGAATGCTCTACTAATCCCTAGGCTTAAGTAAAGACAATTGATATTTCATTAAATGACATATTAATGGGCTAAAACAAAGAAATGGTTAATCAGGTTCAAAGGGGTTTATCAATGGTAAAATTGCAGGGTTGGCTATTTGGTTCTAACTGAAAGAAAAAAATGCCTTTATCATATCGAATATGCATGTAAATTGTAATCTCAACCAGATTTTATGTAAGTTCTAGAGTGACAACTTAATTGGTGAATATCACACACAAGAAATATAATACTGATTCAGCAAGTAGACTTAAAATCTTACGGTTAAAGGTTTCCAACTAAATCCATCCAACTCAGAATCCATTGCTAAACCTATCAATTCTAAGAAGTAAGAAAGTTATTCAATCATGTTATGAAAAATTTAAAATTATTGAAAAGAACCTAATAAGCAGGAATTTTTTTTTTAGGATGCACATCAAGAGCAAAAAATAACTCTTTACTTGGCCATCCTTTTTATATATAATAAATCTCATCGTTTTACTACCAAAATATCCTTAAAAAATTTTTTTTCTCTTTTTTTATATATTTTTTTAAATTCCCCCCACACTTAATGTAAACATTGTCCCCAATGTCTTCAGTAGATTAGCAAAAAGGATTTATTAAAAGGAAATGCATAAGTAACTCACACATAAAAAAATTTTGGGAGTAAAACTATAAGAGTAAAGAAAGTTACAACTGGAGAGTGGCGTCTGGCTCATGCTTCTGACTGCTAGTTGGAGATTGCCAATCTATCTTTTTCACTAATGGATCTGGTTTAGGTGTATAGCCTTGTAGTTAGTTAATTAGCCGATCAGCAATTGAGGCAGACATTATGGCACGGCAAGTCGCTTGGGGTATGAATCCCTATTCCATAGCTTGATCTAAAAAAGACAGTAAACTATCATAAAAATCATTAACATTTAATAAACCTACTGACTTCTGATGAAAATTCAAGTCAATCCAATATGTAATGCTGGAAATTCCATCTAATGCTTTTAAACCACTAGGTAAAGCAATAAAGGCTGAAGCACTGTAAAGCATGCATCCCATACGTTGAGGCAAGTTTGAAACCTTTATTGTTTTACCAATGGCATATTTCTTATCATCTAAACCATTCACAAGGATACTTAGTATTTTGCTTCCTCTAATGTTGGCAGAAATTGCTGTACTTCCTTTTAAGCTATGAAGCCCTCCTCCATATATACAGGCAATCTTTCTAGCAGCTAATGCATGACCAAGTTCAGTTGCTGCTATTAGAAATTCTCCATTCTTTCCAACATAAGATTCACCAAAAACACAAATAGATTTAAATCTACATTTTAATGGTTTCTCAACCTCTTCCTCTTCTTTACTCTTACCTTCAGACATTTTGTAAAGTGTGATTGTTAAAATGCATCTTTATAATACAAAAGCAGAGACTAAGAAATCACGCAAAGCAGACAATATCAGAAGAAGATTAGAAAAAAATGCTGTGCATAACTAACAAGTGTAATAATGGCGTGAACAAAGTAGAATACAGAATGTAAAGAAAGTCAAAAAGTGGCTAAAAAGGTAAACTAAAAAGAAGAGAAATGTATAGAAAGTTAAAAAGCAGCTGTAAAGATAAAAAGATAAAAGAAAAGTAAAGCAGACAAACAATAATATGTATAGTAGTTGTGATTGTGGCTCACATCTTCCTCTGATTTTTCATCCAGTAACGGCTTAAATGGCTTCTATGAGTCGAGGATTTGCTTCCCATCTAATTTTCTTATAAACTGGCAAACAGGGTCTTTTATAGTCAGATCCCCAAGACTATAGCGTTCCTTTTCTAAATTGAATAATTTCATTAAATCAAGTAGAACAGCATAAACATCTCCACTAGGATGCGTGTCAAGAGTCCGAATGATATCATCCAACGACTCTTTACTCAATCCATCCTTTATGAATCGAATTTTATATCCTCGATTTACTAAAATCATTCCTTTATTCCTACAGAGCTTATTACAATTCCACCTTGCATACTTATGGCAGACTCTCATTCTTTTAGCCCTTCTTTGTTTAGAGTAAGAACTTCTTCCCATACTTGGCATACGTCTAACAAATGATTCATTAAACTCACCTGCTAAACGTATCTTAGCTTCAATAATCCAGCGTATATCCTCAGGAAGACCTAAACGCTTAAATGCCTTCATTCTTTCAAGTCGACAGTTGTAGATTTTCCTGAGCACATCTTTAGGAAGAGTAAGGAATCTACTTTTAAGCTTTACAAGGGATTCGTCCATGATGAGAATGATGAAAGCTGAAATTGTAAGTGAAAAATGCTATGTGATGTGTGCTTAAATAAGTTAGAAGAAAAGAAATGAGTAGACAAAGAAGTTTTGAGTTACCTCCCTTCTTTAACGTCTTTAGCTAGACAAAGTCCTAACCTATTACTTCCTTTTTTTTTTCTTTTTAATACTTACCAGCTAGCTCCTCAAGCGTGATGATAGTCTTTATGGTGTTAAATGCATTGTCATTGTATTCTTTCAATCTTTGCCCATTTACTTTGAATTTCCTATCACTATCTTGAATCTCTATAGTTCCATATGGCCAAACTTGAACCACAATAAAAGGCTCTGACCACCTTGATCTTAATTTTCCTAGAAAGAGTTTTAATCTTGAGTTGTAGAGAAGTACTTTCTACCCCGATGTGAACTCCTTCCTTATAATTCTCCTATCATGCCACATTTTTATCTTCTCCTTGTAAAGCTTAGCATTTTCATAAGCATGTTGGCAAAATTCTTGAAGTTCATTTAGTTGCATTAGCCTTATTTCACCAGTTGTCTTCAAATCAAAATTTAATGCCTTCACTGCCTAGTATGCCTTGTGCTCCAATTCAACTAGAATATGACATGCCTTGCCATATACCAATTGGTAAGGAGATGTACCAATTGGGCTCTTGAATGCTGTTCTGTAAGCCTATAATGCATCATCCAGCTTTTTTGCCCAATCTTTCCTGTTGGAATTCATTGCCTTCTCTAGAATCCATTTCAACTCTCTATTTGATATCTCTACTTGCCCACTAGTCTATGGATGATAAGGAGTTGCCACCTTGTGAGTTACTCCATATTTAGTGAGCACAGATTGAAGTTGTTGATTGTAGAAATGCTTGCCTCCATCATTTATGATTGCTCCAAGTACCCTAAACCTTGTGAATATATTCTTTCTCAGGAACTTCACAACCATTCCAGAATCATTTGTAGGAGACGCTGCTGCCTCTACCCATTTGGATACATAATCCACAACCACTAGAATGAATTGGTTGCCAAATGAAGATGGGAAAGGACCCATAAAGTCAATACCGCATACATCAAATAATTCTACCTCTAGAATGTTAGTCAATGGGGTTTCATGTCTCTAAGAGATGTTTCCTGTTCTCTGACATTTATCACATGCGACTACATAGGCTTGAGAGTCTTTGAATAGGGTAGGCCAATAGAATTCAGATTGAAGAACCTTAGCAATAGTTCGATTTGCTCCAAAATGACTGCCATATGGGGATGAATGACAATGGTAAAGGATACTAGTCATTTCTTCTTCTGGAATATATCTCCTTATGATTCTATTTGGGCAATGTTTATACACGAATGGATCTTCCTAGAAGTAATACTTCACATTGGCTAAGAATTTCTTCTTTTGTTGTCCAGAGAGCTTATATGGCATCATCCCACTTGCTAGATATTTCACAAAGTTAGCATACCATGGAGTTGATAATGATTTTATATTAAACAGCTGCTCATCTAGAAAGGACTCTTGGATTGGTAATTCTGGTTCAAGTTTGGGAAGTTCAAGTCGAGAAAGGTGATCTGCAATGAGGTTCTCGATCCTTTTCTTGTCTCTGATCTCCAAATCAAATTTTTGTAACAGAAGTACCCATCTGATTAGTCTAGGCTTTGCATCTTTCTTCTCTATTAGGTATTTTATTGCTGAATGGTCCATTTAGACTATGATTTTTGAGCCAATTAAGTAGGCTCTAAACTTGTCATAGGCAAATACAACAGCAAGGAGCTCTTTTTCGATTGTTACATAATTTATTTGGGCTTCATTGAGTGTTTGGTTGGCATAATAGATTGCATGAAAAATCTTATTTTTTCTCTAGCCTAAGACTGCTCCAACTGTATAGTCACTTGCATCACACATTATTTCGAATGAAAAATTCCAATCTGGAGCGACAATGATTGGTGCTGAGATTAAGGCTTTCTTCAAGTTTTGGAATGCTAACATGCAATTCTCATCGAACATAAATGGAATGTCCTTCTCCAATAGTTTGCATAGCGGTTTTGTGATCCTTGAGAAATCCTTAATGAATCGCTTATAAAAACCAGCATGGCCCAGAAAACTCCTGATGTTTTTGATTGTCGCAGGTGGAGATAATTTTTCAATAGTTTCAATTTTTGCTCGATTAACTTCGATCCTATGATTTGAAGCTTTGTGTCCTAGCACGATACCTTCTTTCACCATGAAGTGGCATTTTTCCTAATTCAGTACAAGGTTGGTCTCCACACAACGTTGTAGCACCTTTTTCAAATTAGCTAGACAGAGATCAAAAGATTCCCCAAGCATTGAGAAATCATCCATGAATACTTCAATAAAGTTTTCCACCATATCTAAAAAGATTGCCATCATTATCCGTTGGAAGGTTGCAGGAGCATTGCACAATCCAGAGGGTATTTTTCTGAAGGCGAATGTTTCATATAGGCAAGTAAAAGTTATTTTCTCTTGATCTTCAAGAGCAATCAAAATTTGGTTGTAACCAGTGTATCCATCAAGGAAGCAGTAATAAGCTTGTCCCACCAATTTATCTAGCATTTGATCTAGGAATGGCAAAGGAAAATGATATTTTCTGGTAGCTTTGTTAAGCTTCCGATAGTCAATGCAAACTTTCCATCTGGTCACTATTCTTTGTGGGATCAGCTTATTATTTTCATTTGGAACCACTATCATGCCTCCCTTTTTTGGTACAACTTGTATAGGGCTTACCCACGGACTATTAGAAATTGGGTAGATAATGTCAGCATCTAACCATTTCAGCACTTCTTTACGAACTACCTCCTTCATATTTGGATTGAGCCTTCTTTAATGTTCTACATAAGCCTTGGCATCATCTTCTAGCAGTATTTTATGCATACAGATTGAAGGGCTTATTCCCTTAATATCTATAATCGACCATCCCAGTACGGACTTGTGTTGTCTTAACACCTTCAGTAGCTTTTCTTCTTCTTCAGCAGTTAAATCAGATGAGATAATAGCTGGTAAGGCTAAATCTTCTTTTAGGAAAGTATATTTTAGATGAGTGGGTAGTGTTTTCAGCTGGCTTTTCAATTAAAGAGATCAGCTTTGGTGGTTTTTATCCCAAATCTTCGAATGGCCTTTTTATGAAAATTGGTGAATTGGTTTCGAGATAGCTGACTTGTTCTAGAATTTTGGGATCAGTAGTATGAGATGTGTCCATCATGCTGACTACTAAAGGTTAATTGGAGAAAATTTTATCAACTACTTCTTTGGTGCAGCTGCTCACTGTTAGTGTATATGCCTTAAAAATAATTGTATTGGTGATTGTAATTTTGAATCATGTTATTTTAATGGCAATTCCAATTATTATATTTATATATATTATCTGCGTAATATATATTCAATTATAATAATAACCTTAGAATAATTGTATTCTTAAATGTCCCTAGTCATATATCATTATGGATTAGGTCGCTTTGATATGTTAAGACTAGCATATGTGAAGACTTATATGGGATATTAAGTTTACACATGAGTACAAGTTAGAGAACATGTATACTGGACCGACCCATATTAAGAACACTACATGGATCGTTATATGAGTGTCATAAGTGATTCTTAGTGATCATTATTAATATGGTCCTTTGACCTGAGATCACCAAGGTTCCCTACATGTGAGTTTCATATTTTGATACTATTCTATGTCACTAATGGTTAAGTGAATGCAAGGGTAGATATTGGATATGTCACATATCATGCGGAAGGGTTTGTGTGATCAAGATGGGATTTGTCCCTCCTATATAACAGGAGTAACATCTATGGGTCCCTTGATTAAGTAAAGCTGAGAAAATGCATGGCCATGCTCAGATGAATTGACATGAGATGTCGATTACATTTGTTTCAGTCAGCTTACTTAGGAATCAAGAAACCTCAAGATTGGGCTATACGGGAATAACACAGTCCATGTCTCGTGCTCAATCTAGATGTATAGGACAAAAGGACATAAGTGATAATCACGTGTAAATGTTTAGTCAAATCACCGACTTTCTCATTACTTGGGTAACAATGATGTGTTGCTAGACACCAATCATTGTTTATGATCATTAATATGATTAATGGTCATTGCTAACGTAATGAGAGCCTGTAGGGTCGCACACTTAGAGCCTAGTAAATTTGGAATTAATGGACCAAATTGTTTGGGCTTAATATTGCATGTTATAATTATAAGGCCCAATAGTAAGTCTATAATTATACATGGAATAAAGCCCAAATAGGTTATGTTTTTCTATGCACCTATTTAAATAGGCTTATGGGGTAATAATAGGATTGCTATTCATTATTCACGCACCCCAAGCAAAAGCATAGAAAACCTTAGCCCCTCTCATTGACCAAAAATCCCTGAAGAGACGTAGCTAGCACTACGAGGTGTAAGGAGATCAATTCCAACCGGTGTGTGTAGCGAACATTCATCGGTGATTCACGGGTTTGTGTGGATGCCACAGAGGTGCAGCCACATAAATGTTGTACTGGTGATTTGATATACTGGTTTCCATTCCGGTTCGTGATTTGGAAGTAGATCGGACTTGGTGTAGCGGTCAGAAGAATTTTGCCGAAAGGTATAAACCCTAATCCCTAATCTATGGCATTCTAAATTCGCATGGATCCTTGGTGGAAATCGTGCGAAAATTTTATTCCGCTGTGCATGTATGATGCGTGATTTCCAGCAGTGGTATCAGAGCCGCTTGCGAATCCATAGATTAGTTTTCTGTGTTATGCGTTTAAATCTGGATAATTCATGTTTAATTAGATCGTGCATGATGCAATTAGGGTTCTGGATCAATGTAATTCTGTATGTTGATGAATCGGTTTTGATTAGATTAAAATTAGATTGAAACACACATAATTAATGATTCAGTTTTAATGAGATTAAAAATTGGAAACGTAGCTGATGAAGGTTTCAATTTTAATGAGATTAAAATTCAAACAAGAACATGTCTGATCGTATACATGTGATGTATGCATTCTGTTTCGTTTAATGAGATTAAATTAAACAAAAACATGGACTAATGTTTAAGTTAATATGGCGGAACATCAAGAATTAGGATTTCGGAACAGTTCTGGAATTAGGGTTCTTGATAAATTCTAATTTTGGCCGATTGTTTTAATGGTTAAAACGAAAACTGAAACATTCAAAAGTTTCTGGATTTTGCCCGAAAGTCTTCAAAATTTTGAATGTAAGATGCATGAAAATTTTTGGGAAGGGGGCTCCACCCCTTCACCCCCGCGAGGGGCGGCCCCCCCTCGACCCCCGTACTAATTCTGCGTAGCGCAATAATTGATAGCCTGAATCTAAGCTGCATTTCAAAATCAATCTTTTCATAACCTTCTAATTTTAAACAAGTTAAAATTGGAAACAAGATCAATTTCAACGAATACCTATGGTTGTTTGTATGCTTATACGTGATGTTTGCTGCATGATGCATAGTTATGGCCCTTACACCATAATGTATGGTTATATTTCATTTATTGGTTTTGGTTTTATTGTAATTAAATACGACCTGCGTGTCATGCCTTTCTCTATAAATTCTAGTTGTACATTCTTTCTCTCACCTTACTCCCCTCGAATGTAACTCGAGTTTTCTCCTTCATTATGTATTGTAAAGTTAGAATAGTTTACTTTCAAATGTACAATATGTTTAAGCCTGGAGCTTGCTGCCATGGAGACAAGGAGCCAAAATCAATATGAGGACAACCGTGGAAGATGGTTAAAGAAGATATCTTTCCCCTAGGTTGACCTTTTGGTTTTCTCATTGGCTTGGGAAAACCAATATAGTTGGGCCATAACTATGCACATTTATTTTATGCTTTATTGCATGCTTTATATTAATGTATATGATATGTTAGATATAGGCATGTATGGATGACAAATAATGGTGAGATCTAAATAAACATTTAAATCCCTCAATGCAAATATTAAGTCAGTAATAAAAGTGATGCCTTCCAATGAATGGCACTTGTCAAGGCCTTGATCAACATAAGGCAGGTTTGCCAAAGCAAAGTGCCTAGTTTATCTTGGTGAGACACGATAGGATAATAGTGATATCCAAATGCCAATAATTGGGTTTTTGACTTAACTAGGCCATCTCAATAGGATTGGGGCCTAGAGGCATGGAATTGGGCTTAAGTCTATGAGATGGATTTGAATAAGTGTTGTTCACCCAACTATCCAAGAGTTGCATAAGATGTAATTGGCAAGGAGTTGCCTACCTAAATAGCCAAAACTTGAGTGATCAGCCAAAGCTGACTTAAGTCTAGGTGAAATATGGATCTTGGCCCATTAAAAAATCTCAAACGCTACGATTTTTTGAAATAATAGTGAAGGCTATTATTTTGAGAAAAATAGTGGGAGTATTATTTAATAAAAGACCTTATTAAATAAATAAAATACATGATTCTCATTTTGCATATTTTTCTATTGTAGATAACTATGGCATCAAATGCATTAAATTTATCACTGCGATCTATCCTTGAGAAGGATAAGCTGAATGGGATGAATTTTCTCGATTGGTATCGAAACTTGAGGATTGTCCTCAAGCATGAGAAAAAGCAGTATGTCCTAGAGCAACCTACTCCAAATGAGCCTACTGCTAATGCTCCTCGAGCAGAAAAGGATGCTTATAAGAAGCATCTAGAAGATGCTCTGGATGTCAGTTGTCTCATGCTTGCTACCATGAACTCTGAGCTTCAGAAGCAACATGAGAACATGGAGGCGTTCAATATGATTAATCACCTTAAACAGCTCTACCAAGAGCAAGCAAGACATGAGAGATATGATGTATCTAAAGCATTATTTCAGTGTAAGATGGCTGAAGGAACACCCGTTGCTACACATGTACTTAAAATGATTGGGTACATCAATAGCCTTGAAAGATTGGGTTTTCCTTTGCAGCAAGAATTGGCCACTGATATAGTTCTGCAATCGTTGCCTGAGAGCTATAGTCAATTCGTCATGAATTACAACATGAACGAAATTGATAAGACTTTGCCTGAACTACTTAACATGTTAAGAACTGCTGAGCAGAACTTGAAAAAGTCCAAGCCCAATTCCATTATGATGGTTCAAAAGGGCAAAGGAAAAGGCAAGTCTAAGGCCAAGAATAAAAAGAAAAAGGACAAGACTGATGGAAAGTCCAAGTCAAGTTCCTCTGCACTGAAGCCTAAAGGTGGCGTGGCCAAGGAAGGACAATGCTTCCATTGTAAAGAACCAGGACATTGGAAGCAAAATTGCAAGATTTACCTGAAAGAGCTTAAGAAGCAAAAGGAAAGTGGGACTTCCAACTCAGGTATTTATGTTATAGAGGTTAATTTATCTACTTCTACATCTTGGGTATTAGATATTGGATGTGGTACTCAAATTTGTGTAAATGTGCAGGATCTTAAAGAAAGTATATCATTAGCCAAAGGTGAAGTGGACCTACGCGTTGGAAATGGAGCAAGAGTTGCTGCATTAGCTGTAGGGATTTATTATTTATTTTTACCTAGTGGATTAGTTTTAGAATTGGACAATTGTTATTTTGTGCCTACTGTTAGTAGAAATTTGATTTTTGTTTCTTGTTTAGACAAGAAAGGTTTTTCATTTATAATAAAGGACAAATGTTGCTCTATTTATTTAAATGAAATGTTTTATGGCAGTGCACAATTAATGAATGGTCTTTATGTTCTGGACCTTGAAAATCCAATCTATAACATAAACACAAAGAAGGTCAAAGCTAATGATTCAAATCCAACCTATCTTTGGCATTGTCGTTTAGACCATATAAATGAGACACGCATCTCCAAACTTCATAAGGATGGATTTTTGGACTCATTTGATTTTGAATCATATGAGGTATGTGAGTCATGTTTATTAGGTAAGATGACTAAAGCCCCTTTTACTGGAAAAGGTGAAAGGGCTAGTGATTTATTGGGCCTTGTACATAGTGATGTATGTGGACCTTTAAACACACAAGCTAGAGGAGGTTATCAGTACTTCATTACTTTTACTGATGATTTCAGTAGATATGGTTACGTGTTTCTTATGAAACACAAGTCTGAATCTTTTGAAAAGTTCAAAGAGTTCAAGAATGAAGTACAAAACCAACTTGGTAAAAGTATTAAAGCACTTCGATCAGATTGAGGTGGTGAATACTTAGACCGAGAATTCCTTAATCATCTAAAGGAGTGTGGCATTGTATCACAACTCACTCCACCAGGAACACCTCAATGGAATGGTGTTTCTAAAAGGAGGAATCGAACTTTGTTAGACATGGTTCGGTCAATGATGAGTCAGGCTGACCTTCTAAATTCCTTCTGGGGACATGCTCTGGAGACTGTAACTTTCACACTAAACTGTGTTCCATCAAAATCAGTTCAAAAGACACCATATGGGATATGGACTGGGAAACGTCCTAGTTTATCTTTTATGAAGATTTGGGGCTGCGAAGCTTACGTAAGACGTCAGGCTTCTAATAAACTTGGACCCAAATCTGATAAATGTTTTTTCGTTGGATATCCTAAGGAAACAAAAGGATATTATTTCTATAATCCAACCGAGCAAAAAGTGTTTATTGCTTGAACTGGTGTTTTTCTAGAGAGAGAATTTATCTCTAAAAGAATCAGTGGGAGAAGAATAGAACTTGAAGAAATTCAAGATTAACGAGAAAACATTGAACTTGAGATGGAACCTGAGCCGGTTCCACAAACAGTTGTGGAAGAACTTGCTCCTGTAACACAGAACCCACGTAGATCTAGTAGGATACGTCGTGAGCCTGAGAGATATGGTTTTCTCGTGACTCATCACGGTGATGTGTTACTCATGGACCAAGATGAGCCCACAACCTACCAAGAGGCTATGATGGGGCCTGATTTTGAGAAATGGCTAGAAGCTATGAAATCAGAGATGGACTCCATGTATTGAAACCAAGTTTGGACTTTGGTTGATCCACCTGAAGGGATAAAATCCATTGGGTGCAAATGGGTTTTCAAAAAGAAAACTAACATGGATGGTAATGTGTGTACCTTTAAAGGACGATTGGTTGCAAAAGGTTTCAAACAAATCCATGGTATTGACTATGATGAGACTTTTTCTCCAGTTGTCATGCTTAAATCCACCAGGATTTTTCTAGCTATAGCAGCATATTATGATTATGAAATCTGGCAAATGGATGTCAAAACTGCTTTCCTTAATGGAAATCTTCTTGAGGATGTGTACATGACACAACCTGAAGGTTTTGTAAATCCTAAAAATGCTGGAAAAGTTTGCAAATTGCAACGATCCATTTATGGGTTGAAGCAAGCTTCTCGGAGTTGGAATCTTCATTTCGATGATGCAATCAAAGAGTTTGGTTTCATCAAAAATGAAGATGAACCCTGTGTATACAAGAAGGTTAGTGGGAGCACAATAGTCTTTCTGGTGTTGTATGTAGATGACATATTACTCATTGGAAATGACATTCCTACACTACAGTCTGTAAAAACTTGGTTAGAAAATTGTTTTTCTATGAAAGACTTAGGTGAGGCCTCCTATGTATTAGGTATCAAGATCTATAGAGATAGATCATAAAAATTGCTTTGCCTAAGTCAAAGTACATACATCGACAAGGTGCTAAAAAGGTTTAGCATGCAAGATTCTAAAAGAGGATTCTTGCCGATATCACATGGCATAAGTCTCTCAAGAACTCAATGTCCTTCCACAGAGTATGAGAGACAGCGCATGAGTAAGATCCCTTATGCATCTGCGATTGGATCTATCATGTATGCTATGTTATGTACTCGTCCTGATGTCTCGTATGCTTTAAGCATGACGAGCAGATACCAATCAGATCCTAGTGAAAGTCACTGGACATCTGTCAAGAATATTCTTAAGTACTTAAGAAGAACTAAAGACATGTTTTTGATCTATGGAGGTGAGGAAGAGCTCATTGTAAATGGTTACACTGATGCTAGCTTTCAAACCGATAAAGATGACTTCAGGTTGCAGTCAGGTTATGTATTTTTCCTTAATGGTGGCGCTGTGACCTGGAAGAGTTCAAAGCAAGGGACAGTGGCTGATTCTACAACAGAAGCTGAATACATTGCAGCATCAGATGCCGCAAAAGAGGCTGTTTGGATTAAGAAGTTCATCAATGAACTTGGAGTTGTTCCTAGCATTGCTGACCCAGTAGAGCTCTATTGTGACAATAATGGAGCCATTGCGCAAGCCAAGGAACCTAGATCTCACCAGAAATCCAAACATATACTCCGGCGCTATCATCTCATAAGATATATTATTGACAGAAATGATGTTAGGATATGTAAAATACCGATTGACGATAATGTCGCCGATCCACTGACAAAAGCCCTAACGCAGTAAAAGCATGATAGTCATATGAGATCCATAGGTATTAGATACATGGATGATTGGCTTTAGTGCAAGTGGGAGATTGTTAGTGTATATGCCCTAAAACCAATTGTATTGGTGATTGTAATTTTGAATCATGTTATTTTAATGGCAATTCTAATTATTATATTTATATATATTATCTGCGTAATATATATTCAATTATAATAATAACCTTAGAATAATTGTATTCTTAAATGTCCCTAGTCATATATCATTATGGATTAGGTTGCTTTGATATGTTAAGACTAGCATGTGTGAAGACTTATATGGGATATTAAGTTTACACATGAGTACAAGTTAGAGAACTTGTATACTGGACCGACCCATATTAAGAACACTACATGGATCGTTATATGAGTGTCATAAGTGGTTCTTAGTGATCATTATTAATATGGTCCTTTGACCTGAGATCACCAAGGTTCCCTACATGTGAGTTTCATATTTTGATACTATTCTATGTCACTAATGGTTAAGTGAATGCAAGGGTAGATATTGGATATGTCACATATCATGCGGAGGGGTTTGTGTGATCAAGATGGGATTTGTCCCTCCTATATAAGAGGAGTAACATCTATGGGCCCCTTGATTAAGTAAAGCTGAGAAAATGCATGGCCATGCTCAGATGAATTGACATGAGATGTCGATTACATTTGTTTCAATCAGCTTATTTAGGAATCAAGAAACCTCAAGATTGGGCTATACGGGAATGACACGGTCCATGTCTCGTGCTCAATCTAGATGTATAGGACAAAAGGACATAAGTGATAATCACGTGTAAAGGTTTAGTCAAATCACCGACTTTCTCATTACTTGGGTAACAATGATGTGTTGCTAGACACCAATCATTGTTTATGATCATTAATATGATTAATGGTCATTGCTAACGTAATGAGAGCCTGTAGGGTCGCACACTTAGAGCCTAGTGAATTTGGAATTAATGGACCAAATTGTTTGGGCTTAATATTTGGGAATTCATGTTATAATTATAAGGCCCAATAGTAAGTCTATAATTATACATGGAATAAAGCCCAAATAGGTTAGGTTTTTCTATGCACTTATTTAAATAGGCTTATGGGGTAATAATAGGATTGCTATTCATTATTCACTGCACCCCAAGCAAAAGCATAGAAAACCCTAGCACCTCTCTTTGACCAAAAATCCTTGAAGAGGCATAGCTAGCACTACGAGGTGTAAGGAGATCAATTCCAACCGGTGTGTGTAGCGGACATTCATCGGTGATTCACGGGTTCGTGTGGATGCCACAGAGGTGCAGCCACATAAATGTTGTACTGGTGATCTGATTTACTGGTTTCCATTTCGGTTCGTGATTTGGAAGCAGATCGGACTTGGTGTAGCGGTCAGAAGAATTTTGCCGAAAGGTATAAACCCTAATCCCTAATCTATGGCGTTCTAAATTCGCATGGATCCTTGGTGGAAATCGTGCAAAAATTTTATTCCGCTGTGCATGTATGATGGGCGATTTCCAGCACTCACTGAATCAACCTTAAAACAGGTATTACCCTCATCAAGAAGAGATATGGCTTTAAAAATGTTGAAAGACACTTGCTCATCTTGAATCTGTAAAGTCATCTTTCCCTTCTGTACATCAATTAGAGCTCGTCCAGTTGCAAGAAATGGTCTCCCAAAAATAATAGGAATTTCTTGATCTTCTTCCATGTCAAGCACTATAAAATCCGTTGGGAAAATAAATTTATCAACTTTTACTAGCACATCTTCAAGGATTCCATGTGGATGCTTTATTAAACGATCTGCTAGTTGCAGTGACACAGTAGTTAGTTTCACTTTTCCCAATCCCAGCTTCTTGTAAACGGATAATGACATCAGATTCACACTTGCACCAAGGTCACATAAGGCTTTTTCAAATTCACACTCTCCAATGGTACAGGGTATGCAGAAACTTCCAGGGTCTTTAAGCTTTGGCAATAGTTTCTTTTGGAGAATTGCACTGCACTCTTTAGTTAAGGCTACTGTTTCAAAATCCTCCAGTTTGTGTTTCTTTGACTCCTTCATAAATTTTTCATAACTGGGCATTTGGGCTAAAGTTTCAGCAAATGGGATGTTGATATGCAACTTCTTAAACACCTCTAGAAACTTGCTAAACTGCTTGTCTAGCTTAGCTTTCACCAATCTTTGAGGAAATGGAACTGGGGGAACATATGGTGGAGGATTATCTGGAAATGTCATTCTTCCTGGAATCACCTCATCTTCTTTCTGAGCTTCTTAATTTTTCTTCCTTGATTCTGCTCATTTAACTGCTTCCCACTTCTTAATGAGACAGACTTTACGTGCTTTCTAGGATTTCTTTCAGTGTCACTAGGTAAAGTGCCTGGTTGTCTGGAATTCAGCATACTTGCAATTTGGCCCATTTGCACCTCCAAATTTTTAATTGAAGTTGCTTGACTTTGCATGGTTGCTTCTTGATTCTTGAGTGTAGCTTCTATTCTGACCATGAATTGGGAAGTATTCATGGTTAATTGAGCTAATGCTTCTTCTAAATTTGCGTTTGGTTGTGGTGGTGATTACTGAATTTGTTGTTGATAATTCCTTTAAGGTTTGAACACATTCTGATTATTCCTCCACCCTAAATTAGGGTGGTTTATTCATCGTGGATTGTATGTGTTTGAGAAAGGATCATTTTGACAATTTTGATTCCCCATATAGTTGGCTTGTTCAGGTTAAGAAGGAATGAATGGATTGCCTTCTTGGCATTGTGTGCTCATGTGAGGACCTCCACATAAATCACAAGCATCTGCAGGAGTTTTGATTGCATTTGCTTGAGCTGTTAGTGAACTCACTTGCTTGCATATAGAGGCAACTTAAGAAGATAAAGTGGTTAGAATGTCTAGCTCATGGACTCCAAGTGCTTTCTTTGAAGTGTTGCATTCAGAAGGCCACTGGTAAGCATTTGCTGCCATCTCTTCCAACAGCTCCATAGCAGCTTCGATGCTTTTTCCTATTAATGATCCACCAGCTGCAGCATCTATAAGTGTTCTGGTAGCATTAGACAATCCATTTTAGAAAGTCTGTAATTGTAGCCAATTTGGTAGCCTATGATGAGGACATCTTCTTAGCAGCTCCTTGTATCTTTCCCATGCTTTATAAAGGCTTTCCATGTCATGCTGGGTGAATAAAGCAATCTTATTTCTCATCTTTGCAGTTTTAGCTGGAGGAAAGAATTTTGCTAGGAATTTTTGTGCCAATATGTTCCATGTAGTGATGCTTCCCACTGGTAAAGAGTGTAACCAGCTTTTAGCCTTATCCTTAAGTGAGAAAGGGAAGAGTTGCAATCTTATGGCATCATCAGAAATGCCATTGTGCTTGAATGTATCACAAATTTCAAAAAAGCTGGCTATATGTGCATTCGGATCTTCTGCTGGAGAACCTCCAAATTGATTTGCTTGAATCATTTGAATTATGGCTGGCTTGATCTCAAAGTTGTTGGTTGGTATAAGCGGTCTCCTGATCCCAGAAATGGTATCCATGACTGTTGGTGTGGCATAGTCATGGAGTGCTTTGGTGTTTGGTTCTTCTATCAAATCTGCCATTGCTTCACTTTGATCTACAATTGACTACTTCTGTATCTTTCGATTCCTTCGACAAGTTTTCTCGATCTCAAAATCAAATAGTAGTGGCTTAGCAACTCTTGATCTGATCATACAATAGGACAAACCTGAAAAAAGAAAAGAAACATCAAAAAAAAGAAAAAAATTGTAAAATAACAACCAAATTAGGATTAAGATTACTTAGTATTGATATTAATGATAACAATCTCCGGCAACGACACCAAAAACTTGTTACGTGTAAAATGGTTTATCAATTAGTGTAAGTGCACACTGTCGTGAATAACTAATAAAGTGATAAGTTAAGTATCATTCCCACGAGGATTGTTTCACTAAGTACTAAAATTGATAACCTTAATACTATTTGGTGAATCGATTAATTAAGAATTAAGGTAAATTGAAAATTACAGAATAATTTAAATGAATAAGAATGCAAATTAAGTAAAAATTAATATGAATGAAAACCCTAGGGATCAGACTTCACTTAGCAATTTCAGATTGAATCATTTATCTACACTAATCTAATTTTAACTCCCTTTATTGATAGTCAAGTTTTTCTAAATTAATTACTAGCTTCTTCCAAGGTCAAGTAATTCTATCATTAATTGCTAATTCACTATATTCCTATGTGAATTAAAATAACTAATCATACATTAGGATTTATGGAGCTCATTAAGACTACATAAACCATATGAATATATTCCTATTTCATATGCAATTTACGATTTTAATTATAGGTTCCATACACATGTATCTCCTTTCAGTCTCAACATACATATTGAGTTCATTCAAAAGGTGGCCAATCAATTGAAAGCATTAAGAGCAACAATTAAAACTCAATCTAGGAAAGAAAATCGAAATTAGTTTCAATAGATTAGAATTCAATCCGTTATTATCAAGTTACGTCATCATCCTAGGAAGATGAAGAATTAGAACATAATGAAATTAAAAATAAACTTAAAATCACATAAAAATATCATCACATTCATGATACAAACATAAGGTTATAATTACAAATGTATGAAAATAGAAATGCTATCCATCCATGTAGGAGGTAAAACCTTCCATATAGGATCACAACCTAGCCTTCCATGTAGGAGGCATACAAGAAGAACTAAAAATGCATGAACTAAACTACTCTCTAAGATGAATGCTGCAAATGATCTCTACTTCTACCTAGTTATAGGTGAATGAATCAGCTGCAAGTCATAAATCTTGACCATTAGCTACCAATCACATTCTTTAGCTACCATTCATGGTCTTTAACTACCCTTCTTGATTTTCGCAGTAACAATTCTTCTGACTTGTTGGTAATTTTTTACCACCAAAATGGTAGATTTACATCTTCCTGTCAACATAGGAGTTGTAGAACCAGATCTTAACTTTCAAATGCTGCAAAGAACTCCTGATTTTGACATTTTTATCTCAAGTTATGATCAGATTAGTAGCCAAAGGTCAGATTCTGCTAAAACCACTATTTCATTTTTGAAGAAGAATTTGAGATCCTTAGATGCCGAACTGGGCTTTTCTTTAAGCATAAAAATTGTAGGACTTTTTCTAAGCTTTTTAACCATATAAAGAACAACCCAATGCAACGTCTAGAACTCCAGATATAGCCTAAAACCTGAAACAGGGTCAAAATACAACATTATCTAAAAGATTTGATTTCATTTTAAATTCAAGACCCATTCACAAAATGCAACTAAATTTATTAAATTAAACAAGATAATATCCAAAAATGCATCATACAAGAAAAAATAAATATGTAAATATTTTACGTATCAATTCAAAAGGTGGCCAATCAATTGAAAGCATTAAGAGCAATAATTAAAACTTAATCTAGGAAAGAAAATTGAAATTAGTTTCAGTAGATTAGAATTCAATCCGTTATTATCAAGTTACGTTATCACCCTAGGAAGATGAAGAATTAGAACATAATGAAATTAAAAATAAACTCAAAATTACATAAAAACATCATCACATTCATGATACAAATCTAAAATACAATTACAAATGCATGAAAATAGAAATACTATCCATCCATGTAGGAGGTAAAACCTTCCATGTAAGATGATAACTTAGCCTTCCATGTAAGAGGCATACAAGAAGAACTAAAAATACATGAACTAAACTACTCTCTAAGATGAATGCATGAATGAATGCTGCAAACGATCTCTACTTCTACCTATTTATAGGTGAATGAATCAACTGCAAGTCATAAATCTTGACCATTAGCTACCAATCACATTCTTTAGCTACCATTCATGGTCTTTAACTATCCTTCTTGATTTTTGCAGCAACAATTCTTCTGAATTGTTTGTAATTTTTTACCACCAAAATGGTAGATTTACATCTTCCTATCAACATAGGAGTTATAGATCCGAATCTTAACTTTCAAGTGCCGCAAAGAACTCTTGATTTTGACATTTCTATCTCAGGTTATGATCAAATTAGTAGCTATTGGTCAGATTCTGCCAAAACTACTATTTCATTTTTCAAGAAGAATTTTAGATCCTTAGATGCCGAACTGGACTTTTCTTTAAGCATAAAAATTGTAGGACTTTTTCTTAGCTTTTTAACCATATAAAGAACAACTCAATCCAACATCTAAAACTCCAAATATAGCCTAAAACCTGAAACTAGGGTCAAAATACAGCTTTATCTAAAAGATTTGATTTCATTTCAAATTCAAGACCCATTCACAAAATGCAACTAAATTTATTAAATTAAATAAGATAACATCCAAAAATGCATCATACAAAGGAAAATAAATATGTAAATATTTTACGTATCATGTACTGCTAGTTCTACAAAGAAAATAAAAAGTTCTATCTATTTCAGGATCAAAGTCTAGTAACACACTAACGGATTGCCTACTTATATACTATGTTGCATTATAAAGTACTATAAGAACATAGAAACACCCAAATACAAATGCACTGCCTTATTAGCCTATCTAGACATTTTTAAAAATTATGGAACACTATAGAATGAAAGCTATAACCATGTAGAACCTAAAAATATAATTAAAATTAAAAAATTAAAAAATGGTTTCAATGATGGAATTTCGCCAAAAAATGGATGGGGGCTCATAGTATGAATGAGCCTTGATCAAAGAAAAATTTATTTTTCTATCACTACAAAAGATTTCAGCTCAATCAAAGCTAGTCACTTTGACACCAATTCAAGGGTAGGAGGTAGTATATGTGTAGCTTGTTTAGATGAGCCAAAAACCTCTAGTAAAGTGTAAAATAAAGTAATATATAATGGAAAAGGATAAATTGAAGTGGAGGAATATGTTGTAACTAAAGAATGCAAAAAATACACAAAAGTGATAGATGTCATAAAATGTTAGGAAATATTAACAGATGTAAAAACTAACAAGAATATAGGAATAATCATGTAATGCAAAGCTAGTAAATGATAAGAAGGAATAAATTAAAGTGGATCCCTAGCAATGGGACAAAAATTTTGAAGCATGTGTCACAACATTGTCAAAATTAGATATTACTAATTAATAAAAAAATTTTAAAAATATGGTAACAACTAAGTTAAACCCCAGTGATCCACTTAATATTATCCTTTTACAATGATTTATTAACAAACAAAATGTAAACAAAATATAGAAACTAAACTTAAGAAGATGCAAATAGAAATGAAACAAAGTAGGATGCAAGAACGTAAACAAGATACAATTAATAGAAACAAAATGCAATTTAGGGGATTTAAATTGAAATTAAATAGAATGAACTAACAAAAATGGAATGTAGTAGAAATATAAAAAGAAAATTCATGCAAAAACAAAAATGATTTAAGGATTTGAGAGCTCTTGTGTAGATTAATTATAAATCAAATATATTTGATAATTTCAATTAATTTTTTAATCTTGAATTATCCAAACCCTAGCAATAATTTATGAATGCTACACTAGATAATTATCTAGAATTTGATCAAAAGATTAATAGAATTAAGAAATTGGTATAATTTGTAAAGTTAGATCAAAATTAATCTAAAAATAAAATTCAACTAAATTGAAGGATTAAACTAAAAACATATGATTTAACCTTTCAACCCTTTATTCCTGTGTGAAAAATAGTGACTAACCAACCACAATTCAACATAAAAATAGCTAAATGTCAATAGAAAGAGTTAATATTATAACTTAGGATCTTATAATCTAAATAGAGAAGAGTATCAAATTCTTTGAATCAATTAGAAATTTAACCTTCCATAATTAAAGAAAAGATGCTTGGAAAAGAGAGAAAAGCTATCTAATATTTTTATAGAATTCTACAAAAGTGTTCTTGCCTTTGGAGACTCAAAACCTCATATTTAATTTTCATATCCACTAAAACCTAATGGATCTGGATCATATGCCTCCTAGAGTTACAAAGGATAGGACCTTGCTCATTTTAGAAACCTAGAAGACAATATACTACAAGAGTTACTATAGTAAAATCTCATAAGTTTGACTTTAACCTAATACCAAAGCACTAAAACTACATAATTTCACTAAACTTTTAAACATAAAAGTTATAGGGCCGAGTCTTAGGAAATTACAGGGCATGTTTCACCTTAATTAAACCTTTGGAGCATTAAATATAGTCCAAAAATCAAAACTAGCAAAGCTTGGATAGAAGCATAAAAGTTATAGGGTCGGGTCTTAGGAAACATAAAAGTTATATGGCTGGGTCTTCAAAAATTGAAGGGCATATTTCACCTTGATTGGAACTTTAAAGCATCAGATATAGCCCACAAATCAAAATTAGCATAGCTTGGATAGAAGTAGAGCTTCAACTTTTTAGCTAAATTAAAACTTTTAGATGTCTAAATTGGGCTTTAACCAAAGTATAAAAGTTGCAAAGCTTCCTTAAGCTTTCTAATGATATAAAGATTAATTAAATCTAATATCCAAAAATTAAGATATAGCCAAAAACCTAAAATAGTATAAAAATCTAGCATTAACTAAATAATTTTAAATCATTAGAAAACTAATGCCAAATCGCATAATAAGTTCAATTCTATTTTATTAAGCATATATAACACATTGAGAGGTAACTCTGAGGGTGCATAGTTAATTATGTTTATTAGAGGGCAGGTTTGAATAGTATAATTAATTATATAGTTAACTATACTTGCCCAGAAAGTATTTCTGGGGCATAATTGATTGTAGCATAGTATGTTGTAGAATTTCATCTAAATGCACTACTCATATGAGATTTTAACACCAAATTGTTATCTTACAAGCTACCAATGATATTCATATCACCATACATTGCATCCTTATTATAATATACACAAGATCTATTGAGAAAATCATATCTAAGCCCACATATCATATAACCTTCTCAAGACTTGATTAAAAAATAGAAATCCTATCTTTAAACAATTCATATCATACAAACACATTCAAATTTATTTAAGATGCTTACTTATATTGTATGAAGGAGATACTCGATAAAAATGGTTATGCATTAATAGCTTATAATCATTAAAAAACTAAAATCCCTAAGTTAGAGCTCATTTTCTTCCTTTGAGCAAAAAGGCTTTAATCTTACAAGTTTTCAAGAGAATAGAAAAGAAACCTAGCCAAATTGGGAGTTTAGGAAGTTTTAAGTTATGTGTATTAAGAAATGTAAATGATTGGTGAATATTCATTTTAGTAGATGATGGAAGAGGAAGAGGAAGAAGAAAAAGGAAAAAGTTAAGGTTAGGGTTTGTCTTTTGGAGGGAAATGGGAATTTTGGTTTGCAAAATGAAAATAAAAAAGGGGATGGAGCAAGGCCAAAACTAAAATATGATTATCTTGTCTAAACCTTTGCCATAACAATATATTACTTTCTATATAAACTAAAACATTTTGAACTTCTATTCTTACCTAAATTAAGACTAAATTCTCTTAACTAAATGTAATTGAAACTAAATCTAGTTCTTATTTCTCCATCTTGAAACTAAATTCAACCTCAATTTTTAATAACTTATACAAAATCATCTTCAATAGTATAACAAAATATATATACATATATTCAACTTTAAAAATAATAAATTCATCAATTTCAACAACTAAAATAGAATTATCACCAAATACTACGATAAGATAATAGAACTTTTAAAATAAAAACACACATTATTGTGAAAAATCTATTTGACATTATTTAATGGATTTGACATCATTTTTGAACCATTGTTTTATCAAACATCGTAATAAATATTTTATGACATTAGTAACAAGACTATTGTAAAAAACAAATATTATATTGATTCCTGTAACAAAAAAATCCATGTCATTTCTTAGAGAATACATAACTAGGTAACTAGTCACATTTAAATATGTTAATTTTTATTAAGTAACCACTGCTAAAAATGAAATTTAACATTAGCTTATTTTAATCAGTGATATGGAATGTGTTATATACCATATTAATGATTCACATAATTAACATTGTATTACTTTCTTAAAAAAAAATCTCTCTACACTCTTTTCATTTTGTACAACCTATCATCTCATTTTTTTGCTACATTACTTCTAACATGAAATACATCTAGAACCAACAAAAGCATAAAACTCTAATATTATCATACAATTTATATATATAGGATTAGGGAATACTTAATGATTTGCACTATTAAATAACATATGTCTAATGCATTTTCAAACTACAAGAGAATAAAGTAAACAAATGGATATTTAATTGTTGCAACTATTACAAGTAAAATGTTTATTATAGTGAAAGAAAAATTACATCTCAATTTGTCATGGATATTCCTATTCCATGTATTTCCCATAACCTAACCAAACTACCATTTTTATCACAATTTAAATGTACTTAAAGTAAAAAAGTTTGAAAACAATAAAGGTTTACCTTAGTCCAAGATGGGTGTTCTTCTACGAATACTTGTTGCTCAATATATATGGTTAGTACATGCTAGAAAAGCACTCTTAAATCCAATACTTGCAAATATTCATTAAAATTCCATGTATGATATTATATAAAATGCTAAAGAAGATGAATGAAATCAAATTTATTAGTTATACCAAATTAGTAAATGCTACATTGAAGTGAAAAGAAATGAAACATGGTTGATTATAAAACCTCTTCTAAATTGTAAAAATAAACACAAAAAGTAAAATAAATCTTTACATTTATATTCTACACATTTTTTTCAATGAGTGCTACATCTCACATATTTAGTCATAACTTAATAAAGGTTCAATTTTATAGAATCATCTTTAGGTGCGTTGGATGGCATACCTTGCTAGAAAGAGAATCATTTAAAGCTTCACTATGAAATTTGCAAATAATTTTATGATTTCACTTTTTTATTTTCATCTTGCACCCTTTTTTCTATTGTGTTTAAAGTTTATGCATCAATTACTAGTTAAAAATAGATGTTTATAATGAAATGGTGTTGATTAACTAAATAATCTTAAATGTCAATAATTAAATAACAACCAATGTCATAAACTAAAATAGTTTACTTCTCCAATATGTTTCAAGAAAAAAAACTTTATAATCTTGCAAGTCAATAGTATTAGAATTATTTTCTACATTACAATGTTTTTCTTAAATATTGTAAAACCTACCTAGGACAATTTGCTCAAGAGATGGATCAAGTGTGAGAAAACTTGAAAGTTGCATAAGTAGGATGAAAGGTTTACTTTATTTTAAAACATTAATTTTTGCAAGTTTAAAGAAAAAGTTTATTTTAAAAATTAATAAAGATTGTTTGTTTAATTTTAATTATTAAATATCATAAATTCATGATAAATTATATGATCTTTTTGGATTTTTTCTTACAATGATACAAATATCAATACATTGAATGTGAGTATACAAAAATATGAGAAAGAAGACATTGATATAAGTTTGCAATGTTATTCGTTCTATATATTATTGTTACATCAACAAATGTAATTTTATAACAATATTATGTAATGAAAACAAAAAGTAAAAAAGAGAGAACTTTAGTCTTTCACTTTCATTGCCAACCTTAGTGCTAATTTTTGTAACCATCAACTATTAAATTTTGATATTTGCAAATCATGGATCTAGTTGATACATTTGCTTCCATTACCAATGCTAACCTATGTTTAAGGAGGATGAAAATAGTTCTCCCACTATCTCATTTGACATATTTAGATGATATTAATTAAATTTTATAATGCATATAAAGGTGTTAAAAGAAATAATGGGGGTATTATTTTCCTTTACCTCAAATACATACTAGAGTTAAATAATGAAAATTAACGCATCATAGAGATATTATGAAATAGAGAGTGCACATGACATGTATTTATCATTAAAAAAAACTATTAACGTCAATTATTAATTAAAAACAAACATCATAGGATTGCTTGATGGCGATTACATTGCCTAAAAAGACTTTGAAATGGCTTTACATGTTAATTAATAAAAAACTTATAAATATCCTACTTGACATATGAAATGCCTTTTGGATGAAAATTTCTAATTTAACCATCATTTTAAAATTTTTTGAAAATTCCATTGTATTACTATAGACATTGATTTTTTCTATAACTATCATCTTATTGTTTCCAATAATTTTAAAATTACCATTGTGTTTACATAAATGTCCATGTTGATTTAGCCAACAATTGATGTCTGTTATCAATCGACATAGAATTATAATCCTGTAGTAGTGACATTCAACCTAATAAAGAAAAACCTAATCATATTAAACAAAAACATTCAACATTAACACTATTCACACAAAAACAAACTATGAAATCTAAAAGCTATATACATTCAACACAGAATACAACAAACTCATCATATTGAAGAACAAATACGAAATAAGCATCATCAACACATTCCATCATTTCCATTTCATTATTCACATTCATAACCTTACCTAATATTTGAATTTTTATGTGAAAATCAAATAAAATAATTAATAAAAATAATTTATCTTGAGTGGATGAGAAATAAAATGAAGTAAAAAAATTGAAAAATTCTTTCATATCAACAAAAATTTGGAAAATTGCTTTGTAATATGATTAATGACATTGAAGAAGAATGAAATGAAATGGGGATTCTAGTGCTGCACTGCTAATATAATGACATTTCTCTTGGCATTTTCCACAACAATTGTTATAGGAACAATTATTGAAATAATATGACATAACTTTCCCTCGGGGATCATTAAATCATAATAAATGATCCTTTTCCCATGATGCCATGCTCATAGGAAAGGCAAAAACTTGAATTGCCTATAATATTTTACCATGGAAAAGCATGATCATTTTAAGTTAGACACCAATTCTCACACATAATTTCCTCAGGTGTTCAAGCCATTAGAAATGCAATGGGAACTGACATGATTTCTTGCAGGATCAAAGACTTCGGTCTTTGGTTTGTTGAGATTCCATTGTGACCTTCTTCTTGGACAACTTAAGTTTGGATCCTAATTCTTAATTGAGTTATAGTGGGCGTCTTTTATGTTCTTTGATATTTTGTTTTGCTATTACTAGAGCATAAAAAAATCATTTTGATTAATAATAAATCATACAAGTTATGCATGAAAAATAATGTGGAAATTATGAAAAAAACTCACATAATAAACTATAAATTTATTAAGTAAATGGTTGTCAATTCCAAATTATATAATTTAAAATATAATTCTAAGTTTTCAAAGTTACTAGTAAAGTCCTACCATATCAACATGAAGTTTTTTTAACTTCTTTTTTGCCTTGTTATATAAAAAAACATGTTCAAAGATCCTCCAAAACTTAATGGTGATAAGGAAATACAATAAAGTATGATAAATACAATACATAATCTTTAAAGATCTAAGATGATATAAATGAGAGAAATGTATGATATGAGTTAAGAAAGCTCAACCATCTCTTTATTATTTTGTTTACTTAATATAAGATGGAGAAAAAAAATCCCTTAATAATTAATATCTACCTTTATTTTATGAATCTTCTGATGAAACTCAATAAAAATAAAAAACTTCATACTTATTAAACCATTCATAAAAGTGCATCCTTATTTCTTTGCCCAATTAATAAACTTTCTGATATTTTTTGAAGATTGGCCTCCATTTAATAAATTATTCATGACAACTTTCTTCAATTTCAAAGATCTTACCCTTATTTCTTTATCACCAAGAAGTTGCTCCACCTTATTCTTTATCTCAACCCTTTCAACAATTCGATTTTCCTCCTTATCAAATCCTAATCCGACCTTCCAAACATCACAAATATAAGCCTTATCTTGAAATTGGTCACCAAAAAATGGGCAATACAAAAATGGCACACCACTATACATACTTTCTATAGTAGAATTCTATCCACAATGACTAATGAAACAAGCAATAGTAAGGTGATTCAAAATATCTTTTTGTGGTGCCCAATTGACAATTTTACTTTTACTTCCATGGAATTCATTAGGATATTTCTTTTTCTTATTTCTATCATTATTTGATAAGATAACTCAAAGGAAAGGCTTATTCAATAAGTCAAGCCCTAAGACTTGTTCTTTGAATCGGATTGGATCTGTTATAACCAAACTTCCAAAGGAAACATAGATAATAGATTGAGGTGGTTGTTGGTTTAGCCAATCTAGACAGCTTGTGTCTTTTTGCCAAAAAGAAATTGTGTTGTGATCAATGGCTCCAATGAGTGGGCCAAATGGTAGGAGTTTTGGTGATAAGGAGAAAGCCCCAAGCTCAAGTTCTTGAGTTGTATTGCACATCCACCATTCTACTTGCTTCAAAGTTTGTGTCTCTTTCACAAGATGCCTAAAGAAAGTCTTGCCCAAGGTACACCACGTTAGGTTGGATGCGTCTATCATTGGCATGTTTGGGGCAAGCTGGATTTCTTGTTTTTTAGTTGGGAGTCCTACATATAATGCCAAGGGAAATATATAGAAGTGTAATTACATTCTTTGATCTCAAAATATGTTTATTTTTTAACTTTTTTAATATATTTTTATATGTCATTCAAATTGGATATATAAGGATTTAATATCCCCCTTTTTTTAAAATTACTGTTTAAGTCAATCAAGTAGTGTTAAAAACATTTAGTATAGATAATAATAGGAAAAAAATTAATGAATTCCAATTTTCAAAGCAACATATTAGAAAAGAATATTTAAAATAACATGTAGAAAAATGGAAGAAATGATACAAACAATATTGTTTTTTCTCTGTTACCATTTATAATTCCTATTGAAACAGACGCAGAACTTAAATATTAAGGTTGAAATTATAATTCATATAAAGAAAAAAAGTTATGTTATGAATCTTATTCAATTTTTTTTAATATGCCTAAAATAAAATTTTGAAAAAAGAAAGACATTATACTTGGGAAGCTTATGGTTATAGTATTAACGAATCACAATGTCCGTATAAATTATATTCGAGTTATTGAATAATATAATCTTTATTGTAAAAAGGATATTTTATTCTAAGTGCTAGAACAGCATGTAAATCTTAAAATAATGAGAAAAAAAGCTCTTAATAACCAAAAATTACTACAATAAGTTGTATTAAAAAAAGTGGAGAACTAAAGAAAAATACATTTTGCATTCCACGCACCTTTAATTTTACATCAAATGAAATATATATATATATATATATATATATATATATATATATATATATATATATATATATATATATATATATATATATATATATCATATTTGATTGTGTTGCATTGTAGGGTTTAAGCCTCCGTTGGCCCCATTAGACCCGTACATGAATTAAATGGATTATAATTGCTTTAAGAAAGATTGAAGCACTTTAATTATGATGGTTTGCTTTAAGAAAGAGGGAAGCCCTTTAATTACGATGGTATAACGGCGACAACCGTAAAAAACTAGTTTTGGATGGGGTGTGAAAGTAAATTTGACCTAAAATCAAACGTGGCTCACAAGGTTAAGATTTTTTTTCTTTTAAGTATTTTCACCCTCCATAAAATTTCATGAAATACATATTTTTTCTTTAATTTCAAAACCTACTCAAATATTTTTTTAAAACATAAAAAAATTACATTTAAATTTAAATTTGAATTTTGCATAAATAAAATGATAAAAAAATATGTTTATAGATTCAAATCAAATAACATAATGCATCTTAAATATTTTATAATAAAATATATGCTTTGATTAAATTTAAATTACTGAAAAAATTACATATATATTAAAATTTTGTTTCGAAAATTTTGATTTTGACTTTTTCAATAGTCAAATTTTAGTTACTTAACCTTAATTAAAGCATAACTTTATTATATATAAAATATGTCATGTTGATAGATTTAAATTTTTTAGTCATATTTTGTTACTATTTCACAATGAAAATTTCAAATTTGGATTTAAATGTAATATTCTTTTATGTTACATAGGTATCAAAATTGGGTTCTGAATAGAAATTAAAAACTATCATTAAATATAAAATAATTGAATAAAATTGTTAAACTCAATCTAATAGATATAAAAGATTTAAAATTTAATTTTAAATTTTATTTTTGAGATGTATAATATTTTCTTTAAAAAATATCTAAGTAAAATTTGAAATTAGATTGCAGATATACGTAAATTCATTAAAAATTATGAGAATTAATTATATTTTTTATAACAATTTCTTTGATATGCCATTAATTGAATAAAATTTTGTGAGATGTTTTAAGTACCATATTCCTTGGTCGCTTTCAAATGTAAATTTGTAACTTGATCATATCGACAACTCAACAAAGAAATAAAATGTTCAAACTTAGCTTACTGTTCAAGATCTAAAATGCTAACGGTTATTCAGATTAATCGTAAAAAAATCACCCAGAAAAAATCCATCTTCAAGAAATATATCAAAATATTTGAACTCCGCTGCCATTGACTTAAAAAATTTGGACAGTCTGAAGATAATACCCTGAATCTTTCAGTAATGAAATTAAAAATAATGATATGTCCTTATTTTAAAGTACTAATTTATTCTATATTTAAATTATAAAATGCGCATCATTTTGCTTTCCATCTTGATAATTCGAACCACCAAAACAAAGGACTGGAGTTTAAAGCAAATCAATATTATATTTTCAATATATATATATATATGAGGAGAGATTCGTTGATATTAGTGTAAATTTAAAAAACTTAACATCAAGTCTAGACCATTAATTCTGATAAAATTTAAAGATTAAGAATAATTTATCTTCGGCAACTTTTTATTCTACACTTGCTGTCCGTCTTAGTTGGTGTAATAAACAATAATTATCACATCATTAATGCACTAAAATGAATTTTTGTAGAATATTAAATCAACTTTATATTAATTACCAACAAAAAAAGATTTATATTCAAATAAATTACTAAAAATATTATAATAATTAAATAAAAATTCCAATTCTTTTTGTCAAACTATTGATCAAACATAAATCGTATGTTATAATTAAAATATTTTATTAAAATTTATAAAATTAATAATAAAAATATTAATAAATTATTTATATAATCATATAATTTTGACAAATTAAAAAGAAAATCACTCATAACAAAGGATTATGTAAAATAATTTAATTAAATTTTAAAAATAAAATATTATTATATTTAAATTGAAAATGGATTTTTTTATAATTGTACTATGATTATCTATTAAGGTAATGTAAAAAATTCTGAATCTCTGTTTATAATTTTATTATATATTTATTCAAAATTATTATTATCATAAAATTTCTGAGAGTGCATATGCATATTGGTTTGTAAGTTTTATGGTTATTTGTTATAATTTTAAGTAATTTAGTTTAATATATTAATCAAATTCTTTTTATATATTTTCATAACATATTTTTTAGTTTTATATTATATAATTCCAAAATGGTTTATTTATGTTATACTAACTAATTTTATTTAACATTTTAATAAAAAAATTTTAGAAAAAGAAACTACATAACATAATTGATTTGGCGATCATACTCTGGTGTGAAATGGTGAGAATATTTTTATTTAGTAATTATAATATTTTTTATTATTTGATATTGATCCTCTATTATTTTTTTTAACAAAAATTGATTTTAATACATTAATAATGTGATAATTATTATTTATTATATCAATTAAGAGAGAGAACAAGTTATGTGCAGTACGTAAAAAATCGTTCAAAATGATACTAATCTTTAATTTTATTAGGATTAATGACTTAGATATTTGGATCAATTTGACCAGCTTTGTTGGTCAAATTGGTGTTCGGGTGCGAAAACAAGCCGAAGATGTCTATAAATTTAGACTGACTAATCCAAATTCATTAAAAAAAATTAGGTGAACTGCTGTTTCGTTCAATCCGCCAACCAGTTTCACCTTTTTTGTTTCTGTCTTTGTTTTTAGATTTGAAATTAAATTCAACCCAAAGCCTAAATTAAAAAAAAAATAAAGAAAGAATAAGGTTTGTGTGATAGTAATTAAAACTAAAGATAAAATTTGGTTATTAACTTTTTATTTTAACTAAAATTATATCGAATCATTTATTGTGTTTTAAAAGTACACTTAATTAACTAAGTGGATTTATTTATTTTTGATATTTTTATATATATACATGCATACCAGACATACATACATATATATATATGATTCATACGTATAAAAAATACGTGAACTGGTTTAATTGTCCAATTTAATCTATTCAGCTTTGTCCTAGCCTCTAAAACTAGAGAGAGAGAGAGAGAGAGTATTTCTTACCAGTTTCCTGATCTATAATTCCTTCATCAATCAGCCTTGGCATACACTCACGGGAGCCCAAAGAAGTTGCAAAGCCAGGAAAGAGTAAAGCACCTTTAATCCCCAGTTTCTGGCCAACTTCCAGAGCCCAACCAGTATGCATACTAACCACAATACAACTTATTTTAATTTCATCATCCAAAACATTAATATCTTCTATAAGCTTATGAAGCTTTTCAGGCATAGTGCTTTTGATTGAAAGCAGCAATTTAATAACATCGTTTCTGTCATCATCTGGATCCATTCCACCTGGAAGTGACACCATATTTATCTGTGATTCCATGGAGTTTTTGCAGCCGGAAATCGCCGTTTTCACCCTGTTGTGGTTGAATTCTGAGTTCACAAAAGTGATCTTGCAGCCATGTTTGGCCAGAGCTTGACGAAACTGCATGTGAGGATTCACACGGCCAAGAATTGGAAATGGTATTACCAGAAAATGAGGGACTTCCATTTTTCTTTCTTGGTTTTGACTTGAGAAAGGATTGGAAGGTAACAATTAATGGTATTTCAGTAAGGATTCTAATAGAGATTAGTATGAGAAATTTGACTGTTGGTGAAGGAGAAAGCTGGGTTTATAAGAAGGCTTGTGGTGGCAATTCCTTTTATAAGCAAAATCTATGGTTTTAAACTGTTGTTGCGGTCACCAACCAAAGTTTTACTATGATTAATATGAGAAAAAGTATTATATCACAGTTCAGAAGTTGCAGTAAATAAAACAATAATTTCTCAATAACAAAATTTTGCCTGCTTAACTTATTAATTTATATAACAACTTTTATCGTTATTTCTTTTTCAATTGAAAATACTTTGTATGAGAGATAAATATGAATTAAGAATTTTAAAAATACATAGATTTCACACATCTAAAGTTACATGTATTTATTGGATTTATCTTTCTACTTCTATTTATTTAAAATATTCAAAAAGATAGGAAGTAATCGATTTTCTATTACAAAAAAAAGGGAGTTGTAACTATTAGACTCTGATTTTGGCCAGTGATACTAACCGAATCTTATCAAAATTGCAGAGAAGTATAAAAATAAAATTATAGCAATGACAACTTATAAAAAAAAATCATATAACAATGTGGTCTGCAATAATAACAGTACGCCATTAATAAATTCGCGGACTACACTTCATAACTTTGTCAAGAGCGTGTACGTGGAGTGTGAGAATAAATAATTTATAAATATGGACAAGGTCCTAGAAATGCCAAAACACAGTTTGAACTTATTAAAATTATTGCTGGGTTCTTGGAGTTGAAATGACTTTCTCGTGCATTTGTTAAAAATGTGGACACACAGAATCAAAGAGATGAATCTTGCCAGATACATTTTGCTTAGCTCTATTTAGATTATATATATGCAATACCATTTTTTTTTTATTTCAGGGAAAGTAATGCTTCTATACTGTTAAGAGTAATGATTTGGTATATATTTGAAGATTTTATATGTTTTTATAATAATGTCATATAAATTTTAAAATTTTATTTAAAATTTTGCAAATTTGAATATCTAATGCTGTAAAAATTCTATCTATAATATATAATTTTTATATTATATATTACTCCTAATGTTTCATACCCCACTTATATCAAATATCATTCCTATAACTTCTTACATATCAATTTGTCATTTTTCAATAAATATTATGTTGTAGTGAGTTACACAAAATTAGTACAAAAGACTAAATTTCTCATTTACATATAATAATTTATATTAAATTGAGAAAAAATTTCCTAATATATTTTTTTCATTTATTACATTTTCATAGTTCTTCTAATTTCTTTCTTTGATTTACTAAATTTTTTAATTTTTGTGTATTTTCTTCATATATGAAATAATTTCCTTGATTTCTTTACGTTTCTGTAATCACCCTAACTCATTTTTCTAATTTATTATTTTTTCTTGGACTCAATTTCACATATATATATATATATATATATATATATATATATATATATATATATATAACAATTTATATTAAATTGAAAAAAATCCTTAATTTTTTTTAATTTATTATATTTTTCATAGTTTCACAATCTCTCTAATTTTTCCTAATTTACAAAGTTTTTTAATTTTTATGATTATCTTTCTTTCTAGAATAATCTCTATGATTTTTTTCTTTATATAGTACCAATTAATTTCAATGAACATTAATTGATTATTAGCAATTAATTCATCTATTTTGATAAAAATTATACTTTTGTCTCTAGTTGATTTCCATTTCCATTTCTACATATCCATTTACATCGTCAAAAAATATTCAAACTCTTATTGTTTATATATGTTGCCATTAATTTTCTTTTCAAATGGACATTAACATTCTCTTTGCCTCATATTTTTCCTATTAACTAACTTTTTTTTACCTCACGCCTCTCTCTCTCTCTCTCTATCTCTCTCTCTCTTTCTCTCTCTCTCTCTCACACACACACACATATCTCTTAATCTTAGATCCTAAAATTGATTACCAATTTTAAGTCCAATCATACAAATTATTCAATTTATGAGCAATATTATTTTGCTATTAATAATACTTTCCCATTGAATTATAGCACCAACTTAACAAGTAATGGCTATTACCTTTGGTGATTTCTTTCAATATGTCACTTCACTATGATTGTTAATTAGTAAGTATCAATTTCTTTGGAAATAGTTCTCTATTTCTTTAATTTTTTTTTTACCAATATCATTTTCTTCTTTGATTCCTTTCTATACAGTTATATATGGCATAGTTATATTGGAGAATTTTTTAATAATACAGAAAAATTTATTTTCTAATTTTTAACACTTATTCATTCAACTATGTTAAAATACAATGTTCAATAACATTAAAATTTTAATATGATGATAAAATTAGACATTAGTCTATTTAAAAATATCACACCCACAATATTTTCCTTAAAATAGCTATACAAGTGAGAATGAATTTAGGTAGTAAATTTAGATAATGATATCCTCTGATTAAAGAAGTAAAGGAGAATTCCATTCTAATAAGTAACCATTTTGAACCTATAAACCTCCTTTTCTTGCAAGTTTTACAGTTTGTATCAATGTTTTTACATAAAGTAAATGTATTATGTGTGAATTGTTTCATTATGGAGAGTAAATTATTTTTTTCTATAATTTTAAATATTTCATGAGGTTAATGTATATTCATCTTTTCATTACAAGTTGAATTTTAATCTTCGGATGTATTTGGCATATATACATTTGCATTACATCATATAATTTTTGAAAAAATTAATGTGTTTAATAAAAAAGATATACTTTATTTAAAAATATTTGAAAATATTATTTAGTAAATTAGATAACGTTTATTTTTTATTATCTATCATAGTTTACATTTATAGAGAATAAAGGATAGATATATATACATTCCATTTCATATAAATAAATGTTATTTCTTTTTATATATATAATTTCATGTAGTTTTTCTAAATTTGATTTATTTTAATATTTAAATGTACATGTATCATTCTAATTATAGTAATGATCACTATAATAGCTTTATCAATTAGTAATGAGTTAAAAAATAATACATTCTCTTACTTAATTCAAATATAATTATATTAATTTTATAATTATTTAATTAATATAAACATAAAAAACATGTTTTATATTAACTACTTGATTACCTTATAACTTAAAAATTAAAATCATAATTTATATTATAAATTATTATTAATTAAAATTAATTAAATCTGTACATGACGTGGGTTACAAGATAGTAAATACATAAAAACTTCAATTCTATGATAACGGGTGGAGGGAGGGCCGTAGCCCCTCAATTTTGACACATAACTAATTGTCTTTTTTAAAATTTCTATGTAAAAAGTTGAGATAAAATATGATTATATTATCTCTTTGGCCAATTTATTCTTATTTTTTTGATAAAAATAGTTTATTTTTTGTTCACTAAATAAATAAAAATATTCTCTATTAAATTATTCAAACAACAAATAATCAATTTACTTTTTAAAAATATATTTTTAAGGAATATACTATCTATGAATTTTAATTTTCAATCTAAATGAACCCTAGAAAAATTATTTGCTCTTCATCAATATTTATAATGAAAACAGTGTCACTTTAAAATAGGTTTCACATATACTGAACATAATTTAAAATTAACCATGTATGAAGCAAATGTGTACTGACAATTATACATGCAAGAGTAGTTATGTTCTTGCTGAATTGACATTGATTTATGCATAATTTGAAAAATAAAAAAGAAAATTTATTTAACTGAAATTTATACAAGAGTAGGTGAGTTAAAATTTATGTTTCTAACTTAATTTTGGCCTTCATAACTCATACTTTTTTTTTCCTTGATAATAGTATAATTAGTTAAAGCACTATATATATATTACATATACAAATGAAGTCAAAGATAAGTTTGAAACATGAGACCTGGCGGAACCTTCATCACAGACGTCCTTTTCCATTTTTTTTTTTCATTACAACTTCTATTGAATAGTCATCTTCGTCTATATTTCTAATAGGTTTTTAAAGTTTCAAAACACTTGCCGCAGATTACAATTTAGTCCTTACTTTCATACGTTTAGTTTGCATCGTTACAAAACCAACAACCATGCTAGTAATTAACATTTACATTCAGAACTATCTAATACGATATATAAAAAATATGGGCCATGCGTACCAATATGTATATAAGCTATGTTATTATACGCCCTTAAAATAAAGTCGCATTCACATGTACTTTTGTTATACATTACAAATTTTTTATTGAAATAAAAAAATTTTCAAATATTTTTACATCATTGAATGATAAAATTGCAGCTTTATATGTATTTGTAGCATGCAAAATTTACATATACTTTTATGTATGCTTGAATTTTCTAAAAGAATTATAAAGTTTTATATAAAAGCATCATCACATTTATAACTTTACATTAAATTTTTAACAGTCATCCATCAAATGTTAAAATCAAATTTTATAAAAATAATATCCCAAATTGAATCATATAAAAAATAATATTAAATGTGAAAAAGATTTATTATTACCTGATGAATCTACTATGAACAAATATAAAATTAGGATTTGCTATAAGTCATGAACTATTTACGATTGGTTTTGATCACAAACTCCAATAAAAATTTGTTGCTTCTATCAATCCTAGATAAGAATTTAATTAGGAAGACTTTTTTATATCAATGAAAAGTGTTTAAAATTAATCATAGGATTTAGAAATAGCAATCATTATTTATATTAATAATATTAGTGGATTGACTCATCATCGAAAATCACCTATTATCATATTAGTTAAGTTAGATTACCATTAGACTCAAACTATTTAGTTATTTTAAACCCTAAACCTTAAACTGTAAACTATTTAGTTACTTTAATATTGGATTAAACTTTTTTATATCTTATTTTATTATTAAATTAATAAGTTTACAAAAGAAAATCTAACAATTTCCCACTTAGACCATATAATTTAATCGTAGTAGTCACTTTAATAAGATGTAAGAAAATTATGGTAACTTTACACCTATTGGTCTAAATTAAGATCATAAATATTTAGTACTATAGAATATAGTATCTAATAGGGATGTCAATGAAATGCATATATTGTACATGTGCATCTCATTGACCATGAACAATATCCAATAGAGATATACATAATAAGTTTGTATTCAATAAAATTTATATAACAAAATTATGATAATTATATGGAAATATTTACATATTGGATCGAAGCATCTATCTAAGATGCTAAATGATAATCATTATTCTTATCATAATATTGAGACAGGGTCTAAATGTCTTTAAAACATCTTTATAAATATGCTATAACAAAAATGTGCACAATATATGACAAACATAAATATTTTATTATGAATATTTCATTTATGTACATCTCGAGAAAATAATTTACATTATAGTACACCCACTAACCTAAAACATCAAAAGACTTAGCTAATGTCATATTGATTACATAATCATGATATGCTCCTACTGCTAAGCCTTTAGTTAGTAAATTTGTGAGTATATAATTTGTGAAAATATGTTTAATACATGTGATATGCTTGTATACCTTCTCTTGCACAAATTGGTATTTTATATCAAAATACTTTATATAAGCAAAACTTTTATTATTGTGAGAGAAATTTATAGAAGCAATATTATCACAATAGATGATTAAGAGTCTTAAGATGCTTTTAATAATCTTGAAATTAATCATAAAATTTCTTAACCATATAGCAATGTAAGTGTCTTCATAACATGAAGCATATTTTACTTTTATAGTGGAAGTTGCTATTAAGGACCGTTTAACACTTTTCTATGACATAACTCCTCTTACCATCATAAAGATATATCCAGATGTAAATTTGTGATCACCTAAATAACCAGTAAAATATAAATCTAAGTAGCTTATAATTATCAGATCTCCTGATCTCTTATAGGTTAGCATATAATTTTTTATACCTTGAAAGTACTTAATAACTCTTTTCGAAATAGTCCAATATCTTTGACTAGAATTACTTAAATATCTTCTCAGTACACCAATAGCATAAGCTATATTAGGATGTATACATACTTGAGCATATATTAGGCTATTAATAACCGATACATATGAGACATTTTTCACTCTTTCTATTCCAACATCATTTTAAGAGCAGGTTGACATGTTGAACCTTTTCAATACTTTCTCAATGTAAGTTTATTGACACAAACGAAGCAAACCCCAAGATCTATCACAATAGATCTTTATCCCTAAAGCATAAGAAGCATTTCCAAGATCCTTCATATCAAAATATTTGGACAACATTTATTTTGTCTCAATCAATAGGTTCATGTCATTGTTTGCAAGGAGAATATCATTCACATATAGCACTAGAATAACAAAATTATTCACACTTTTTAACATATAAATACATTAGTCAACTACATTCTTCTTGAACCTAAGAGAAGTCACTACCTTATTAAACTTGAGGTGCCATTATCTATAAGCTTGTTTTAAGCCATAAACATATTTTTTAGGTTGGCACACAAGTTGTTCATTTCTTTTCTTTGAAAAATCATCTGGCTAGTTTATATAAATAGTTTTTGTCAAATCACCATTCAGGAAGGCTATTTTTATATCCATATGATACAACTCTAAATTAAAATGAGTTACTAAAGTCATGATAATACAAAATGAGTCTTTGGTTAAAACTAGTGAAAAAGTTTCTTTATAGTTTATACCTTTCCTTTAGGTACAATTTTTTGCAATCAATCTAGCCTTGTACCTTTCAACTTTGCCTCAAGTACCCCTTTTAGTCATGAAGACCCCAATTTCCTTATAGTTTATACCTTCTCTTAGGGTGTAACCCTTTGCTACCAATCTAACCTTGTACCTTTCAACTTCATTTCAAGCACCTTTCTTAGTCTTGAAGACCTATTTGCATTCGACCAACTTACAATCTGCAGGAAGCTCCACTAGATTTCATAATTGATTTTTATGCATTAAATCTAACTCATCCTTCATAGTATTCATCCAATCAGGGTAGTTTGAACTGGACATAACTTAAGAAAAATGTTATAAGATCAATATCATTATTAATATCATATTCATGCTCTTGTAGATATGTGAGATAATCATTAGGAATTATTGATCTGTGAACTCTATGAGATGTTTTTAATGGAATTTATTTATTTATTTTATTTAGTTCAACATCTTCTGTTATTGGTTGTATTAGATTAACTAGTAGAGTAATAGGAGATGACTCTTCTAATGTTAGTGTCAATGGAATAATTGTTCTATCTTTAAAAAAGTCAATGATGCATGGTATTTGGCTTCCATTTTCTAAATTCATCTTTAAAGAAAATGGCTTGAACAGATTCAATTACTCTAGTCGAATGAGTTAGAAAGTGAAATCTATTTCTCCTGGAGCTATTGTGGGGCCTAAAGAAGCATCCACTAATAATTTTTAAATCAAGTTTCCTTATGGATGGAATATACAACTTTAGTTTAGCTTCACAACCTTAAACTCGAAAATTGATGAAAATCAAAGAAGGCCCATTGAAGACAAAGGCTTTAAGGCATTGGAAGATGATGAAAATCAAAGAAGGCCCATTGAAGACAAAGGCTTTAAGGCATTGGAAGAGCTTCAAGGACCAATGACAAGAGTAAAAGTAAAGAGGATTAATGAAGATCTAGAGAAGATGGTTGTTGCCATAGTTGAAAGAAGACCCAATTTGGAGCTAGAAAAGTCCAAGATGCTCAATTACGTGTATTTGGAAGACTTGGGCTCCAATGAATCCATTAGCATTTAGTTAGTTTGACATTTTTGTAATAAATGGGCCTTATGGACCGAGACTTATTTTTAGATTTATTTTATCATAAATACTTGTTATTTTATTTGGATCACTTAGAATTGGGCTTGTTAGTGTACAAGGCCCATTAGGGTTTGTTTATGGGGGCTGGTCATATATAAGCTCTTGTAAACATATTTTTAGGCAGTTTTGAATACAATTTGAGATTTGAGAGCTTGTGACTCTTAGGTTCTTGAGTGAGCTAATTATCCTTGATCTTATCAAGAGACCTTCTCTTGTGGCGATCTTTCCTTCGGCTTATCAATCCGTGATTGTGGCGCTCATCCTCCATCTTTTTCCATTTTTATTGTTTCAAATCCAATTCAAGATCCGTCTTTTTTTCATCAATAATCCCTCCTTCTTTTAGAGAATTCGACCTTGAATTTGAATCTTCAAAACCTACATCAATAGGGGAAAGATTAGAAACACCAAAATGAGCACTCATATCAAACTCACCATGAGAATTCAAAATTAGAAAAATAATTATTGTCTCTTCAAGACTTCTAATGAACCATCTCTTCTTTGATGTAGCCATTTAGGAAAATCACCTTTTCCATTCGCATCATCAATATGCAACCACCCAGATTAAATACAAAATAAGAGTCATCAATCTCATGTAAGCCTATAAAATTACCAATAGCAACAAGTTTGTCAAAGAAAGCAAGTAGAACATGATTCTTCAAAAGCTTTGCACAAAAGTTAATGAAACCATGAAAACTCTCAATTTTAGCAACAAATTGATATGGGGAACATTCTCCAATTTTCTTCCCTTCGTTCATCTCTATTGCTTTGCCACACACAATATCATCCATAATTATAATACTTCTCATACAAAATGATCCTTTCTCAAAATTAGCATACAACTTCCCATTCTTTAAAATTTGCAAGACACATTTCAAAGGTTCATTATGTTCAACTATTATTTCACTTTCCATGAGAATGTGATCAAGAGGTGGCAAGCAATCTTTTCAATTCTTTAATTTCACAATCAACAACAAGATCCTTCCTTTAAACTCATGAAAACAATGGAAATTAACATAAGCAAATTTATCAATGAAAGCAAATAAAACATGATTCATTAAACTCAAGGAAGTACTCGGTGCATTAGACAAAGCAAGCATCAAAGCCAACCATTCATATAAATCATGCTTTGTTTCGAAGATGTTTTTCCATGCATTCCTTATTTCAAAGAGAAGTTGATAAAATCTTCCCATCAAACCATACTTGGAAAGCACATAAGGATCCAGCAGCAAATAATCAAAGGTGTCTTTAATCCCAAAATGTTTTATCAAATCATATCCATAAGCTTCCCTACCAAATAATTTTTTTAGAGAACTTTTAGGCAAACAAATGTTGTTCTTCCCACACAAAAATCTATCATGTGTAAAAATGCCTTCAAAAACTATTTCCTCACAAGCATCAACATTTGAAACACCATCACTAGAGAGAAGAGTAACAAAATCAATAAAAGTAACAGCATCATCAAGTAAAGAACTAAGAAGTCCATAATCATTTAGATACAAAATCCCAATGTTTTCAACACCTAACACATTTTTATGCAAATTAGATATGAGAGTGTACCTCCAAGACAACATATCAATCATCACAATAATGTTACCTTGCTCCAATTGGGGCATTTTCCTTCTCACACATGGTAGCTCTTTGGATGATTGTTTTGGAAGCACTTCTTGAAATTTCTTCAAAACAGCATCACAAGTATTTGATAAAACAATTTCAAGATTGTTAGTATTTTTATAAGCTTTCTTGTACAAGACAATTGGCTTAGAAATATAGAGAACACTTTTTATCTCACTTGCTTTTCTAATAACTCTCAAATTTTCTTTTCTTTCTTTTTCCACACAATCACTCTCTTTTTCTCTAAACTGAATTTTTCTCTCACTTTTTTTCTTCTCATGACTCTCACTCTTTTCTACTCTCTTCTCCTCTCTATTATTTTCTTCCTTTTTTCTCTCATATTCTTCTCTCTTTTTCATTTTTGTTCTTTTCTCATCTTCTTCTCTCTTTTCTTTTGCATCCTCAATTGATCCTCATACACTTGTTTTGGGGTTAAAGGATTGAGTTTTATTTTTCTCCCATTCACTTCAAAGCTATATGTGTTGAGGACTCCATCATGTGTAACCTTCTTATCAAATTGCCATGGTCTTCCAAGCAATAAATGGCAAGTATTCATAGGAACAACATCACATAACACCTTATCGTGGTATTTGTCAAGGATAAAAGAAACCAACACTTGTTGTGTAACCTCTATTCCATCACTATCATTCAACCCTTGCAACTTGTATGGAGTAGGGTGTGACAAAGTAGGCAAATTCAGCTTTTCTACCATGTAAGTACTAGCAACATTAGCACAACTTCCACTATCTATGATCACATCGCACATCTTACCCTTAATGTTGAATCTAGTGTGGAAGATGTTCTCTCTTTGATCTTCACTTTCTTCCTTTGCTTGTTCTCCCAAGACTTTTTGAATCTTTAGTGCTCTCTTAAGTGGACAATCAATGGCATGATGACCATGCTTTAAGCATTTGAAGCATTTGTCCTCGGAATGCTTTTGATGCTTTTCAACTTTGACTTTCCTCTTAAACACTTCTTCCTTAGACTTTGATGATGATTCTCCTTTAATTCTTGATGATAATTCAGACTTGCATGGAAATACTTTGTCTTCCTTTTTTTCAACATTCCTCTCCTAAGATTTACATGAAGAACTATAGTGGCAGCCATTAATAAAATTTTCCCTCATAATAGCTTTCATCTCTTCCCAAGTAGCAATAGGCCTTGCACCTTTTTTTTTTCTAGCTAAATCAAGTTGATCCCACTAAATATTAGCATAATCACTAAATTGATAGGTAGCAAGCCTCACTTTTGTCTCTTCTGAATAATGGTGACAAGCATAGATTGATTCCATCTTCTTTTCCCACTCTAAGTAAGCTTGAGGATCATTCTTTCCTTGAAACAAAGGAAATTTCATTCTGCCACTTTGAAGGTTTGAAGCTATTCCACCACTTCTTTGTCTATCTCCACCACTCCTATCATCTCTTCTTTTATCTCTTTTTACATAATCATGATACACTCTTTCTGTTTTACTCCTTTCATTTTTATTTTCAACTCCTTTTTCTTCAATATATCTCTCATGTTGTCTTCTATCTCCTCTTTCTTTTTCATCATCCCTTCTATAAAATCTCCTATCTCTCCTCCTATCATACCTCCTCTCTTCATCATCTCTAAGAGAACTACTAGAATCTTCATAGGCATGTAGAGAATGGTCACGTGCTTGCCTTCTTGCATTATTTGCCATGGTTTCTTGAATATTTCTTATGGTTTCATTCTGCCTCTCAAACATTCTTTCAAATCTTTGTGCAAGTCCTTCAATTTGTCTTCTAACAGCCAAGGACTTAGGTGAGGGAGGAGTGCTTTCACCACTTGATCCACCTTCATGAGACATGTCTACAAAACAGAGATGTTAATGTAATAAAAGGTCCTCTCCACTCGCTAAGTGTTTCACTCAAAAGATGTTCACTCATGTTTCACTCAAATTTGGCTTTTGTATAAGGATTTTCTCTCTTGCCTTTTTCCTCTCAAGTGCTCTCAAAAGTTCTTAAGGAAGTCAACCTCCAATCCACACAATCAACCACAACTAAATGACAATTAATCAGCAAGACACAAGTGAAGCTAACAAAAGAAAACTTTAAGACAAAAACTAAGGAAGCCAACAAAGACAATCAAGAAAAAACTAAATAAGAAATAAGCACACTAAGGAGAACAGAATGCAAACAAGACAAGAATGGAGAAATTAGAGAAGATTATGTAATGTTAAATAATAGCTAAGTTGTTCTCAAAATTTTATGGTATGGAATAAATCAAAAACTAAGCAAAAGCAAGCTGAAAGTTGCAAGAAAGTGGCATTTAAGAAGCACTTTTGTGTGCTGCAATTTTTTTTTTGCCTCTTTTTTTTTTTGCTAAAAATTTTTCTTCTTCTTCTTTTTTTTTTTGCACAATAGTTATACCCCTTTTCAAATTGAATCACATAATTTTCAATTAGCCACTACTGATAAACTTGCAAGAACAATAAAAAATATGGAATGTTCATTTTTGAGACAACAAAAATTCAATCCAATTGAACCAGAAATTTAGAAAGAAGCAGTAAACAAGGAATTAGAATTGATTGTATTCACAATTCCCTTCAAATTAAGCTATTATTTAACACTAAACACCAAACTAACAGAATTTCCAAGATTGAACAGATTCAGAATCAAGAACATGTGATGAACACAAAGAACACAAGTGCAAATAACTAACAATTGTTTATGAATTTAGCTATTCTAATTACTAAGAAATAAGAATCCAACAATAAAACAATTGTTGCAACAAGATTTAGGAAAGATTGTACCAAGAATTAATGAAACCCTAACTACATGAACAATGACGGCATGAACAGTGCGCGTGCATGAACAGTGGAAATTGCAAAAAAAAATAGAACCGCGTGAACAGTGCAAAACCGCATGAACAGTGCGTTAAATAGTGATGATGAACAGTACGTATGAACAGTATTCTTCAAATCCAATTCCAACCAAAACTCTGATACCAATTGATGAAAAAAAGACAGAACTTGAATTGGATTTGAAACAATAAAAATGAAAAAAGATGGAGGATGGGCGCCACAATCACGAATTAATAAGCCGAAGGAAAGATCGCCACAAGAGAAGGTCTCTTGATAAGATCAAGGATAATTGGCTCACTCAAGAACCTAAGAGTCACAAACTCTCAAATCTCAAATTGTATTCAAAACTGCCTAAAAATATGTTTACAAGAGCTTATATATGACCAGCCCCCATAAGCAAACCCTAATGGGCCTTGTACACTAACAAGCCCAATTCTAAATGACCCAAATAAAATAACAAGTATTCATGCCAAAATAAATCTAAAAACAAGTCTCAGCCCATAAGGCCCATTTATTACAAAAATGTCAAACTAACTAAATGCTAATGGATTCATTGGAGCCCAAGTCTTCCAAATACACGCAATTAAGCATCTTGGACTCTTCTAACTCCAAATTGGGCCTTCTTTCAACTATGGCTGCAACCATCTTCTCTATATCTTCATTAATCCTCTTTGCCTTTACTCTTGTCATTGGTCCTTGAAGCTCTTCCAATGCCTTAAAACCTTTATCTTCAATGGGCCTTCTTTGATTTTCATCATCTTCCAATGCCTTAAAGCCTTTATCTTCAATGGGCCTTCTTTGATTTTCATAAAAAATGCCATAGACTAGGCTTCTTACCATATAATAGTTCATAAAGAGTCTTAAATACTGACTTACAAGGAAGGTGATTTAGAATATATATTGTTATTCTTAATGCATCACCCCATAAGAATTCTAACAATGAAGTATGGACTAGCATGCATCTCACCATGTCCATAAGAGTTCTATTCCTCCTTTTTGTAATTCTATTTTGCTTTAATGTACTAGGGATAATGTAAAATTACTTGAATTCTATAATCTTATAGGTATCTCACAAAAGGACGAGGGTTTCTTCTTGTTTCTTGTACCTATCATAATAGTCACTACTTCTATCAGAATTAATGCACTTTATCCATTTCCCCAATTTCAATTCAATTATCACCTTGAATAACTTAAAAACTTCTAGCGATTCTAACTTATTACTTAGCAACTCCACCTATCTAAATCTAGAGTAATCATTAATGAATGTGATGAAGTATTTATAGCTGCCTATAGCATTAGGTGTGATAGGTCCACTAATGTTAGTGAATATTAGTTCTAGAACATTCTCATTTCTACTTCTTTTACCTTTTCTAACTCTAGCTATAAGTTTTCCTTTAATGAAATCTACATATGTTCTAAAATTCGAGAAGCTTAGATCACGAAATACTTCTCCCTTTACAAGTTTTCAAATTCTTTCTTTAGAGATGTGTCCTGATTGTCTATACCACAATATTAAGGATCTTTCATTAATTCGACACCTTTTCTTGCCCATAATAGAGTTTTATGGAATTCATGAAATTAGGATCCAAATTAACTCTATATAAACATCATATATAGAAATAGTACCAACAATATAAAATTTATAAAATAATTTAACTTTTTATTTCCAAAATAATAAGAGTATCTAACAAATCCAATCTTCAATTTCAACATCACTAATTCTATGTGCTCCACTTCAACTCTATCTCCATTTCTAAGTGTCATAACCACCACTCTTTTATTTGGTTTCCTCATATTTGTCAATGCCTGAAGATAATTAGTCATATGAATAATCACACATGATGATAATTTTCAAGTATCACAATCAGCTCTTTTTCATTTAGTTTCCTTATATTTGTTAGTGCCTAAAGATAATTAATCATATGAGTAGTTGCACTGATATATAATTACTAAGTGTTTGATGGTGCATCAACTGTGTTTGACTTAAAATAGACTAAAGCTAGATGAGTATCTTTTTTTTTCTTCTTAACTTATTTCCTGTATTTAAAATAATCCTCTTTCTTATACCCATACTTCTTGCAGATCCTATAGTTACCTTCAATTTGGGTTTATTAGATTTATAGTACTATTAGTCACTAGATTCATCTTTCTCACTCTTCTTTCTTTCATGGTTATAGTAACCCTTGCTAACACCATCATATATTGATTTTTCAAGCAATCAAGAATATCGTCCCTTCTCAGTTTTATTAAACTTCTTATACTTTTCAACTACAGAATCCAAGAACTCTTTTACATTTATCATTTTAGGAATGCTCTCTCTTATTGTTTTGTCTATTGTACACTTTATTACCATTAAACATACTCTATTAGAGTAAGTCAACTTTTTATAATGATTTTTTTTATTTGTTATAGATTTAGCATTAATTTAAGGTTCTACTTCCCTAATCACCAAGTCAAGGTTAGAGACTATTAGATATAACTTTAATGATTTACTCTAGTCCTCATGATTGGTCTCATTAAGCATATTAATTGTATTTAATTGCATAAGTAAAGGAGTTGAGGAAATAAATTTTAAAATATTAATGCATGTTTAACCTTAATCATGCTAGAAATTTTCTTTAGTAAATTATGCAATTAAACTTAGTATTACGTTATAAGGCCTAATATGGATGAAGCATTAAATACCTTATAATGTAATACAAAGACTAAATATCATATTTCTAAAATTTTAACACTAATAAGGTGATGAAAATTTTAGAAATATAATACTTATTTCTACACTTATGTTATCTCCAATAAATCATATTAATAATATTATACTGATATATTATTAAAATATTACTAATATGATACTCTCCTTAGTCCAATTATCATTATATAAAAAAGAACAAAATTTTATATAATTGGGTCTATAATAAGTGGACACACAATTACACAAAATTTCATGGTATAACATAAGTCCAAATAATTTTATGAAATTATTTTCTTATACATATATACACATAAAAAAATAATTAATGTACCAAATAGTGTCTAAAAATTTCATAAAAAATATATATAGAAGCCCAATATGCAATAATATTATAATGAAATTTTCATCTCAAAATAAAATTATTTGATTATCCAAATTAAATAAGTAAAAATAATTAAAATATATTTAATTAACAAAATATGAAAATTTTCCCAAGATGTATCTTAATCTTAAAACACATCAAAACAATTTTAACGATTAAATTCATGCAAAATTAAATGAAAAAAAGCACATACACATAAAATATTAATGCATGTTTAACATACATTTAAAATATTAATGCATGTTTAACCTTAATCATGCTAGAAATTTTCTTTAGTAAATTATGCAATTAAACTTAGTATTACGTTATAAGGCCTAATATGGATGAATCATTAAATACCTTATAATGTAATACAAAGACTAAATATCATATTTCTAAAATTTTAACACTAATAAGGTGATGAAAATTTTAGAAATATAATACTTATTTCTACACTTATGTTATCTCCAATAAATCATATTAATAATATTATACTGATATATTATTAAAATATTACTAATATGATACTCTCCTTAGTCCAATTATCATTATATAAAAAAGAACAAAATTTTATATAATTGGGTCTATAATAAGTGGACACACAATTACACAAAATTTCATGGTATAACATAAGTCCAAATAATTTTATGAAATTATTTTCTTATACATATATACACATAAAAAAATAATTAATGTACCAAATAGTGTCTAAAAATTTCATAAAAAATATATATAGAAGCCCAATATGCAATAATATTATAATGAAATTTTCATCTCAAAATAAAATTATTTGATTATCCAAATTAAATAAGTAAAAATAATTAAAATATATTTAATTAACAAAATATGAAAATTTTCCCAAGATGTATCTTAATCTTAAAACACATCAAAACAATTTTAACGATTAAATTCATGCAAAATTAAATGAAAAAAAGCACATACACATAAAATTCAAAGCATGGATAACTTGCACAAAATTATATATATATATATATACATATATATATATATATATATATATGTACATATACATATGTATATGTACATATATATATGTACATATACATATGTATATGTACATATATATATGTACATATACATATGTACATGTACATATATATATGTACATGTACATATATATATGTACATATACATATATATATGAATAGAATCATGTCTATACTAACATAGCTAAAACACACACACAGAGAATAGATTTCAATCGTTAAGCCAAACAGATATATATTTAAAATGAATTCCAAATGTTAAACAGAAGTATATATATACACACATAGAACGCTCTCAATCCATATATATATAATGCCACACAAACACAACATATATATCACTTGAATCCATGAAATGTTAAAGTACATATATGTCTTAAAAAATTATATACAAAGAGAAGGCATCAAATAGAACACCAAACCTAACAATGTATACGGAAGGCTGAACACATATATATAATATTATATAAACACCAAACGAAGCTGCAAAGTTTTACATAAAACTTGTTTTGTATAAAACATCTAAACATAAATTTGTTTTATATATATACATAAAGAAAGTCATAGTATATGTATACAAAAAATAATGCTGAAACATCAAAATTTTATTTTTCAAGCTAAAATAGTATTCATGATTTAAAATTTTTCTTTAATAATATCATACATAAATAATTATAAATAAAATTAAATTAAAATCTCATATAATTAAATTTTATTCCTGAATCCACAAAATAATATATTTAATTCATATAATTCAAAGACTTTGATACTAATTGATAGAATCAAATTTTATAAAAATAATATCCTAAATTGAATCATATGAAAAGAATAATATTAAACGTGAAAAAATTTTATTATTACCTAATAAATTCATTGTGAGCAAATATAAAATCAGGATTTGTTATAAGTCATGAACTATTCATGATCAATCTTGATTATGAACTCTAATAAAAATTTGCTACTCCTATCAACCTTAAATGAGAACTTAATTTAGGAGACTTTTTAACACCAACAGAGAGTATTCAAAATCAATCATAAAGTTTAGAAGTAGTGACCATTATATATATTAATAACATTAGTGAATTGATTTATTGTCGAGAACCACTTATTATTACATTAGTTGAATTAAATTATCATTGGATTCAAACTATTCAATTACTTTAATATTGAGTTAAACTCTTTTATATTTTATTTTATTATTAAATTAATAAATCCATAATAGAAAATCCAACTAACCCTATTTTTTGGCAAAGCCAATTGTAGTCTCCAATTGATAATTTTTTACATCACATGATAATTTAATACAAATATGAAATCCTTACATGAGTTTAGATTGATCTTATACAAGTTCGAATTATAAATAAGTTGATCCATTTAATATAAATAATAAATAAGACAGGTTAAAGTCAAAAATAGGATGATATGTTAACTCGTTTAAAAATTTTATTAAAATTTTAAAAAAGTATTATTTGTAAAATAATTATATATAATAAAATATAAAATTCATGTTTTAATAAAATTGCAAAAAAAATTTTAAAAAGTATTTTATCAATAATTAAAAATATTTTTTGTAAAAAAAAATAAGTAGTTAAATTTAATAAATAATTTTATAATATAATTTTTAATTAAAATTATTAAAGATTTGTTTGGATCTCGTTCAAGTTGAGTTTAATCAAATTATTATTAATTTTTAATACAACCCTGACTTGTAAACACGAATCACAACTCTAGTCTATGTTTCTCCAAGAGTCTCGGACCTCCTCTGGAAAGTACGTCATCATATTCAGCCTACTGATCACTTCCTAAAAGGAAGACAAATAAATCTTCCTATTATTTGCTGTCTCTCTGGGGAAGAAAAAGAGACATAAACTTATTTATTCCTTGAATATTGTCACTGTGCTACAGCAATATCTGATTCAGCTCCTAATTAACTATTAGGCCTAACCTCATTCAACCCCAAAGGTTGTTAGACACTATATTCAACCATGTTTTTCTAACGCTTAACCCTGTTCACAGATCAATCCAAAATTAACTATCCCCATTACCTCAACCCCTTAATTTGTTTTATAAACAACATGGTGATATTTCATGCTGAGCATCTAAGACTCAAATTAAGCAAATAAACTTCTGAAACCTCTCCTTATGCACTATAAATCTGTACAACCTAAGACAAATACAGCCTAAGACAGATGGGATTACTAGACAAGTTCCAATTCCTCCATCACAAATCAATTAGTGGCTATAGATTGGGAAATTACCACTGATGTCAAATTGAGAAAGTCAATCTGCATGCTCTTCGACATGTAAACTGCTATTGTACGATGAAGAAAAAAATCCAGATGTAATTAGATAAGGATTTAAATAATACTTGGAAATAACATGAAATTGAAGTCCTAATTGTCGGGCAATTCGACATCATCTATATCCGTTCCTTAGGGGATCATAATTGTGATGAGGTTCCCTTTCTCATCAGCAGTTAGAGCTATTCGATGCCCAACAGAGGTTTCAACACAATTTCGTGTTCTTGTAATAAATATTAGTTCTATGCTTTCCCATTGGAGCCAATTCAGGAAGGATCAAGATTTTGCTTTTTGAGCTGTTGAAGTTCTACTATGGAAAAAAAAGAAAGAAGAAAAAAGAAAAACCTTCTAGTACTACATTAATATTGAAGACTCAGTGTTCCTCCCATCTCATGATGCTTTTGAATTATCAGTACTGAATGGGTATTCACCGTGCACATTTACAACCCATTGATATTAGTATTTGATGAGCATTTATCATATACTTAACTACCTGTTATTAGTATTTAATGGCCTTAGACTTCTACTACCTGTTATTGGTATTTAACAGATATGTACTTTTACTATTCATTAATTCTGGTAGTGAACGAACATTTAGTGAAAATTCAATACTCATAAATGGTACGTATGTTATACATGAATTGTCTACATTCATGTAATGATTCTCCAATAATGTTTTTGATGGAAAGATGAAATCTGATATATATATATATATATATATATGTATATACCTCATTTGAAAATTAGGGTTAAATTTCTATTTTTTTTTCTTTGTCTTCAACTCTTTTTATAATTTTTTGTAAACTCTTCTAAATGGTCCACTGCCATAGTTAAGGTACTTCATTATGTATGAAAATCTTTCATCTGTGTTGATGGGTATCTAAAAATATTAAGTAATAATTGAGTAAGTCATAAAGATTTAATAAGTAATAATTTATATAAACTATTTTAGAATTTCTCTAGTTAAAATTATTCCATTTCTTTCATGTACCTTTCTCTTGCATTCTTAATACCGTATTATATGTGTGGATAACTTCCTTTTTTTTTATAAATAATAGTCTTTTATTATATTTCCATATAACCCACACCTTCCACAGAAAGATTTTCATCCTTTATATTTTCAATATTTTGCTTTTTGATCAAGTCACTATTACTGCCGTTGCTTTCATGAATCACCTTACTCTTTAGACACACAATCTTGTTTCAATCACATCACTACTCAACAATATTCATTTGCATTTATGTTCTTAGGGTTACTAGATATGAAGTAAACACTAAGGGGCTACTGTTTGATTCAAATTAGGTAAAACGAATGGAATCAAGAAAGAAAATTACGGGAAAAGGAAAAGAATGACTGTTGATTATCCAACTTGTTTGGTTCAAATAAGAAAGAGAATCAAGTGTTTTTAATTTATTTTATTAATAATTATTACACTAAAAAATAATTTACTTATAATTATTATTAAAATAATTATTATAATTATTATCTCATTATTTTTATTTTATTTACTAATATTATAATTTTTATAATTATTTAATATTAATTATTAATATTATTTTTATTATATCTCATATTATTTCAATTATTATTAATATCTAAAAAATATTATAATATTATTAACATAATTAAATAATATTATAATATTTATTATTTATTTAATATTTAAGAATATTATTTATTTGTTTAATAAATATTAATAATATTATTAATATATAATAATAATAATTTATTATTTAAATATTATTTAATTATATTATAATTATTATTAAAAATAAAATTATTATTATTTATTAATTATTAATATTTTATTAATGTTATTATTTTTAATATTTAATATTTTATTAATATTGTTAATTATTAATAACTCAAAATATTATGATATTAAAAATAATAATTATTAAAAACATTATAATATTATAATATTTATTATTTATTTAATATTTAAGATTATTTTTTATTTACTAATTAAATATTAATAATATTATTGGTATATAATAATAATCATTTATTATTTAAATATTATTTAATTATTAATATTTTATTAATATTATTAATTATTAATAACTTAAAAATATTATAATATTAAAATAATAATTATTAAAAATATTCTAATATTATTAATTAAATTAAATTGTGTTATAATATTTATTATTTATTTAAAATTTAATAATATTATTTATTTATTAAATAAATATTAATACTATTATTAATATATAATAATATTTATCATTTATTTATTATTTAAATCTTATTTAATTATATTATAATTATTTTTAAATTAAAATTATTATTTATTTAATTATTAATATTTTATTAATATTATTACTTTTTTATTATTAAATATTTTATCATATTTATTATATTAATTATGATATTAAAAATGAGGAAACGAAATAGGATTCCCTAAGGATTTGGGGAAAATCACTATTCTCTTAATTAGGTTAATCCTATTAAGGAAAAATGAGAAAAAGATATGAATTTTTTCTGAACCAAACAAAAATAAAGAGAATGAAACCCTGCAATTCTCTTTCTCTTTCTTAATTACCCTCAACCAAACAAACCTTAAGTATATAAATTTGTGCTTTTATCTCAAGGCATACCACACTTTCATATCCACACATACAATGCATGCATGTGAATGTAAAAAGCCATTCATATGAAACAATAATATGAGCATAAATATATAAATAAGTTATTAGATAGATAAATAATTAGCATATAAATAATTGAATGAGTGATAAAAACATGCACACATACATATTCATAAGACACTTATAGTAAGAATACTAATTCTCTTTATAATTTAGGTCTAACCTAATTCGTTTTATTCTACATTGTTCCTTCGGTCCATCCTTACTCATCGCACTATTGATTTATATAGTAAGTGCACTCCCTGCTTCAACAGGAAAATCATTATAATATGTCGGATCATCTCTTAACAATCTCGCCATCTCAAATAGTTAGCATTTCATATCACATGTGACCTCTTCAAGATTTCATATTTTTCATTTCATCTTATATAATCATAAAGGTGCATGTATGACACAAGGGATAGAATACCCCATCATACATAATTCATCATAGGTATCATAAGTAATCACACTTTACAATTTGCACAACTTGCATAAATTTCACTAAGAGCCATATTCTCACATTTCATATGTATGTTCCAATAAATACAACAAGTATCACTAATTTAAAATTAGCCAAGTATGATAATTATTATATGTGGTCAGGATCGGATGATTCATAGGCATTTCACAATAACCATCATAAGTGGCCCAAACATTAAGTTTTCACACATAAATGCTCACTGGTTATGCATAATGATGCCATTTTACGATATCCATGAATTCATACATTTTGCCATGTCAAATGTCACGAGGATTATTACGAGTTTGAAATTATGACGTGGTTAAACAGGAATCATTTCTTCTTATTATATTTCCCACTTGATATATTTGTATATGTTCATGTATGTTCATTTCGCAATCCTCATTATTGCACTCCATTATTGTTTATACCTCATGCTATCACTAGTACCATGTTTGTGTCTCAAATAACTTGCACCTTTATCCAATATTTCATGATCTATTTCACAACCTTAGCTTATCCATCATAACGATTCCTGTTCATAATTTAACAGGAAAGTCATATTCCTAAATCAATTACACTCGCAACCATAACCTACCATCTGTAAAGTTGCTATTAGAATCATTTGAACTTTTATTCTTATTAAAATTATTCTTTATTGGTATTGAACTTTCCTTAAATACTAAATAAGACCAATTACATTTAGATTAAATTTAACCATGTATACTTGAGTCGTTATCCCTTATGTTCGTGACGTACATATTATAACTCATATGTTACACTTTCGGTCTATACTTGGTATTTTTTTCTTTTTCCTTTACCTGTAAATTATGTCTGAGTTTTATTTTGAATTATAGTAAGACTGGTAGCCACTCCTCTTCTTTCCCTAAATCGTAACAATTCATATTTTGCTAATTTCTATCTCACTAACTGTTTATGTCTCGTCTTCAACTATTATTATTATTATTATTATTATTATTATTATTATTATTATCCTTCATTTTATAACCCAAATTGCTTATCCAAGGAAAATCTAAATGTGCCAAAACTCTTTCATTGAAATATTCTTTCTAGCCTTCCTTACACAATTAAATATGTCCTTTATTTCGAAAATTATCAATTCGCTCTAACATTTTCGTGTTTATTTTCTCTAAAACACATGAGCATCACTCTAACATTTTCGTTTTTATTTTATCTAAAACACATGAGCATATGGACACCCTCTCTAACTGCCAAAATTTTCATATTTAAGGTATAGTGTATTCACTATATTTCTATTTAAATCAGGATTCCAATTTTATTTTACTTTTCATTGCATTCTACCTCTATGAATTACATACACATACACACATAAGTAATTTGGGGCATCTTCGTATATTTTATTAAAATTATGATTTCCTTACGAGTTAAAATTATGATTTCCTTACCTCTATATGTATCACATGTCTTGATTTAATTTTTTTTCAATCAATTCAAACTCCCTTTTATTCTTTTCTTTACTTAACACTTGAAACGCGTAAAGAAATTATAATTTTAATAATTACTTCCTAACTTATGTCTTATATTCACTACATATGTACTTATACATTCACCTCTCTATATCCATATCTATATGTATGAATGTATGTATGTATGTATGTATGTATGTATGTATGTATGTATATTGCAGCACATTGGTGTTTAAAGTTCAAGACTTTGACTTATACCTCTAGTTCCCCAAATAGGCCAAACCATGAGGCTCTATTTTTCTTCCATTCTCCTCTTATGTTAGCTTAACTAAACTGTTCTAAAATCTTACCTTTCATCAATATAAATAAACCCTGGCATTTTAGTTTTGATAGCTTACATTGTCTCCTTCTAGCCTAAGAAGCTGAATCATGGAAAGGAATGCTTTAATGGCTTATTTAATTTATCTTATACACCTCTGTTCTAAGAGGAAATGTGAGTATTAAATATTTTTCCTTTTCTCTCATACCTATTCTTAAAGAATAAGCTTACATTGATCCCCACATTTCCTTGAGTGACCAAAACTTAGAAGTAGGTATGGGATGCATACATTTTGTTCATATACATCCCTTCTAATTGGTGATGAAATTGGCATATTTTCCTTATTACTTGATGCATCGTTAAAGGAGTGAAATCATAAATTTCCTCATATTTTATCCGAAGGCGCTGAAGCATCCTCTTTCTGCATGTTACATATTCCCTTTCTCTACTCCATATCTTTTACTCTTATTTTAACTATAGGTAAGTTAAGAAAGAAATACATCTAAATTCCCTTAGGGCTGAACCACTCTTGGTTCATAACTAAGTGAATTTTTTCTCACAAAATAGGTATTTATTCATATGCACAAATTTACACACACATTAGTTTTGATGTTGCATGTTCATCTAAAGCTGAAAGAGTTCAAACACCAAATTTTTATCCACTTTTCCCTAGTGAACCCAAACACCCAAAAGGTATCCGTCAAGGGATTTTTCTCATCCATCCTACCATAGAATCAACCACTCATAATTACAATAACACCATTAACATAATTAATTAATCATTTACGTCATCTTATTGAACTTTTCTTTCTCTTTGCATGCATGATTTTCCTTGTTTAATATCATCTTCAATCTAAGTCCTTTCAAGCAAATTTCATTTTTTGATGGGTGATATGTTAAAATTACAAAATAAGAGTGTAAGGAGAATATTCTCTTGGAGGTTGATGGAATTGGATGTGTTCTCACCCTTGTTTTCCTCCTTAAATCAAGCATTCTGAATTATTATCATCTTAGTTAAAACATCAAAAGAGAAAAGTTAAAGAATAGTGAGTACATTACTTGCTTGATGGCTTTCCTTCTTCTAACTTGAAATGATTCTTTATCTTGCCTAGTAGACATTCTCTTTCCTTTTGATTTAGGTGGGGATCTCATGATGATGATAATATGAACAAGATGAAATATTGGTGGATAGGGAGTTTAGTCTTGTGCGGGAAAAGAAGGAAGATGAGAAAGATGGGGTGTGATTTTGTATGTGTATAGGTGCACCTTGCAAGGGAGAAAGAAAGAGTTTGGGTTTTGGTTTAACCAAGATTTTCTTAAAAGATTAACCTCTCATCCACCAAGATTAGAACCCATTCCTATGTATTAGCCAATAATCTCCAAGCTTTTTGCTAATGGCCCTCAATTTATAATGTGGCAAGAAATTTTAAATTAATCCAAAATTATGAATTGGCTAGAAATCTTTATGCCTTCCTTTATTGGTCCTTTAATCATTATGTAAAAGGAGATTTTTAAATAATTAAAAAAATATCTCGTTATACATTTTCCTTACCTAGTTAAACCACTTATGATGTGCATTCTCGTTTTATACTTCATGCAGTTTAGATACTCTCCTTTTATGGCCTTAGTTAAGTCATTATTAAGAGAAATTACATATCTCACTACATATATCAAATTTACATAAGATAGCTTTATGTGTCCTTTAACTATCAAAACTAACCTTGCATCAATTGGATGACTCTAGAAAATGTTATGGACAAAATACTAAAGTTAGGTCAGTGTTGTGATGCCCAAATTTATTCTCATTTCAAAAAAATATTATTAATTGGTTAGGTGTCTTGAATATTTATTTTTTAAATCTTTCAACATTTCATTAATCAAACATTTCTATATTAAGTTACAACTAAAAAAAATACAACCAAGTGTGTAAAAATTCTATAAAAATGTGATTACCATTGAATCTTTCCTAGTATTTCACTTGATTTTTGTCTTCCCTTCTATTGAATATCTCAAATCCCCGATATTAAATCCAACGTTGTCCAAAATTTAAGTCTTAATCTTTTGATCCTATCCCCGATAATCTTCTATATAATTCTTCTACCATGCTTTCCTTATTTAATGTAATACTTGTTAAAAATCAAGTAGATAGAAACTGATAACATTTAATCAAACAATGTTTGAGAGTAGTTAATTAGCAAAATTAATAGTAGAAATATTTACTAATGATAGTGGACAAAAATTTATTTTGAAATTATTTGGAAAAAGTTTTAAGAAAACATAAAACAATTTATAAGTAATTAATGGAAAGAACTTAATAATTCCAAGGGAAGTGAAGTGGATTCTAGTATTAGGTATTTTGCAAATTTTTTTATTGATAATTAGAATAAATTTCCAATGTATTTAAGTTCCAAGGTTTATAAGGTTTTAGAGTAAATTAATGCTTTTACTCAAAAATACCCTAAAATAAACCCAAGGTGGCAGAATTGTAATTCTTGTCATGCACTAACAAGAGTGCATGATTTTGATAAGGAAAAAGAAGGAATTTGGTGTAATTTAAATGCCCTAGGGTAAGATGACTTAACTTTGGAATAATAGAATAATTTTTAATTAGTTTAAGATTTATTAAAAATTAAAGATTTGATACACGATTTAATAGTAAAACTTAGAAGGAAAGGAAGATAAAAGAATATTCCCTAACATGATGCAAGGGATGATGTCATCTTGATGATGCAAGTATAGTGATGTCATTACTTGGAGGCTACTTAAATATTTTTCTATAAATACTCAATTTGAGATTATTTTCTCCCACACCAAATAAAGAAACCCACGACTACACACACACACACACACACACACACACACACAAAGAGCAGAGAGAAAGAGTGAGCTCTTAAGTGTTCTATTTATTTCTTAAATAGATTCTACTAGTTTCCAAAGTGTTCTTAAGAGTTAGTTACAGACGAAGCTTTTTTTATCTCTTGATGAAGGTAAAAACCTATAATTTTTCATGAATTTATCTTCTTTTCATAATTCTTTCTTTAGATTCATCACTATCTTTATGTTACTTTGGATGCTATACTTTCAATGTTAAATGAAGGAAAACAAGTTCCACAAGCATCCTTGAGTGAGTAGATTCACTTTTTTTCCCTCTTTGCTTCTCTTTTAAGAAGATTATTGTATAAAAGATGTTTATTTGTTTTCATGGTTGATGATATGCTGAAATCATGATTATTCATAATAAATTATATATTATATTTGTGATATGTGGTTAATGGTATACTAAAACCGTGATTATCATGATGGATTAGTCTAAAAAATTTTATGATGAAAATTTAAAATGTTAGTTTTGACAGTGATTATTTGGTTTTCTAAAAAAGAAAGATCTTTGAATAGTTTATTTATAAAGTTAGATAAAAAAATATTTTGAAAAAGGGATATTTGCAAAATGAAGATATTGACAGAGGCATGGAAAATGATTTTTTTTTCCAAATACTACTCAAATTAGCGAAGGTTTGAAAACTTGCTCCAATATAAACGCAAAGCAAAAATTTTAGAAAGAAAGCATACAAAGGCTCATGGGTACTTTATGAGAAAGTTTTTTATTCTTATGCTAAAATCTAGTATATATTATTTTAAAACTTGTTATAGGTATTATACAGGTGTTACATCAATGTCTTGAAATGAAAATTGGTTTAAGAAAGCTTAAGAGGCTTACAAATTTTTAGTCAAGGGGAAAATTTTCTATTTTACTTACAAAAACTTGTTACAATGTGTTCTAAACTATTTAGGTAATATAAAGTTATAATATTTTTTAGAGCAAAATTCTTTTGGAAAAAAAAGTAAAGCTCTTGCATTGTAAAGTCAACAATAACACATAATTTTTCTATTTTCCAACTAAAAAGTTAATTCTTTACAAAGTGATTTTCAAGAAAGTTAGTTATGTAAGTGATGTAACATGTTTTGGATATGAAAATATTTAAAAAATGATGTTTTAAAACATTGTTTTTGTCATAACCCACTTTGTAATTATCATGACCGATGTAAAGATACTTAATTAGTGCTACCTTCCTAAATAGACATCTTTACAAGCCTTCAGTATCCCTTAAGACTTTTCATAGAAGAGTAACCAATTTACATAATATGGATTTACATGTAAAACAGACTTTGTATCTATTCAAATAGGTTTATACATATAGATAACAAGAATACATGTACTAACATAACATAGGTAATATACAAATGATGATAACAGACTCTAGTATAGTTTATTGAACTCTTCATCTTCTGAATCAAACTTAGCAAAAGTAAAACTAGAGCCATTACTAGTTATGCCTTCCGAATGAGACATTCTATGGAGAGAAAATACAATAAAAGCATTAGGTTTAGAACCTACTAGCTAGAAATCTATCTTATAATGTATTTTGACTTTGGTAAGGGTGATCTAAACTTCAAACCAAAATATTATTTCAAATGTCCCATAAAGTGTCAAGACGTAGCCTTTATAAGTATCAGTGTGCACTCAAGGATCCATGTTCACTACCTATAATTTCAATTTAATAACCAAAGTGAGTATAAAATATATATAATGAATAATAACTTGTTACCTCATTCTTATTTTCTATAAAAACTTTTCTTATACCTTAGATATGGTTTATGTAACTCATAACCTTTGTTTATGTGATTTATTCTTTAAGAAATGGCAATAGTTTGTATACAAGTTTCACCTTATATCTTCGATTCAATCTTATCTTCACCACCATAGGCATAAAGCTACCAACCTTTTCCCTTCACTACTAGTCACTTATCTCTTTCTTTGTAAAAGATATTATACCTCTCTCCCAACAGTTTGCATGTATGATGAATAATAGTGGGATGCTACATGCATCAACCACACTTTACCTTTCTCACCATAGGGTATAGTAAAATACCAACTATGCCATGAATATCTTTTTTCATAATCAAGTTAAAGTATATAACTAAACCATTCACATTGGATAAGAATTATTCCTAATTTATTAGTATACTTTAATCATTATTAACTTGTTTTGAAAAGGGATAGTAATTGCAACCCTAAAGCCTAACATTCTTTTTAATGTTCAAATTATGTCCAAAAATTCTCAAGTGTTATATAATAGTCCTTAATATCTTAGATGATAATTAGAATGGGTGTTGCATGAAGGTGTTTGGGTTTAGGCTATTCAATTGCAAAAATGTTTCCCAACTTTTCTATTTTGAACATTATTTGAGTAGGTTTGAGGAATGATTTATTTGAGGATTTTAAATTTTATCTATACCTTGAATAAAATCCATAAATTTTTTCAAAATTTTCTTCCAATCATTTAATAGGCTCAAAAAATTTCGTTCATTGAACCAATGAATTTTGAGTTCTATTTTAGATAGTTTTAGTTTGTGATTTTATTGGCTAATCAAATTAACTCCGATGGCCATAAAATTTTGACAAATCTTAAAAACATCATAATTGACTACTACAAATTTTTTCATGATTTTTCATGAGTGTTTGTTGCCTCAAATTACTTGAAATCCGAGACCAGCTAGACTAGAGCCTTATTTTGGATGGTTTAATAGTCTACCATGAAAATTCATTCTAAAATATTTAAAAAATTCTAAAAATATCCAAACTTTCCAGACTGCATTTTCACCTCAATAGAAACCATAGAATGTTAAGAATCTAATTTTTTTTATGATTTTACACCTAGGTTTTGATGGCTACTTTTCAACAAAAACTACAATAGCTTTCTAAACTTCATTTCTACAATTTCTAGCATTATCCTAGCAAATTCCTTCATGATAACTAGTAATCACTCCACTCTCATCATTTTTTATTCAAATCCTCATCTCAACAACATCATATAACATACAAATTAACTCCAATCTAATTCTCATAGCAACTAACATAAGGTTGCACTAAAGAAATAATATTTATCAAATTCAATAATTTATCAATAGAAATTTCATGAATTCGAAGCAAGTTATCACTTACCTTAATTTTTCTTCTTTTAAACCTCCAATAATTCTTCTAAAACAGCAAGGAAAAGTTTCATGAAAATAAATTAAATTTTAGATATTTGAGAAGAGGATTAATGATAAATTATAGAAGGAATTGAAGAAATTTCTTGTTTACCTTATTAGACTAAGGAATAATTTGTAAAAGCCTTTTGTTTTCCTACTTGAGAAAACCTGAACTTCCTTTTTATTTTTTTTTCTCTCAAGGTCATAATTTGGAGCTGGTTGATGAGCATAAATTTTCTACTCTCAAGTCCCCACAACTTTATATATAAAACTTAACCTTAATTTCCATAAAGTTTTATAATCTTTCTTATTAATTTTTCTTAAGTTTCAAGAAAGATTTTTGCACAGTTGGCCAGCCATTTTACACATCTAAGTGTGCTGCTCTGGCAACAAATGATGACCTTTTTGGCTAATAAAATTTAACCACACAAAAAGGTTAAATTTGGTTATTACATAATGGCCTCGATTTTGCCTCTTTTTCTGACTTTGGCCGTTAACTTCTTTTGGAAGCTTGGGCCAACCATGTATCCACATTTTTTAGCATAAAAAAAATTAAATTTGGGCCTTTAAAACTTAGGTCAATCAAGCCTAATACAAATAAAAATTAAATCACTCAAAGATAAAAAAAATTATTATAATTTGGCCCCAAATTTTTTACTTTCTTTACTTTTTCACCTTTAAACTTTTAAATATTTTTATAGCTTCACTTTTTATCTTCCATAATAATTATTAAGCCTTAAAATATATTTTAGGCTAGCAATGAAATTTTAAAATTAATTTTTTATATTTTCAGCTTATTTTTTCACTTTTTCAATTTACCGAGTGTTAGAAATACAATAAATTTCCAAATGAATTTTCCTAAGTATTTTCTTAGGTTTCTAATTCAATTTTTATTAATTATAATGTTTATTATAATTTTCAAAAAAAAATCTTTTTTTTAGTTAGTTTCACTTTGAAATTACTTTTGCAATTCCCTCAAATTTCACCTAATTTTTCTATTAGGATTTTGAAATGAAATTTTCTAGAAAATCTTGCTTTTTGCCATATTTTGGGTTATTACAGTTTTATTGTAGGAAAATTTTGGAAAAAATGGTGAGTAAAAAAACATAATTTTAAGCTAAGTATGGCTTCTTCCAAAGTAGTTTTGTTAAGTGATCTTTTGAGTAACCTATCTAATATGTTTTCAGTATGAAAATGGCTGAAATATAATGTTTTACATATTATTATTCATTACAAAAAATTTCATTATTTTTGATCAAGTTTTGCATGTAAAAATAGAGCTTCAAAGTTAAGTACGCCTCTTTCATGATATTTTGATAAATTAATGTTTCGGTGACTTGTGTAACTTATTTAACATGAAAAATAGTAAAAAATAATATTTTAAAAATTAAATTTTTTCTAGTATTTTCTAGAGAATTTTGGAAATTTTGGAGCTCAAGGTGTAATTTCCAAGTTAAACATGCTTCTTTGTAATCTATTTTGAAAGTTAGAGTTATGGGTAGCTTATGTAACTTGTTTTAAAGGTAAAAATGGTTGAAAATAATATTTTTAATATTTACTATTTATTATTTATTCTGGATATTTTTATAAAATTTTATTAAAATTTGATATTTAAATGGATTTTTAAAGCTAAAAGTGCCTCTTTTGAGGTGTTTTAATAGTTAGTTACAAAGATACCTTGTATAAATTATTTTGAGCATAAAAAAGTTTTAAAATGTTATGAAATGTTTAAATATTTATTCTAGAAATTTTGGGGAAGTTTTAATAAATTTAATTATTTTAAATGAAATTTCTAAGTAAAAGAATGTTTATTAAAATTTAATATTATTTTATAATGATTTTCTTATCTTCTAGATGTTAATGTATGGTGATATTAAACAGTTTTACTACTACTGAGAAGTATGTTTAAATGTTTAGTTTTGTGAAAAAGAATTGTTTTCTTTCTTATTAGAATGATATACAAAGTATAGGATCAAGAATGCTTAGAAATAGAAGTTATGGAACTACGAAATCCTAAGTTGAGAACTCTATGGTTTTGTTATGAAAATCATGAGCTTTGTGATAATATTAGAATGGAATGTTTTTTTTTCTAATAACATACTAATGTGTTAAGAGTATGCTTGAATGGTGATAGAAAATCTAAGAAAGAAATGGACACTGTTCTATAGGTTTCAGGGTGAAACCTTAAGTCTATTACAAGATTAGTTCATGAATATTGACATGAATTATTCTGTGAATTCAATATACACTAATATGTTTATATGTGAAAGTATCTATGATTTAAGCTTCATGTTGGAGAGCTCTTGAAAGTGATACAATAATATAGCATGTAGAATGGAAGCACTTATATTTCTTGTAGTCATTAGAAAAGTGACAAGATAATTATAAATATTTCTTACTAGATTATACTCCATATTATATTTTGGTTATGGCTATCGATGACATTTTATCTTTACCTTGTTATGTAAAATAAGCTAATGAGAGCTTAATATGAAATTGGCTTTTATATTGTATGTGAAAATATGGTTATATACTGAATATAAACTTTAAGTTCATTTATGACATTGTTATCTTGAATTTTGTATGTGTTGTTATGAAATGGTTATGTAATTATGAGGCCTTGTGAAGAGTTATGGAAATTGGCTCAGTACCTTGTATTCCAAGTCATACAAAATGACATAGGATAAAGGGAGGCATAAGGGTAAGATATGCATGGTTATGGTTGGTCCAAAGACACAAGGAGGAATTTTGCCATTTAATAGTAAATTAAATACTTATATTGTGTCTATGATTTATTCATGTGGTTGAATTATATTTTTCCTAATTGTTGTTAATGTAGTATATAGAATTGCCTAATAGGAAATATTTTCTAGTAAGGAAAATTTTTTAATGCATATGTCTTGTTTATAAGAAATTTTCTTGATTGAAACTGATTAGAATACTTATGTGATAATTATCCCATTGAATAATTTATTACTCACTCTATTTGTGGATTTATTTTTCAGATACTCTCTTTGTAGATGGCAAGTATTGAGATCTAAGATGTTTGTTGACACTTGGTAAAGACTAAATATAGCTTGGCACTAAAGGACCCTACAAACCCTAATCTAAACATCCATTCTAATATTACTATTGATAGCTAGTCTTGATAATAACTGTAATACTTGATTTTTATGTTTTCAATTTTTTATAAATTTTTTTAACTTTTCTTTATTTTGTACAATTATGTTGGACTTTTCAATGACTAATTATAATGGGTTATTAATGACCCATAAGTATTAGTATAGTACATACGAATATGATGCATATGTATAATTATTCATGTATTTGGTGTTTCATATAATTTTTGATGTCTTGTCAAAAGGCTATTTATGAAGTAAAAGATTATCTTTCCTAGGCTTTCAAAGAAAAAGGATATGGGTTTTATCTACATTAAAGGTAGATTTATATTTTTTTGCATGAAAGCATTTACAACCATGTATTTAAAAAGAAAAAAGCCAATTAAATGGTTTTCAAGAAATAACTTAGAAATATATTTTTGGCTCACTTTTCAAAAATTGATTTTTAAATTTGATGTTATCTTAATAGCACTTTTGAATTTTCAAGTTTTATTAGCCTGGTCCTACTCTATTGTGTTTGTTCATGATTTGAACAATTATATTCAGAAATCAAATATTTTTTAAAAATTAGAAATAGTCCTTGTTAGTTTTTATTAAGTATTTATTTTTTCATAAACCCAAGTTTTAAAAAGAAACCAAAAATATGTTTGTTTTCTTAAGAGATTTTCAAAATTTTACTTATAAAAGTTTCCTTAAAATTATTTTAAATATATTTTTACAAAGAAATGTATTTTGGATTTTGAAATAGTTTTTGAAAAATCCATTTGTTAAAGACATTACTAGAAGTAGTTTTTTAAGATATTATGTTTCAACAATATCTTAATTAAAGAAATAAACTTTTTTTTTACTTGAATTTTGACTCCAATGGAAGTTACTACATTTTTTACTTTACAATTTCCTTCAAAAATAAAGAAAAAGAGTTTAAGTGTTTTCTAATTGAAAGGATTGTACTTCATCAATTATGTATGATTAATTTTTTTAAAAAAATACTTTTAGTAAAATTTTTGACTTTATATTTGTGCATCATACATATTTTTTAAAGCTATCAAATTTAAAAGTTAGTTTGTTCAAGGCTTATTCAATTGATGTCTTTACATCGACCACAATATTTCAAAAAATAGGTCATGACAATATATGTATCAAAGCATAATTTGGGTAAACTGTGGAAATGGTGAAACATTGGCCAATATAATTATGGAATCATAAAGCATAGTGAGAGGAAACTAATGAGCTCTAGCCAAATGCAACCAAGTACCAAACATTAATAATGATCTTAAGGGTTCCATCTAGAGTGCCAAGTATCTTTTATATTTAAAAAGAAATTTATTTTTAATCTAAATTATTTTACTAGAAATGGTGAAAACTAAGGAATTCAAGTAGTCTGAAAAATGAAAAATCTTCAAATTTCCCTAGTGATGAAAGTAAAAATGGTCAAGAAGCTTTAGCTTAAACTGTTGTTTTACATCAAACTTGGAAAGAGTTAGCAAGTCATTAGATAAAAAAGTAATATCAATGGATAAAACATTAAATCAAAAATAAAAAATGATAATCCTCCTTTTCTAGAAATTTAGAGACTGACAAATAGAAATATCATCCTAGGTAGCTATTTGACAATGAACTTTAGGAAGAATGCTAGCTTAAAATTAAATTTAGAAGGAAAATAATTATTTTATCCTCTAGTGCTCCCCTAAAAATAAAAATAGGCCTTGGATTCATTTCATAAGAAAATATAATTGAAGGAAATATATAGAATGACTAAGGACAAGGTCTAAGTATATAATTTATATATGAATAGATAATGGTAAACAATTGCATAAGTTATGGAAATTTAGTGAGAATTAATAAGATTTTGACAAAGTGAATCAATTGATTTATGAATTAGAAGATGTAAGGCAATCATATGAAGGATATACAAAATAAATGATTATAAGTACCAAGAAAGAATCTGTTAAGTTTAGATGAGACAATAAAGTAGTAAATTAAATAAGATGAAAAACACATAGAATGAATCATGAAATTTTAACTAGTTGAGAGAATATAACCTCTTATATTTACTAATCCTAACGAAAAGAAGGAATTTATAATTGTACAATTAGATGACTTAGAATTGACATTGAGAATGGTGTTCCCAGTATACAAAGATTGATTAAAAGCTTATAAGATAAATGAATCCTAAAATTGAAAAAAAAAAGGAAAGCTAGTGTGACAAATTAAAAAACATATTTGCTTACCATTAGGCAATAATCAATCAAAATCTATGTAATAAAAATACAAAAGAACTTATGACCAAATGGATATTTAAAATGATCAATTAAAGTATATGAAATTCCAAAGAGAAGGAAGTTCCAATTAATGGAATGAGAAACTAAAATATGTACACCTAGGAATATGTTATACAAATATGTTAGGTTCTTTTGAAATAGTTATTGATTCTATAGCTCTATGGCTTATAAAGGTATATAAGTGTTAGGTTAGCCAATGATGAATAGTTAAAAGAAAAAACATTAATAATGGAAATGAAAATTCTTGTGATAAAAATGTTTTAGTTTTAGAAACTTTACAAATTATAGAGTAATAAGAGCTATTATTAGAGGTTGTTATATTGGTGATTTGAAGCATACTAATTGTGAGATATATCCTCAATGCTAACTTAAGAAACATATTTTCAAGGTTATGTAAAAAGGAATTAAGGAAATCTTAGTAAGAAAGTAAAAGATTTAATAACCTGAATAAATTAGAAGCTTAATCAAAAATTAAGGATGAACTTTTTTTATTTATATAAGAAAGGATTTGTTTGCAAATTTTGGTAAAGAAATATTTTGGAAGGTAGGATAATGATAAGTTGATGAGAGACTTCCATTTTGTAATCTTAAGATTGGATCCTAAGAATTAGAAAAAAAAATTGAATTATGAAATGGATAGGAGAAAATTTGATCAAATCAATGTAGTAGAAGCATGGAAGTAAGATGATAATTTCAAAAATAGGATTGAAAAAGGGATTATGGTTCATATAGAATATTAGAGGTAAGTCATTTTTTTAAATGATATTAAGAAAGAAAATTTCCAATACTGGTAGTGATTCCTAACACTAGAATCTTGACAAATATGACATCTATATCGGTTTTCATTATATCTTAGAGAAAATATTTTGGATTTATCATTTGTACGTAAAATTAGAATAAAGAGTTGATATATGAAAAGGATATAGTAAGTCTAAGATAGAGACTCCAAAGGGTTTTTACAAGCTATTGGCAATTTTGAATAACTTTTTTGGTTTAGTGAGAATTTGGGGAAGAATTTTCTTTAAAGGGGAAGAATTGTAATTCCCATGAAGAATTCAATAGCCAAAGATTAATAGAATTTAATTAAATAGTCTTTGATAGTAGATAACTAACAAAACTAGTCATTTATGTTGATAAAAGTATTTACTAGTAATAGTGGATGAAAATTTTTATTTTGGAATTATTTGGAGAAAATTTGAGGAATTAAAAGAGTTTATGAGTAATTAGTGAAAAGAACTCAACAATTTAAAGGGAAGTGAAGTGAATTGGATTTTAGTAAAAAAATTTATAAAATGTTTTATGGATAATTAGAATAACTTTATAAGGCATTTAAGATCCAAGGTTAAGAAGGTATAAAAGCAAATTAATGTTTTTTTTTCTTAAGAGTACCTTAAAATAAACATAAGGTGGTAAAATAGTTATTCTTGGCATGCATAGAAAAAAGTGCATGGTTTTGATAAGGCAAAAGGAGGAATTTAGTATAATTTAAGCGTTTTAGGATAATATGACTTGACTTTAGAATATTAGTATAATTTTTAATTAGTTTAGGATTTATTAGTGATTGAATACTTGATAGAGGATTTAGTAGAAAAACTTAGAGAGAGAAAAAGAATAAAAGAATATTCCCTAAGATGATGTAAAAGATGATATCATCTTAATGATTGAAGTATGGTGATGTCATTACATGGGGGCTATTCCAAGATTTTTTCGTAAATAGCCAACTTATGCTCATCTTTCCCCACACCAAAGGAAGAATCCTATAGCTAAAGAGAAAAAAAGAAAGAAGAGAGAAGGAGTGAGCTTTTGAGTGTTCTTGCTATTTTCTAGAAAGATTCCACTAGTTGTATGTGTGTTCTTGAAAATAGGTTAAATATAGAAGCTCTCTTGATCTCCTAGTGAAGTCCTATAATTCTCTATGAATTCATCTTTTCTTTATAGTTCTTTCTTTAGATTCCCTACTAACTTTAAATTATTTTAGATGCTATATAATTTACATGTTACAATGTACCAAAATTAGATTATGTTGATTTATTGAAAATGAATGCAATACAATGAATCAAACTAGGTTGTACCCTTATGATCTCTTAACTTATCTTTTCTTAATTGATTCATTTGCAATATTTACACAATTTTCTAATTATTTATGCATTAAAAATGTAAAGAATAAATGTAAATAGAATGTAAATGCAAATTACACAAAATACTGATAGAATGAAGTAGGAACAAAATGCAATATGCAATATCTAGAACTAACATAGAGTTAGAATTAGGGGGTTTTGTGAATTGAAATTGAAATAAACATATTAAACAAGATAAAGCACAAAGTAACTAGCAAGGAAGAAAATTAATAAAATAAAATAGTTAATTTGTGAAATTGAGAACTCTAATTTGAATTAATCATGGATCGATTAATATTTAACTTTTCTAATTAACTTTTCAACCTTGAATTACCCAAGACACCTATAATAATTCATAAATCCTACTTTAAATAACCATCTAGGATTTAATTAATTAAGATTAACTAAATTTAGCAATTTCTATAAACCTTAAGTTAAATCAAATTTAGTTTAAAATGGTTAAATTTAGAAGTTAAATTGGAATCCTCCAAATTAATCCCTCAACCTACTACTCCTATGCGTAAAATTATGATTTACCAACCACAATTCAACAACAAAATACCAAAAGATTAGAAATCATAAGAATGAATATCAATTATACCAAATCAACATCTAACACATATAATTTCAAGAAATCGACATAAGCAATTAGGAAAAGATAAAAAATAATTAAAAAAAGTTAACATTACAAATCATGATTTCATAATCCAATAGAGAAGAGCCTCAAACTTCTTGAATTAACTTTGAATTTAGCCTTCCATTGGTAAGGAGCAAGAACACTAGAAGAAAATAGAAAGCTAAATTCTATCTAATATGTAAAAGTTTAAGTCTACTTTGTGTTCTTGCACACATATATAACCTAGTTAACCTCTAACCCTATTAAACTTGAATTTTATATCTCTTAGGATTATAAGAATAGGACCTTCATAATTTTTAAATGCCCAAAACCTATTTTTATAAAGTAATTAACTCTAAGAGTTACAGTAATGAATTCCTATGGGTTTAATTTCCAACCAATATATGACAACTAAAATAATGTAATTTGGGTAAATCATAAACATAAAAGTTATAAAGGTAGGTCTTATGGAGATTTGGGCACTAGTTTTACATTAATTAAACTTATGCAACTCTAGATATGGCCTAAAAACTAATGTTAGCTTAACTAAGATAGAAATATAGCTTTAGCTTCTTAGCTAAATAAGGGCTTCAACGAGTTCAAACTAGGCTTTGACTATACCAAACTTGTAGATCTTTCTTTAGACTTTCCAACATTATAAAGATCACTTCAATCTAACATCCAGAGCTCAAGATATAGTTAAAAAATAGAAATAGTGTCAAAATCTAGCATTAATTGAATAAAATCAAAACATTATAAAACAAGTTGAAATTTAGCAAATATAATACATTAAGAGACATAAAATAAGAGGAAATAGTATAGTAAATATTTTTCTCATCACTATACTATGAATATTAGGTGAAGGAGAACAAGCTCAACAAGCCTCCTTAATTGAGTAAAGATTACTCTTTTTCTCTTTGATTCTTTTTTAATAAGATTATTGTATATGGGATGTATATATGTTATTGTGGTTGACAATGTGCTAAAACTATGATTAGTCATGGTGAATTGTCTATATTATGTCTATAAATTATGGTTAACTGTGTGCTAAAGCCATGATTTTCATAGTGAATTAGTTTGAAAAAGTTTTATTAAAAAAATTATGATGAAAATTTTAAGTGACAATTTTGAAAATGATTATTTGGTTTTCTAGAAAAGATAAATCTTTGGAAAGTTTCTTTAAAAATTAGATAAAAGAAATTTTTTTAAAAAAAGAGTTTTGTAAAGTAAAAATCTTGAAAGAGGCATGGAAATTTTTTTTTGTCCCAAATACTAATCAAAATAGCAAAGGTTTGAAAACTTGTTTCCATATAAAAATAAAGCAAAAATTTGAGGAAGAAAGCATTCAAAGGCTTATGAGTACATTAAAACCAAGTTTTTTTATTATTATTCTAAAATCTAGTATATATTATTTTTGAATTTATTATAAGTATTCTACAAGTATTACACCAAAGTTTTGAAGCAAAATTTGGTTTGAGAAAGCTTGAGAGGCTAACAAGTTAGAAGCTAGTTAAAGGAGAGAATTTCTATTTTTCTTATAAAAACTTGTTACATCATATTCCAAACTATTTTTTAGATGGTAATATACAATTATAGTAAGGTTTTTGAAGCAATATTCTTTGGTAAAATAAAAAAAGTAAAGCTCTCAAGTTATGGTACTAACAATGACACATAATTTTTCTATTTTCAAGTTAAAAAATTGATTCTCTACAAAGTGATTTTCAAGAAAGTTAGTTAGGTAATTGATGAAACATGTTTTGGATATTAAAAGTTTTGAAAAAAATGATGTTTTAAACCATTATTTTGCTATTAAAAAGTTCAAGGAAAAACAATAAGCAAAAAATGTCTTTTTAAGCTATGTATGGCTTCTTTCAAATTAGTTTTGTTGGGTGATGTTCTAGGAAATTTATCTAACCCATTTTAGTATGAAAATAATTTAAATATGATGTTTTACATCTTATTATTCATTCTAGAAAATTTCTTAATTTTTCATCAAGGTTTGCATGTAAAAATGAAGTTTCAAAGTTATGCCTCTTTCAAAATGTTTTTATAGCTTAATGTTTGAGTGACTTCTATAACTTACTTTTAATATGAAAAGAAGCCAAAGATGATATCTTAAATATTAATTTTTTGCTTTGGAATTTTTCAAAGAATTTTGGAAATTTTAGAACCTAGAGTGGAATTTTCAAGTTAAACATACTTCTTTGTAAATTGTTTTGATAGTTAGAATTGTGGGTAACTTATGTAACTTATTTTGAAAGTGCAAATGGTTCAAAAATGATATTTTTATGATTTATGATTTATAATTTATTATGAAACTTTTTATAAATTATTATTAAAATTTGATATTTTAAATGGATTTTCAAAGCTAAAGGTGCCTTCTTTAAGGTGTCTTGATAATTAGTTACAAGAATACATTTTATAGCTTGTTTTGAGCATAGAAAAAGTTTTAAAATGTTATTAAATCACTAAATATTTATTTTGGAAATTTTAAAGAAATTTCAATAAATTTTACTATTTTAAATTGAATTTCTAAATAGAAGAATGTTTATTAAAACTTAGTATAGTTTTGCGACTATTTTCTTAATTTTTGGATGTTAATGTAGGATGATATTGAGCATTTTGATTAATATTGGGTAACATATTTAAATGCTTGATTTATTAAGAGAAAATTAGTTTTATTATTTGTTAGAATGATATAAAAGCATAGGCTCAAAATTGATTAGAATTACAAAAATTGTGGAACTTGGAAATCATGAGTTGAGAACTCTATGATTTTGTTGTTGATAGATACTAAATTTGCCAATTGGACGTTACCTAGTCAAAACAATAAATAAGAGAATCAAAACTCATGCTTCAAGTTCTGATTCTTAATAGGAAAAATAATATCTTTACAAACTAACTTGCATAGTCAGTGATTATTAAGATATTGATTATATTAGCATAATTCAAGTCTTGATATTTGTCATCCTGCATAATCATAAGCTCAATCACTAAAAGCTTATGTTTTGCCTAAATTCCATCAATCTCATAAAAGTCTTGCATCCTATGAAAGCCTTAGTTACATCTTCACACGACACACTTTTTTATTACTCCAACAAACTACTCAAATACAAACCTAGCCATCAAAACATACTCTGTGGATCCCTCTTTTTTATATGCATCCAATGTTTACTTCTTTATACAAGCCATCACTTAGTTTGATCATTATTAGATAATTGGTCATTTTTAAAGTTATAGTTAGCGACATTCATTGTTTTCCTAACCACCATGTCTAATAGTAACGGCTCATGAACTTATGAGATCATTTCCCAATCTCAAAGTCAAAGAACCTTCTAGTGATCTCGTAGGTGCAATGTTCACTTCCCAACATGTTAGAGGAGCCAAACTTTAGAAGTCTATAAGGCATTTATAGGAGAAAGGGCTTAAAGAGAGGTTATGGAAAGTAAATAGGACACTCTCATAGAGAAAATCAACACAATTTCATATGGAAGTGGATGTTTTATGTTCCTAACCCTAAATAACCCAATAACACCAATTAGGCATCATGCACCAATCTATTAGAGTAATTCCTCACATACCACTAGTGTTATAGCTAGAAAGAAAGATTAGCAGGGTCAACTCATTTATAAAAATTTACAATTCCATCCTTGAAATTTTGATAATTTTTTTAAAATTTATTTATATTTTTTCAAAATTTAACATGTGAAAAAAAGATTATAAGATTTTATATAAAAAGTTATGATTTTTAAGGAAAAAATTATAAAAATATGTATAAATACAATTCTCTTTTTAAAGATGTACCAAATAATAATATAAATTTGTGTTTTAAATAATTTTGCATCAAATACTTTTTAAATGACAAATAAATTTTATATCAAATATTAAGATTTTTTTCCATAAAATAAGATAATATTATTCAGTAATGTTTCTCAAACCATTGTTGGTTTAATATCTTCCAAAATTGAGGGGTCAAAATATTTTTATGGAATCATGTAAGCATCTTTCCTTTATGGCATATTATCTTTTCTCCTATTTAATAGGGTCAATTAACCTTACTAACCAATACTGGTTTCTGCCCCTGCTACCACTCTTACTATTAGACATTGCTCGAAACATGCACCTAGTTGTACCTTTTAAGCTAATCTAACCTATCATGTTTAACTCTAGATCCATTATTTCCATTGACCACCACTGATAGGACACATTTCCCTATCATAACAAAGCAATTTCCTAGTAATGGCAAATAATATAACTATGCCCTTCTTCTCCAATTCCAATCCTAAGATGGTTCAAAGATAACATCCAACATAGCCTTTTCATTATGAAGAATATAACCCATTATTTCCCTCCATCAACTGTAACTTCTATTGATTCTCATAAAATATCCCCTTTCAAATTGAAGGAGATCACCCTTTTACCCTAGAAATCATGATTACTCTTTTACCTATGTAGTTCAAATAACCAATACACCCAAATGCATATGATGATACTTTAGATCTTTCCAAACACTCAAAAGCTTTCTCGACATTAATGCTATTATTTGAGGCATTAGATGCCATCATATGTCATGCATTTTCCATAACCCTGAAGAAGACATGACTCTAATGGTTCACTTTACCACTAAGCAAATCAATCTCCAATTTTAAACAATTGGTAAAGGCTCTTTAGGCCCATTTTGTAATAAGTTAACCCCTTCAGTAGATATTTGCAACTTTCATGAACTTCTAACAAGGATGACAAGAGACAATACAAAAATATCTCACTTGATTTAACTAATTGGCATTAGAAATCAAGGATCTTAACAAGAGTGTAGCTATCCATCGGATAACAATATGCCTAAGATAAAGTCATTTCACTTTATCTCTCATCAAGCTACTAGCTACTAACCTTATTAGAAAATTGTTGGCATTTGTTGAAAATTTTTCTAATGATGAGGAGCAAGATTTAAATAGGCAATAGCATGAAAGAATAAAAGTAGACACCGATGAGATCATAAACTAAGGGATCGAGATTGTACAGACACACAAAGTAGATAAAACAACTATAAGCCATTGTCATTCCCTTTTAGTAAAATTATGCATGATATAAAAGTGGCAGTGTTAATGAAATTCCTAAACTAAAGAAAAGAAAACACTTTCTAGCTGATTGCAATAAATATTGCAAATTCCATTAAGATAATGGCCACAATATGGATGATTGTATCATGTTGAAAAATAAGGTAGAGCACTTGAATAACATAGGGTATCTTTTAAAGTGTAAGAAGTATATAATAGATGACTAAAGCTAAAGGGAGAAGCAGTCCAATCAATCCCAAGAAGAAAACCATTCAGAACTAAATTGAAGTAGTAATTAGAAAGTGGTACAAGTTATAGAAATAATAGTTTAAAGATTCATAATAGGAGGTACCTTCAATAAAGCTAGAAAAAATAGGCTAGAAAAATCATCATATTTAAGAAAAAAATTCCATAAGGAAGAGTTCAAACTAATTAACTTCATGAAAGAAGATTTTGGAAGCATTAACCAAGGTCATGATGATTTAATGGTTATCATAATGAGGGTGGGTAATTATCTTCTAAAGCAAATCTCGATTAATTAAGGAAGCTTAGTAAATGTTTTGTATTCCAAAATTACAAAAAGTATAGGAATCTCAAAGGACATGTATGAACCCTATAATGGGGTTCTAATTGAATTTATAGGAAGTTAAGTACAAGTTAAAGGGATAATAATACTTAAAATCACCCTTAGCTTAAAATGCAAATTAAAAGATATTGATGTAGATTTCTTGGTGGTGTTGGCAACAAATAATGCTTATAATGCTATATTAGACTAACTATCCCTCAATTTAATAGGTGCAAATATTTCCTCCCTACACTAGTTAATGAAATTCAATACTTCTAATGGCATAGGTGAAGTTAGAGGCAATCAAAAAGTAGCATGCCACTATTGTATAACCAATTTAAAAGGTAAAAAAATCAACCTCAGGTTAATTAGTAAAACAAGTATACTAAAGGATTATGAGCTAATTAACTCTAACCTACTTGATGTCCAATCAGATAACATAGTGAGGTTAGAGCCTAAAGTTGATTTTAAAAAAGTTAAACTTTTTAATGATGATGATAATAAAATGATAAATATGGGTGCAAAATTGAATAACCAAGACAAACGTATATTAACTTAATTGTCTTCCCAAAATAGCATAGTATTTATATGGTCCCTAACTGATATGCTAAATACTAGCCCATCTGTAACTAGTCACATTCTTTCTATAAATCCAAGTGTTAAGCCTATACAACATAAGAAAAGGAAAATAGGGGAAAAAAGGCATGTAGTAATAGAAAGTTAAATAAGGAAATTAATAAAGTTAGGATTCATAAAAAAGGTATCTTACACTACCTAGATGGAAAATGTTGTTCTAGTCCAAAAAGCAAATACTACTTGAAAGATATGTGTGAATTATACAAACATGATTAAAGCTTACCTAAAGAATGCCTATCTTTTGTTTAATATTGACTAGCTTATAGACAATTCATCTAGTTTTAAGATTTGTAGCTTCAATGATGCTTTCTGGAGGTATAATTAGATGAAAATGCACCTTAATAATGAAGATAAGATAACTTTTATAATCAATTAAGGGATATTTTGTTACAAAGTCATACCAATTGTCCTAAAGAACATAGAAGCTTTGTACCAACACATGATGAACAAAGTATTCAAAGATTAGATCAGAAGGAACATAAAGGTATATGTGGACAATATGATCATGAAATTAGAAATGATGGAACCGCACTAAAAGGATATTGCTAAGACATTTGAAATGTTTAAAAAATATCATGTGTCTAAACCTTAGGAAGTGCACATTTAGTGTGGAAACTATAAAGTTCTTAGGCTTCATAGTCATAAAGAAAAGAATTAAGAAAAATCCTACTAAGTGTTAAGCAATCATACAAATGAAAAGCCCTTCAAACTTCAAAGAAATGTAAGCACTTAATGGTAGATTAGTGGAACTATTGAAGTTTTTATCTAGATCAGTAAACAAATGTTCACATTTTATAGCTTGTTGAAAGGCATAAGGAAGTTCAAATGGAATAACAAATATTATAAGGCATTTGTCAAATTAAAGGAATTATTGACTACAACACTAGTATTACATTGACTTGATCCGAAAGATACGTTATTGCTATACTTAGCTATGTCAAAATTGGTAGCCAGTTCAATCTTACTAAAAGAATAAGAAATGGTTTAGTACTTGATTTATTTTATTGGTAAAGCTTTACATAGAATGGAAACTAATTATCAAAAAATTAAAAAATTGCTTTATTGATTGCATCCAAAAAATTAAACTTGTACTTCAAAAGCCACCAAGTGGTGGTTTAATTGTATACACCCATCAAATTTATCCTACACAATCCTATCTAGTTAACTAATAGAATAATTGATAAAGCTCTCCAAGTTAAACTTATCTATGAGGCAAGGAAAGTGATCAAGTCATAATCATTAGCATACTTTGTAGTAGAAATGACCAAAAATGAAAATGAAAATCCATCTATAAAATGGATAATGTATGTTGATAGATCTTTAAACAAATATGAAAGTAATATAAGGGTGATAGTAGAAAACAATGATGTAAGAATCTTAGAATATTCAATAAAGTTTAAATTTAAAACCTTAAACAATCAAATCAAGTACAAAGCTATCAGAACTGGCTTAAAGTTAGCTAAGGAAATTAAAGCAATGACAATCCAAATTCATAATGATTTAAATCTAGCAATTGCTTAAATCTAAAGGAATATGAAGTGAAAAAGCCAAACCTGATCAAATATGTATACAAGACAAGGAACTTACTAAAAAAACTTACGTATGAGCTACTTAAAATACATTAATCATAAAATGAGAGGTTAAATACTTTGGCAAAATTGGCTAATTCTAAAGTGGTGATAAATTTTGGGATAATGATTCAAAAGTTGATCAAAATGCTTAGTATAGAAGAAAAAGTAGTATTATAGATTGATCAAATGGATTCATGGATCACTCTTATTATGGTTTCTCTTGAAAAAGGATAATTACCTAAAGAAAGGAATGGAGCATGTAGAATTTAGAGACAAGTATGACATTTCTTCATGGATAATGGATGATTATACAAACATTGTATTAACCTACTATTACTCCAATATCTCTAACTTGATGAAGCTAACTATGTGTTATAAGAACTATAAGGAGGGATATAAGGAAATCATCTAACAAGAATAATTTTAGCCTTGAAGGCCATTTGTTCAAGGTATTATTAACCTAGAATGAAAAGGGAAGTTATAGAATTGGTTTGAAAGTGTAATAAATGTAAAAAATTCATGAATGTGCAAAGATAACGATCAACTTTAATGGAACCTATTATTTCTGCATGGCCTTTTGTAAAGTGAAGGATCAACTTATTGTGACCTTTAATAATCAAACCAAGTCAAGTGAAATTTCTAATCATCATGGTTAATTAATTCACCAAGTAGGTAAAGGCTAACTCATTAACATCAATCATGGAAAAATTTGCATAAAAATTTCCATGGAAATCCATTATCTTCAAGTAAAACTACAAAACCTAATCCAAGCGGATAATCATTATGTTCATATCCTAACTTATCACATGTAAGTTCATATTACTAAAAATAGTAGTTTTTATAATGGGACCTAACTTATAACAGAGAGCTTCGCAAGCTTTTGGCAAAGGTGAATATATTATAATCTTTACTAAACATGTCTTATATGACAACATCTTACAATTTAAATTATTTGCTAAATAGATTAGGGATTAAACAAATATTTGCTTTAGTAGAACATCCCTAGTCAAATGGCCAAGTAAAGTTAGCCAACAAATAATCTTAGAAGCTCTCAAATGAAGACTAGACAAAGCTAAAAGAAGATGGATGGAAGAACTATCAAGTATCCTATAGTTCTATTAAATGATGCCATAATCATTAATAGGCGAATCGCTTTTCAAATTGATTTACAACTTAAAAGCGATATTACTGGTCAAACTTGGAGAACCTAGTGAATGCCATGAATGGTATAATAAAAAAAAAAGATCAAACTTATTAAAGTAAAAACTTGGATTTATTACCCAAAGTTTGAGAGATGGCTTAAATCAAATATAAGCAATACAAAAGAAGAATGGCTAACTACTTCAACAAGTTCAAAGAACAAATTACATTAAGATCATTAGTACTCAGATTAGCAAATGCACCGTATAAGAAGCCTAATGAAAGGAAACTAGCCTTGAGTTAGGAAGGACCATTCCAAATGAAAGAGAAGCTAAAAAATAAAGTATATTAGCTAGAAATAATTGAAGGGTTACTAATCCCTCAAACTTGCAATGTTAATTTTTTTAGACAATATTTTTAAATATTTAAAACCATAAAATTCAAGTAAAATGAATAAAAAGAATCAATAAACCCTTGAAAGCTTGAGCAAGTCCTGCACCCTTAACACTTTCAAAACCTGAATAAGTTTTGTACCTTTAGCCTATCAAAAGCTCAAGTGAGTACTACACTTTTGGCCTTAAGAAAATTCAAACAAGTGATAACCCTAGCCTATAGAAGGTAAATATTTGAAAGCTTTAAAACAAAATAAGCATGTAAACAAACAAGAAAGTGAATATAAATAAGTTATTGCTTATATTTGATAGTTGAATGGATTATTCAAATAGGTCCTAATGTGGGCTACAAAATTCACAATAATGATCATATTACAAGGATTTAGGGGGAATTCCCCTTCTTCTGCAACAAGTCCTCAAGTGTAAAATCATGATTGATTTTGGATTAGTTAATCCATGAAAAGGGATTGAAATGTTTGATCTAGCCCATTGTAGCACCAAATTTTGACCAAAAGAGAGGTCGACATTCATCCTGGGCATTCAATAACTTAGAATCTAATTTTTAAGCTTGAACTTTTAAACTCCCTTTTTCATCATCTTTCTTGATTAGCTCACTCTCCCATTTTTACTCTTTTTTGTAGTAGGTAACTAAAAGCTCCTTAAGTCACTTCTTTTCATCTTCTAGAATTAAACATTTCCTTTGTTCATCTTTTAATTGTTCATTTAAATTTATCCATCTCTTGTTAGCATCTAGGATCTCCAATGTTTTATTCTTCAGATCTTATTAAGTCCAAATGAATCTTTAAAAGGGATCTACTATTCTTTTCCATGCAAAGTATGGTTTCTAATATAATTCTAAGTGCTTAACCTAATTCTACCATAGCAAATCAAAACAATGATCCATCACTAAACTCTGCTTAATACTCTCTATTCTTGACATGGTCAATCTCTATCACTAACTAGCCTCATATCCAAGGAATGTTATACACATTCTTATACCATAAGCCATAGGCTAGTCGAACTTAAGGAGAAACTTCTAATGAGTCATCTTAAAACCTAAGCTATTGCTAATCTTATAGACATCATTGCTTTCAGCTACTACTTTGATAAGTTTTTTCTTAATAGTTGTCTTAGTATCACACTTTTCTCAACTAATTGAAGGAAAGGCATCTTTCAACACTTGGACATTGAAAGCCTTTAAAGCAACCGAGGTGACAGTGGGTGCATCTCCAATTGAACTTAAGACCTAAGCTTGAGTTACCTCAATAATGCTAGCTCTTTTGTTTTTTTTTTCTTTATCTATATAAGTTTTGCAAGCAAGTGCCATGTAGACAAGATAGATCATGAAAGGAAGGATGTCAAAGTCTCCAATACCTAACCAATGTTCTACAAAAATAGAAAGTATAGATTAAAATCCAAATGATAAAAGTAGATCAAAATGAAAAGGTAGACATGTACTATGAAAAAAAATGAATATCAAGTAGTCCTCTTATGAACAAAACACAAAAGCCAAATAATTGTATCTTGATCTTTAACATTAAATCTCTAAAGTTTTGGAAGAGCAAAGTACTCATGTCCTTTTACCCTTTTGATTAGATAAAGTTATTTTCCATTAAAAATTTAACATAGCTTGGTGTCACTCATCATCTATACCTTAAAAAAGACATTTTTCTAACCTTTTACATTAGAAATTGTATTGGAAAAGGGAAGTTGATTGATGTGCTACATAATGAGTCCACCCACTGTTTCTTTGATAGGAAAAAATGAAAAAGTAAAAGAAGATATTCGAATTACAAGACTAGTAAAGAAGTAAAAGAAAACATTAGAATTAAAAGATTTCTTTTCAATTTTCTTGCAAAAATTTTTAAAACAAGCTGGAAAATACCAGGCATTGCATGACAATTGCATTAAACAAACATTCAAATGCCTTAATATATGTTGTTAAGAAATTGAAAATGGAGGGGAAATGCTTACCTATTGGATGATATCACCATAAAAACATAAAGAATGGGTTATTATCATAGTTGCAGACCCACTCTTATCTTTTTATTTGCGTAAGAACTAAATACCTATATTAGTCACAAGCAAACATTGTTGATTGAGATCGACAATAATATCGAGGTTAGTTCACTGATTGAAGGCTTAAGGTTTCTTTACATCGATATGAACCCATTTCAAATCTTTGAATCCATCCTCTAAACATGAAGCATGGTCTTCACATTGAACATTACAAGATTGATTGGTTGTAATGATGGTGAATAGTACAATAAAAATATAGTCAACTAGTTGTTCTTAGACTGAGAAAGGTATAGGAGATTCTAGGAAATGAATTAAAGGCAAATGAAAATAAATAACACATTGAAAAGCTTGATCTACAAAAATCAAAGATGAATTTGAAGAGTCAGAGAAAAACCAATGAATCTCAAGAGAACTATAAGATAGAAAGGACATCAATCAATAAAGTAGACATTCAAGGAAATAAAATTGAAGGTTAAAGAATAATACAAGTGAAGTCTTGGAATCAAAGAAAAAGACATGCCTGCTCATTCAAAATAAAGCATAAAAACATGTACAAAGATCATAACAAGAAAATTAGATTAAATGATAAAAATGAAATGTTTTCACAACTTTCTTAAACAACACAAAAGTCTCGGAACTTAACAAAAATAAATCCAAAGGAAAAAAATTGATATTGATAAACCAAATTTGCAAAAAGAAGAAAAAGGAACATTGCAGCAAAAAAGAAACATACCTAGAAACAAAGATCAATAGAGATCCATGGAGAAATTGCAAGAAATCCAAAGAAGAAGAATTTGTAGAGTGAATGGTGACTCATGTAAAAATCCAAAAGTGTGAAAAAGCGCCAAACAAGAAGGTATAAATGCATCCTTTTTTGAATGGCTGAGAATGCTAGGTAACATATTTAAGTGCTTGATTTAGTAAGAGAAAAATAGTCTTCTTACTTATTCGAATGATGTATGAAGCATATAACCAAAACTACTTAGAAACGCAAAATTGTGGGACTTGGAAATCCCAAGATAAAAATTCTATGGTTTTGTAATTGACAAATATTAAATTGGCTAACCGAATCTCACTCAATCAAACCTATAGTTAGGATAATCAAAACCCATCATCCAAGTTCCAATCTTAACAAGAAAAATAATCTCACTATGAACTCACCAGTATAGTCAGCAATGACTAAGATATTAATTATATCAGCTTAATTCAAGTCTCAGTATTTGCTATCAAGCATAATCATAAGCTCAATCATTAAGAGCCCAAGTTTAGCCTAACTTCCTTCAATCTCATAAATGTATTGAGTCCTATAAAAACCTTAGGTACATCTTCACAAGACACACTTTTTTTTATTACTTTATTAAACTACATCTGACATGCACTTGGTGGTTCCCTTTCCTCCATATGCATCTAACATTTGCTCCTTTGTGCAAGTCATTATCTAGTTTGATCATCATTAGAGAACTAGTTATTTTTAAAGTCATAGTTGTGAAAACTGTGAGTTTATGACTATATTAGATTGACATTTTGCTTGTCTAATAGCATATTAATGTGTTACAAGTATGCTTGAATGGTGATAGAAATTCTATGAAAGAAATGAACATTCCATAGGTTTCATGGTGAAATCATATGTCTATTACAAGATGAGTGCATGAATATTGACATGAATTGCTCTATGACTTCCATATGCAGTAATACATTTATATGTGAAAGTATTCATGATTTAAGCTTTATTTTGGAGAACTCTTGAAAGTGATACAATAATGTAGCTTAGAGAATGGAAGCACCTTTATTCCTTGTAGTCACTAGAAAAGTGACAAGGTAATTATAAACCTTTCTTGCTAGATTATACTTTATGTTATATTTTAATTATGGCTATGGATGGTATTTTAACCTTACCCTATTATGTGACATGGGCTAGCAAGAGCCTGATATGAAATTGGCTCATATGTGACAAGCTAGCTATATGTCAAATATAAGCTTTAATGTCATTTATGACATTGTTAGCTTGTATGTTATTGGCTTGAATGCCTTATGTGATGTTATGATATGATTATATGATTATGAGACCCTACAAGAGTTGTAAAGATTGGCATAATGTGATTTTGTATTATAGCTAGTGGAGAAAGATACACATATATTTCCAAATATAGTTTAGTTTCTTCTTTAGATCAAAGTATCTTATGCATGCCATCGTCTCATGCTTGGTAAAATATGGTAATTATTGAAGTACCAAATTCATGAGCCTCAATGATTTGAAACCCATAGATTTTTTACTTTGTTATAAAATTATTGTTAAACTATTTTGGTTCATGTTGATGAATTGATACCACCTAATTTTTCGGACAGATTCTAGTTAACAGTTAGCCTTTTACATTTTATTAGTCCCTAAAAATTTATACAATCTAGAGAATTGTTCTCAATATGAACTTAATAGTACAGTTTTTTTAGGATTACTATACTAATTGGCCTTTCTTGCAAGTGTGTTCTACAACTATTAGCTTCTAGAGCAAGTTGCATTTATTCAACATAAGGGAATTTGATTGCTTATAATCTTGTTGTTAATTTGAATTACGGTGAGTACATCAATTATTATAATCTTCTCATTAAATTTAAATTTCTTTTATGGTTCTACAAAGCAATGGGAAATGAGATAGCAAATAGTCAATTGAGTATCAGAGTTACACCTAAATCATAATAAAATTAGCACCAAGAATTTCATGTATGCAGAGTAAGTCTTAAGACTAAGGTTATCATCTTGGTTTATATATCTATGTAAAGTTTAAAGTTTATGTATCTGTTTTCGTGTACATGCGTCAATCACTGTATATATTTAAAAGAAGCGTGGGTTCCAAAGGAGGGAAAACCAAAATAACCTACTAAACTATGGGAAGAAAAGCCTTCTTCACATTGGCAAAGGCCTACAAAAAGAAGTAGGCATGCTTACGCGTCTGTTTTTGAGAAGACATGGAAGGAAGGAAGTTCAACCATTAAATATAGTTCCTTATAAAAGAATTATTGTTCCTGCGCTTCCAGAAGGATCTGAGTTGGTATATTCATTTCCTTTCCTTATGTTAGAAATGGGTTTTATAATTGTTTCTGGATTTGGAAATGATAGTCAGTAGTTAGTACTGGTTTTCTTTATTTATATCTTTATTACTGAGTTTTTAATAGCAACTACCAAGAATGTGAAGAATACTCGTAGTTCAAAGACAAACAATGGTAAAAGTAGTGGTAGAACAGAAGTAACCTCTGGAACCCGGCAAAGCATATGTTTCCATGTCTGTAACTTGTATCGGTATCTCATACGAGCTTATCATGCTGACCTACTATCTGAGGTGTTGATTTAGCATATACTCAAATTAATATCACTGATCTGAACAAATTCATCCAGGTTTGTGTCTCAGAATACTTGGTGTTTGATGATAAAAGTATAAAATAATTTGTAGATCACTTTATTACACAATTGTTTCCGAAGCTCATCATAACGTATGTTAGTGATAGATATTTAGATAATTCTGTCGGTCAAAAAAATATAAGCGTTGGCTTTGTCTTGAAAGAAATAAATTTGGTCATTTTTGTAATTGCAATAAGTTGTATCATAAATTATAATGTAATGACTCAATGAGAAAAGGACTCCATATATGGTTATATGAAAGGAATTCATTTGTGGACAGGTAACTCCTCCGTCAAAACTAAAGTATGGTGACGTAGTAGAACCAATGGCACTGCAACCACATATTGAAAAAAACAAAGCAGGTTATTACACCATAACACAATAATATAGGTACCTCTTCATGGCAATGCTATTTGGCTTCACACTAAATGATAAATTTTTGTTCTTGATATGATTGCATATTGTAAACATTTATGCTCTACTTGCGTGGCAAAATTTCAGAATAATTGCCTAAGATCAAGAAGATGTTGCTCCATAGATATCCTTTCAACAATCTTAGCTCAACCAGCAATGAAATTGAAAAAGTACTTGGAAATGATTATTTTGGTCGTGTACATGGTTTAGGCACAGGAGTTTATCCCTTTAAGATAAACTTGGTTCAGAGTCTTTTGACTTAGATTTCACCAATTCTTAATTATTTTAACCTGTAAAATTGATGAATTATAGTAGTTGCATTATCGCAAAACTTGTCCTTTTTCTTAGATTTTGAGATACAAAGTGAATTTGTCGATCTTTCAATTATATATTGAGAAGAATTATGTTTTGTTTACTAATTGGTTCAAGTAGTAATTTTAGTATTTTGAATAAATATATTTCCAAGTTAACATTCTGTTAAATATTTTTTAAAAAATAATAAATATTTGCCACAGTTTTTTCCGTGGCTAATGATAAAACAATGACATAACAGAAGCCAGTTACGGTTTCACTGTAGCTAGAATAAATCATGAGATTTTACTGTCACAGCTTAGCCACGGCTTTTGCGGTGGTTAACTTTTTTTTTTTCACATTTTTTGTATTTTATTTTATTTTTTTTCGAAATTTACTTGAGTGGAAAAGTGACTAAATTCTATATAACGCCTCTCTAAACTGTGGCCAATTTACTTTTCAATGCCCATTTAGCTAGGTTCGTGGTAATTTCATTACAGTCACAGTTGTTTTTAATTTGGTTATGATTTTTTAACTATGGCTAACTGCTGCATTTTGAATTTTTCTAATAGCTAACATTCTCGTCCATATTAACAATTCACAATCAATTAAAGATACGTCTCCTATCACCTAACCCTTAAACAGAAGCTAATGGAGAAGCAAGAGAAAATCACTTAAATGGTGATAATTTACTAAGAAAAGTGAAAAACAATGAAATTGGTAGAAGAGAATGGAGAGAGAAGAATAAAGGAAAATTCCGGTATCCAAAATTACTTGTAAGGCTGGGTTCAGTTGAAATCAGACCAAAATTGGTAGAAGTTCCTTCACTTTGCGTCTATGGCTTGAGAGAGCTTGAATTGAGTGCCGATAGAGCTTCAATGGATCGTTTGCCTCTACATTATCAGACCAAGCTTGACTGAGCTTCATTATTGGCTACTCCGTTAGGGCACTGGAAGTCTAAAAGTATGCTTTAGAATGCGTTGCAAAGTTTTTTTCTTTCCCCTTTGTAGGCCATTTAGGAGTGATTATATGCCAACCACATCCAAATTGTAAAATTATATGTCAGTTTCTTCGGCAGCAGGGCCCCAAAATTTGGCTCGGGAGGACGTGCGATAGCAAACAGATGGAGTTTCGAAATTTTATTCGGATGTATACTTAAAAAAATTATGATTCTTTTGATGATTTTGATGAAAAATATTTTAACTTAAAAAAATGTAAAAATTATGAAATATCAAATAAAATTATAGAATTATATTTATAAAGGTTATAAAATACAAGTTCTTTAAACTTTTTTTAAAAAAAGCTACAATAAAAATCAATAAAATTTATAAAAAGATAATTAATTTAATAAAATTATTTGTATGTATGCATATCTTTAGACATGTATACAGGTTTTATTGGGAAAACTTAAAATGACATAATCATACCTAATAGCAAGCAGTGATTTTGGAGTGCAATTATATTATGTGTATAATGTAAATAAGTACAAGTGAATTTTAGTATCAATTAATTTTTATTAAAATAAAATTAAAGCAAGGAAAAATTTAGAAAAAATGTTTTGTAAGTTATGTAAATTTTTTGTTTCAACTAAATATATGCTTTAATAAAGTAATTTTAAAGAATGATATAACAAAAAATTCATATTCACTAAAAAAAATAGTAATATTTGTAACGGTTTTTTTGCAATAGTTACTACAAACCATTACTATATTTAAATTTTAATAACAGTTTATTAAATGTTACAACTTAGAAGAATAAATTAATTTATTGTGATGCTTGTACACCTGCAGCTAACATCTAAAGTTTTTTGGAGTAATTTTTGCTTGAATACAATTAAGCTCTAACTTTAAATCTTTGGAATCAATTTTTGTGCAAAAAACAAAAATTTAATATTGCTTTCAAAATCTTTTCACACAAAAACTAAAAAGTCAAAAGTGCTTTCAAAATCTCAAAAATAGCTTTTCATCTTCTCGCTCTTCTCTCTAAGCATGCTTCAACACTTATCCTCCCACTAAATCCTTGCTTAACTTCTCCTTCTTCTCTCTAAGTTTCAACTGCACCAAACACTTCAAAGCTATGAACAAGTGCAATCAAGCTGAATAACTCACTTCCTAATCTACTATCGATCAGAATCCTTCAAAGCTTCCACCAATTGGAATCCTAAGTTAACCACTTCCTAGCAAGTATATTTGCTAGTTTTGGTTAAGGAACAATCTATTTCTTCTATTAATTGTTGCTCTATTAATATTGCTTGTTGATTTAGAGCTTTAATTTAGAGCTCTATTTTAAAGCTTAATTGGTTTGCCTTTTCCTATTGATTTAAAGCTTTGTTTTAAGGCTTAATTGTTATTGCCTGTTCAATAATGATCTATTCATTTTTTTCTTATTCTTTTAATGTGATAATCTCTAATTTCCTTACTCCTTCCTATCACTTGCAATCAAATTTCAAATATGCATTTTTTTTATTCTTATTTTTGCTTTCCTACAATAGAATTTATTTTTGCTCTCTTGCAAAAGAATTTTGAATTCTTTTGTCTTTTCTGGAATTTGATGATTAGTTTGTACTTGCATTGGGTTTTGTTGTTCAATTCATGAATGCTAATTTAATTTGTGGCTTCCTTATCTTGTTTGGATGAATAGCTATATGTTCTTTGTTTTTGAGATTATTGATGAACTACATAATGTAGCACATTAGGCGACATTTGGTGGTGCATGTTGATTTAAATAAAAAATTCTCCGGCCATTGTTGTTTACTCTGCAAATATTGATTTAAATAGAAAAGAACTTTCATTTACACCACTATAGGATTTTTTTTTGGTATGTTTCCTTCATTATGTCATCACTTTTCTTTTCTGTTCACTTTTTTATTTACTTAGTAATCTATCATCTACGATTTAATATATGTGAAGGGGCCTTTAGGTGCTTTTGAGTTGAAAATATGTTCTTCTATCTTATTATATAGAAATTATTGAATAGTTTTAAAAGATTTGTATTTAAAATAGAGAAACTTCTTTCTCCTATGAATTAGAAATCTCAAAATAGCACTTTTTACCCTTAAATTGGCAACACCGCTTCTCAAACTAACTTTTGGAACTTTGTCCATATTATTTATGTTAGGGTTTACCTTGTTATAAGCAAACTTATTTGGCTAGCCATCACCTTTCCAGTCCTAAGTATTATCTTTATTTTCACAGTGGAGTTGTTGTAGAATTGAGAAACCCAGTATTGCAATGCCTTTCCTACTATCCTTTTGTAGTTTTAGTAAGGAACAAGATTTTTCTAGGATTTAGAAGACAAATGCTTTTATATTTACTTGTTATAGTTGTTTTGCTAACCATTACTTTGTCTAATTCATATTAGACCTATAAACAAAGTTTTATTCTGAACTTTCCTAATTTGATTTTAAGAATTTAGTATTTGGAACTTCCCTAATTTGATTTACCTTCTACTTGACGGGTTATTATAAGTTGGATTGCAAGTTATGACACGTGATTGTGGATTGCAAAGTAAACGAAACAGGTGGTTCATTTAGAAACAAAACTACTAATTCTAATGCACAACATCAATGAATTAAATAAGTTTTGATTCACCCCTATCTTATCATCTACATATGTTCAAGACTTTTAATGTTAATCCATTAAATTGAATTTTTTAATATCCCCTGAATTGCAACTCTCCTTAAGATATATATATATATATATATATATATATATATATATATATATATATATATATATATATATATATATATTACATATTCTAAAAGATATTAGTGATTGATATCATAATATTTATTTGACAGAAGATATTATTATTTAGATTCAATGAATCTATGATTGAAATGTTTATCTATTCAAACTATCTACAATTGCCCTTACCATAAATAGTCTTTCAATTTTTCTTGTTTTATTCACTTAAATTGGTATAGTTAACCTTTTGTCTTCATTTACTTTTGCAAATTGCTAACTGCATGGAAAAAGAAAATAATTTTAAAGCTCATGTGTCCGTTATTAGTGTTATTTGTCTACCTATTAAACACAAAAAAAAGAATTTAAAATCCATTTTTATGTTTGCTTGTCCTCTTATTTTGATTCCATGGACATGGCTTATTTGTATCATTTAAGATGAGAGAAGATAATGAGTTGGCATACATTTTATATGTTGCCATTCGACAAAATTACAATTTACTTAAAAGTGTTGCCAATATCATCTGAACAAAGCAATACATGATAATCTCCAACTTTGCATCACCAAGGGGACTTGCTGCCACTCATTTTTTCTCATAAAGTATTACTCACTTTGCATTTTATAGAGTATGAATTTAGAGAAGTAGTTGTACATCTAGGTTTTATTTATTTTCATAATTTGTCACTCATTTTGATCACAAATATAGAATCCACATGTAATGACATCATGAAAGAAATTAAAGATACAAGCACATGCACAAGCAATATAAGATGTCAATGTGCCTATTTCATAATGAGATACTATCATATAGTAAACAAAAAATCCTATGAAATTGAAAAATAAAAATAAGAAGAATGTAGAGAGCAAAGTGATGGACAAAGTCAAAACCATAACTTAAAAAGGGCAAGACATAGGTTTCCCACACAAGTAATATGGTGTAAAAATTGTTAGGATTTTTTACCCAAATTTTAATTATCATAAATTTGTAATTATTTTTTATGAATAATTGGTGTAGTCAACCCCTTGTTTTATTCACTCAAATTTGTTTTCCAATTCTCATTTGTCTAAGTCTACAATTCAATTTACAATGATTGAATAGGACAAAAAGAGTACAATGACAATCATTTTTGTTACTAAACCCATTTAAAAGTTCCTTGGATTCATGGTGATGCACAACGAAAATACCATAAGAAAAATTTTTAAAATCATTTTCTAATTAAATTTCTTTAGGATTAGATACCTTTTTTTAGTTGTTTTGATCTTTTCTCTTTGTTACAGAATGTATTGAGGTCAATGTGGTTGAGTATGCTTGGGTGATTGAATTGCCATTGAAGATATGGCCATAAAAATCCTTATACTATTCTCCTTGCCGTTAATATTGCTTTAATTTTTCTTGTTTTATTCACTCAAATTGTTTTATTCAATTTTTTCTACCATAAAAATTATATTAGTTTTCTATCTTGAAGAATGATCATTTAGATTATAGCACATGTTGGGTTCATCTAATCTTAGTTTAGGGTAGAATTTTTAGGATGTCCTATAATTTATGATGGAACTAAGGATTAGGTTGCAAGCTAAGGCATAACTAATCAATCTAAGATGGAAACACACATTAAGAAGTGAGAACTAACAAAGTACCAACGTGATCTTATTCATAGTACTTTCACTTTTAAGTGCTTATAAGTAGCATAGAAGGGAATGAAAAGATAGATCCAAGGCTTTGTGTATATGGGACTAGCTAAGATGAATAAAATAGACTTAATCAATGACAAACTAAGGCGGTATATCCATATAAAAATAAAATTTAAAATTATTAAAAAGTTAAATATCTAAAAAAAATTAATATATTATTTTATTTTTCAATTTTTATTTATATGCATTTACATGTTTAATAATTTAATTTTTAAAATTTTTTTAATTTCTAAAATATCTCATTTGAATATTGAAGTGTTCTACTTTTAAATAGTAAGATTACAATATTAATGTTTTCAAAATAATAATGATTTCAAAAAATTAAAAATATTTTCAATTTTCAATTTTTTGCTTATGATATATTTTTTCTTATATTTAAATTTTTTGCTTGCCTTTTGCTTTTAAGTATGTACATATCATTTCTAAGATGTAGTTTTAAGTCAAAAATTTTTACCATGGATTTAACAGGTACAATTGAGTAAAGTTCATAATTTCATTAATTTGGAAAAATTATAGATTACCAAGCCCAAAGGCATCGATGAGTATAAAGAAAGATTGAATAAGTTTCTTAATTTTTCTATTAATCAAAATTTTATTGAAGGGAGAATTATGTGTCCATGTCAAAAATGCAAATTTAGAAAATAGTTAACTAAAGATAAGGCATATGATCACTTGACATGTAAACAATTCCTTATAGACTATATTGATTAGATTTGGCATAGGGAAGATACATTAGAGGCCACCTCTAGTAGGATTTATGTAACAAAAAATATGGAAACTCCTTTCTTGCTAACTTAAAATCATACAAAAAAAAACTTGATTTATGAAGCTCTTGGTGGATATACTAGACACCTAGACTATGAATCTAACTCATCACATAGACTTGATGGTGAAAAAAATGAAGTATTAAATAAGACAATAGGTGGAGATTATAAAGAATTTAATGAGTTACTTTATGATAGGAATGAAGAATTATATGAAGGGTGTGCAAAATATTCAAAATTATCTTTTTTATTAAAGCTATTTCACATCAAGTGTTTGTGTAGGATAAGTGACCAAGGAAGAACAATGAGACTAGAATTGCTGAAGGATGCTTTTGAAAATGCCAGAATTCCTAATTCATTTTATGATGCAAAAAAGGTCATTAAAAAGCTCTGTCTTAATTATATCAAAATCCATACATGTCCAAATGATTGCATGTTATATTGGAAAGGATGATGAAAATCGAGGAACATGTAAAATACATTGATTATCTATATGGAAGCATAAAGTTGTTTATAATAAGAAGATGAAGAAGCCTACAAAAATTTTATGTTATTTCCTATTGAAACCAAGGTTACATAGGTTGTTTATGTCATCTAAAATAGCTGAGCATATGAGGTGGCATGCTACTCACAAAAATAATGATGGTTTGATGCGACATCCAAAAGATGGAGAACATGGAAGAGATTTGAAATAACATACTTGAAATTTTCTACTGATCTTAAAAATGTTCGACTTGGCTTTGCCACTAATGGATTCAATCTTTTTAGAACAATAAGTACTATTCATAGCATATGGTAGGTGATTTTAATGATTTATAACTTGCCATCATAGATGTATATGAAACAAATTTCTTGCTACTTTTAATGATTATTCCATGTAAAAGCACTCTAAGAAATTATATAAATGTTTATATGCAGCTTTTGATCAAAAATTTGAAGGAGTTATAGGATGATGGTGTGGAAAATTTTGATACTTCAATGAATCAATCAATCAAAATACGAGCAATGCTTTTATAGACAAGCTGATATTAAGACAAAGTTTAATCATCTTAAATGCATTAATGATCTTCCTAACACAATTGGAACATTTGAATTGTTTAGTATCTTTCCTAAGATAAGCAAACCTGTAGGATGTGGCATTAATTTCATGCTAAAACCTATGGAGTTGTTAGTGTATATGCCTTAAAACTAATCATATGGGTAATTGTAATTTTGAATCATGTTATTTTAATAGCAATTTCAATTATTATATTTATATATATTATTTGCGTAATATATTTAATTATAATAATAACCTTAGAATAATTGTATTCTTAAATATCGCTAGTCATATATCATTGTAGATTAGGTTGCTTTAATATGTTAAGACTAGCATGTATGATGACTTATATGGGATATTAAGTTTATACGTGAGTATAAGTTAGAGAACTTGTATACTAAACTAACCTATCCTAAGAACACTATATAGATCATTATATGAGTGTCATGAGTGATTCTTAGTGATCATTATTAATATGATCCTTTGACCTGAGATTACTAAGGTTCCCTACATGTGAGTTTTATATTTTAATACTATTTTATGTCACTCATAGTTGAGTGAATGTAATGGTAATTATTAGATATGTCACATATCATGCGGAGGGGTTTGTATGATCAAGATGAAATTTGTCCCTCCTATATAATAAGAGTAACATCTATGGGCCCTTTGATTAAGTAAAACTAGGGAAATGCATGGCCATTCTCAGATGAATTAACATGGAATGTCAATTATATTTGCTTCAGTCAGCTTACTTAGGGATCAAGAAACCTCAAAATTGGGCTATGAGGAAATGACACGATCCATGTCTTGTGCTTAATTTAGATGTTTAAGACAAAAGGACATAAACAATAATCACATGAAAAGATTTAATCAAATTACCGACTTTCTCATTATTTAGGTAATAATGATGTATTGCTAGACACCGCTTATTATTTATGATCATTAATATGATTAATGATCATTGCTAACGTGATGAGAGCATGTAAGGTCACACACTTAAAGCCTAGTGGATTTAGAATTAATAGACCAAATTATTTGAGCCTAATATTTGGTAATTCTATGTTATAATTATAAGGCCCAATAATAAGCCTATAATTATACATGGAACAAAGCTCAAATAGTTAGGATTTTCTATGCACCTATTTAAATAGACTTGTTGGCTAATAATAGAGATTATTATTCACTCATCCCAAGTATAGAAAAGTCCTAGCACCTTTCCTTAACCAAAAACCCTTGAAGAGGCATAGCTAGCACTATGAGGCTAAGGAGATGAATTTCAACCAGTGATCGTGAGGATATTCATTGGTGATCTACTGGTTCATATGGATACCTCAGAGTCTTTGATCAAAAGAAATTCGAAAAAGTGATTAACAAACAAAATCCGGAATCATTGAAAGGTATAACCTGAATCCTACATTCTAATTTAATGTTTTGCATGGATCCGTTGGCTGAGATCAGTTTATTCCACTGTGCTTGTATGGCTTTCGATCCCAATAGGAGTTGCAACAAGTCCATTGATATGTTTTATTCAATTATAGACAAACTGGTAAGTTTCTAAAGTATGAAACTACTCAAACTTCACTAATTATTTTCTATAGAATTTATAATTAAATCATTTCATCACTAACTTCTACATTTTTTTAACTTTTGATTGTAATGAATTTAGACAACAAACAAAAAGAAAATTGAAAAGTTAAACATGTTCCTTGATCAAGATAGAAAAGGTAGTTTTTAAGGAATTTCCTAAATAGTTATCTAGAAAAATGAGTGTTTTTCCTATCTTTGATTTATGAATTGTATGTTTACCTTTATAGCATTTTTATGGCATATAAGTTAGTTATTTTTGTTTCATAAGTGTTCATGGATGATGTATCAAGTTCCATATTAGAAGATTTAAAAGTTTTAACTCTAGGCCATTGGACAAATGCAACAAGATTTTCTGCTTTCAATGTTAATGGGTTCAATTTTTATACATTAGATTGAGAGCAAGGGTTGAAAACTTAAAATAGTGAAGTATTCTTGGCTTCCATAACAAAATGTATTTTAGGTCATGGAGACAAAAATGGGTAAGATGTAAAGCTTCCATATTATGAAAAATTAATGGATATAATTGAGCTCAACTATTATGGAAGAATTGTAAATCTTTTTAAATGTAATTAGGCTAATATCACTTAGAAAGAATATGTGGGTTTTTAATAATATCAATTTTTTAAAATTGATACATGATAGTGAAAAGGATAAGCATAAGCTATACATTTTAGCATTGCAAGCTCAAACGGTATATTATGTGAAAGATGAATTAGCTAGTGATTAGTGTGTTGCTATACATCTAAAGCCCAAGGACTTGAAATGAATATTTAGCTGCAAGTTTTTATTATGTATCCAAACTTATCCTTATTTTATCTAATAAGAAGTTAAGGCTGGTCATCTTATTAGTTGTGGAAAATTATGGGATACTACTCATAAAAGGGTAAATGGATGCTATGTTAATGAAGTTGTTGTTGCAATAATGGTAATCATAAAATAGACATAAGTTAAATTATTTAGTTGAAAAATCTAACTTACAACGGTTTTGTATGATAAAATAAATGTATTTAAGTCAATAAGATATCTTCCAAGCTATTATTTCATCATTTGATGATGCTTCTAGAAATATATTGGGAAAAGAACACTCTAGTCGAGTTAGAGGTTTAGGCTTTGGCCCTTGTCCTTCTTTAGTGTTTAAATGTGTTGTGGCATGTTTTAAAGGAATGAAAAGTGACTTAAATTCCATGTTACAAGAGGAAGTCAATACTCTTAAATTTCAAGTGACTACTTTGAAAAACTTTTTAAAAGACTATTTTCAAGAAAAAAGTAGAGGGATTACCTACAACACTTTGCACTACATTAGGTGTTTCTCCAGAGGTTAGTTAAGTAATGCAATATTTTCTTAAATTATTTGTAATGTCACTATTTGTTTGCTATGGGAACATGTTTTATTGATACCATTTTTTGTGAACTAGTGATTGATGCAAGTAAAATTGAATAATCATATTATTAATGCAAATAAATGAATGGCCTTGAGCTGGGACACAAGTGCTTGGAAAAGGTGGTTTGGATTCAAAAGATAAAGCATTACAAAAATATTTCTTTATATAGGCTTTTTGACAATCCAATTTAGTTAGGAAAAGAAAAGAAGCCACCAAAGTTCAAACCAATATATTTCCTAGTTGTCTCCTTCTAATTTTCTTCATGTTTAGCTTGTTTTATTAGTGTAGTATGGGATAGAAGTAATTGGAATTCATGTTCATATCTTTGTAACCTCACACTATGATCATTGTTGCTCTATTGTCAATAGGTAATTTGACATTTAGAGCTAATATCTTTCCAATAGCATTCTATTTTATTTGGCCTAATTCCATAAATATAATTATTATCATCACTATATTGACAAAAATACTTTGCCTCTAAAATTTTTGTGCTTGCTAATTGTTGCTTGTTCACTTATTGGTTGTTTCTTCTCTAAGTCTAGAACTTTGAGTTGTCGAAAGGGAAAAGGTAGAACTTAGTGTTAAAATATAGGTACCATTAAATTGTTAATAGTTATTCTACTAGCAATTAAGTGATGATGTTAGAATACTAATAAATATTTAATAGAATAACCATTAAGCATTATATTTATTTCACCTAAATTTAATAATTATCAAGTTATTTGAACAAAAAAACAAACTAATGAATATATTTTGACAAAATTGATTGTTGAATCCTAATGTTTGTTATTATGTTAACATTTGTTATTGTGTTGACAAACTTAAATTTCATCTTGAGTCTTTAGCTTTTGAGTTAATGCTAATTTTGCAAGTTGACTAATTGTGTTATGTTTTTTGTCATTGGACAAGGTATAAGGCAAGTGAGCAAAATCAAGACTTATCTATAGAAACAAGATCATCTAGAGCTAGTACCCTTGGTAAGGATTTTGCTAGTGTTGAAAAGGATGATTTTGATGATGTAACAAGTTTAGATGATATCTAGGACTTTTTGGCATTTTACATATGACAAAACAAGGATGGTTTACTAGTTATCCTATTTTGTTGGTTCTTAATATTATTTTGTTGAAGATGCTATTTTAAACAATATCTAGCATTTCTTATTCTATTTTGTATTTGACAAAACTTATATAAAATACAAAATGATTATGAAATTATGTTAATGAAAGTACATTTTGGAATTTGTTAGTTTTGATTTATTTTTAGCAAGATATTTTTAATTCTTAATTTAAAAAGAGAGCTTAATAGTTAAAACATTAGTGGCAGTTAGAATCCTTATTAAATTAAAAATAAGAATTTTTACTATAAAATTATAATGGTTATAACCTCTATTAAATTAAAATTAACAAAATTTATAATTAATTAGTGATAATTTTAACCCCAACTAAAGTAAAATTTAAACTTTTTTTAATAAATTAGTGATGATTTTGACTTTTGCTAAGTTAAAAGTTAAATTTTAAGAATCAATTAGCGATAGTTTTACCCCTGTTAAATTAAAGGTTGAAATTTTAGTAATCAATTAGTAATGGTTACAACCTCTGCTAAATTGAATTAAGTAAAAAAAATTATATTCATTTAATGATGGTTCCAACCCCTGCTAAGTTAAAAGTAAAAATTAATTTTGTGATAGTTATGCTAGTGGCTAAAAAAATTTTCACAAAAGTGTAATGCAATAATTACTTCTATGATAGTCAAAGAGACTACCACTAACCATTTTGCAAGGGTTAAAACTATCACAAAATCGATCTTAAAATTATTGCAAATGTAACCAATTTTTTGTAATGATCTAACAAAAAGAGAGAAAGACAAAAAAAAATCCAAAAATAAATTATATACACTTCTATATATAAAAAATTATGATATTACCCTTTTTATTTATATCTATATCTCATTTATAAAGTTTGTTTTTATTACTTGATTAGATAATTTTGAAGTACATTTATAAAGGAAGAACATGGAGCTTAGAGGCTGGGGCCCACCTCTTGTACTCCTAACTTCATCGTTGGCAATATATAGTAAACTGCATGAATTACCAAATTTGGAGGCACTTAAATGAACTGCCGCCATATACTCACTGCTATTTCTTTGTTGTGTGTGCATATGTGTGTGTGTATTTTTTTTCCTCATTTGTAGTGTTAATAAGCATTTATTTTCTACTTTTACTAGTAATTAATCCCAATAAGGAAATGGACATTTAGTCAAAAATTCATTATTCATAAATGGTCCATATATTATACATGAATCTATTCATATTCATGTAACACTTCTCCCTTAAAGTGTATATATTTATATACATGGAAACAAATTTATGTGTCCCTAAGCTTAACATTCTAAAAAAAATAAACTATTTAAAAAGAATTTGTTAGAGTTTAGAGATACCCATACAAACAATAAGAGCATTACAAATTGAAGATTGTTTATTCATTTCTACACTTCTATTTATTCAATACTTTTCTTTAGGGAAGAATGCAAAATACCCTTTCCAATTGTGAGATGGTTGGATTTTACTCTTTAGAACTATGAAAATAGATAAATTATCCCATAAAATTAATTATGCAAATTTTGAATTCTACCCTCACTGTTAGTAATTTAATGAAAAATATTAGAAAAATATATATATTAACCCCATTAATTATGAGATAGTTATATTTTACTTCTACTAACTTTTAAAATTTATAAATTAATCCCTTAATTATATAAAACTTATGATTAATACTCATTATCTATTTAATTAACCTTTTTTATTAAATTACATCAATTTTTAAAAAAATTAAGCTTGAATCATAATATTATTATATGTTAGATATCACATTATTTTTTATGCATAATTCTTATATTATATAATTAATAAATTTTGAATTAAATATGTAAAATTTTAATTAAAAACTTGAAAATGAGTTACAGAATTATGTGTAAAAAATGATACAATAAATTAATATATAATAATGTTGCAATTCATATTATTAGTATTACTCAATAATAGTCATCATTAATCAAATGTTTATTGAATTAGTTGCTTATTCTATAGAATACTAGTTAAAAATATTAAGTAAAAAAGTGAAATAAATACAAATGTTATATTACATAAATATACTAAAAATAATATTTTTTAATTTTAATACCATAATAATTATAACAATGATAAATAATAATTTCTACTTTATCACCTAATTTTTTTACAATTTACTTTATTTAAAATTTGATAATTATATAGTATAAAGTTACTTTATTTTATTCTTTTTAAATTTATAACCTATTGCAATACTTATATTTAGGCTAATACATTTATTTTTAGAAAGAGATTAAATTAGTTAATAAATTTACTTTATTTATTTTTTAATAAAACTTTGGAAGGGAAGTGGGAAGTTTAGAGAAGTAAACTCATCAAGATGGGAAGCATATATTTTGGTGATAAATAACGGTTAGATAAAATTTGACTCTAAATCGATATGGTATAAGGATTGGGAGATATCTAATTTAACTTTAAAAAAATATGTAATCTTGTATAAAACATGGTAATCTAAAATCCTGTTCAATCCTTCCTGAAAGTTTATATTGGTTATGCTTCTTTTTGTGATTAAAAATTAATTTCAATGAATATTTATTTTAATTTTTGGAAAGGATTTCTATATTTCTTTTGAGAAAAATATAAATAAAGTAAATTTATTAACTAATATAATATCTTTATAAAGATAAATGTATTAGTCTAAATATGAGTATTACAATAGATTATAAATTTAAAAAAAAATAAAATAAAGATAACTCATATACTATATGATTATTAAATTTTAAACAAACTAAATTATAAAAAAAATTTAGATGACAAACTAGAAATTATTATTCATCACCGCTATGATTATTATAGTGTTAAAATTAAATTGAATATAATCATATTAAAAAAATATTAAGTTTCTAGTATATTTTATGTAACATAACATTTATATTTACTTCACTTTTCACTTAATATTTTTAGCCCATATTCTATAGAATAGCAACTAATTTAATAAAAATAATTGAATAGTGACAACCAATGTTAAGTAATACTAATAATATGAATTACAATATTATTATATATTAATTTATTATATCATTTTTACACATAATTCCATAACTCATTTTTAAGTTTTTTTATTAAAATGTTATATATTTAATTTAATTTTTTATTAATTATATAATATAAGAATTATGCATAAAAAATAATGTGATAATTTAACATATAATAATATTATAATTCAAGCTTAAATTTTTTTTGTTAAAATTCATGTAATTTAATAAAAAAATATTAATTAAGTAGGTAATGGATATTAATCACAAGTTATACATAATTAAGGGATTAATTTATAAATTTTAAAAGTTAATAGGAGCAAAATATAATTGTTTCATAATTGATGGGATTAATATGTAATTTTTCCTAATATTTTTCTATAAATTACTAACGGTAATAGTAGAATCTAAGTTTTGCATAATTTCAAAAGGTAATTTGCTTGTATCCATGGTTCGAGAGGATAAAATTCAATCATCCTATAGTTGGAGAGAGTAATTTACATTTTTTTCCTTTTCTTTATAAACATTTATTTGATTATTCAGATATCCAACATAAATTACTTGAGTGTGGATCCTGGTTGCCATAATGGGTGTCTTTTTCTGCTCTTTGGTATTTTCCTTTGCTGTTGGTACAGCAATGAAAATTTTGCATTTTCATTAATAAAAAAACCTATAAATTATGTGCGAAAAATAATGTGAAAATTATAAAAAAAAATTACATAATTAAATAAAAGTGTTTATCAAGTGGGTGACTTTTAATTTTGAAATTTTGTATAATTTAAAATTTTATCTGTAAGATTCTAAAGCAATTGGAAGCAAAATCCAACCACTTCCAATGAAGAAGTTTTTTGCACTTTTTACTTGTCTTATTAAATAATTAAAGATGTAGAAATATCATTTAAAATCTTTTGATGATAAGAAAAGATCAGGAAGAATGATAAATACAAAGGATAGTCTTTGAAGATACAAGATAATACAAATAAGGAAAATGGATGATATTGGTTGAAAAAACTCAACCTGCTCAACCATCTCCTTATGATTTTATTTATGTGACATGGGATGGAGTACAAAGTGCTTTAATTACTAATATGCATCTTTACTTCTACGAATCTTATGATGAAACTCTAAAAAAAAGTGATTTCCAAATTATCAAACCATCAACAAAAAAATATTCCTATTTTTTTGCCCAATTAATAAATTTTTTGATATTCTCCAAAGATTGGCCTCCTTCCAATAAATTATTCGTGACAACTTCCTTCAGTTTCGAAGACCTTACCCTTATTTCATCATCACCAAGAAGCTGCTCCACCTTACTCTTTACCTCATCTCTTGAAATAGTTCCATTTTCATTCTTCTCAAATCCCAATCCAATCTTCCAAACATCACAAATATAAGTCTTATTTTGAAATTGGTCACTAAAAAATGGCCAACACAAGAATGGCACACCACTATACACACCTTCTATAGTGGAATTCCATCCACAATGACTAATGAAACAAGCTATAGCAGGGTGGCTCAAAACCTCCTTCTGTGGTGCCCAATTGACAATTTTACTTTTACTTCCATGGAATTCATCAGGGTATTCCTTTTTTTCATTTTTATTGTTATCTGATCGGACAACCCAAAGGAAGGGCTTGTTCAAGAGATCAAGCCCTAGGGCTAGTTCTTTGAATTGGATTGATTCCATTACAGCCAAACTTCCAAAGGAAATGTATATGACAGATTGAGGTGGTTGTTGGTTTAGCCAATCAAGAGAGGTTTTGTCCTCTTGCCAGAAAGATGTCGTGTTGTGACCTGTTGTTCCAATGAGTGGGCCAATTGGTAGGAGTTTCGGGGATATGGGGAAAGCTCCAAGCTCAAGTTCTTGAGTTGTGTTACAAAGCCACCATTCTGCTTGTTTTAGAGTGTGTATCTCTTTCACAAGATGGCCAAAGAAAGTCTTGCCCAGGGTGCACCATGTTAGTTTAGATGCGTCTATCATTGGCATGTTTGGGGCAAGCTGAATTTCTTGCTTTTTGATTGGGAGTCCTGCAATTAATGACAAATGAAAGGGGGAAAAGTGATGTAACTGCATTTTTTTTATACGTCGTTTAATTTGAATATAGAAGGATTCAATAACCTCCATCTAAAGAAAAAAACTATCTTACTCTTTATTAAAAGTTAATTAAATAATGGTCGAACCTATAGGATAGAGAATAGGGACAAAAATTTTTTTTTAAAAAAAAGAGAGTTAATGCATTCTAATTTTCTAGAGCATTATATAAAAGAAAAGAATATTTAAAACAACGCATAGAAAAAATAATACTGATAATAGTCTTATTTTCACTATTATCTTTTATAATTATTTTTATAGTTTACAAGAAGCACAATTTGAATTAAATCAATGACAGTTCCAAAAGGCGATATTCTAATTTGTACGGAAAATAAAAATACTATATTACAAATATTATTAAATAATTATTTTTAATATAACTAAAAAGATAAGATTTTGACAAAAATAAGAAATTTTACATGAGAAGTTTAACATTAGAATCAGAATAAATTTAGATGCACTTCTCTAAACTCACTACCCTCCTGTTTCACAAGCATTACTTATGACTTTAATAGATGACAACTGTCCAAAAAAAATATATTCACATTATTAAATGATATACCCATATTTAAAAAAAAAAAGATGCATAATTGTAAGTTCTAAATTTTTTTTCACACAAATAACTAATAAATTAATTAATAATTAATAAGCCTGCTAATTATTTAAGAAGTATTTCATAAAATTAATTATTAAATTAATTAAAATTATAAAATAATATAATAAGATATATTATTAAAAATAAATATATAATTAAAATAATTCATATTGATTTAAATATCAAATTATATTAATATAATTAATATGCTTAAAAATAAAAATATAATATCTAATAGTTAATTAATTATATTTTATAACATTACATATTTATATATATATTTTTATATTTATAATTTAAAATAAAAAATATAATTATATTAAAATTAAATTGATTATATTTTATAAAAAATAATATTTAAATTTATATTATAAAATATATGAGTTATAAATTAATAAAAAGAATAGAGATAGATTTAAAAAAAATTAATGAAATAATAACTTATCTATTATAAGTTATTTAAGGTAATTTATCAAATTCAAATTTACTTTTTAATAAATTAATATATAAAATATATCTAAAAATTAACTTATAATTTATTAATCAAGTTAATAAATTATATATTTAACTTATTTGTTACGTTAAATGAAAACTTAAAATAGCTTATAAATGTTAAAATAATTGCAATGGTAGAATTACATATCTCTAATAGCATATATTTAAAGGTAGTATGTATTTTTATTAACTTTCTTAAAATTATAAATAAAATCGTATATTTCGTCCAAAATATTCTTTATTAAGATAGAAATTTTACTCCCATTAAAATTTTAAAATACGTTTATTTTCACAAGTCATTGAATTCTGATTCAACCACTGCACAATTGTCAAACGTTAAAAAGAAAAAAAATGGTTAGTTGCAAAAAAAGGTTGAGAAGGAACAAAGAAAATTATGCATTGCATTTGGCCTTTAATTTTATATCAAATTAGGGATAAGATATGAGATAGAGCTGCGTGATAGGGCTAGGCCTCCGTCAGCCTCCCCCGCATCCGTCCAAGATTTAAATTGATTACAAATATAATTGGTTTAAGTAAGGTCGATTCCGGGGGGGGGGGGGCAATTGTCGCTTTCAAAATTAAATATCATAGACAGGTCTTATCGACAGGTCAGCAAAGCAATAAAATATCAAATTTTGCTCACTTTTCAAGGTCTGGCCAGCCCATTCTGAATTTTTCCTGCCAAAACTCATGCTTACTTGCTATTCCACTGGTGATCCAGACTTATCTTCAAGAAATATGAGAAAAGATACGGCCCCTTTTGGCGAGTTTAATGAAAAAAAATTATAAAGTATTAAAATAATAAAAAATAATTTATATATTTTATATTAAAATTAAATAATTTAATAAAAATAATTATTATGATATAAAATTATTTTTTCGACTTTCATAATTTTAAATATTATTTTTTAGTTATAAAATATAAATATATGTCATACTCTTTCACATATAAAAGTACCTTACGAAAAATAAATAGAATATTGATATATTTCTTAAGATGCTAGTAGTTTTTAATTATAAGAACAATCAAATTGTCATTGTTGATAAAAATTAACAGAATAATTAATACGAATGTTGAATCATAAATAAGGAGTCAAGAAACTTTAGCACTTTTGATAGTTATAAACTATCAATAACATGAGTAATATTGTTATATATAATAAAAATTAAATTTAAAATTAAATTTTTATTAAAAAATAAATATTATTATTAAATATATGATAGGTTGAAAATTTTATAAAATATAATTTTGAAATACATTTTTATGATGATAGAATTTTCCCATTAAGACAGCATTTCACAAAAAAAAAAATTATAGGATTCATAAAATATGGAGGCTCGGGATACGGGGCTACCAAAACTATTTTCTTAGTACTGCTCTAACCTACCCCTTAAACAGGGACCAATATGCGTTTATAGCTGCTAAAATAGAATGAATCTAAAAGGTTGATTAAAATTGATGCAATTTCATTTGGTCAAATTGATATGAAAAATAATAATATTAGTAATAAAATATTAAGATTAGTTAGTCTATTTTGATAAAAGAATAAAATTGATAACTATTAATTTGTTAAATTATTAGATTAGTTTTTTAACTTATTAATATTAATAAATAATAAATATTTAATTTAATATTATATATATCTATATATGTTGAAATTATAATTATAATTTTAGTATATTAAAATTAAATTTTAATATATAAAATATTAAAATTATACAAATGAATGATATTATATAATTTTTTAATATTAAAATTTATAAATTTATATATTTAATATGATCAATATATATTACATAAATTCATCAAAATAAATAATTATATTAACATTAAAATATATTTAATATTAAAATTAATGAGTTTATATATTTAATATTACCAATATATATTATACAAAGTAATTATATTTAATAATTAAAATAAAACCAAAAATATTATAAATTTTCTGAAAAATTAAATTTATCATCATAAAATTTAAAAATCAATAAAAACTATTTATACAAAGTAACTATTATAATGAAACATATATAAGATAATTACTATAACTGAAAAAATATACTTAATAAATTATTATTAGCATAATAAAATAATAATATATTCAATACATGTTTTAAAATTTTTTATATTAAAAATTATTGTACTTTAATTCATTTTTTTGCCATTTTAATTATATTTAATAATAATAAGTATTTAAATGATAGTAATAATCAAATATAATTAAAATAATTATTATTTTAAATTAATCAACAATATTAAATTAATAATTAATAATTAATTAATTTAATAATAATATATAATGGATTATAAAACCCACTTAAAATCATTCAATAAAAATCATCCTAAGATCAAAATTAGAATAGAATTTAGTGCTGTAGCAATTCAATCTCAATTGATCTGATAAAAAAAATAATACAATTTGAAATTAATTTAACATATAATTTCCATCCATAAAATTATAGTGTTAGATTAATTCATTTAAACATATCTAGCTCGGTTGAGGTGTAAGGGACCATGAGCTCTGAAAATGACGCCTTATCCCATGTAATACATAGAAATTATTATACCTGGAGTCTCCGACAATAATAGAGCTGACCCTCTAAACTTCTGACAAGAGGAAAATAGGCTAAATAAATAACACATGCATCAAGTGAAGTTTTAAGAAAGGAAATGATTATGGTCCACGTTGATTCAATAGTATATTAACGATTCATCAGATTTAATTATTAAAATATTATATAATATATTAAATTTAATTCTTTAATATATAATTAAATAAGATAGTGTATAATCTCTCCCCACAGAGGAAACATTGTTCAAAATAGGGGAAAAAAAAAAGAGGCAAAGAATACCTATTTATCTAACATGTTATGAAACACAGGTAAATATTTTTATTCAGGAATTATACTTTTCTAAAATATAAGATGTAGAGATAGAATAAAACATCATAATTTTTTGAAAAAAAAATTAATGATTTAGTATTTTAATAAATAAAAATCAATTAAAAGTAATTTTTAAACTTATAGTTGTCCACTCTATTAATTTTTTTAATAAAAAATTACTACATCTCATTTTACACTTTAAAATATATCTTATATCTTAAGGAAGTTTAATCCTTTGTTTAGAGCTCTTTTCCTATCAGTTTTAATCCTCTATAAATTCAATTTTATATAAAGTAAATATATAGAGATTCTCCTTATTGGTTCTATATTTTGCTATATTTATGTGCTAATTCCGATTGCTTTACCATAAATCAAAAAGTTTTCTCTTGAATCCATTAGTCTTTATTTCACTGTAAATCTATAGAGGTTCTCTCATCCCCATTAACTTTTTATTTTTATTATAGTCAAACAATGAAGCGGTAAAATTACAAAAATTAAAACTTCATTTTCATCCCTTCCAAACAAACATGAAAAATTCAACCGATTTTATAATATATATATATATATTCAAATTTGAAAATTGTGCAGCAAAGATTTCATCTTTGCTTTGCAATAACCTTGTATAAAGACGAAACACCAAGCATGATCAATCCTGTTTACGCTTTTCATTCTTAAAACCAAGAAAAAAAACTTTACAGAACATTATCAATGGAAATTTCTTACACAAGCAAAACAAGAATTATTTTTCTTAAATTTATTTATTCTTTATGCAAAGGTAAAGTCTTTACAATGAAACGACCTTGATAAAGCATAAGAGAGAACCATAGATTCATCATTATGAAAATTTAATTATATTTTCTTTATTTTAATCCTTCATAACTATTAAGATGATTCTGTTGTATTATATCGATGCATTTGCCTAAATTTGATTTGTATTGTCAGTAAATTAGATAGAAACTCCAATAAACTTATCTTTTTAATTATATTTTTATGACGATTTCAATTTTAATGTATTTTTTTTTTATTTGCTTCAATTATTTTAGCATATATTGGTATCTGGTTGGAACTTTTTTGTGATACCTACATAAAATTTTGATTTAATTAATTTTTATAAAGTTTAAGAAATGAAAAAGCGAAGAACACTTAGTAATTTTCTTTATAAATAAAGACGATATTTATTCGAATGTTAATGCATCTTCATCTTTCGTCGATAATTCATTGAAGATAATCTCATTGTGCTAACGCATAAAATTGGTATTTTTTTTCTATGACAATTAGAATACTTGAAAAAAAATTTTATATGCAACTAGGTAGTTTGATATATGTCACATTTTGATTTAATGTATGTGCAATATATTTTTGGTGATATGATGTGCTTGTATACTTTGGCTCTCCATCCAGAATTTTCTAGTTTTGGCCCTGTCCTTAAACAATATATATTAAAAGAAAAGTTCTTACCTGTATCTGGATCTATAATTCCTTCATCAATCAGCCTCGGGATGCACTCGCAGGAGCCCAAAGTAGTTGCAGAGCCAGGAAAGAGCAAAGCACCTTTAATCCCCAGTTTCTGGCCAACTTCCAGAGCCCAACCAGTATTCACACTAACAACAATACAAATAATCTTATTTTCGCCATCCACAGCATGAATATCTTCTATGAGCTTGTGAAGCTTTTCCGGCATAGTGCTTTTCATCGAAATTAAAACTTTCGTAAGATCATTTCTGTCATCTTCTGGATCCAGTCCATCTGGGAGTGACACCATACTTATCTGTGATTCCATGAAGCTTTCGCGGCTGGAACTCGCCATCTTCACCCTGTTGTAGTTGAATTCTGTGTTCACAAAAGTGACCTTGCAACCATGTTTGGCCAGAGTTTGAGAAAACTGCATGTGAGGATTTACATGGCCAAGAACCGGAAAGGGTATTACAAGAAAATGAGGAACACCCATTCTTCTTTCTCGGTTTCTAAGTAAGAAAGTATTCTAAGTTAGCAATTGATGATGTTTTGATAAGGATTTCAAGGGAGATTACTACGAGAAATTTGTTTGTTTGGTGAGAGAGGGAGCTAGATTTTATGGGAAGGTTAACTTGTGGTGGTAATTACTTTTGTATGTATGAATTTATTTATGTGGGCGGTGAGAATGAATAATTTTTAGAAGGGCAGTCGTTTGGAGAGTCAAAACTTTTGAAAAATTGAATTTTTTAATATTAAATTATCCTTAATGTATTGTAATTCATATTTTTAATTTTAATTTATTTATTTTAAACTAAAAAATAATTTAATAGTAAAAATTTTAACTTTTTAATAGGAAGAGTTTCGTACCTTTTTCTTTTTTTTTTTGGATAAATGCCTAAAGATAGGTTGAAATGACTTTTCTCATTCATTTGTTTAAAATGACGACATACCGACGGAAGGGATTGAATCTTGCCTGAAATTTTTGGCTTCAATCTGTTGGCAGATTGGACTAAGGAAAGCGAAGGCCAGCTTTTTCTTGTTTCAGAGCTTTCGTCAAAGGAGAGAAGGGAATAGATCATTATATTAATCATCTAAATCTCTGCGACATCCCTATCACAGAAATGCCTTTATAATATTAATTGTTTAATTTATTACACATCAATTACTAATTAATATTTATATTAATATTATTATATGTTTGATTTATTCAAGGTCAATTTTTGTCGAAAAATTGATATATTTTTATTATTAAATTATTTTTGATGTTTTATAATTAATATTTTTTATTTTAATTTATTTATTATAAAATTTTAGAAAATAATCTAACGTATGAAAAATTTAACTTCCTAAAAGATAAAATTCTCTGGAACGTTATCTTCTTGGTTAATGCCAAAACATAGTCTGAACACAAGAAAATTCTTGCTAACTTTCTGAAGTTGAAATGACTTTTCCAATGCGTTTGTTTAAAATGACGGCATAGAGTGGGGCAAGACTATAGCACCCCAGATAAATCTGGGGTCTATTAACCCCGGACACGTGGTCAAATAAGAAGGTAGCAGTATAAATTGAGATCAAGATGTAAACAACAGATAATTTCTCTCCCCTCCTCATAAAAAAATAAAAATTCAGTAGACAGCATATCAATCTATATCACAATTTTACATTTGTACTTTTTATTTAACGTATTCGACGGCTGCTGGCTTTCCTTCATTTTTTTATTATTTATTTTATTTTATTTTTAATTTTATTATTATTTCATTGTGCTATACTATGTGGAAAATTTTGATCCAATCACGTTACAGGCCTTTTTTTATGGGGCTATAGCAAATTATTATGATTATATATAAGGATGCATTTAAATAAATAATAATATAGGATAAAATATGATAAATAAATATAATATTATAATAAAAAAATAAAATATAAGATTATCATATTTTTATAAATAAATAATTTGATAATAAACTTAAACATTTTTACAATATTCCATTGTTATTTATTTGTTTATTTTACACCTTGGTCTTTATCATCGAATTTGTAGTGACAATTTTTTATGAAGTGTATCAGTTTTTATTATAACTGAGTGAATTTGTGTCAAAAATTTGACACTTTTGAGTCTATGCAAATTAAAGCATCTGGCAGCCCATGAGATGATTAGTCAATATAGAATGCTTCTAATGCACGCTATATAAGGGTATTCCATGAAATTAAATATATAAATAATTTGATAATATAAATTTATATTATCAAATATTTACTATTAAATATATATAATATGACAATATCAATATTTTTATTAAAATAAAATTAATCTCATTTTAAAATTTAAGATATATTTTTTAAAATTTGTTATTGAACTACCTAAAAATATAAAAAATATTTTAATATAAATGGATATATGAAATAATTTAATTTATATTTATTTAAATTTAAATTTGATCTATTGTTAAAAGTATAAAATTTTTTAAACTTTCAATAGATAAAAAAATGACACCTCATTAAAAATATTATTAAAAAGTTAATAATTTTTCAAATGGTTGGGGGTGTTTTAATAATTTTTATTGACATTATAACATATACATAAGTATTAGTACAAAATTGATTTATACTAATGATAAATTAAATTTAAATTTAAATTCTATTCATTTTGAGTTCAAATTATATTGAAGTAATCAAGATATTTAAAATAAAATATAATTATTAATTATATTTTATGATATTATATATTTATCTATTCACTCACTAATTTTTATTTATTTTATGATAAGAATATAATTATTTAAAACTTAATTACTTATAATTTATAATAATATTTATTTATTTATTTTTATACTTGATTATTGAATATATACTAAAAATTTGTTTACATAATTAAAGTGTAAGTTGTTAATTAATTAGAAAATGATGGATAATTTTTTTAAAAAAAAGTCATAAGTTATAAATTATTTTACAAAACTTATTCAAACAATGATTTTTTTCTAATAAATTAGTGTACCAAATATGTGTAAGAGTTAACATATAATTTATTAATTTGTAATTTATTTGATATATCTAACACACTTATAATAAAAGAACCAAAAGGTCATTTGATTCATATAATTAATATGAGAAATACAACTTTTAGGGAAGTAAGAAGTTCTTTAATCATTTAATTAACCACTAATTATTAAAATGAAAATAGTAAAACTTCTTTAGAGAGTTTTATTAGGAGTTCTGCATTTCATAAATTATGAAAAGTTAATTATCACCCTTTTAGTAAGAATAATTTTTCACAAACATCATTTTAGTTAACTTCAAAATATAAAATTATATTTTTATAGTATATTATATTAATAGTTTAATTCATTTTTAATTCAAAATACTTTTTGTTTCTTAAGACTCATGAATGTTCCATGCGTAATATGCATTCAAACATATACATAAAATTAATTATCTTAATTAGACATGTAAATAATAATATCAATTAATTAAGTATCGATTAATTACTAGCTCATCAGTAAAAATTATTAATTTTTTAATAATGTATTATTTTTTATTTATTAATAATATAAAAAATTTTATACTTTAGATAATAAATCATATTTAAATTCAAATAAATATAAATTAAATTATTTTAAATATTTATTTATATTAAAATATTTTTTATATTTATTAAGTAACACAATAATAAATTTTATAAAATACTTCTAAAATCATTAGTTAATTTATCAAGTATTAATTACTAACTTTTTATTAATAAAAATTTTACACGAAGCTATACGAAAAAAGTTATGTAATTTTACAATCAAATACAAAGTCACATGTGAATATTTTGTACATCTTAATTTTATTTCTAATTTTTAATTATTTATTTATTATACTATGGATAGTAATTTCAACTATTTTTAAAATAAAATTAATTTTATTTAAATAAAGATGTTAGTATTATCATATTATATATTTAATAATAAATATTTAATAGTATAAATTTATGTTATTAAATTATTTATTTATCAAACATATAATGATATTATATTTTATATTTTTATTATTTTATACTATACTATTATATTTATTTATCATATTCTATTCTATATTATTATATTCTTCAAATGCACCCTTAAATATAATCATAATTTGCAATAGCCCAAAAAAAGGGCTGATAGCGTGATTGGATCAAAATTTTTCGTATAAAAATAGGACAATATAATAATAATGAAATTAAAAATAAAATAAAATAAACAATAAAAAAATGAATGAAAGGCAGGAGCCTTTGAACACGTTAGACAAAAAGTACAAAATGCAGAATTGTAATATAGATTGATGTGCTGTCTACTGAGCTTTTATTTTTATGTGAGGAAGGGAGAGAGATTGTCTGTTATTTACATCTTGGCCTCAATTTATACTGCTACCTTCTTATTTGACCACGTGTCCGGGGTTAATAAACCCCAGATTTATCTGGGGTGCCATAGTCTTGCCCGATTGGTGGATTGGACGCAGGAAAGCGAAGGGTTTTTGACCGCCGCCCTCGTTGCATGAAAACAAATTACCCATTGGCTGCACAATAAAAATAATTCCGGAAATGCTTAAATTTTTTTAGTGATGACGGGGAGGGCAGCCCCGTGATTCCCCCGTGATTCAGATGGAATTTTTTTTTAATTGTAAATTGCCGTAAGGCACTTATTGTGTATAAATTTATTTTTTTTAACTTCAAAATGACTTTAATATTTTTTAATCTTTCTGATTCATAATTTATTTTCGTATTTATTTTTTATTTGTAATTTTGACTTAAATTATATTTAATATAATTTTATACAATTTGAATGTTACTTTGATAGTAATAATTCAAGATTTTAAATAATGATTAATAATTGTATTAATTCTCTTAATATTGTAATATATATAATTAAAATTTTAGTAAATACTAAACTTTTATTTTTTCTCTTATAAACTTATTAAATAGAAAATTAAAATTATAAATTTAAATTTTAAATCATATTTTATCATAATGTGATGTGTACATCTTAAAAAATATTTAATTAAATATGAAATTAAAATATAATTGGTATCATGAAAATAAATATTTTATTAATAAATTATGTTAGTTCATAATGTGATACAATTAAATTTATAAAAAATTTATTACCCGAAAATAATATGATGAAGGAGGATCTAGTAATTGACTGGACACGCAGACTCCCATAATCAAAGTAGGAGGTTTTTGAATTCATTTAACTTTAACCGATTTTTTCTATTTATACAATTTGAACTTTATTTTATTTATTTGCATCCAATTTTTTTAAAAATATATACTTATTTTTAATTTGTTTCCCTTTTTTATGCAACATTTGATCTTCACTTAATATATATTTGATTAAATTTTTAAAATTTTATATTTTTTAAACTAATTATTTAAGGTTTTAAATAATAATCAATTATATTATTATCTCTCATTATATTGTATAATATACGCAATATAATAAAATTCATAACTATTAAAAAATTGTTGGAATAATTAAAATATCAATGAATACATATTTTTTCTTTTTCTTTTATAAACTTATTTATTGGAAGATTTAAATTATGAAGTTAATTATTTGGAAAATGATGTATCCTAATGTCATGTATACATTTGCAAAAATGTTTAAGTAAACATAAAATTAGAATATAATCTATAACATGAAAACAAATGTTTTAGTACTAAACTATGTTAATCCATAATATGTTACAATTTGATTTATAAAAAATTAACTGTATATAGATTATATATTCTTAAGAAATTGTTAAATTCGAATCATAAAATTATAATATGTTATTTATTTTTTATTTTATCACGTATAATATTAACATTATATAAATAATAAAAAAATTATGTATAAAATTTTTTAATTAAGTACTTGAAAATAATGTGTCGAATTATACGTAGAATTTTTTTTCTTAAGCTGAGATATTATAATGTTGCAAAGCTTATGTAAAAATTAAAAAAAAAGTCACATTATTTGATGAAATACTTATTTAATTATATTTCCCTTGTAACTTTATAATTATCTCTTATTTTTTGTATTAAGTAGATTAATCACATAATTTATATCTATAAAAAAATCTTCAAAAATTGATTGAATTTATTAATATTGAATTATATTCGTTATCAGTGTTATTTAAAGATGAAAGGAACTCACTTTCTCTTATTACTATAACTTTAAGGATCACTTCAATAATTACGGATAAAATTATCATGTTACTCCCTTATCAATATATATCTATGATTATTTTCTATGAAAAATGTCATTGATAAAATTACTAAGGCCTAAATTATTAACCTAAATTTGTTTTAAATATTAATACTCTGTAGTGTAAAAATAGAAAAAGTTTCATCATTTGATAAAATTAGGGTAGCAGAATATTAAGCACAATTTAGTAAAATTCAATCTTTAAAGTTTGTATTTCTAAAATTAAATAGTGTAAAATTTAGGGCTTATATGATTTTCCATAGTTATGTGTAAGCATAACTTTAAAATAACATCATAACAAATGGTATCTTAGAACGCTCCAAGGAAATCTAAATAATAATATAATGAATAGAGTTAATTCAATAATGTGATTTGAATTAATGAATAAGAGTAAAATATGATTTTCAACTTGAACAATTTATATACAAAATTGGATAATATAATAAATAAAGTGTGAGAGAATGTTGAATCTAAAGAAAAAAAGTTTTGAATTAATTAAGTAAATAAATTGGATAAAATGCTATAATACAATAATGAAATATTCAATCACCCAAATAATGGCTTCCTGTCCCACATCGAAGGCGTCGCCTTACTTGTCGTGGTCATTGAACAAGGGAATGATACTGTTCATCTTCATCATCATTGTCATCACCATCTGCATAAGTCGAGCCGATTTGACTCTTATAGAGTGAAGAGTTCAAGTCCCACTGAGAACACTGAAATGGTAGTATTGGGTTTTCAGGGGTGAAGAATCCTTGTTACTAATGGTCCAGGGATCCATTGGCATACTCAATAGTGAATGCAAATGGGTCAGTAAACAATGCCATTAGTGATCTAGGGACTTGTTGGGTTGGATGCGATAACGATGGGGTGAAGAACGATAATTATGGAGCATTATAAGGGTGCTATGGAGGTGGTGAGAAACTATATGATAGGCTAACCTCTGCACTTGTGAAAAATTGCACTGAGGGTGTATAACTTGATAGACTTGCACCTTCTATATCAGTTTGCGTCAACGGAGGGGTGTAGGAGGAAGGAACACTTGCTTATGTCATCGAAGGATGGTCATGTGAGATACTTTCATCATCATTCCCTTCCTCAGGCAAAATAGGATTCCTAAAAGATATGAATCCATGGCTTCTCCTACCATGGCGTGGCTCAGGAATAAGAGGTCTTGGTAATTCAATAGCCTGATGAGTAGGTTGAGAAGCTGTTATATCTCGATGCTCTCCTAATGCACATAGCATGAGGCCACATTCTCGATCCACTGTCTATCTAAATTGGTTGTACGGCTAAGAGAATGAATCCTTGACACTGAGCAAGCGTAATCTCTCAGTTATATCAGCCTATAAGGAAGTTCCATAGTTACAATTTAATGCCAGTGAAACTTGAAGATGTAACCATAAAAGTCTGTGAAAAATGAAAGGTCACCACAAATCCTAGACCACCACTAACTGGATGAATCCACCGTCTGGTGTATCTCCAGTACCACCTCATGTAGCCCGAGTCATGACCAAGAGCACCTATTGATAGTTTAGTTAACGAAAGTGTGGTGTGCTATGCATTTCAAGTAGCAATGAAAATGACATGCTCTTCGCACCAATCCTTTGATGTTTTCCCTTGAAGCTGCAAGGTATAACAAGAATCAAGATTGAATGGCTCTTATAGGATTAGTTGTCGCCTACCAAACTATTGCAGCACATGATCTGTGTGGTGCCATTCCACAAATTTAATAATTTATTATTAAATTATTATTAACAAATTTAATAACTTTCTTAAGGATTTGGAAGTTTTCAAATTTTTAATTTTCTTCTTTTATAATGCCCAACCCAAGGTGTAGAGTATTACTTAATCAACATTATTTTTATTATAATATTATATTAAAAGTTAATGAATTCATGATAATAATATATACTTCTAATTTTTTTTCACTTTTAGATGAGTACCAACATTATCTCTCATAAGCAAATATAAGAATTTCTTTCTATTGTTTATAAAATACCTCAAGTTACATTATTATTTTTTTCTTACTTATATGAATTTCTATTCTTAATTAAATCAAAGTTTTCAAGTGTTTATATTTTTTTTCCTTTTTCCATAATGCCTAACCCACAAGCATATTAATACAAATCATAACAATATACACAACATGCATAATCTAGTTAAATTATAACCATAATAATATACTTAAACACCATAATAATAAAAGTAAACTAAAATAATATAGTCAAATTAAAATAACACCCACAGGCATAATAATATAGGAAAATTAGAAAAGTATAGATACCATTATAAACAAATGATAACAACAAATGTAAAATATAATAATAAAATAGAATGGTAATAATCTAGTTGTAATATCCACTACCACTACAAAAAAAAGGAGAATGCTTGTAACAAATATTATTCTAAATACAAATTACATTTCTATACTATTTGAAAAAAAATTCTTCTAAATAAATATCTTACTTGTATAAGGATGAGCAATGATCGTTATTGGAGAAGGAAGAAATAAATATTAAATAATCTATGGCTGAAAGGGTTGATATTGAATAGTTAGGAAGGGATATATCCTAGTTTTTAAAGGATTAGGCATGGAGCATTTAGATATGTAGATTGTTTGTAGGGGGTATATATATTGGAGCCGGGTGGGGGAAGGGCATGGGGAATAATGTGTGGGGCAGGAGGAATAGTGTTTGGGGCATGTGTGAATAGTGCCTCTAATCACGGGGGCATTGTCCACATAACCAATGGCCTCAACGATTGATCACGGGGTCTGACGACCCGTGACTAGTCAAGGTACTGATCACAGGGCACACGGCCACGTGATCAGGCCGCTGCCACCCCCTGCTTGACTATTTAAAAAAAATTAAGCATAATAGGAATTATAATCCGTTTGGAACGGACGAAATGAGGAGAGGGAACTGCTAGGGTGAAAACAGGGATGGAGGGGAAATTTACGCCCATTGGGCGCACGAGGAAATTGCAAGGGGATGGCATCAAGTTTTGTGCAAAGTGGTAGGCCCCAGTGAAAGTATTTACACCCCAAAAATAAAAAGAAAACGAGTGAAAATTGGTTTGTTTTCTTCATTTCCGAAATCAGCCTTGGGCCTTCTTTAGTTTGCAATTGCGCCACGTTCTGCTTCGGGAAGCCAAAGAAGTCCGCCACTACTTCGTCCGAACGAAGAAGAATTCGTCACATTAGAGGTGTGGGAAGCTCTGTCTGTTGAAGTGCTATTCTGTCTGTTGAGGCTGGGCTGTGCAAATTTTTAATTAATTTTATTAAATAATAAAATAACTATCTCATCATAAGATTTTTTAAAAAATTATAGTGCAAATTTTTTGAAATTTATTAATTATATAAAATTCTATATTTATAAATATAAATATGTAAGTAATAACTTAAATATTTAATATAAGTTATTTTATCAATAAATTATTTTTTATTTAATTTTATTAAATAATAAAATAACTACCTCACTATAACATTTTTTTTAAAAATTATAGTGCATATTTTTTGAAAAATATTAATTATATGAATTTTAAATTTATAAATATAAATATGTTAATAATAAGAAAAAAATTATCATAATTTTCTTTATTCTTAAATTAATTTTATTAAATAATTTTATAACTATCTTAACATAACATAGCAAAAGGACATTATCATCATTTTACTCATTTATATTTCTTTCCCTTCCTATTTTCACACATTCCAAATAAAAGAAATTTATTTCACTCCTATTTACTTCATCTCCCATTTTCACTCATTCCAAACACCACAAGATAATTTCTTTCTCCTCCATTTCCTTTCACCCCCAATTACTTCCCCTTTTATTTTTATCTCCATCCAAACATACCATTAGTTTTCACCGAGCAGCATTTCAGTCAAATCAATTCAAATTTCAAGGCTATCGGTCATATTCTCGGAAAGGGAAGGCGAGCTTTTTCTTGTTGCTTTCATTAAAGGAGGAAAGGGGAGAGGACATTATATATTAATCATGGCCATGGAATTTTAGGATTAATTTTTTTTTCAAAGCATATCGTGTACCATAAAGGGTAAATTCTAATTTTTTATAAAAAATTTAAAAAATGAATGATTATAAATTTAAAAATTATTTTTAATTATTATTACTTATTAAATTTTAAACTTTTAATTTTCTCTAGAAATTATAATATTGCATTTTATTTTTTAAAGTATAAGATATATTTTAAAATAAATCAATCCCAATTTTAGTAGATCTAACTCTTTTAAATTACAAAATATATTTTAGAGAGTAAAATATAATATTAAAACTCTTAAATAAAAAATTAAAGGTTTAAAATATATAAAATAATAAATTAAAAATAAGTAATCGCCCGCTCCTCTAATTTTTTGATAAGAAATTGTGATTTTACATGTCACCCTTTGAAACATGCATTGTGCTTTATAGTAGCATGCTGCACTTCTGGTCCAGCTAGTTACTTGAACAGTGTAGGTAACATATACCCAATTTGAGAAAACTAATTGCCTCCCCTCTTCCCTTGCAAGCCTATGTTCCGGAATCCGGATTTAAATGACGTCCATTCTTTTTACATAAAGGTTGAAATATTTTTTCTAGTTATTGTTGAAAAATTGTATTATCAATTTTTTATTTAATAACCAATCTTATTATTTATTAAGATTGACATATTGATGTCAATTATAAAAAAAAATCAATGTTAATAATGGCATAATGGTATTTTTATAATTAAGTATAACTTATCATTTTACTTAACATAATAAGTTAATGTTATAGAGTTTTATTTATTAGAAAATTTAAATTATGATAATAATAAAACTTATTATCATAATATGGATCTTTTATGTTTAATCATAAAAAAGATATACTATTAGATATAGAAATAAACCTAAATCCATAAGAATTAACAGGATTATAATTTTGCAATTTTTAATCTTCCAAATTGGTATATATTAGTTTTTCAAAGCAAGTGTCTCTCTATTTTGTAATGATGGGATATCAGAAAATAAAATTCTTACACACATTTGGGAACCATAATATCTTTTTTTTTTTTCTTATTCCTAATTCGACTATCATAAATAAGAAATAAGACTTTTAAGTCTCTGTACATAAAAATCCACACTTCATGAAATAATTTAGACTCATTTAATCTTAAATTTTATTTAATCACTTTAAATTAGGTTAAACTTTATGATAACCAATAATATACCATTATTATTGTTATTTACACATATATAAGATGTATGTATCCATTAAAAATTCAATAATCTCCCACTTGAACTACATATATATAACACTTCATAATTATATATTATAATATAACCTTATGAGTTTAAAAATTATTTATTATAATATAACACTTCATAATTATATATTATAATATAACCTTATGAGCTCAAAAATTATTATTGTCTTATGAGCTCAAAAATTATTATTGCTATGTCATGACCCAATTTCAAATATCTTGACCAACGTAAGGATATCTAACTAGTATCCAATCAATCAGATATCCTTATAAGCTTGTAGAAAACTATATTTGACTATTTTATAATAAAGGGGAATATATTATAGCATTAAATAATATGAATAAAGTAAATTATATTGTACATGTAATGAAAAAGTTAATACATGATATTAATATACAGTAGCATAACAAAATTATTTATCACATATATAGACTTTAACTGTACAAAAGAAAACTCAAATATATTAATATTTTGTTACACTATATCCCATAAAGACTAGAAAGGTCTATGCAGTGTATTAGTCTTCCGCTGAAGCTCTTTGTTCTTTATTTGTAAAACAAAACAACACCGAAGAGGAATGAATATATAAAATACTCGATGAGTAGCTACTTAATCTTTACTTCCCATGGTTTTCCATTATCAATTCTCTTTAATATGAATTTTAAGAAAACTAGATAAATTTACATATACTTAGCTTTATTAGTCTTCCGCTGGATCTCTTTATTCTTTATTTGTAAAACAAAATAACACCGAATAGGAATGAAGATATAAAATACTCAATGAGTAGTTACTTAATCTTTACTTCCCATTATTTTCCATTATCAATTCTCTTTGATATGAATTTTAGGAAGACTAGATAAATTTTCATATACTTAACTTTATTCATATCTAATAACTACCATTTTATCTTATGCATTTTGTACTAACATTACATTAATAAATATGGCTAGTGTGGTATATAAGTTTTCTCCTTATTTCTTTGAGTCATCCTTATGTCAATTGCCTCTAACCTTTTCCCTCCACTTCTTGCCACCCCTCTCTTTCCTTTAGAAGGATGTTGCAAGCCATTTGGCCAAATTTTTCTCCCGTATATCACATTCATAATAACATATGAGCCATGAAAGGCTTAAGTGGAGTAATGATTCTATTTCAATAACATATCATGTAATCCATTTGGTAAGGTTAATACTAACCAGCCATAAGTATTTTATCAAGTTTTGATCTTTAATTCTCATCAAGAATTTTCATTTTGTACATTCAATATGCTGATTTCATAAACCTTTATATATTCTCAATAAAATATAAGTTACTCCTAATATCCTAAATGACTAAGTTAAGCTTTAAGTTTACATAAAAACCCTGTTGATTTTTCTTAGAAAATTCATGGAACTTTACCCTTTCCAAATTGGTTCTAGAATTGGTAGCACTAGAGTTCTAAAATTGTAGGAATTTATTCATCAGGCAAATAAGTTTTAATTGTCATAAAAATTATCTATATTTTAACCAAAGTATGGAAGGGTATCCAAGAATTTTTTGTGAAATTTTTTCTCACCATTTAATACCCCAATTAATTCAAGAACAGAAGTGAAATCATTCACGTTCTGTTTCTAGGCAAGCTGCACCTTTGTGTAGAGATGTCCCTTATTCGAGTTTCTAAAAATTTCTAATAAATTCTATATGTATCCTAGTATCATAAAAGATTATAAAATGGGTGGTTTTGAATTTTTAAGAGGTTCTAGCATGTCCCTAAAATTTGTGGTTTATTTCTGATTTTTTTTTAGGAATTCCAAAAGCAAAATCATCAAAGCAATTTCTAAGCTCTTTGTATTCCTTCTTCACTCAAGGCTCAACAATTGATAATCTAATCGTTCACTTTTGCTAATATTATTCTAATATCTTCAAATACAACTTAAGAACATAAGTTTTCAACACCATGCCTTTATTGCATGGACACACACTTAATTCCGTGAAAGCATAATTCTAGAAAGCAATATTGGTAATTTTTGTAATCAAAACTCAATGGGAAATTAAGTGAGTTACCACTCACCTCTAAACTTATATATTTCAAAGCTTCAAGTTACCTTTTAAATGAGAGGGTTTCTAATTTAAAGAAGAAGAAGATGACACCTCCAAGTTTTGATGATTTCTCTTTAGGAATTCAAGCAAGCAAGTGGAAAAACTTGAAATTTTATGTTTGACTTATCTTGTTTGTGTATTTGGTTGTGTTGAGAGCTTGAAGAAGTCCCATATGACAGATACAAATTTCATGCAAATGAGTAGAAGAAAAGATGAATGGAGTTCTCTTAAGTTTTCTAAGGTTTTCTACAAAATATAAGAAAATGGGCCTTCTTGTAATTTAATCCAAAATATTCATGAATTTTTTTGTGATTTTCTTTACTATTTTGTAGCAAAAAAGTCAGCAATTGTGGGCTCTCCTCAGTCCAAATTTCATCCAACTTTAATAGAAAAGGAATAGGCCAAATTCAAGTTTTTTAAAAAAACATAATTTAACCCCAAAACTTTTCAAAATTCTACTTTTACCCAAAATTCCTTAGCTAATTTTTAATTTAGTCCTTGGGTTCAATTTGGGCTTATTAGAAACACGTTCTGGCCCTAGTAAACGAGTTTTAGTTGGTCTAGAAATAATTTTAAGGAACCAAACTAAATTATTACAATTTTGACCCATTTTACCGAATTGCAACTCACCCAAACCCCTAAAATCAAGTTAGGCTTTATGAAAATTTCTCTAATATTTTGGATATATTTCTAACAATACTTTAAATTAAATTTTATCTCTATCAATATTTTAAAGGATTTGAAAAATTTTTGAGCCTATTGAAATCCAATTTGCCTTTTTTCGGCTTACCCAATTAACTTTTGTATAATAATTATGATTTTTATATTATAAAATTTTTTAAAAATATTTTTACTTTCTTCTAATATTCTTCATGAATTTCTAATCCTTATTAGGTGATATTAACCTTTTTCAAAAATTTTCATCTACATAAATATCCTATCTTTCTTTTTTATTTTTTTTACTTAATTTTTGTCAAGTAGTCCACTAGGGAAATTCCTTTCTTTCGGGTGGCCCTTTTGTACTTTCATCATTAATTTAGGTCATCATTTAATTTTTATTAATTGAATTGGATATTTTAGAAAAGCTCTTATTAGGTTACTCATCCCTAAAATTTGTTTAGACTGAGCACACTTAATTGGGAAATATTAATTTATTTTGATACTTAAGGAGTAGTCTTTGAGAAATGTCTCCTAGGGATATTACAAGTTACTAGAATCATCTCTAATCAATTCAATCTATCAATCATGTGAACATAAGATCAAAATGATCTTTGCTATAATTATCATAACTAGATTTATCAATAGTCATATATATCGATACAATCAATTACATTGACTAAGTATGGATGTGTAGCATGGAAATTACATGTAATGTAATCTTAACATACCTATTTCCAACTAGTCCACTTTATTCCTTAGTGAGATCAAACCAAACAAAATTAGAATGTAACTAAATAAAATCTTTTTACTACAATAAATAACAAAAAGAAATTCATAAACATATCTATAGACAAGAGAACCTATAAATATAAACTCCCACTAAGATAGCATATTATCAAGTGATACTTATATGAGCAATATGCACATGGAAGATCTTAGGTGGTAAACCCCTAGTAAGTGGACCTGCAACCATGAAGTTTCTCTCAATGTGCTATATAGATATCTAACCACTCTAAACTCTTTCTTTAACAATTAAGAATTTCATGTCTATGTGCTTTGACTTTGATAAACTCCTATTGTTGTTGGAATATATCATGGCTAACTTATTATCAAAAAATAACTTTAATAGTCCTTCAATGTCATTCATAATTTGCAACCCAATAACAAAATTCCACAACCATATCCCACGATTCAATGCCTTATAACATACTATAAATTCAACTGCCATTGTGGAGGAAGATATAAGTGTCTGCTTAGCATTTTTTTGCAAGAAATTGCTCCTCTAGCAAGCAAGTAGATATAGCTTGAAGTGGATCTACAACTACCTTGGCATCCTACAAAATTGAAGTTAGAAAAGCTAATGATCTCTAGATAACCTAATCTCTTATTTGTGAGCATGTAGTGTTTCATTCTCTAAAGATACTGCTTGACCTTTTTGGCTACTTTCCAATGATCCATTTTTGAATTACCTAAGTATCTACCTAACATCCTAATAATTTATGTAATATTTGAATGTGCACAAACCTAAGATACCTCAGACTTCACTAAACTTGTGGCATATATAATTATCAAATGCATTCATCTCAAAACCAAAGGAGAAAATAACTTGATGAAACTTGTAATACCATTGACGGGAAGCTTGCTTAAGCCATAGATGGATTTCTTCACTTTTAAGAGTTAGAGCTTTTAATAGCCTAATAAAAGTTGATTGGATCATCTTTCATCATTCCAATGTTTACCTTATATTCTTGGAGAAAGATAATGTAATCATTTAGAATTATATTTCTCCTCTCTTTAGTGGATTTTCTTAATGGTATTTGTTCTTGAGGTTGTCAAGTTTATTCTTCAAGAATAACCTTAATTAAGGAGATTTTCAATATTGTCTTGTGATTCTAGAGATACTTTTTAAGCAATGTCAAGAATAAAAGCTTGATTATGGTCAATGATAACTGCAAGAAGGGAAACAAATTAAAAAGGACCTAATTGTGTGATTATAAAACTTATATCCTTAAGATTGTTTAGAGTACCTAATAAAATAGCTACTAATAGTTTTCAAGTTCAATTTCTTTTCATTTAGCCTATAAGGCCTTGCTTAGTTGGATAACCCTAAACATGTAAATGTTTTATGTTAGGCTTCTTGCCTATCCATAATTCATTAGGGGTTTTAATTGCTTCCTTAGAACTTTGTTATGGTTGCAAGCTATAGTCTTTAATGCCTTTCCTTAGAGTAAATTTGGCAAGGTAGTATAACTAATCATACTCCTAACAATATCCTTTAAGGTGTTGTTTCATCTTTTAACAACACCATTCATGTTAGGGATCCTTGACATGGTGTGCTATAGGATAATACTTCATTCCTCTTGGAATTTAGCAAATGGTCCTAGATAATATTCACTTGATCCTATTGGGACTGGGAGCCAAACAAGTACAGCGAAATAAACTAATTCCAACTAACGGATCCATGTAAAATGTTGAATTAGAACAAGGATTCGTTCAATACCTTTAATAATGATGTAAGAACTCGGTTGTTGATCACCTCTTTAGTTTCCTTTTCGTTGAAGACTCCAAGGTATTCACATGAACTCACGAATCATTGATGAACGTCCATACGAACACCAATTGGAATTATTCTCCTTTGCCTCATAGTGCTAGCTATGCCTCTTCAAGGATTTTTGGTCAAGGAGAGGTGCTAAGGTTTTTCTATGCTTGGGATGCATAAATAATAATCTCTATTATTAGCTAACAAGTTTATTTAAATAAGTGCATAGAAAACCTTAACTATTTGGGCTTTATTCCATGTATAATTATGGGCTTATTATTAAGCCTTATAATTATGACATGGAATTCCCAAATATTAGGCTTAAACAATTTGGTCTATTAATTTCAAATCTACTAGGCTCTAAATGTGCAACCCTGTAGGCTCTCATCACGTTGACAATGATCATTAATCATATTAATGATAATAAATAATAAGCGATGTCTAGCAACACATCATTATTACCCAAGTAATGAGAAAGTCGGTGATTTGACTAAATCTTTACACGTGATCATCATCTATATTTTTTTATCCTAAACATCTAGATTGAGCATGAGACATGGACAATGTCATTCTCGTATAGCCCAATCTTAAGGTTTCTTAATTCTTAAGTAAGTTGACTGAAACAAATATAATTGACATCCTATGTCAATTCATCTGAGCATGGCCATACAACTTTACTTAATTAAGGGGCCCATAGATATTACTCCTGTTATATAGGATAGATAAATTCCATCTTGATCATACAAACCTCTTCGCATGATATGTGACATATCCAATAACTATCCTTACATTCACTCAACCATAAGTGACATAGAATAGTATCAAAATATGAAACTCATATGTAGGGAACCTTGGTGATCTTAGGTTAAAGGACCATATTAATAATGATCACTAAGAATCACTCATGACACTCATATAACAATCCATGTAGTGTTCTTAGGATGGGTCGATCTAGTATATAAGTATTCTAACTTATACTCATGTGTAAACTTAATATCCCATATAAGTTATCACACATGCTAGTCTTAACATATCAAAGCAACCTAATCCATAATGATATATGACTAGGGACATTTAAGAATACAATTATTCTAAGGTTATTATCATAATTAAATATATTACGCATACAATATATATAAATATAATAATTAGAATTGCTATTAAAATAATACGATTTAAAATTACAATCATCAATATGATTAGTTTTAGGTCATATACACTAATAGATCCCTCATATCTACAATGGTATTCACCACCATAGTCAAACCTGACACCTTTAATCCTTTTGTTGGGTTAATTCTTAACTTCAGCTTTAAAAGCCTTGAACATGTCTAATGCTTGAGACTTTCATGAATAAGATAAAGGTATCTATAACGTGAAAAATCATCTATGAACATAATAAAATATTGTTGACTATTCTAAGAAACCATAGGAAATGTCCTACAAATGTTTATATGTATTAGTTTTAAGATGTCTAAGGACCTTTCAATAACTAATGTTCTTATATTCGTTTGTCTGCTTCCCCTCAATGCATTCAACATAAATTTTAAAGTTTGATAAATCAAAAGGATTAATAATTTCATTTGACACTAGTCTTTCAATTTTTTGTTTAGAGATATGCCCTAAACACTTACACCAGAGTGATACAAAATTCTCATTGGCTAGTTTCCTTTTAGTACGACATGAATTAACATGTAGAGATTCATTAAATAAGGCAATTATATCAAGTATATAAAGATTATCATATCTAGATAAAGAAATAAAACCAATAGACTAAATTGACTATTTCCAAAAAAGTAAAAGTAAACAAATTTGTCTAATATAGAAATAAAAAGTAAATTCCATTTAAATGATAGTACAATATAAGTCTGATTCAAATTCAAATAAAATTCAATCTTTAACAGTAATCTAAAAGCCCTAATTGCTTTAACTTTAACTAACTTGCCATCACTTCTTAGATGTGTATTTCACCATCACTTAGCTTTTAGCAACTTAAGCAATCTTAAATAGACACATTTATATAAGTAGTAGCATTAAAATCTATCCACCAAGTATGTCTAGGCACTAAAGTGAAATAAACCTCAAAACAAACCAAATTAAGAAATATACCTTTTTTTACACGTTAAGTATGATATTTGGTACATTATTTCCTCTCATAAGAAATATTTCCATAAAAGTAATAACCAAATTGCTTAGTATGCTCTTTTTATTTCTTATATTGCTTCTTTTGTGATAAAGTAGCTATAACTTCCTTATCTTTCTTTCTTTTCTTGTTATTATCTTTAGATGTTAAAGTCAAATCACTTTCAGTCTTTCTTGCTTTAGCTTCTCTTCTTCTTGTACATAATGTGAAATGAGCTCATTAAAATTTTATTTCTCCTTTTAATAGTTATAATTGACCCTGAATTGACTGAATTGCGTAGAAATAGAGATCAAGACTAAATGCATAAGTAAGTCCTTAACCAGTTTTAACTTTAATGCTTCCAATTTTGATGTAAGATGAGACATTTTCAAAATGTACTCCTTACTGTTCCTTTTGCCTTTATACCCCATGGAAACAATACTCCTTAGAAGAGCACTTGTTTTTGCCTTTTCATTTTTAGCAAAACATTTCTCAAGTTCTTCAAGGAATAATTTAGCATTATTTTCCTTAAACATTGTTCCCCTAAAGGTTTTTGAAATTTCATATTTCATAATCAAAAGACTCATACAATTTAAGCATTTCCACTTTTTAAAATCCCTCTTAATATTAAAGAAACTTGCATTCATAAAAATAGGGGGTTGCTTAACTTAAAGTGGAAGATCTAAATCTATACAACCAAGAATAATCATGGCATTCTCTTTTCAATCTTTAAAGTTTGTGTCATTAAGCAAAGGGATAAAGTTAATGTTTGTAGGTACTAAAGTCGTAGAAGTATTCATAGAATCCAAAACAAAGTTAACAAAGCAACAAGCACACAATTAAAATCTAAATTCAATATATATAACAAATTGAAATAATGGCAAGTCCTATCACAAGATACTTAAACAACATTGAAATTTAGTCTTTAGATAGAAAAATAAATTTGTAAGTGGTACTTTTGGTGTAATAATCAAATATTGATGATAAATTCTTGCTAAAAAATTAGCCTTTCTTTGGACCAACTTAATAATCATATAGGAAATTTGATAATTGTCACATACTTGCTACCACTAGTGTGTTTGAATTTTGGCCTAATAACAACCTTCCTTTAAGTTAGTCATTATCCACATAAAATTCAAATTAACAATCATCTTAATATTTTAAGTTAATCAATCTACATGAGGTGTTATTTTAGTAATATGTTGATTCAATCAATTAATTTAAAATATTAAATGCCTAAAAAATAAATTAAAAAAGTGTCAAATTTTGAATTTGAATCCATATATGTATATATTTCAATTTGAATTCATAAAGCAATATAATTACTAACATCATATATATATACACACACACACTAAATCAAAAGGTATCATAGATACAATGTAAAGTAGTATAACATTAAATTGAAGGCATCAAATATATATAATATAATATGACATTCTTGATAACATTAAATTGAATATAGTACATCAAATTTGAGTTTAGAAGGCATCGAATGTATGATGTTGATGTTATCATCTCAATATTTTATATATAATATAAAATGCTACAATGTTGTCAACATATAATGATATAAAACCAAAGATCAATATGTGAAACTTCAATTAATATAAATCAATACATATGATGAATGTCAACATCAAATCACATATATGACATTAATTCTAATTTCTTTTTCAATAATTCTACATAAAGGTTTTGATACCAATTGTTGGAAAACTTTAATTATAATAAAGGTAAAACTCATTATCAAAACATGTATCTTTCATATTTGATTATCAAGAAGAATATACTACTAAAAGTGAAAGCAAACCTAAATCCACAGGAATTAATGGGATTGTAATTTCACGATTCTTGATCTTTCAAATTGGCGTGTATTATTTTTTCATGGAAAATTTCTCTTTATTTTCTAATAATTGGATATCAAAAAATAAAACCCTTGCACATAATTTAAGAACCATAATCTCTTATTTATTTTCTATATTTTTCTTTTTCCTAATTTACCTATTATCAATAAAAAATAAAACTTTTAGGTTTCTATACATAAAAGCCCATATTTAGTGATATGATTTAGACCCATTTAATCTTAAGCTTTATTTAATCATTTTAATTTAGGCTAAACCTTATTATAACCAATAATATATAATTAGTATTGTTATTTATGCACATATGCAATGTATATATCCATTAAAAAATCCAACATCATTTTTTAATGTGTGATGAAGTTCTATCCATGAAAATATAAGACAATTATCTTTATTTACAACTAATATCTATATAAATATAATGTTCATATTTACAATCTCATGGGAAACTATAAACAAAATTTGTATTTTAAACATCAATGTAACATGAAACTGATGTCTAAAGAAATGTCAACACCTAACTATTAATAGTCATTTCAATATTATTGACAAATATCCATTATTTTAGGTGTCGATTATATGTGAAAATCGACATCTATAGGTTATCTCATACCAATTAATGTTTGTATTTACATTATTATTAAAAAATGAAAATATTATTTATATTTCAATAGTAGCTCATTTAAAATGCATTATCATAATGTTAGTTTCTCAAATAATTGATGTTCAAAGAGTATATTAACAACTCAATTTGAAAGTTTTCATTTTTTAGATATCAATTATATTTTAATAAACAAAATATAATGTCTTATAGTCTTTATAAATTTCAATTCACTCTCCATTTGAAACATATCTACAATGTCTTAGTCTCTGTTATCAAATTCTAGCATTTATTTGAGGAGAAGAAAAATAGCTCCCCCACCATTTCATTTAATTCCTTTAGAGATATTATAATTGATTATTATTATTTTATCCATTGTCATCTCTAAATGTGTCAAATGAGATGGATGGGGAGATGTTTTCCTTCTCCTTAAACATAAGCTGCCATTAGTAATAAAGGTAAATGTACTACTTGAACCTATAATTTACTAATATCAAAATTTAATGGACATTAAAAAATGATTTTTGGATGATGGTTATGAGAATTTACATTAAGGATGGCAACAAGAATGGAAGAGTGCATAGCCTTATTTTTTTATTTTTCTTTTTTTTAAAAAAGTTATATTGTTGTAAAATTATATTTTGTTGATATAATTATTTAAAAAAATTTATAAAAATAAATAAAATTATAATTTCATAATTCATCATTGTTTTCTTTCTTATATATTTCTTTTCTTATGTTTGTAACTTTCTATCTTTGGATAGCTTTTTATTTTTAAAAAAATAATCATTTTTGTCTTCAAATAGTCTAAGTCATAGAAGATGTCTGCGATCTAATGTAATTGTCATAATTATAGAATTTGAAGTATTTTTAGATTAGAGCATTAATAAGTGTGTTGTCCTTGTATTTTGCTCAATACTATAGAATCCAGTGAAGCTCTTCAACATGAAAAAGTTATATTAAAAAATATTGCTAAATAATGTCAATTATTTATAAAAAAAATTGGCATGGTTTAGGTAAGTTATCTTGACTATTTTTTTATCATAACTGACATTTAAAGTTGCACATACCACTAGCTATCATGTAATAAATGTTTGCCAATGTGTAATAAATACTAAGCAATTATCATTTATGAAGAAATTTAAATGAATAAAACTAAAGATATCTAAATGAATGAAATTTATAAAAAAGTATAAATGAATGGAACCAAAGATGGCTACATGAACAACTTTAAAAAGGAACTTACAATGTCAATTTTCTATGGTTACCATCATGTAAATCCATTTCGATCATCATGATAGTTTATTAATAAGTACTTTCAATGTCATTTTTTATTACCATCATGTGAGTATATTTCAATTATCATGATAGTTCATCAATAGTTTACATATCATTTTAGTACTTCACTAATGTTTTAAGCTATCATAATCATTCATATGATCAAACTTATAATAACTAATGTTTAATTATTTTGTTCTTGGCCAACAAATATAGCTATCTCTACTAACAAATCAATGAACATACAAAATAAATCTCTTTCCATTAGAAAAAGGATTTTTTATTGTGGGTGTAGCTCTTGATTTCAAAGAAACCCTAAAAGATTCCTAAATTTTCAGAATAGCCCATGTAATATTAATACTATAGTTTACACCTTTCATTTTAAAGCCTTTTGTTTGTTAATGGATTCCAAAAAATATTCTACACCTTTCATCTCAAAGCCTTTGTCTATTAATGGACTCTAAAAATAATGCTTTTAGAAGGTTATAAAATCAATCATAGTTTCTTCCAAGAATGTGTATCCATATTTTAGCCATAAACACAAAAATTCTACAAAACATTTGGAAGAATTTTTTATAAGAATCTTTTCAAATTCTTTATAAAATGCTTGTGTTCATGGCTGAAGTGCAAATATAAGTCCTTAGAAGGAACTTTGGGAGATTCTAGTTCTTTTTCAATATTGAATACTATGATTTACACCCTTTATCTCAATCTTAAAAGCCATTTCACTATTGAATAAAATTTGAAGCATTTTTAATTATGTGGCATTGATGGTGTGTTTTTGTCCTTATATTCCATTTAGTATTTTTGCTTGATTGCTTTATTTACTATAAGCATCTGATGCTCCTTATGTTTGAATAGGAGAATCAATATGTTGCTTACTCTATGTGTTATGTTAAACTTTGGTACATATAGAGTAATCAACATAACCATTCACTCTAAAAAATATGAACATTTAGAAGTTCATAGCAAATAAAACAATCAAGCATCTTAAGGTTAATAAATACAAAATTGATGGAATCAAACACCTTAATAGCCATCAAGCAATATAAAAGAATTATCAATAGAAGATAACTACTTTTCATTTTAATTTGTATAAGGATTCAATGTTTACTGTAAATTAAATGTCTGTTATTCATTGTAAATAATAATTTTTTTATTGCATATGTTCATGTAATGATATAAAAATAAAAAGAATATAAGAATATATATTCATAATAGATCATTTCCTTTCTCATTTATATTCAATTTGTGGTTTGATATATTACACACACACACGTGTGTGTGTGTGTGTGTGTGTGTGTGATATATATATATATATATATATATATATATATATATATATATATATATATATTATAAATTCTAGTTCATATGATCTGTATAATTGAATCAATTTCATTTGTTGTATAATTTAATGTTGTTTAAAAGTTTATGCTCTTTTGCAACAAAAGGTGTGTTTACCCTTTTACTTATGTAATAGGTTTAGTTTCTACTTTAAGGTAGCAACAGAGATATACTTTATTAAAAAAAATATCTTATCACATTGGTTGTTTATTGATAATGAATGCGAAAGAGTAAAATTTTTTCTAAGCAATTAAAGTAATAAATAAATTAATAAAGAGGATTTCCATATCGATTTTATTATACAATGACATAGAAAAGTATATCTATCATCAAGTTTATGATGTCAATTTTAGTTTATAATCAATATGGAATGCTTAAATGATGCTACTTTTCTCTTCTTAAAACTTGTGAAAATAAAAATGGGAGTTAAAGTTAAAAGCTTGTCCTAAGCACCAAACAAATTGTAGATATATCATAAAAGGTTCCTTATAGAGTAATTAACCAATTGATTTTCCTTTGTAACTAAGAAGTCTACTGTAATTTCTTCATACAAAAGATCATCTTTGCTCAAGTTTAACCATGTATTTGCTTTTACTAACATCTTCTTCTTAATGTTAAAGTCTATTTGAATGTCTTATTTCTCCTCTAAATCTAATTAAGAATGTCTATTTGATGTCTATCTTATTAATTTGTTTAGATTCTTTATTTTTGATTTCATTATTTAAGGTTTTGGTTGATGTGAGTTTCTTAAAGAAAAGATGACATTTTTATAACAAAACTAAATCAATAGATAATTCTATAGAAATGACTTGGATGCCATAATTAATTCGAACAATACACAATACCACCCAAGTTTAATGATATAAATCAGGTAATAAATTTTTCCCCAGTAGAAGCATATTCTATTAATGTTTTGCTTACAACATCAATTCTAATGCTCTTATGCCCTTGTTTTACCCTAGTAGGATTTATTAGTATTTCTATCAATATCCATGTTATTGGAAGATAATATAAGTGTTAGGTTCCAAATCAACATACGCAGCAGAAAATCAAAATTTTTAATTCGAAACTCAACAAGGATCCATTCAAAAAGGCATAAATTAATGTTAGGATTTTACCTTTTGTGTGCTCATATTCTTTCTAAACAAAACTTTGAGAGATCAAGATGAATTATGAATCAAACACCAGTTAGAAGATACAACATCTCTATGGTAAACCCACTTGCACCTAATAGGGTTTACCCCTTCAGGTGGATTAACTAAAGTCAATTCTTAGTTAGCATACATGGAATCCATCTTAGATCTCATGGCCTCAAGTCACTTCTCGGAGTCTAGCCCTTTAATAGCTTCTTGGTAGGTTGTGGGCTCGTCTTGATTCAAGAGCAAAACATCGCCATTTTGAGTCACAAGAAATTTATATCTCTCATTACAATGGCATATCCTACTAGACCTATGTGGGCTTTGTGTTACTTGAGCTAGTTCCTGAGCCATAACATCTTGTGGTCTCTGTTCAAGCTATATTACAGGTTTAGTGCTACTTTGTAAGTCGCACATTTCTTCGATTTTTACTTTCCTCCTATAGTTTTTCTTAGAGAGAAATTCTCTTTTAAGAAAAATACCAATTCATACGGCAAACACTTTGCCTTCACTAGGATTGTAGAAATAGTATCCTTTAGTTTCCTTAGGATACCTAACAAAGTAGCACTTATTTAATTTGGGTCCATGCTTATCAGAGACTTCACATTTTACATAGGCCTCACAACCTCAAATCTTCATAAAAGATAAGCTGGGATGTTTCCCAATCCGTATCTCATATGGAGTCTTTTGAACCATTTTAGAAGGAACACGGTTAAGCATAAAAGTAATTGTCTCTAGCAAATGGCCCCAAAAGGAAATTGGAAGATCTATATGACTCATCATAGATCGTACCATGTCTAATAAGGTACGATTCCTTTCCTCTAAAACACCATTCCATTATGGTGTTCTAGGTGGAGTGAGTTATGATACTATGCTACACTCCTTTAGATAGTCATCAAATTCTAGACATAAGTATTATCCACCTTGATTTGACTGAAGTATTTTAATAATTTTGCTAAGTTAGTTTTGCATTTCATTCTTGAATTCTTTGAAATTTTTAAAGGATTCTAATTTGTGTTTCATAACATACAAATACCCATATCTACTAAAGTCATCAGTAAATGTAATGAAGTACTGAAAACCTCATCTAGCAGATGAACTAATAAGCCCACATATATCAGTATGTATTAGACTTAATAGATCATTAGCCCTTTCACTATGTCCATTGGATGGAGTTTTAGTCATTTTACCTAATAAAAAAAGATTTGCATACTTCATATGATTCAAAATTAAATAAATCTAAGATTCCATCTTTATGGAGCTTGGATATGCGTTTCTCATTTATATGGCCCAAACGAAAATACTAGAGATAGGTTAGATTTAAATATTTAATTTAAATTGCTTAGTGTTTATATTATAGACAGGCATTTAAAGATCAAGAATATAGAGTCCATTGAACATTTGTGCACTGCAATAAAACATTTCATTAAATAAACTGAACAAATTTTATCCTTTATTATAAATAAAAAAACTTTCTTGTCCAAACAAGAAACAGAAATAATATTCCTACAATAGTGACATAAAATAACAATCCTCTAATTCAATTACTAAACTAGAAGGCAGAGATAGATAACATATTCCTATAGCTAGGGCAGCAACTTTTGCTCCATTACCAACTCGTAGGTCCACTTCGCCTTTAGCCAGAGTCCTCCTCCTTTGTAGTTCTTGCATATTTGTACAAATGTGAGAACCACATCCAGTATCTAATACCCAAGATGTAGAAGCAAAAATATTAATTTCTATAACATAGATACCTAAAGCAGAAGTCTCACTTCATTTATTATTTTTTAGATCTTCTAGATAAATCTTGCAGTTTCTCTTCCAATATCCGATCTGACTATAATGGAAGCATGTCCCTTCCTTAGCCACACCCCTTTTTGGTTTCAATGTAGAAGACTTAGACTTAGGCTTGCCTTTGGATTTAGAATCCTTCTTGTTTTTATCCTTGCCTTTACCCTTTTGAACCATCATTACGGTATTAGGTTTAGTCTTTTGTAAATTTTGTATAGTAGTTCTCAACATGCTTAACAGTTCTAGCAGCGGTTTGTCAATTTCATTCATATTGTAATTCATGATAAATTAACCATAACTCTATAGTAATGATTACAGAATTAAATCAGTGGCTAACTCTTGGTCTAATAAAGCACCCAATCTCTCAAGGTTCTCAACATACCTAATCATTTTGAGTATATGAGGCCCAACAGGGCTTCCTTCTACTAGTTTGCATTGAAATAATGCTTTGGTCACCTTAAACCTCTCATGCCAAGCTTAGCCTTTATAAAGCTTCTTAAGATAATCAAGCATGTCATAAGCTTCCATGTTCTCATGTTGCTTTTGAAGCTCAGAGTCCATGGTAGCCAACATAAGATAACCAAAGTCTAATGTGTCATTATGATGCTTTTTATAAGCATCCTTTTGAGCCCGAGGGGTATTAGCTTTAGGTTCTTGAGGAACAGGTTCCTCTAGGACATACATTTTTTTACTTATGTTTGAGGACTATCTTTAAATTCCTATACTAATCTAGGAAGTTTTTCCTATTTAGTTTATCCTTATGAAGAACTGATCGCAGTGATAAGTTATTTGATGTATTAGCCGTTAGTTATCTACAATAGAAATATGCAAAGTAAGTATTAATTTTAAAATATTTAATAAGGTCTTTTATTAAATTTGCCCCCTATTATTTTATTTAAATTAATAGCTTTCACTATTAATTCAAAAAGTCACATTGTCTAGGCTTTCTAATGGGCCAAAATCCATATTTCACCAAGCCTTAAGTCAGCTTTGGCTAATCACTTAAAACTTAGTTAATTAGGTAAGCAACACTTGCTAATTGTATCAAATACAACTCTTGAATAGTTGGGTAAACAACACTTATTCTAATCCATCTTATGAACTAAATCCCAACTCTATGCCTCTAGTTCTTAATCCTATTGAGATATCCTAGTTAAGTCAAACTTAATGTTTGACATTCAGATATCACTACCATCCAGTCATATCCCACCAAGATAAATGAGGTATTTTGCTTTGGCAAACCAACCTATGGTTGTTTGTATGCTTACATGTGATGTTTGCTGCATGATGCATAGTTATAGCCCTTACACCATAATGTATGGTTATCTTTCATTTATTGGTTTTGGTTTTATTGTAATTAAATACGGCCTACGTGTCGTGCCTTTCTCTATAAATTCTAGTTGTACATTCTTTCTCTCGCCTTACTTCCCTTGAATGTAACTCCAGTTTTCTCCTTCATTATGTATTGTAAAGCTAGAATAGTTTCCTTTCAAATGTACAACATGTTTAAGCCTGGAACATGTTGCCATGGAGACAAGGAGCCAAAATCAATATGAGAACAACCGTGGAAGATGCTTAAAGAAGATATCTTTACCCTAGGTTGACCTTTTGGTTTTCTCATTGGCTTGGGAAAACCAATGTAGTTGGGCCATAACTATACACATTTATTTTATGCTTTATTGCATGCTTTATATTAATGTATATGATATGTTAGATATAGGCATGTATGGATGGCAAATAATGGTGAGATCTAAAATAGACATTTAAATCTCTCAATGCAAATATTAAGTCAGTAATAAAAGTGATGCATTCCAATGAATGGCACTTGTTAAGGCCTTGATCAACATAAGGTAGGTTTGCCAAAGCAAAGTGCCTAGTTTATCTTGGCGAGACATGATAGGATAATAGTGATGTCCAAATGCCAATAATTGGATTTTTGACTTAACTAGGCCATCTCAATAGGATTGGGGGCCTAGAGGCATGGAGTTGGGCTTAAGTCCATGAGATGGATTTGAACAAGTATTGTTCACCTAACTATCCAAGAGTTACATAAGATGTAATTGGCAAGGAGTTGCCTACCTAAATAGGCAAAACTTGAATGATCAGCCAAAGCTGACTTAAGTCTAGGTGAAATATGGATCTTGGCCCACTAGAAAATCTCAAACGCTACGATTTTTTGAAATAATAATGAGGGCTATTATTTTAAGAAAAATAGTGGGAGTATTATTTAATAAAAGACCTTATTAAATAAATAAAATACATGATTCTCATTTTGCATATTTTTCTATTGTAGATAACCATGGCATCAAATGCATCAAATTTATCACTGCGATCTATCCTTGAGAAGGATAAATTGAATGGGACGAATTTTCTCGATTGATATCGAAACTTGAGGATTGTCCTCAAGCATGAGAAAAAATAGTATGTCCTAGAGCAACCTACTCCAGATGAGCCTGCTGTTAATGCTCCTCGAGCAGAAAAGGATGCTTATAAGAAGCATTTAGAAGATGCTCTGGATGTCAGTTGTTGTTAGTATATATGCCCTAAAACCAATTATATTAGTGATTGTAATTTTGAATCATGTCATTTTAATGGCAATTCCAATTATTATAATTATATATATTGTCTGCGTAATATATTTAATTATGATAATAACCTTAGAATAATTGTATTCTTAAATGTCCCTAGTCATATATCATTGTGGATTAGGTTGCTTTGATATGTTAAGACTAGCATGTGTGAAGACTTATATGAGATATTAAGTTTACACATGAGTACAAGTTAGAGAACTTGTATACTGGACCGACCCATATTAAGAACACTACATGGATCGTTATATGAGTGTCATAAGTGGTTCTTAGTGATCATTATTAATATGGTCCTTTGACCTGAGATCACCAAGGCTCCCTACATATGAGTTTCATATTTTGATACTATTGTATGTCACTAATGGTTGAGTGAATGCAAGGGTAGATATTGGATATGTCACATATCATGCGGAGGGGTTTGTGTGATCAAGATTGGATTTGTCCCTCCTATATAACAAGAGTAACATTTGTGGGCCCCCTGATTAAGTAAAGTTAAGAAAATGCATGGTCATGCTTAGATGAATTGACATGGGATGTCGATTACATTTGTTTCAATCAGCTTACTTAGGAATCAAGAAACCTTAAGATTGGGCTATACGGGAATGACACGGTCCATGTCTCGTGCTCAATCTAGATGTATAAGACAAAAGGACATAGGTGATGATCACGTGTAAAGGTTTAGTCAAATCACCGACTTTCTCATTGCTTGGGTAACAATGATGTGTTGCTAGACACCAATCATTGTTTATGATCATTAATATGATCAATGGTCATTGCCAACGTAATGAGAGCCTGTACGGTCGCACACTTAGAGCCTAGTGAATTTAGAATTAATGGACCAAATTGTTTGGGCTTAATATTTAGGAATTCATGTTATAATTATAAGACCCAATAGTAAGCCTATAATTATACATGGAATAAAGCCCAAATAGGTTAGATTTTTCTATACACCTATTTAAATAGGCTTGTTGGGTAATAATAGGATCATTATCATTATTCACGCACCCCAAAAAGGCATAGAAAAAACTCTAGCACCTCTCATTGACCAAAACCCTTGAAGAGGCGTAGCTAGCACTACGAGGTAAAATGAGATCAATTCCAACCGGTGTTTGTGTGGACATTCATCGGTGATTCACGGGTTCATGTGGATACCATAGAGGTGCAGCTACATTAAACGCTGCACTGGTGATTTGATCTTCTAGTTTCTATTCCGGTTTGTGATTTGGAGAGCATATTGGATTGGAAAACGGACAGAAGCAGATTGGATTTGCTGTGTAGTGGACATAAGATTTTTTGCCGAAAGGTATAAACCCTAATCCCTAATCTATGGCGTTCTAAATTCGCATGGATCCTTGGTGGAAATCGTGCAAAAATTTTATTCCGCTGTGTATGTATGATGAGCGATTTTCAGCATATATATATATTTCATAACATAAATAATAAAAAATCTTGTCTTAGAACAGCATTTTGTGAACAAAAATGATTTTTAAATGCGACGTAGAGTTAGCACAATGGTCCCACTAGCCAGTTAACAGGTTGTTGATTCAAAACCTAATAGTGGTATTAGAGCAGAAAGGCATAAATCAATGTTAGAGTTTTACTTTTTATGTGTTTCTATTCTTTTTCAACAAAACTTTGAAAGACCAATATGAATCACAAATCAAATGCTGGCTAAAAGGTACAGCATCTCTATAATATCCATATGGAGTAAATAATAACTTCTCACCCTCCATAAATCTGCTAGGATACATTTTTCTCAATAGGATTAGGATTAGTGCATTTTCTTGAGCGATTTAAGGTTTAATGACAACTAATGTATGTTTAAAGTGCTGTTTTCAAGTTCCTTTTATAGAACTAAAGCATACCACATTTCTAGTCCTACTAGAATAATGTTTCCAAAAATCCTAATCACTCTTGACAACTATCACCTTATCCTTATCATAGAGAAAGTGAGGAGAGATAGGACTTATCTATTAATTATCTAATAGTAGATAACAGTATTATATCATAATATAATTATCTAATATTAAAATGGCATATAGTTATCTTATATTAGAAAATAATATTATCTCATAATATAATTATCTAATATCTAATTACATAATTATCTGATATTACTTTAATATCAAATAATGTCATATAATATACCATATATTACATGAAAAATATATTATTATTTTAATAATATATACATGTACAAAAATTAGCGCAATTAATTGAATTTTAGTCCAACTAGAGCCTAATTAATTATTGTCTCATTTCTACTCCTTTTGTGTGACTCGGTAAGTTTTTACTATATTAGTAATAGCCTACTTATGGATTATAGACAGTGATTGATATCTAGTAATACATCACTACAATCCAAGTAGTAAAAATGTATTTGACTCAATATTCACTTAATGTGTGAACAACACTTTGTAACATAATCCTTTTTGTAACAATATCCAAATCGAATTAGAGACATAGAATGTGTCATCCTCATTAATGTTCAATTTATGTTTCTTAATACCGAATAGACTGACTTTAAATAAATGATCAATATCTCATATTAATCTATTTGAGCATGGCCATACATTTCTTAATCTCACTCAATCAAAGGGCCTAAGGATATCACTCCTATTATGTAATAGGAACAAAATTCCCATCTATATCACTCACATCCCTCTACATGATTCATGATACACCTAATCAATGTCCTACAACACATCTGGGTTAAAGATGATATAGGATGATATCAAAGTGTATGACTCCTCATGTAAGGAACCGTAGTGACTTCAGGTTAAAAGACTACGTGCATTGTGATCACATGTGAATAACTAATGACATATTACAATGTAGTTTTCTCATTATGGGCTAGTCCAGTACATCTGTTCATTAATAATGTACTTATGTATTAACTTGATATCACATATCCATGATTCATAATTATTAGTCACTATATATTTTAGTCTCAATGTATTATTACTATCCCTTTCACAATAATACTTGACTAGGGGCATTTTAGAAATAGTAAAACTATTTTAAGGATAATTATTACATTAAGTTATAAATTATGTAAAATGAAAAAAATGAAAAAAAATATAATAATTGCATTACCTGAAATAAAACATAATACATTATGCATTATTACAATTATCTTTATGATTAGTTCCTAGGATACATACTAATAATAAGTTCATTCTTAACATTTACAAGTATTATTTTCAATTTTTACAACATCTATGTTATATGTTTTCTACTATTCGAACCCAAATAAATGTATCATTCTTCATCTTTTCTTGATTTATTGTATTTGTGATATTAATCTTGACCATAAAGATATTGAGATAGGGTTTGAATACTACTATTACTACTTATAAAGTAATATGAGTTATTGGATTCTATAATTAGACTCAAATACTATTTTAGGGATAATAAGGATTAGAATAATTCATTAAATTTTTTTAAAAAGTCAATAAATAATGTAGTTTGTTTTATAAATTCATCATCCTATTACATATTTAACGTTAATTATTTAAAAAAACTAACATTATAATTAAAATTTAAATTATGGAAAATCAATTATGAATGTTAGTTGCTACATCAAAAAACTAACACTAAACTTCATATTGAACAATATATTGTAACTAAACATGTTGATTTTCTTGTAAAAAAAATTGACATTGTTTTAGTTATTCAATGTTGGTTCAAAAATTGACATTGATCATACTATATATACAATGACACCCATATATTCATTGGATAATAACTAATGTAGAATGTGTTAAATAACCAACGTTAAATGGCTTTTTTGCAATAATGTCAATCTCATTAGGGTAAAAAAAAGGGCACATGCACATCAAAATTAATATTATATGTGCAACATTAACATAATATGCAATTGTCAATGAGAAATTTACTATCTAGTTTATGTCATTAAACTTTAGTGGTATTATATGTTATTTATATGGTGCTCTTCTTATCTTAAGCTTTTGTATAGAAATACTAATTAATTTACTTTTACAATAAAGAATTTGCTACCTTTTACTCAAAAAATCCATACCACCCAAAACCTTAAATAATGAAATCAAAAATATAAAATCCAAACATATGAACATAATACATAATAAATAGACATTCTTCATTAGATTTAAAGGAAAAATAAGCCATTTGAATAGACCTTAACATTGAAAAGAAAATGTTAATGACAGTTAATAAATAGTTGAACTTAAGATAAGGTCATCTTTTATATAAAGAAATTACAACAAAATTTTTTCTTACAAAAGAAAATCGATTGGTTGATATTTTCAAAAGGCACTATGAATTTCATGAGAAAGACACTTTCATTCTCCAATCTACAATTTGGTGTTGGATAGGTCGCCTTTCCTTTAAAACCATATATGAATCCCATTTGAACCATCAAGTAAGGTTACAATTTTTCTTTTAGTTATAAGTAACCTCATTAAAATGATTTAGATTAGATTCATATTAGTGTTAGGTTTTGAATCAGAAAAGCACAAAAAAAGTTCAAAAATTACTCTAGAACCCACTAATGATTCAAGTAAAAGAAGCATTAGCCAATGAAAAATACATACTTTGATGCATGATTTCGAATTAATGTGGATCGAATCATAAACATAGGTTCAATTTGCTTTTGTTTTCATATACACATGTTCAACTAGCACTCACGAATGCACAAACATCATGGATGATTAACAAATGATTTTTAAAACATATATATTACCAAAAGCTAGCGTCTTTAAGGTATCTATATGAACGCTTAAAGACTCCAATTTTATTGAATGAGATTTCTGTCCTCACAATGCAATGCTAACTACTAATGTATTTTTTTTCTTTTTTATGTTCTGGTTCTAATTGTATTTTCCAACAAGAATCAATCTTGATCTTAAAAAATATTAAATATATAATATTAATTTTAAAAAATAGTAAGAATATCTCCATTTTATCAAGATATATATATCTTTCTTGAATTAAATAATTTTTTTATCATCATCATATTTTATATTTAAAACTAATATATTTTATTTTGCAAACAAAATATATCTGGATAATTATCTAACTAATTAAATTTTATTTTGTAAACAAAATATTTAATTCAAACTTAAACTAGAATTCACCTTAAGTAAAGAGATGATCAAGTTTTGATTATTAACCAAGCCTAAACTTGAATGTTTATTAATCAACCCATCTTAATGTTCCTAAGTATAACTTAATCATATTGTATTATTGACCTTAGCAATCCCACAAGTGCACGGGTTAAGTCTAGTTACAGTATAAAAGATTATTGTCTCCACAGGGATTGTATGTTGAATACTAACTAAATTTCAAGTAAGATTATCTAGGCGAATCGATTAATAGTGTGAATTAAGTATAAAATGTAAAACAGAGCTTAGCTATCAGAAATAAGGTTTAATCAATGGAATGAGGGCGTACTCAACTTAAGGATCCCTTGTACATTTCATTATGGAATGAATGTAATCCTCTAACTTGGTTTACTGTTAATTAAGATTGCTGGATTACCAAAAGTAAGCTATACCTCATTGCAAGGCTACTAGCTACTAACCAAAAGATTAAGTGTCCAGAATTACTCTAGTAATTACTCATCTAGGTTGCATTAACTTGCTTTAGAATCCATTCTTGGACATTTCATCCTATGCAAAAGAATCCAATTAGCTTAATTCCTAAGTCTAATTGATATTCCCAATGATTATGCAAGATCCGATTAATTAATTGGTCATTTCAACCTAGAATCAATTAATCCATAACACAAATCCAACATTCCGGATATATTGGTTTATTCCAGCATAAACAGCATAATCAAATCATAAATCAATAGTGAATCAAGCTAGATTATATAAAATTCAAATCCATAAATCCATGAACAAGTTCACCCAAGCTGAGCACAAGGGTTTAGTGTGAAAACATTACAAAATCAGAAGAAAACCAGAAAATAGAGAGGGAATTCAAACAATTCATGAAGATCTACAAATTCCTTGCTTGAATCTTTAATTCCTTGCTCGATTCCACGTTAGAAGGTGCCCTTGGTGAGTTTGGGTCTCTCCTAGGGTTTCTCCTAGCAGCTCTCCTTGTTAATTCTCTGTTTTTCCTCTTTTTCTCCTACCCCTAGCAAAATTTCGCACAAAACTTATATTGGTGATGTACACGGGGTCCAACACGGCCCGTGTTGTGCCCCGTGTTTCTCAGCGAAAGTTCAGCAGCACGATACACATTGTGCGACACACCCCAGTGTTCGTCTTCGAAGTGTTAAGCAGTAATGTACACAGGGTATGACACGGCCCATGTTGTGCCCCGTGTTCTTTTGCGAAAGCTGGTCAGCAAGGTACACGGGGTGTGACACTCCCTGTGTTTACCTCAGAACTGCAGGGCAGTATGATACACGAGGTCCAACACGACCTGTGTTTGCCCTCGTGTTTTTCTCTGAGCAGCTTAGTGAAGCCTCGAAGCATTCCAGAAAGGTACACGACCATAAATACGGGGTTCCCTATACCCCGTGTTCTTTGTCAGATGAACAACTTGGCTTCGATTCTTCACAATTTGCACAGTTTTGCCTCCGGATCCTTTTCTAATGCTCATATGTGTCCTTTCAAAGCCTAAAAACAAAATATAGAGCATCTAAGTATCCTTTTTCAATCAATTTGCACAAGATACTTAATAAATAAGTGATGAAACACATAGAATTTAGGTGCATTTGTGCATTTATCAATTATTACTTAGTGAAGCCTAATTGAATTAATCCTTTCTCAATTAGAAGCCCCAATCTAACTAAAAGTTTTTAATTACACTAAAGTCCTAATATTTGATTTGTTATTTACGTGTAACCATATAGATTCTCATAACATTTATAATAATTCTAAAATCCTATTTTAGTATCACAAATAATGAGTGGTATCTAGTAATACAATATTACTGTTAGTGTATATGCCTTAAAACTAATCATATTGATGATTATAATTTTAAATTGTGTTATTTTAATGATAATTTTAATTATTATATTTATATATATTGTCTGCATAATATATTTAATTATGATAATAACTTAAGAATGATTATATTCTTAAATGTCCCTAATCATATATCATTGTGGATTAGGTTGCTTTGATATATTAAGACTAGCATGTGTGGTGACTTATATAGGATATTAAGTTTACATATGAGTACAAGTTAGAAAAATTATATACTAGACCAATCCATCCTAAGAACACTACATGGATCGTTATATAAGTGTTATGAGTGATTTTTAGTAATCATTATTAATATGGTCCTTTGACCTGAGATCACCAAGGTTCCCTACATGTGAATTTCATATTTTGATACTATTTTATGTTACTCATAGTTGAGGGAATGCAAGGGTAGTTATTGGATATATCACATATCATACAGAGGGGTTAGTGTGATCAAGATAGAATTTATCCTTCCTATATAACAGGAGTAACATCTATGGGCCCCTGATTAAGTAAAGTTAAGAAAATGCATAGACATGCTTAGATGAATTAACAGAGGATGTCAATTACATTTGTTTTAGTTAGCTTACTTAGGGATCAAGAAACCTTAAGATTAGGTTATACGGGAATGACACGGTTCATGTCTCGTGCTCAATTTAGATGTTTAGGACAAAAGGATATAGATGATGATCATGTGTAAAGGTTTAGTCACATCACCAACTTTCTCATTACTTAGGTAATAATGATGTGTTGCTAGACACTGCTTATTATTTATGATCATTAATATGATTAATGATCATTGCTAACGTGATAAAAACCTATTGGGTCGCACACTTAGAGCCTAGTAGATTTGGAATTAATGGATCAAATTATTTGGGCCTAATATTTAGGAAGTTCATGTTATAATTATAAGGCCCAATAATAAGCCCATAATTATACATGGAACAAAGCCTAATTAGTTAGGCTTTTCTATGCACCTATTTAAATAGGCTTGTTAAGTAATAATAGAGATTATTATTCATGCATCCCAAGCATAGAAAAACCCTAACACTTGTCCTTGATAAAAAAATCCTTGAAGAGGCGTAGCTAGCACTATAAGGCAAAGGAGAACAATTCCAACCGGTGTTTGTGTGGACATTCATCGGTGATTCATGGGTTCGTGTGGATATCTCAGAGTCTTTGACTAAAAAGGAAGTTGAAAAGGTGATCAACCACCAAGTTCTTGTATCATCATTAAAAGTATTGATCGAATCTTTATTCTAATTTAACATTTTATGTAGATCCATTGGCTAGGATCAGTTTATTCTGCTGTGCTTGTTTGGCTCCCGATCCTAACAATTGCTACCTAAGTAACAAGAATTTTCAATGACTTGATATAACTTTTCTATGACTAATGTTCCATGTAGTTTAGTCTTTTTTATCCTACATATTCAAATTAAACTCGAAGCATGGAATGTGTCACCTTTTTCATAATTTAATCTATATATTTATTGATTCTTGTGTAGATTATTTAAGATATATGAATCAATATTATATATTAATCTATTTGAGTATGACCATACATTTCATAGTTTCTCTCAATAAAAAGGCCTACAAATGTCACTTCTTTTACATAGGAGAGACAAAATCCCATTTAGATCACTTAATTCCCTCTACATAATTTGTGATATACCTAAATACCATCTTTTAGGTGACCTTATTATAAGTAATATTTGATGGCATTAAAGTAAATGACTCCTTATGCAGAGAATTATAGTGACTTTAGGTTAAATGATTACATACAACATTATCACTATAAGAACTACTTATGACACTATGATCCATGTAGCATTCTCATGGTAGGTTAGTCTAATATATTGGTTTTCTAACATGTACCTATGAATTGACTTGATATCTTATATCTATGATTATAATCATCAATTAATATATATACTAGTCTTGATGCATTTTTATTATTCTAGTTAACAATAATGCTTGATTATAGACATTTTAGGAATAATATAAGTTATTCTAAGGATAATTATTATATTTATTTATATTATGCATATACAATATTAAACATAATAATCAACTATATGCCCTTATTCAATCATCCTATGTTTAGCTAATAAAGCATGAACCAACAATTAGGACAAGGGGATTACTCCATTAGGAATATATCAACACCTATACCACCCAAAACCTAAAAAATTGAAATAAAAAAATGTAACATCCAAACATATCAATACAATTTTACTTTTAAAGAAAGAAAAATGGCATTATTTGAGTATTTTATGTTGATAATAAACTAAAATTGACATCTTATAATTTACTTTTCCAAGTCGATTGTAAAATAAAATTGATATTATTTTGTATTTTATCAAATTGTTGCTCTCAATGCCCAATTTTGAGTGAGACATAATTTTGCATTTTCATGTGGGATATTTTTATAAAACTAACATCATACATTATCTACATATTTTTAATAAAATAATTAATGCTATTACTCATTATTTTTTAAATTACTTATGTTAGTATTAAAAGCTAAAAACTAAATCTATTATATAAATAACAAGGTAGACACACTTGCCAATGCAAAGGAGCACCACCTTCTAAATACTATTAAATCATATAACAACACCTGTAAACAACTTTAATAATGCATACAAAATAATATATACATTTACAAGTAATAACACTTAGTCTTAAAAGCGCAAACATATATATATATATATATATATATATATATATATATATATATATATATATATATATATATATATATATATATATATATATATATATATATCAATTACAATTGGACACAATAAGTTACATGTTAGGTAACCTTTTCAAGCTAATGGTTCTCTCTCTTAATATATATTAGGGATGGAAAATTTGCCTAGACCTATCAAATCTTAACTAACCCATCAAGTCCTATACAAAATAAACCCATATGGTATCAAGTTAGTTTTGAGTCTGACCAGTAATAAATCCATTACTTTTAAGTCCAATTGGAATACCCAAAATCATTTTCCTCTCTCATGTCAATTGGCCTTCACACTTTAACTCTAAGGATTTCACTCTTAGAATCACTCATATATCTACATTGTATAGTTTTAAATTGCATCTACATCACTTATAGAATTTCTTCGCACTTCATTTTTCTTTTTAATCTTTTTATTTTGCTATATCTCAACTCGGTAATTACATTTTCATTTTCTATTCTTTATTTTTTCTTTTTTTTTGTTCTCCATATCTATTCCATTTTTTCGCATCAATGCTTTGAATAATCCGATTTGAAACAAGGAAGTTATTCCTTAGGATGAAATTTATTTAAAGCTTCTAACAATTGGGTAATGTTACGAATCTATGACATGATTTGGCTATATAGGTATTGCTTGAATTTTGGTATGGTGGCTTGTGTGAATGGTTAGGAAAATAAACATTACATTGTTCTATCATTTGGTTAAGAAAGAAAAAATAGAAAATTGATTTTTTAATTTTTGAGCTTTTAAATATTTAAAGATAATAGCAGTTTTAGATAATAATGAAAATTTAATAGTTTTAGGTATAGAACTTATATACTTTACACTATGTTAGGGTCAAATTCTTATGATTGATGAAGCATTTAAGTGCATTTTAATGGTTTATCCTAGATATTATTAAAAGTAAGTTGTTAATTTGCAAGGCACTACTTATTAATACCTCTTGCAAAGCCTAAACTTGGCAAAATTTTGATTTTGGGAGCTATCTTCAATTGCTTAGATCCTATAATGACTATTGTTGCTAGTCTTAGTGTAAGAGATCCATTCCTAATGCCATTTGACATAAAGAATATCACTTAAGTTTCTTACAATGGCTAACATACCTTCTTATTACAATGAATAGGATTTGATGACCATAGAACCTTAGTCCTTCTTACTACTTATGACTTTGAGGTGGAGAAAAGCTTATATTCATATTTGATTATCTCTTTCTTTTTTAGGGTTTCCTCTTAGAATCTTCTTTTCTATAGCTTTCATCCTATTTTTCATCAAATTATAAACATCACTAGCCATATGCTAAAATATAAGGTAGGCTTCTCATTTTCTCTACATTTATCTTAAAATTTTTCATCTTTTTGGATGTTAAATTTTGTATTCATGCATATATTATGATTCAACCTAGATCCAATTTTGGATGAGTTAAATTTGAATGAAATTTGTTGAATTCATCAAGATTTACATGAAATTTTCCATTTTTGAGCTTTTTTCAATTGTTTATGTTGTGTACTATAAAGGACACAATTGTTGATTTGATATAGGTACTTAGATTTAATGCTTCTTTGTAATGGATATAGTTTTAGGTAGGAAGTTAGCATAATAAATCTGTCTTTGAACCCACTTATAATTCTTTATAGTAGCCAAAATTTGCTCGATTGCTAATAATTGAAGTTCTTCTCACAAATTTGTTTGATTAAAATCTTAATAAGATGTGTGGAAAGATATATATTAAACTTATTTATTTTGAAAAGAGAAATTTAAGTTGAAATACTATATGATGTTGAATTGAGTTTATTTAAATTTTATGGTGCACTAGTTTTAATAAATTCTATTTTATATCACTAGGTAATTGAATTATAGTGTTATTTTGTTAAAAAATAAGCTTCGTCCATTTAGGTCTAAAGATAACAAGTCTTTCAAGTTCAGTCCATTTCTAGTCTTCAATCTTAGGTCTATGTTTAGGTTTAGGTCAAGTTAAACTAGACCCTATCCATTACTAGTCCTATTGATCACATATACGGCCTACTCCTATTGCAAGGCTTCTATATCTTCTTTATTATGGGGTGTTATTTTTTCTTAGAACAATTACATGTTTACATACAAAACCCGATAAGAAGATAAATTACTTAATTAAGCCTTTCACTTATTTTCATATGCATAACCATGTATTGCATATATTTTATCATGAAGTACCATAGTTGATGTTGTATGCTTGTTTAAGGAATTGCAATAAACTAACTTAAAATAGTATCAATTTCATGTAATGATGATTGATCACTATATTTGGTATCAAAATATGCATAACAACATTACCTTCATGTGCACACATTGGATGATGGCTATTTTGTTAGAAGAGTTGCTTACCCTACAATATATGTTCATTACCTTAGTAAGTACCACTTTCCAACTCAAGTGTAGTTCACATGCTGGTGAGTTAAGCTAATAAATCATCCTATCCTTTGGATAGATGACACTTAACATCTAGTGGTAATTTTAACATTATTAATGTCAATGTAAAATAGTTAAGGAGAATCAAAGATGAATTAAGGTCTATCTTTCCACCCATATACCATTCATATAAGGTACCATGTAGCATAATTGCTTCTTATTCACTACATAACCTTGTTTATGTATTTGTATTGAAACTCTAATAACGTCCCCATCCTCAAGTGAAGTTTATACTTAGGAAACCGAAGTAGGAACTTAAGTTCTTATCCTAGGTTACATCATGTAAGTACTGATCATTTTGAAAATGCATGAGTAATAGATGTCATAATATCTAATGTGTGCACATAAAAAGGGAAGATTTGAGAGGTAAAGTTATACATACCTTATTTAAGTCTCCACACTACAAACATCTATCTCCTCCAATGTCATAACCTAACCTAGATTGTGATTAGTGTAGAATCTATGATCCAGTTTTTACCAACTTGTCCTAGTTCATTTAACTAATCAATGAATCATTGATTTAATCACAAGACTTAAACAAACATAATTTTTGGAAGGAAAATAAGATATTTCATTTATCAAAAGAATTTACACATAAAAGGAATTTAGACTTGCTTATCTTTTCTCCATGTAAAGGATAAGCCATTCTAACTAGCTCTCAAAAGTGTATACCAAGTGTCTTTTATCATTTTTTTATATCGAATTAGGCCTTCTAATACTACCTTATCTTCTCTCCATGTGAAGAATATACTAAGCTTCCTTTACCCCATTTCTTTATATAGAATTAAGCCTTCTAATACTAACTACTCAAAATATCTTATGCTACTAAACCATACTATAAAGCTTCAAGTGACTTTAACTCTGAGAAGATGGTGGTGGGTGTTTAACATGTACATCTACATAAGGAAACAAGGAAAAGTAAGTTAGGGCTTAGTGAGTAAATCATCCTATTTAACATGTACATCTACATAAGGAAACAAGGAAAAGTAAGTTAGGGCTTAGTGAGTAAATCATCCTAATAAAATGAGAAAGAAGGTAAGGATGTCAAGTGGTCCTTATTATTTGTAATTTTTCTTTTTTGTTCTTACAACTCACAATTATCATTCAAGTAGAATAACATCAATCTTTACAATTTATATGTATAATATCAAAGGTTTATTAGCCTTTATTCAATAATTCATTAAAATAACATTATTTATTCTCAAATCAATAATGTGTGACTATTCACAAGCAATTTCTCATAATTATATAGTAATTTATCCTCCTTGTGTTTCTCAAGTCATCCTTATCCCTTTACAAACTCTAGCCTTATCCTTCTAGAGTATGTCTTATCCCTTCATAAACTAATATTAATTGATAAGACATGTTATTTCACATTTTCCTTTATTATATCGTCAAAGTTTAAGTTTTACTTTCTCAAATCAATAGCATCATACAATTCATTCACAATTGATCTCAATTATATTCATAAGGCATGCATTATTCACATTTAATTTTATCATCATCATATCTTTATTTAAATATACCTTTTTTTCTTATAGTATAATATGGTTTACTCTTCCTTATATACTTTAACATGTATATTGTACCTAATAAACTCATATCAATCTCAAAGGTTCCTTTTAGAACTCATTTGTACAAAATAAGGGTTTATGGTGAACTATATTCTTAACTACTAATAAGTGGAAGGCCTATTCCTAGGATAGTTGACTAAAAGTTCATTAGACATATAGCTATAGTTAACTAACATCATTTAAAGGCAAATTTGAAGTTTAATGGTTGACTATATTGTTAATTATGACTAACTAAGATGTAAGCTCTTGGGCTATAGTTGACTATATAATCGAGTATATCCATTTAAAGACAATTTCATCTTGTGATAGTTAACTATGTAATTGACTTGAGTCTCTTGAGAGTAGCTCTCTAGGACATAATCAATGATATAGTCCATAATTTTAAAAACCAAACTGAAAAAGTTGGTTAGATTAGTAAGCTAATTTGATTAAAAATATTAAATAAAAAATGCATGTGAACTAGTGTTAATTAGCCTAAACCAATGTGAATTGATCAAAATTAATAAACTGGACCAATAAGTTAGTTCATTACAAATTTTATATATTTTTTTTGTAAAAAAAAAATTTTATAATTGCACAACAATTGAAGTATAATACCTTAATAATTTCTAATCAATTGAATTTATGTTATTTTTTAAAATATTTATAGCATAAATTGTTATTATATCACTTGTATTTTTTTACTTATTTATTTATATCATTAACTTATGTTGTATTACTTTTTTAGTTTTATCATGATTTCTTATTATAAATATACCATACTAATATACATACACACATATGAATATATATATCATTAACATTTTTTAATGTATATATATAATTCATATAATTTTTATTCAAAATCGATTCAACTAATGAATCAATGTTGAACTAGTGAACCAATGGCTTACTTAGTTCAATGATTGATCCAATTTTAAAAACTATAATATAGTCAACTATTACTTGAATTTGTGAAAATTTTAAATTCGAAAACATCATTCATATGACTAATTAATACAATTATCTCATTTATTCCTCACAATAACTCATTTCTTCATCATTCCATGTATCACTTCATTTATAGCATTTATACCATACAAACAATAGCAATAATGATTTATATCATTATTTATGGCAAGGTCATCAAAACATAGGAAATACTTTTAAATCAAAAATTACAACTACATTAAATAATTTAGCTTAGGGTGATTATTCATCTAATATTAAAAAGTTAGGATGAAGATATAATAGATGGAGAATGGTCCTAATTAATCAAAATTACAAAATTTAAGGTTAGCATCTATTTTTCCCTTTTTAAGCTAATTGTCCAATTTCTTCCAAATTCAAGAAAGGAATTAATGAGAAATTTACTAGAAGAAATGATTTTTATGCCTTCATTTTGATTAGACAAGAAATTTAAAGAGAAATAATGCCCTCCTAGCTTGATTTGGTGGAGGAAAAGAAGAAGAAAGAGAGGATGAGGAGTTCAATGATTTTTAGGAGTTTAACAAATTGAAAATGAAAAGCCAAAATTAATGCTTTATTCAAATATGGTAGGGTATTTTTGGTATTTTATCGTAAAACTCATCTATATTCACATACTTGCTTCTAAACATTTATAACTTATAACCCTTCTATTTTATTATGTTTATCTTAATTCTTCTATCTTTAATTTCTTCTTTCTAATCTTTTTTGACTGACTTTATTATAATTTATCAATTCTTACTTATTTTCTCACATTTGTTAGTGATAAAATTATTCCAATCATTTCCTTTCCTAACAACAACATTTAGAATTATTAAGAGAGCATAACATCCAAGCTTAAAAAATGCAAGATGAGATCCTTGATAGAAGAATGACATGTTTGTGTCCTTTGAAATCCTTTCGTATCTCTAACTAAATTAGGTCATTATTTCCTCTCTCCTGTGTAATGGATCAAGGACACTTTTGATATGTACTAACTTCTATCTATTTATTTATTGTTAAGAATAAGCTGCCAAAGTCTTTAATTCTTTGGATATGCTATCCTTATCCTTATCTTCCTTTAGCTTTCTTTTCCTTTTTTTTCCTCTAAAGATACCTAAAATGAACTGTACAAAAGACAATCAAACATGTTAGGTAATATTTTATTTAATTGTAATTAATGAATTTAAAGAAATGAAAAATCTCACCTTTGTGGAGAATGAAATTAAGGTATTTAGCCAAGCTATGTAAGTGTTAATCAATTAGGTCATCATTATCACCTTCTCTATTAACAACAACACCATAGTTATGGCATCCTCAATGATATCTACCATAAATTTACATTGATTCTTTAGGAATGCAATAATGTGGACAACATGGTCAAGAAAGACCATGCCCTTCACTATTTGTCAAATAGCAAGTCTTGCAATCATAAGTAAACATGTACATCCACCATGCAATGAAAATAAACTAGCCAATTAGTATCAATATAAAACTACAATATGATTAAAGAATATTTAGTAATAAGCAATAAGGTGAGAAGAATTTACTTGTGGTAATTGGACAAAAAGGTTAGGGTTAGTGAGGTAGTAGTTTCTTTGTTGTGATGTAAGGTTCACAATCCATACCTCCTCATTCTCTTTTGGGGTGATCAATATCTTGGCTTCTTATTGGAGGATGGGCATCGAATGTTGCAAAACTTTGCCCTTCAAATCTATCCTCATCTTATCCTGAAGCTTTACCATTTTTCTACCGAATAGTCCTTTGCTAGGAGAATGGTTTGAAGCTCCCCAAAGTATTTTTTAAGACACACTAGTCCTCTAACACCGTTCCCACACTTAGGATGCTCTAGAGTTCCTAAGGTAATGGTTAAGATATCTATCTTCCCTCTTACTAAAACTTTCCTTGGATAGCTTGTTATGTGAGCTTATCTTGGCACAATGTGATAAATGCACAAATGCACCTAAATTCTATGTGTTTCATCACTTATTTACTTAGTATTTTGTGCAAATTGATTGAAAAAGATACTTAGATGCTCGATATTTTGTTTTCAGGCTTTGAAAGGACACATTTGAGCATTAGAAAAGGATCCGGAGGCAAAACTATGCAAATTGTGAAGTATCAAAGCAAATTTGCTCACTTGACAAAGAACACGGGGTATGGGAACCCCGTGTTGAGGGCCGTGTACCCTTTTGGAATACTTCGAGGCTTCACTGAGCAGCTCAGAGAAGAACACGGGGGTAAACACGGGCCGTGTCATACCCCGTGTATCATACTGCCCTTCGCTTCTGAGGTAAACACGGGGGGTGTCACACCCCGTGTAACATGCTGGTCAGCCTTCGTTGAAGAACACGGGGTACAACATGGGCCGTGTCATACCCCGTGTACATTACTGCTTGGCACTTCGGAGAAGAACACGGGATGTGTCGCACATCGTGTATCGTGCTGCTCAACTTTCGCTGAGAAACACGTGGTACAACACGGGCCGTGTTGGACCCCGTGTACATCACCAATATAAGTTTTGTGCGAAATTTTGAAGAAAGGAGAGGAGAAACTGAGAATTAATAAGGAGAGCTGCTGGGAGAAACCCTAGGAGAGACCCAAACTCACCAAGGGCACCTTCTAACGTGGATTCAAGCAAAGGATTAGAGATTCAAGCAAGAAATTTGTAGAGCTTCATGAATTGTTTGAATTCCCTCTCTGTTTTCTGGTTTTCTTTTGATTTTGTAATGTTTTCACACTAAACCCTTGTGCTCAGCTTGGGTGAACTTGTTCATGGATTTATGGATTTGAATTTTATATAATTTAGCTTGATTCACTGTTGATTTATGATTTAATTATGCTGTTTGTGCTGGAACAAACCAATATATCTGGAATATTGGATTTATGTTATGGATTAATTGATTCTAGGTTAAAATGACTAATTAATTAATCAGACCTTGCATGATCATTGGGAATATCAATTAGACTTAGGAATTAAGCTAATTGGATTCTTTTGCACAGGATGAAATGTCCAAGAATGGATTCTAGAGCAAGTTAATGCAACCTAGATAAGTGATTACTAGAGTAATTCTGGGCACTTAATCTTTTGGTTAGTACCTAGTAGCCTTGCAATGAGGTATAGCTTAATTTTGGTAATCCAGCAATCTTAATTAACAGTAAAGCAAGTGAGAGGATTAAATTCATTCCATAATGAAATGTACAAGGGAACCTTAAGCTGAGTACGCTTCTATTCATTTGAATTAAACCTTATTTTTGATAGCTAAGCTCTGTTTACATTTCACTCTTGATTCCCAAAATCAATCGATACGCCTAGATAATTTTACTTGAGATTTAGCTAGTATTCAACATGCAATCCCTTTGGAGACAATAATCTTTTATACTATAACTCGACTTAACCCGTGCACTTGCGGGATTGCGGTCACAATGTAATTAAATATGATAAGTCATGTACTGGTAAATGAACATCACACTCCATGTTTTAACAACTAAAATAATAACATTACTTTTTATCAGTTGGATAACCTATTAACTCTCCTCTGTCATGAATTTGCCTCAAGTGTTAACTTTGATTCTCATCCATAACTCATGTCATTATATATAGGCCATCCTTTCCTAATGACCTCTTTTTCAAGCTTCCTATATCCTTCTTGAAACAACCTTTGCTTGTGCACATTTTTGGTTTGGATTGACTTATTTTTTGTGCATTTATGGCTTAATGATAAAAAAATAACAAAACAAATAATGAAAAGATGTTATTCACTTCAATAATAGAAGAAGCCCTCTAAATGGCATATTGATATGCATATCACAATACACTAAAATTAGTTAAAATTGGTTTGCTAAAGAAATAATGTACAAAAGTGACATAATTAGGTTGTACCCCTAGCGATCCCTTAATATTATCTTTTCTAAATGAATTCCTAATAATATTCACACAATTGTTGAATTATTAATATAATAAAAATGAAAGAAATTAATACAAAAAGAATGCAAATGCACTAAAATAGAATGTTGTAACATAAACAAATTGTAATACTATATGAAAAATTATACATAACATAGAATGTAGGATTCGGGGTTGTTTGTACAAAATTAAACAATACTAATAAACTAGACAAATATAAAATAGAAGCAAAACAAAATGGAATTTAATGGAATAAATCTATCAATTTAAGGAATTGAAAGTTCTAATTTGGATTAATCATAGATCAATTAAGATGTGACTTTTCTAATTAATTCTTTAACCTTGAATTACTTGAAATCTTTGTAATAATTCATGAATCTTATACTAGACAATTGCCTTGGATTTGATTGATTATGTTTAATCGATTAAGCAATCATTATAATCATATTGGCTAAATTAAAACTGATTTAATGATAGAATTTTATTGAATTAAGAAATTAAATTAGAAATATCCAAATTAATTCCTTAATCCTCTGCCCCTATATGTAAAATCATGATTTATCAACCATAATTTGGTATCAAAATAGTAAAGGATTAAAAATCACAAGGATGAATATCAATTGTATCAAATCAATATTCAACATAAGCAATTTCAAGAATCCAACATAAGTAAATAGGAAAAGAGGAAAATTAATTAAAGAAATCAATATTATAATTCATGATTTCGTAATCCTTAAGAGGAGAGTATCAAACTCTTTAAATCAACCACAAGTTTAAGCTTCCTTGGATTTTATGACTTTTATGATTAAAGGCCTTTTTAATTTTTAGAAGCCCAAACCTATTTTTGATAAGATAATTAAATTCAACAGTCACATTAGTGAATTCTTGCGAGTATGACTTCTAACCAATTTTAACCATTAAATCAATGTAATTTGAATAAATTATAAACATCAAACTTGTAAGCCTATGTCTTGTGAGAATTTAGGCATTAGTTTCAGGTTAATCGGACTTATATAGCTCTAGATATGGCCCAAAAATAAAGGTAAACTTAACTTGGACAAAGACACAACTTCAACTTCTTAGCCATATATGACCTCCAAAACTTCTAAACTATGCTTGGGCCAAAATATAAAAATTGTAGATATTTCTTTAAGCTTTATATCAATATAAAGATTGCCACAATCTAATATCTGAAGCTTAAGATATCATTGAAAAAAGAAACAGTATCAAAATCCAACATTAATCAAATAAATTTAGAATATTGTAAAATTAACCATAAATTATAAAATAAGGCCTAATTAGTGAAATTAAGCAAATACAACATTTAAGAGACATAAAATGGGGTAGAATAAAATAGTAAATATTTTTCTCATTACATATCTCCAAAAACTTCTACATTACTTATTAATCCAATGATATTTTTTAGAGGTAGTACCACTTCCATCCCTATAAGACCAATGTATTGCCTCCCCAAATTATGCTTAAAATCATTCCACCTCTTACCTATTAATAGAAAGGCATGCTCTTTATAATGCTAGTGAATATTAAAGGTAACTGGCAAGGTAACCCATAAATGAATGATAAAAATGATTAGTAATTTAGAACTTTTTGTTATTCACATGTAAAAATTGAATTGAAATAAAGATAAATAATGAGGTTCATTATCAATATATCATCCTAGATGGTGTCCTTGATTTTTTTTCTACTTCATTGCATTGCTTAACAATAATGGGCACTTTGGTGCATACAAAAGAATCGAGGTAACTATTGAATTTAGTTCCACCAGGTCCACATGTAACTCTATTATCATTAAAGTCTATTTTTAGTTTATCCCTTTTAACATACTTAAGGATCATGTCCTTTTTAATTGTAAGACCCTTTTTTGACCACATTTATCGGAATTAGCTAAATCCATGTCACTTTTTTTAAAATTTTTTTTAACAAAATTAACATAAATATTTAACTTATATGTTAAAAAATATGTGATAAACAATCGAGCATATATATAGGATAAATTAAATAATAAGAAAAAATTGTATATCATTTTATTATGTTTAGTTTAATCTAAGAATAAAACTTTACCTATAATAAATTGATATTTCAAAAAATAACATGTAAACAACAAGATCACATTAATGTAGAAAGTTATTCCAAAAATATAACATCTAAATAAAAATGATATTTTCAAAAATATAAGCATAAAATAGGACATATGTTCAGGTATATCAACTTTCCACAATAATTAATACTTTTAAAACATGTAAACAATGATTGGAAAGTAATTTTAAAGCATAAAAATGGAAACTTTTCAATAAAAAATGACAATGCTACCTATCTAAACCTGAAGATCACAAATAGAAACGTAAAATGCTCCCAAAGTATAATAAAACTATGAAAAATATTTCAAATAGATAAAAGTAAATGCATAAAAATTGTAAAAGGTTAACGCCACACAATCACCAATAAACATTGAGAAAAATTAAGTGGAGAGCACAAAAAATGGAGAGCAAAATATCCTACATCACTAGTTAGTTTATAATTATAAGAAATAGAGACATTGTACATGATGTAGGTAGCTCATAAGATGTTGATTATTAATAAATAATAGGTGTCTTTATATTTCCACATTGATTATCATTAGAATCAACATCTAATATTTCTTGTAAAATTACTTTCAACATCAGTTATATATAGAAACCTTCATTTAATGGTTGACTACTTTTTAAATCTAATGGTTTACCTTGATTTTCTATATTAGTTTTTAAACAACCAATGTAGAAAGTTTTTTTAACCTATTTTGCAACTATTTATCTTTAATTAGATATTATAACTTATAACATTGGCTTTTTTTTGTAACTGACATGATAGGTTACATTTTTTCCAAAAATGTCACCGCCTTATTATATATGTCAATTTTTACTTTAACTAACTTCAATTTTATGATAGTAAATTGAAATTATATAGCAGTAATCAACATTAATATTTTTTCATTCTTTTATATTGAAAATTTTTTAAGAGTTTTTCAAACATAAAAATAAAAAAGAATATTATAACTTAAGCATTTACTCTTCTTTCTTATCAATTTTTCCTTATTTCTTGAACATACCATGAGATTTTTTCCTAACATATATGTTAATATTTTGTGAACTATACATAATTTATTAATAAAAGGATTATTGTTAATTAAGCCCTGTGTGACATTTTTTAAATGAGCAAACAAGTACTTGGCTCAATACTGGTAAATAGGTCTAGATCTTATATATATATATATAAAAGGTTTCCACTTCACATCTCTTATGTCTAAGGTTTTCTACTCTATCAGTGATACTTATTGCATAGAGACTAGGAGATTGTTGAAGGAAGGATCCTCTAGTATATTAGTGGAAAAGCTTGCTATTCGGATGGCTGATATGTATAAATTTTGAATATCATAAATAAATTTATAATTTGTGTTCTTTCCTCTTTATTATATTACAACTAAAAGCCATAATTATGTTGAATAATTTTTATCAAGTTTACCTTCAATTGTATCAGAACCAAGTTTTGATTTTTTGTTATGGATGATTTTGAGGAATTCTAAATGAATTTGTTAGCCTTCTTATAAAATTATGCTAATAGTGATTCAAATATTTTCTTTTTCATGTGTCTATACTTCATTGTTCCTTAGAAATCGTTGTTATATAAATATGAGTATTGTGATCTTCTAGTATGAAAGTTTCTGGTATGGTTCTATATATGAAATATGGATACATGGATGTTGCTATAGTAATCTTGAAAAACTTAAAACTTGATATGAAGTTGATAAAAAACCATAAAACTTTAATAAAAAAATTATTTTTTGAAGAACCTATTTTGATAAGCCTCTGTTAATGAAGAATGCATTAAGAAAATTGAAAAAAATTGAAAGGGAACCATGGGTAGCTTGAAATCACATCCTTTAAAAGGGACTTTTGGTATATGAGATACATAAAATACAAAACTCTTGCCTTTAAAAGAGCCAGTACCACCATGACCATAAAGCTTAAATTTTTAAAATTCTAAAACCTTGAATTTTTTAAGTGATTTTGGTTAGAAATCATTGAATATAATGATAAGAGGTTAATGCCAAAAATTCTAGGTTGGTTAGCACAAAGAATTGCATGAAAATAGGCTAAAAAATGCCAAGTTCAAGCCAAGTCCAAATTGGGTTACACATCTATACTCGTGGCTTTGTTTCTGCTTGAAGATGATGAATAATTCGCTCATACGCATGACTAGTCATGCAACTAGTGTGTAAAGGCCATGCACCACCCTACTAGTAGTAATTAGTAGCGATGAGCATTGTCAAGCTTCACTTTTTGAACTTTTTCCAATGCGCATTTTTCTACAATTTTTGGAATAAAATTAATTTTAATTATTTTTACCCATTTTATTTGAGCATTTAACTAGGCTCATTTTGAGTTAAAATTTTTATTGTATATTCTTTGTTATACTATCCACTATCTAGATTCTTTATGGAAATTTTGAACATTATTTTTGTATTTTTATAATTTTTTAGAGTTGTATTTATTATAAGAAAATTTCAAATAACTTGCGTTATGCCATCAATTTTTTTTGTAATTATGCACTCACTTTCATGGGACTAATTGCATAAATTTTTAGTTAATTTTAATGGAAAATTATTATTTAAAAAGGAGAGATTGTATTAGTGACATAAATGCCTTTCAGCATTATGTTATTGATACAATTTATTGGCTATAATGTAAGTATAGAATTAGGTATTGTGCTTTTAAAATACTTAAATGCCATTCAGTTTTGGTGTTTTAGAGGGCATGAAATTTGATTCTTATATTATGTTGTAAAGTCTAAAATACCTCTTAATATTTATTTTCATAACATGATATTATGTAAAGTTGCATATTTGAATATTGTGAGGAAAACATTAGCATGATTACATTATACATGCATTAATGTTTGATAATTACTTCTCAGTGTTTATACAACAAAACTTTGAAAAACGGTGAATGGGACAATGAGAGAGGATTGGGCCAATGTTTATTTCAAATCTAATCTAGTGGATGTGCCATCAAATACATGGTGGCTTGATACTAATTCCACAATCCAAGTTTTCAATTTATCTCAATCATTGAGAAATTCTAAAAAACTAGATAATAGTAAATTAATTGTTAGAATGGGAAATGGTAAAAAAAAGTGAGAGTAGAGCTCATTAGGAATATATAACTGCAATTATCTACTGGACATGAGTTGATGTTGAAAGATATAGTCTTGCTTGATATTAGTTGTAGCATTGTATTTCTATAGGTATTCTTGTAATTTTGGAGGCAAGAAGGTGAATTTGTTTCAAGCTTTAACTAATATTAGGATTGGTGAATTGGCAGACAGATTATATAGAATAAATCTTAATTTGAGTTTTTTTAACATTGTTAACACAACAACATTGTTAACACAATCATAAGGAAGAAAAGAAACATAATTAAAGAGAACTCCTCGATCTTATGGCATAAGCATCTATGTCATATTTCCAAAGATTGGATTTAGAGATTGATCAGAGAAGGTCCATTGTGCAATTTGAGCTTCTCTAATCTAGACACCTATGTGGACTATATTAAAGAAAAGCTCACTATTAAGGCCACAAAAGGAAAGAAAGTTAGAAGACAAGTGATGAAACTTATTCACACTAATATTTTTGGTCCCATCACACCTATAACTATAGTAAGATAGAAATACTTCATCACTTTTATTGACAATTATTCATATTTTGGTTGGATAAAGTTGCTTGTGAAAAAAATCAAAGTCCTTGGATGCATTTAAGATATTCAAGGTAGCAGTCAAGCTTAAGTACAACAAAAAAATTAAGTGTGTTAATTTTGATCATGAAAAAGAGTACTATGGTAGATATGATGAGACTAGCAGGAACCCAAGTTTATTTGTCAAGTATCTATGAGAGTGTGGCATTGAGGCAAGCTACACTATGCCTGGCACATCAGAGTAAAATAGAACAACAAAAAGGATAAATAGGACACTTCTTGATATGGTTAGATGTATGCTTTGCCATTCTATGCTTTTGGACTTCTTATAAGGAGAAGCATTGAAGACCATAGGCTATATACTATACCAAGTAAGTTTGTACCTTTAACTCCATACGATCTATTGAATAACAAGAAAACAACATTGAATCATCTTCATATTTAAGGCTATAGAGTGAAGATAAAGTTATATATTCCTACTATTAACACACTTGACTTTAAAGCTATATCTGGATTTTTTGTTAGTAATTATGTTAGTTCTAGAGGTAGCAAGTTCTATTATCTAACTCACAATACCTGGATTATTAAATCTGATAGAGTAATTTATTTTGAAGATAAGTTGGACAATAGGAGCTAGACATCGTAGATTATAAACTTTAAATAAAAAAGAGTAGTTATTCCTTTAATGTCTTAATTTACTAGTTCTTCATAACATGATTCAATATAGCCTTTAGAGCAAGATGAGGATTTAACTATTTGGTGTATTTACAGGAGCACGAGTATGATTTAAATAAAGATATTAATAGAGGATAAATTAGCTTTAAAGAATAAAAATCAAGTATGGGATTTTATGGAATTACTTTCAAATTGTAAGCTGGTTAGATATAAATGAATCTTCAAGACCAAATATAATGCTTGTGGACATATTAAGATATGTAAAGCTAGACTTATTGCTAAAAGTTATACTTAAAAGAAGGGTGTGGATTACAAAGAGAGTTTATGACCTGTATTAATGAAGAAATCTTATAGAGGCTTTTGTTGCTCATTTTAATTTGGAGCTACACCAAATGGATGCAAAAATAGCATTCTTGAATGGTGATTTATCTAAAATTGTGTACATACAACAACTAGATAAATTTTAAAAGAAGGGTAAAGAGCACTTAATGTATAAATTAAAAAAATCTACATATGATTTGAAGCAAGTTTTTTAGTAATGGTATTTTAAGTTTTATGAAACAATTACCTCTCTTAGATTTTAGGAGAACAGTGCAAACCAATATATTTATATGATGAGCAATGCTAGCAAATTTATAATTTTGGTTCTGAGAGTTAGTGACATTCTCCTAGCAAGCAATAACTTGAGTTTGCTCTTTGAGACAAAGCAATTGATATCACATCACTTTAAGATGAAAGATGGAGGAAATACCTTTTTGGTTTTAAGGATTGAGATACTTCATGATAAGTCCTAGGGTATTCTTTGCTTGTCTTATTTATTATACTTAAATTTCAAGTCTAATAAGTAATTAGCTTTGCAACATCCCTCCCTGAAATGGCTTAATGTTCTGAATAAGTCTATACAATCTTGTAATTTAAGATTTACATCAACTAAAGTATACAGTCGATGAGTGTTTTAATACTATTTTTCATACTCCAAGTTTAACTTTATCAAGATAACTATTAGGTAATTTTCTACATAATTAACTTTGGCACTTTATATATCATACTTATGTCTCAAATCAAACCAATAGTGGACTTCACAACCTCCACCACTTAAATGGCCTAATGTTCTTATTCAACCCATCAAATTTTATAAGCCAAGATTTGTACCAACTGAATATATGGTTGACAAGTATTCAGATACCATTTTTTATGCCTCAAGTTTAATTGGTTTAAGATAATTGTTAAGCTTAAACCAAAAGGCCTAAAAACCTAATCAAAGTTACCTATGTTGGTGTGTGTCCTAGGAACCAATTATATAGATGATTAAAATTATACATTATGTATTATATTTTATTTTAGACAATGTAATTATTATATTATTTTATTTTCATTTTATTAATTTTGTGCAATTTATAACTTAATATAATAATTATTCCTGGAATAGTTTTACTATTCCTAAAACACCCTAGTCAAGTATTATTACGAAAGGGATAGTAATAGTACATCGAGATTAGCATGTATAGTGACTGATGATTATGAATCATAGATATGTGATATCAAGTCAATATATAAGTACATTGTTAGTGAACAGATGTACTAGACTGACCCAATATGAGAATACTGCATGAATAAGACTTGTGTCATTAGTAGTTCTCATATGGTCACAATTGCATATAGTCCTTTGACCCGAAGTCACTACGGCTCCCTACATGAGGGGTTACTCACTTTGATGTCGTCCTATGTCACCTTTAATCGGGATGACAAGTAGGGCATTGATTAGGTGTGTCACGAATCATGCAGAGAGAAGTGAGTGATGTAGATGAGATTTTGTTACTCTTATAAAAAGGAGATATATCCTTGGGCCCCTTGATTGAGTGAGACTTAGAAATGCATGGTCATGCTCAAATAGATCAATATGTGATATTGATCATTTGTTTTGAAGTCTACTCAATATCAAGAAATATAAATTGAACTTTAACAAGGATGACACATTCCATGCCTCTAGTTCAATTTGGATATTATTACAAAAGGGATTATGATGCAAAACATTGATTATGTATTAGGTGGATGTCGAATCACAAACATTCTTACTACTTGAGTGGCAATGATGTATTGCTAGATACTGCTCACTGTCTATGGCTCAATAATAAGTCATTATCAACGTAGTAATAACCTACAGGGTCACACAAAAAGAGTAGGAATAAGACAATAATTATTTGGACTTTAATTAGATTAATATCCAATTAATTGGACTTATTTTCGTGCATATTATATATTGTTAAATAATAATGTATTTTTCAAGTAATAAATATAATTATTATTATGTGATATTATTTTATATTAAAGTAATATCAAATAATTATGTTATCAGATATTAAATAAATATATTGTGAGATAATATTACTTTGATATTTGATAACTATATGTAATTATATAATATTAAGATATTTATATTATGAGATAATATTATTATCTAATATTAAGATAATTAATAGATAAGTTCTATCTCTCCTTATTATCTCTAAGATAAGGATAAGATGATAGTTGTTAAGTGTGATTAAGATTTTTTTGAGAGGCATTATCCTAGTAGGACTAGGATTATGGCTTGCCTAAGTTTTATAAAAGGGGACTTGAAGGCAGCACAAAAAAAAAAAACATGCACATAAGCTCTTAAAACCCTAATTCACTCAGAAAACATCCAATCCTAAATCTTAGAGAGAGAAACACATCCTAGCAGATTCGTGGAGGGTGAGAGGTTGTTGTTCACTCCACGTGGATACCGTAGAGACGTTGTATCTTCCGGTCAGCGTTTGATTCATCCGCTCTCAAGTTTTGATCAGTAGAAACACGAGTGCCCAATAGATAAAATCCTAATCATTTATTTATGCCTTTTGCATGGATCCTAGGTAGAATTCGGGTCAAATTTTGAATTTTTGTTGTATATGATAATCTAAATTCCCAACAACCTAGGTAATTAAGTAGTCAAGCTTAGTTCCTTATATGTCATATTTAAGTGTCATATCTAACCAATGTAGAGATTCATACTTTAGTCATGTCTTAAGTCTAATTAGTTTAAGATAACTTCTAGGCTTGTGTAATATCCTTAGGAGACTTTTTCCAAGAACTACTCCTAAAGTATCAAAGTAAATTAGCACTTTCTAGTTAAGTGTGTTCAGCTCAGGAAAATTTTAAAGGTGGGTAATTGTTGGAAAATTGTGCATCATACATGCACAGCGGAATAAAAACTTTGCATGATTTCCACCAAGGATTCATGCGAATTTAGGAAGCCATAGATTAGGGATTAGGGTTTATACCTTTCGGCAAAAAATCTTCTGTCCACTACACAGCAAATCCGATCTGCTTCTGTCTATTTTCCAATCCAATCTGCTCTCTAAATCACGAACCGGAATAGAAACTAGAAGATCAGATCACCAATGCAGCATTTAATGTGGCTACACCTCTATGGTATCCACACAGAACAATCTCAAAATTTTCAGCTAAATGATAGGTTGGATGGAATTTCTCTCATCTCAAGTTTGTGCTAGCAAACTAGGGTGTTTAGGGTCTCCTATTTTCTTTTGTCTCAAAACGCCCCCCAGATTATCTATTGATCCATCTGAACGTGAATAGCATCTTATATATATATAGACACCCATTAAAACCCTAATGAGAGGTGAGTATTATGGGCTGATTATTAATTAGGTCCAATGTTATGACTTAATTAATAATTGGCCCCTAAGCAATATAACATTAACAAAAGGGCCCAATCTAATTAATCCTTTCATTAATTAGAAATTATAGTCCAACTAGAATTTCTAATTATGTTGCTCCAATTCTAATTTTGATTCATTCTTTGTGTGTGACTCAATAGGTTCCCATCACGTTGGTAATGATCCTAAAATCATATTTTAGAATCATAAACAATAAGCGGCATCTAGTAATGCATCATTGCTACCAAAGTAATAAGAAAGTCAGTGATCTGACATAACCTTTCAGTGACTACGCAATCAAGTCCCCTTTTATCCTAGATATCTAGATTGAACTCAAGACATGGAAAGTGTCATCCCCTTTATAATTCGATCTCTATGTTTCTTAATTCATGAGTTGACTAAAAAGAAGCAAATGAGATTAACATCACATGTTGACTTATTTGAGCATAGTCATGCATTTCATAGTCGAACTCAATCAAGGGGCCCATAGATATCGCTCCTTTAGAAGGAGGGATAAAAACTCATCTACATCACTTATATTCCTTTATATAATTAGTAGTATACCCAATCATTGTCTTCAAGTCAACCCATTAAAGTTAACGTTAGACAATGTTAAAGCATATAATTAACTATGTTGGAAACCATGGTGACTTCAAGTTAAAAGACCATATGCGTCACTGTCACTATGAGAGTTGCTTATGACACTCATAAGATGATCCATGTAGCAATCTCATGGCGGGTCAGTCCAATACAATTGTTCTCTAACATGTACCTATGTATTGACTTAATATCTCATATCAATCAACCAACATACTAATCTCTATGAATCATTATTATCCCTTTCACAATAATACTTGACTAGGGACATTTAAGAGTATTATTTAAGAAATGATTACTCTAAGGATAAATTACTATATCTATTTATTTACGCAGAGAAATAATAATCTGAAAGTGCCTCATATAAATAATGAAAATATAATACAATGTATGCTTATACAATCATCCTATGATTGGCTCTCAGGGCATACACCAACAGTAACCTCCTGGGAAAAATTTCCAAACCTTTTAAAACATTGATAGACATAAAACTTGAGTTAAAATATTATTAGAAATATGCCTAAAAGATTAGAGGATTTTTGATAGAATCCAACTCGATTTTAAGGATTTAAGTGAGCCAAAATTTGATAAAATAAGTTCGAAATTAATATAATTTGATTTGGATCATTTAAATTCCTTTTGGGATGATTTGGTGTGTCTTATAAAATTCCAAATTGAGTTTTTGAAGGTTCAAAACCATGCAGCCTAATAGGAAAAATTTAGGAGGAAAGCCAATGATAAAAAGATAAAAAAAAGTGTGAAAAGTAAGAGGTATTCTTGTAATAAATCTCTATTTTTCTAGTCATTTTTAGCAATAAAAATGTGTCCCCATACTGATCAAATAATTAGCAAAAATTCTTAAAGCAACTCCACATAATTGAAAATGATTGGTTCATATTTTGACTTCCAAATTAACTTTTTTTCTTAAAACTATTTTTACCACTCCTAAACACCAATTTTTTGCATTCTTCTTTAGAAAAAATCATGGGTCTCTCTCTATATTAGCCAACTTTCAAGCTTACTTTTAATTCACAAAAAATTTCCATAAGAGAATTTCCTATAAGATTTCAAGTGGTAATCATGCAACTTCCTTCTTTTCTTCATACTTTCATGGAAGATGTTCTTCAAATTTCTCTAAAATTTAGTTTATTATTTTGACTAGAGGTCAGCTACCTTTAAGGATCCTTTAGCATATTAGAAGGCATAGAACTTAAGGTGAGTAGTAACTCACTTGATTTCTTATTGAATTTTGATTACACAATTGCCAATAATGCTCTCTAGAATTGTGATTTCATAGAACTAGGTGTGTGGCCATGCAATAAAGGCATGGTGCTGAAAACTTATGTTCTTAAGTTTTCTTGAAGATATTAGAAAAATATTAGCATGATTAAGAGATTATATTACTAATTGTTAAGCCTTGAGTGAAGATGGAATACAAAGAACTTAGAAATTGGTTTGCTGATTTTTACTTATGGAATTCCTAAGAATCAAGAAATAAACCACGAATTTTAGGGATATACTAAAGCCTCTTAAAAATTCAAAGCCACCCATTTTATAGTCTTTTATGATGTTGAGATACATATAGAATTTATTGAGAATTTTTAGAAATTTTTAAAAATCTGAACAAGGGACAGTTTTACACAAAGGTGTAGCTTGCCTAGAAACAGGACATGAATAATTTCACTTCTATTCTTAAATTATTTTGGGTACTAAATGATTAGTAAAAATTCCACAAAAATTTCTGGATACCCATCCATATGTTGGTTAAAACATAGTTAATTTTTGTGATAATTGAAACTCATTTTCCTGCTGAATAAATTCCTACCATTTCAGAGTTCCAATGCTGCGAATTCTGGAACCAATTTGGAAGGGTGAAGCTCCACGAATTTTCTAGGAAAAATCAGCAAGGTTTTTATGCAAACTTAAAGCTCAAGTTAGTCATTTAGGATATTAGGAGTAACATATATTTTATTGAGAATATATGAGGGTTTATTGGATTGACATATTGAATGTACAAAATGAATATCCTTGATGAGAATTAAAGATCAAAACTTGATAAAACATTTATAGCTAGTTGGTATTAACCTTACCAAATGGATTACATGATATGTTATTGAAATATCATCATTACTCCACTTAAGCTTTTCATGGCTCATATGATATTATAAATGTGATATGTGGGAGGAAGAATTTAGCTTAATGGCTTGTAGCATCCTTTTAAAGGAAAGAGAGGCGTGGCTAGAAGTGGAGGGAAAAGGTTATAGGCGAGTAAGATAAGGATGGCCTAAAGAAATAAGGAAGAAACCTATATACCACACTAGCCATATCTATTAATGTAATGTTAATACATAATATATATGATAGATGGTAGTTATTAGATATGAATAAAGCTAAGTATATGAAAATTTATCTAGTCTTCCTAAATTTGTATCAAAGAGAATTAATTATAGAAAACCATGGAAATAAAGATTGAGTAGCTACTCATTGAGTATTTTATATACTCGGTGTTGTTTTATTTTACAAATAAAGAACAAGAAGCTCCAGCGAAGGACTGATATACTACATAGAATTTTTCAATCTCTATGGGGCATAGTGTAACAAAAGATTACTATATTTGAGTTGTCCTCTATACAGTTAAAGTCTATGTATGTTGCTAAATAATTTTGTTATGCTGCTATATATTAATATCATGTATTAACTTTTTCATTGCACGTGTAATGTAATTTACTTTACTTATATTATTTGATGCTATCATATATTCCCCTTTTATTACAAAATAGTCAAATATAGTTTCTTATAGGCTTCTAAAGATGTATAATTGGTTAGATATAAATTAGATCTCTCTACGCTGGTCATGATACTTAAAATTAGGTCATGACAGCTTGAACCACATAACCCAAAAGACTAGCTAGAGTTATTTAAGTTATTAGGAGATTTATAATCATAGGCTAAAATTAAGATCATAAAAATCTAAGAGTGTAGAACATTATATATGATATGAATAATAATATTATACACATTGTACACCTATACCTCATAAAACAAACTTAAAGTGAAATATAAGTAACAAAAGTCACATTATAGTAAATATAATTATATGTAAATCTTGACATAACAATCCTAGCATGCATCCACTTAAGATGTCAAATGTGAATCAATATTCTTAACATAATAGTGAAATAGGAGTTGAATGTTTCTTATAATATGCACACAACCGATGACATACACTAATAACAATATATGGAAACATCATAATATCTTATTATGAATGTTTCATTAATACATATCTCAAGATAAATAACAAGTTTAATGTAATTACATCAAACACAATACTTCCATTAAACCAAAACATTAAAAGATTTAGTCAAACCCATATTAATTACATGATCATAATTTGTTCTAACTACTAAGCCTTTGGTTAGTTTGTCCACAAGCATATGATTTGTGGAAACATGCTTGATACAAGTAATATAACTATGTATCTTATAGTAGAACTTTTATTATTTTGAGAGAAATTCATAGCATTAACATTGTCATAATAAATGATTAAATGCCTTGAAATGCTCTCAATAATATTAAAACTAGTAATGAAATTCTTTAACCATATCTCCACAAGTAGCTTCATAACATACAATATACTTTTCTTCATAATGAAGGTTATTGTATGCAACTACTTGATACTTTTTATGACATAGTTTCTTTTGTTATCATAGAGATGTATTTAGATGTTAATTTATGATCATCTAGACAAAAATAAAAAATAAAGTTTGAGTAGATGGTAACCATGAGATCCCTTAATCTCTTGGAAGCTTCCATGTAATCTTTTATCCCCTATAGGTAGCAACAATCCAATGTCTCTAATTTAGATTACTCAAGTACTTCCTTAGTACACTAACAATATAAGTCAGTAGGATATGTACACATCTAAGCAAACATCAAGCTACCTATGATGGACACATATGGGACATTTTTTATCTCTTTATTCATCACTATTTGAGGACACTAGGCCTTTTAAATGAGTGCAGAAACTTGAAAGCATATGGACATGTTACACCTTTTAAGTACTTTCTTAATGTACAACAATTAAGACTATCACCTTTTAAGTCCGCACTTAGGAATTTTCATAATCAATATGCCTAACAAAATAAAAGCATCACTAAGATCTTTTATATTAAAACACTTCAATAACATTTGTTTTGTTTCAATCAATAAGTTCACATCATTATTAATAAGGAAAATATCATTGATGAACTGCACTTGAATTGTGAAACTCCCTACACTTATCATCATGTAGATGCATTAGTTTACATTATTCTCCTTGAATCCAAAAGAAGTCATCGTCACCTTAAATTTGAAATACTACTGCCTAAATGGTTACTTTAAACCATTTATGGATTCTTTAGCTTACACTCTAATTGTTATTTAGAAACAATTTGTTTATTTCACATTCTCTTTAATAAGTTACCAATTAAAAAAGCCATTTTGACATTCATATAATGTAACTTTAAGTCAAAATAAGCTACCATCGTCATGATAATTTGAAATGAATCCTTAATTGAAATAGGTGCGAAGGTTTCTTTATAGTTTATGCCTTCTTTTTTAGTAAAGCCTCTAGCTATGAGTTAGGTTTTATACCTTTTAATCTCACCCTAAGTATCTTGCTTGGTTTTAAAGACCTACTTACATCTAATTAGCTTCCAACCAATAAAAAATTCAACCAAAATTTCATACCTCATTTTTATGCATTATGGGCAACTCATCCCTTATAACACTTCTCCACTTTGAAAAATTAGCACTAGAAATAACATATTAAAAATTAATGGGATTAGTATTATCACTATCATCCTAATCATGCTCATATAGTTAAACTAGGTAGTCATTAGAAATTTTTAGTCTTTAAGCATTATAAGATCTCTTTAATGTAATAAATTTAGTTATTTATCTAGCTTTAAATCTTCTACCATTGGTTGCACGTGCTCATTTTGTGGGATATAGAAGATGTCTTAGCCAATGATGGTGTTAATGGAATCATAACATTTTCTTCTCTAAAAATTGTGATACATTGATGTGTATCATTTTACATCAAAAATTAGTACTAGACCTTACTTTAACATGTAGATAAGGTGAGACCAAATTAAATCCAAGGGAATAAAAGTTAATTGATGAAAATAAAATACAAAAATAGAGGATTTTCAGAAACAATTTCAGTAAAACAATAAAAACAAAATCAAAGTAAAGTATACAAGAATATAAAATCATAATTTAAGGAATTTCACACTTCAATTCTCAAATTTATCATAAAATTCCTATAGAATTCGCATTTGATTTAATTACTTAATTAAAAAATTACCCTGATATCAATGGCAATCATTTAAAGTTCCTAACAATGATTAATTTAGAACAAGCACCTAAATTAACCTTCCACTATTGATTTCAATTGAAGAAACATGCCTAATCTAATTAATAATAGCATTAAACATTACGAATAAGGTTAAAATAGAATAAAAAATTTTACACACAAAAATTGCCCATTCATCCTCTATTTTTTAAGCAACTAATGATTTATCCAAACATCAAATTATCAAAGCCTAATTGTTACTAATTTTAATTAATCATAACTAACCTATAAGCAAGAGTTAATTACAACTAGTTACTTAACTATAGGCTATAATAGATAATTAACTAATTAATCATAATTAGCAAAATATCTAGGCAATCATTCATAACAAAAGTAAAGAAACAAAAGATAATCAAATCAAAAGTAAAATTAAAAGAAAAGCTTTAAAACCAAACTGAATTAGAATGTTAATCCCTTAAACTAATTTAGAATATTAGCCACTTATAATGGTTTTATGAAAGAAAAGTAGAAAAAGAGTGTTGCTATTTAGAGAGAGTGAATGCTTATAGAGGTACAAAACCTAGTTAAATCTAATTTCCCTAACTAGAAAATCTAATAGATCAAATAAATATGCCTTTTAATGTTATAAAGATTGGAGGCTTGCACAAATTAGAACCCTAAAGCCTAAATTATAAGTTTAATTACTAATAATATTCATTGTAATAAAATTGAATAATTTAGATTGTAGCTTAAGTATAACTACTAAAACAATATATTTTCATTAAACTCCAAACAAGAAAGTTATTAGGTTAGACCTTGTCTAACTTTAGGTGTTGGTCTCACCTTAATTGGACTCTTGAAGTGAAAAATATAACCTAAGAACTATGATTAAGTCCGATAGGATAAAAATAAAGTATCATATTTACAACCAAATTTGACCATCTAAGTGTCCAAATTAGACTTTGGCCAAAAATATGAAAGTTTAGAACTTCCTCTTAGCTTTCTAATGATGTAAAAATAAGCTAATTCGAAAAATCTAAACCTAATGTTATAATTGAAAATTTGAAATAGTGTAAATATTTAGCATCAATTAAATAATTTAGAAAGAATAGAAAATTGTCACCCAATCACAACACAACCAATTCCATTAAATTAAGCATATGTAACACACTAAGATGCATAAAATAGGAGGAAATAATATAATCAATATTTTTCATATCAAAATTTTCCACACTTAACCTTTGCATGACCTTAGACAAAGATAATTTTGTTAAAAGTTAAACACAAAACACTTACTTTCTAATAACTTCAAGATCACAATATTCACAATTAAGAAATAATTAAAGCCATCAAGATATATAACACATTATAAACAAAAATTTTGATAAATTCAAAATTAAACACCATAGTGACTTCATTCAAAAAAGCTATATCAAATTGTCAGACTTTCACATAATTCACTCTCTAACTCTTAAGTATTTAAGGTATGTGTTTCACTTAAGTTCATTTTATGAAATTGTTTTATTATAAGGTTGCTTATCATCAAATTTTCACTACTCAAGTCACATGTACAACACAAATCAAGGAGACTTTATTGAATGCTATAATGGGGATGAAGAAAAGGTAAGGAAAACTAAAGATATGAAAGGGTAAAAATTAAAGAAATTAATAAAGCACTTGAAGCATAAACATCTAGGTAAATTATGAATAATTATAATTCAATACAACAACCTGACTTTTTAATCCAAATACTTATGAACTTCTTTCTTTTTTATCTTAATTTTTTTGCCTTATATTTCTTTTTATTTTTTCCTTTTCTTTCTCTTTTTATCATTCTTTTCTATAAATTCTTTTCTTTTTTTTTTCAAACCTTGAAATTAATATTGATATTTTTTTACAACACACACCCATAATTATTTAAGAATCCATCTTAAAAATTTTAAATGCTTCACTAATCTTTAAGGTTAAGTAGAGACACTTGTTTTCATTAGGAAATATTTTTATGGTCTTATTAATAACTAAATGGCTCCAAAAGGGCTTAACAAAGATAAAATTTCAAGGTTGACTATTTGATTCTAGTTTAAATAAAGAATACTTTCATCATATTTGTGCATTCATGTGCAAATGCAATAAAAATAATCAAGGAAAATTTTAGATAGACAAATCATGGAAGAACATAAGATACAAGAAAAAAAGAGAAAAGCATAAATTTTCAACAAAGGCTCAAAATCTCACAAAGGAAGTTATGCTACCAAATCTAATCTACCAATTTAAGATTCTTCACTACACTAATCAATTTTAAGAAGCAAAACAATTTCATTCAATCATGTTATGAACCTATCAAACTTTCATTTCTTTTTACTAAAAAAAAATACAAAGTCTTTATTAATAGAAAGCAACTAAAATGATTCAAAATGACTTCCAAAACACATAAAAAGCACATTTTTTAGAAAAATTTCAATTTTTTAAATTAAAAACATAAAAAGAAATATGAAAATTAAAAAAAATATAAAAAAATCTTAGAATATAAAAAATTTCAATTGTTTAAATCAAAAACACCTTTCTTTAAGGTTTTTAGCTAAAATTGGCTTCTTACTTCAATTCATAAGCAACTTCCTTAAATGGTTCCAATGAAGCATATTGCAAATAGGCAAAAAAGAAGTCCATTTTCAAAACCAATTCACCTATTAATTCATCTTTGTGTGCCAATCTTTGATCATTCTTTCTGTGTAATTCAAAATTATCTCACACTATGAAATCAACTAATTAATAGAAAAAAAATAGAATGAATTTCAGGAAGAAGTTTCATTACCTTAAGAATATTGACTTTATTAGTTATTCCATTAAGTTTTAAGGTGGATATGTCATCAAACACATTAGATTTTTCTTTTATTTGTTTTTCTTCATCAATCTTCCTTTAGGGTATCTTGACTTCCACTTTTTGAATACCAAATTTTCTTTTTTTTTTCTTCTAGTGTTCCACTTGTTGAACCTAGTTGTGGTACGTGGTTAAGGGTTTCAATTTCTTCCTCACATCTTAATATCATGTCACTAGCATTTCTTTTTAATTTGCTTAATTTGGTAGCAAGCTGGCTAATTTATGTCCTTAATCTCAGGATATTAGTTTTCATTTTTTAATTAAAATTCAATCAAATCTTGTTGAAATTCTAAGGTATTTTTAGTCAAATTCTTAATAACTTCCTCAAGTTTAATCTTTCAAGTTTAAGACTAATATATTGGTGATATTGTTAAAAAAAGATTGATATTGACTATAACTCACTTAGTTTTTATAATTGAAAATTGAATAATCATACTAGCATAGGTTGTAGAAATAAGAATATATAGCATAATAATGTTATGATGGGCTTGAAAATCCTCTCATAAAAATTTAAGTTTCCCAAAATTGAATTACATCTAATTGATCAACAAAGAAGTTAACTCAGAAAATTATCGCTTGATTCCAAACGCAAGGGCATCATTAAAGCCACCATATAAAGCCATATTTTTTTATTTTTAACCTTTTAATTTATAATGCTCTCACACTTTTAGGATTAAATTTAAAGTTAAGATCAAGGGAAGAAACATTCTTATTCCAAGAAGAATAAGAATTGAATGAAAACTAAAATTAGAAAAGATAAAAAAATACTAAAAAAAATAGAAACTAGTACCAAATGATGTTTTATGGTTGCAAAAATGCTATGATCTTGCTTAGAACATTGAAAAATCTTGGATTGGAGAGTTTCATCCCCAAATTCCATAATAAATTTTGTTACCCAAAATTATCAACAAGCTTGAAAAAAAAAACTAATAAATGAATGGGAAAGACTTAAAAAAAAGAAAAATAAATACCAATTGAACAATCTATTTGTTGATAACGACACCAAAATTTTGATATGCATTATTTCAAACTAAAAACTAATACTAAATCTACTTTAACATATAGATAAGATGAGTCCAGGATGAAACAAAGGAAATAGAAATCAATTAGTAAAAATATAATACAAAAATGGAGGGTCTTCAAAAGTAATTTAAATGAAATAATAAAAATAAAATAAAATTTAAGTATAACAAAATATAAAAGCTTAGTCCAAGGAATTTTGCACTTAATTCTCAAATTTATCATAGACTTGTAATAGGATTCACAATTGATTTAACTATTTAATTAAAAAATTACGCCGACTTCTGTAATAATCATAGAAAGTTCTTAATGATTAATCTAGACCAAACACCTAAATTAACCTCTCATTACTAATTTCAATTTAAGACATGCACCTAAATATAATTAACAATATCATTAAACATTAAGAATAAGGTTAGGATCGAATCAATAACTTTATACACAAAAATTGACAATTTGTCCTCTATTTTTCTTAGGCAACTAATAATTCACTCATGTGTCAAATAACTAAAGCTTAATTGCTATTAATTTTAATTAATCATAACTAACCTACAAGTGAGAATTGATTACAATTAATCATTTAGCTAGAAACTATAATAAATAATCAACTAATTGATTGTAATTAGCATATTATCTAAGCAATCATTCACAATAAGAGTAAAAGAATAATAGATAATAAAATAAAAGGAAAAAATTAAAAGAAAGGTCTTAAAATTAAATCAAATTGGAGTGCTAATCCCTTAATTGATGTAGAAAATTAGCCACCTATAGTGGTTTTACAAGAAAAAAGTAGAAGAAAAGTGTTGTTGTTTAGGAAAAGTGAATGCATTTAAAGGCATAAAACCTTGTTAAATCTGATTCCCTAACTAGAAAATCTAATTGGCTAAATATATATATCTCTTAAAGTTAGAAAGAATATGGCTTTCCATAAATTAAAATCCTATAACCTAATTTACAAATTAAATTACTAACAATGTTTACTATAGTAAAGTTTTGTAATTTAACTTGTAGCTCAATTTTGACATCCAAAACAATGTAGTTTTGCTAAACTCTAATCATAAAAGTTATTGGGCTAAGTGTTATCCAACATTGGGCATGGTTTCATCTTAATTAGACTCTTATAAGTCCAAATATAGCCCAAAAAATTATAACTAGGCTAGTTAGGACAAAAATAGAGCATCATCTTCATGAGCAAATTTGGCCCTCCAAAACATTCGAATTAAGCTTTGGCTAAAGCATGAAAGTTTTATAACTTCCTTTTAACTTTCCAATGATGTAAATATCTCTTAATTTGGACATTTGGAATTAAAGTTATAGTTAAAAAGTTAAAATAAAATAAAATCCTAACATTAACCAAATAATATAAGAATATTGGGAAATCATCACCCAATTTCAAAGCAAGACCAATTCCATTAAATCAAGCATATGCAACATATTAAGAGGCATACATTAGGAGGAAATAATATAATCAATATTTTGAACATTATCTATGATACTTGACTATTACTATCCAACTCTTCCTTAAAGTACATGGCTCAATTTGATTCAACAACATTAGTGGGATAAGTTGAACAATAAAATTTATTTCCATTCAAGCCATTTTAATAGCTAATAAAGTAAACTATGATGGTCTTTGAATCAAGCTTTTATGTGGATGGAATATATAGCTTTATTTCAGCTTTATAACCCCAAACATGAAAATGCCTTAAATTAAATCTTTTATCATACAACAACTTATAAAGGGTTTTAGGTACTGATTTGCTTGGAACTTGATTTAGAGTATATATAATAGTTTTCAAGGCTTTATCTTATGAGACCTCTAGTGATGATGAATAAGCTAACATGCATCTCACCATATATATAAATGTCTAGTTTTCTCTTCTTGCAATTCCATTCAGTTTAAGTGTCCTAAACATGTTGTGACTAACTCCATTCCCACACTCCATTAGTTACTCGAAAAAAAAGATTAAGGTTTCTCTTAATCTCATTATACTTGCCATAATACTTATCACCTTAATCAAAATCAACACATTTGATCTTTGTTTCCTAATTTAAGCTCAACTATAGTCATGAATAATTTAAAGGCATTTATTTATTCAAATTTCTTAATAAGTAGCTTCATCCATTTAAACTCGAAATAATTATCAACATAGGTGATGAAGTATTTATAGTCACCTATAGAACTAAGCATAATAGAACTACTAATATTAATGTGGATTAGTTCTAAGGCATCCTATTTTCTACTTCTATTTACCTTTATAGCTTTAATAGGGAGCTTTCCCTTGATATGATCTATATACATGTCAAAATTTAAGAAATTCAGATCATGAAGGGCCTTTTCTTTTATGATTCTAATCATCCATTCTCTAGAACTATGTATAAGAAGTCTATGTACAACATTAATAATCTCATTAGTTCTACCTTTCTCTTTTCCAATGATTGCATATATTGAGTTTGTGAAACTAGGGTCCAAATTGATTTTGTACAATCCATTACTAAAACCATCAACATATAAATTATAAGGTAAATCAAATTATCCATTAAAAAAATTACAGAAATAACCATTACAATCCAAAACAACAATAAAAATCAAATTCCTCCTTATAAGGAAATACTTAAATTGTCTTTAGTTTTAATATATGATTAGTTGATGAATTTAACAAAATAACTCCTATGTGCTCTATTTGTACTCTACCATTAATTCTAAGTTAGATAAGCAACTTTCTATCATTTAGTTTCCTTAAATTTTTTAGCATTAGAAAATAATTAATCATATGAATAGTGGAACCAGTACCCAACCATTAAGTGTTTAATGACATATTAATAGTACTTTATTCAAAGCACACCGAAGTAAGAGAAGTAGCTTTCCTACTTTATATAACCCACTTCTTATACATGAAGTAATTTTCTTTCTTGCAATCATACATCTTGCAAAATCTATAATTACCTTTAGACTAAGTCTTCTTGGTTTGTGACATTTTTCCTTCATTTTGCTTTTCTTATTTCCTTTGCATTCCTTTTAATGTGCGCTAATTTCTAAAGTTGAACCATAGGAAAAATAGTTATCACTTTAAATTTTTCTTTTCCTTATGTCTTCTTTAACTTATCTAATAATAGGGACTAATTTATTGATAATTCATTAACCTTTTTAGGTATTGTAAGTTGTGTTTAGAATGTCAAATTGAATGGGTAATGATTGCAATATATACTTGATTAAGAAGTTATGACCTAGATAAACTTTCATGCTATTCAATTTGTTATAATAGTGAACCATCTTTATAATATGTTCACATACCCTATTAAAACCATCATAAACTATTATCTTAAGTGTAATGTCCCGAATTTTTAATTCTATCATTTGAATTTCTAAATTTTGAAGGCTGTAGAAACGAAGAGCATGATTGAATTAGCTTAGTGGGTGAATATTAAGTTGAAAGGAATTAAGTGTAAAGGTAATCAAAATTCTGAAGGAAAAATGATAGTAGGGTGCTTTTACTTCATCTCCTATTTTAACACTATTCCTTCTTCACCTTTATTGAATCCTCATCCAACTTTCCACTCTGTGTAAATGCAATTCATGTTCAAAATTTGGTCAACAAAATAAGGCCAACATTAGAATGGCACCCCATTATATATACCCTATAATGTAAAATTCCAACCATAATGACTAATGAAGCAAGCTATAGTTGGGTGGCTCAACATTTGATATTAAGAGGCCCATTTAATAATTTTGCCATTTTTCTTGTAAAATCATTTGAGTATATTGAATCCATGTTGTTAATGATATTTAGATGCATAAAAAAAAAGGACTATTGATAAGATCAAGTCCAAGTGCAAATTTTCAAATCATTTTAATTTAAAAATTGTAATACTTCCAAAGGCAATATATATTACTAAATAATATGGTTGTTATTCAAGTTAGTGTAAGTAAGAGAGGTATTCTTCCTAAAATTAGCCAAAGGTGCTTTTAGTGTAATGACTTTTAAGCAATGGTCTAATTAGAAGGAGTTTTGTAATATAAGATAGAATTACTAGTTCAAGCTCACAAGTGGTGTTGCTTAGCTAGTGATCTATCAAATTTGATCTTTTCAAGATGTGCATCATATAATGGAAAATTTCCTTTTGCTTATTTAATTTACCAATTTTAGTCCCAATGAGGAGGTCTTTGTTCATCTTGGGCATAGATAGGGATGGTTGAAGTGTCTTCTTTCCGGTAAGAAACTCCATCATTCAAAGAAGAAAAAATCAATAGTTATTAAATATTCTTACATAAGGAATTAATTTCAATTTTCTTAATAATGATCAATATTTAGATAGATTATGTGAAACTCATTTAATTAATCATGACAAGAAGGCTTATAAATGACCTTTTTTGATATCATAAATTAATATTTAGCCCTTTTTCACTACTCATTTGTTTAATATACCATGATAGAGTAAGTTGTATGCCTTTCAAATGTAGGATTAATCCCTTCCCCCTTCCCAAAAAAGTAAAAAAAATCATCTCAATCCATGGAATCCATCATTTATATATTAAAGACTTATCACATATTTTTATTTCTTAAAAGCAACCATTTATGAAAGTTAGAATTTTAAATTTAAAATTCAATGATGTCAATTAATCCCAATTTCTCTTTTGCATTTAGGTAAAGTTCCTTAGATGATTGTCATAAGGTTCTTCAATTATATCACAATATTTGTGTATTTATTTTATTTGACTACTATTAATAATTATAATTTAATAAATAAGATAGTTACCAATGTGCTAATTTTTTCTTTAAATTGAGCAATTAATTCACATGCCATGATTTGATTGGAGAATCATATGATAAGCACCTAAGAAACTTTATATAGGTTCTATCCAAAAAATAATAGCTACATTTTCCTTCATTTTATCTAATTACATTCTATTTCTATTCCCACAATTTGAACTAAATGCCATCTAAATATTTTCACTATTAGATTACCTTTTCTTTAATTAAGATTTGTGTTTTTTTTTGTGAGATATAATTTTTTACATTAAAAAAAAGATAATCTAGTGAAGAAAATATTCACCTTCTAAGAGCTTTAGGTTTCCATATAATTACTTTAGGCATTATGGCAATTATGTGGGAAGCTTAAATGCTTAGATTATTCAAATGTTGTTAATTAAGAATATGTAGATTTACCTATCTTATTAGTTAAACACAAACTAATTAGGCTTGCACTTAGGCAACTTGATTTAAATTTCATTGACTTCTCTTCGAGTGCTCAATTATTTTTCCATGATTTCCATATATATCTACTAATTTGACTTTCTTAATAATCAATTATTAATATACATTAAAATGGGAAATAATGAAATTAGTATACTAAAATGAAAACAATAAATAATAATTAAGTATTAATACATACGATAAAAGAAAAGTCAATGAATTTTAAGTCAAGTGACGTAAGTGCAATCAAGTTAGTTTATATTTAATTAATGAGATAAATGTATCTAAATATTCTTCATTGGTAAATTTTGAACAATTTAAGAATTTAATAAAAGAGTACATCAAGGAAACTCAAATTAATATATTGAATTACTTATTCCATTCCTTATTATTTATCATAGTTAATTAATTTTACAAATATTAAGAAAATAATTTAATTTATTTATTCTTAATAGGCTTTTTAAAGGAACCCTTTAATACCTTATTATACACAAAGTCTAACGCAGGTGAAAATAAAAAGAGAATTGTAATGGAATAAATATGTTGACACATTTCAAAAAGAATAATGAAACATTTATTAGTGAAAATAAAGGGTAAAATTAGAAAATTAATATTTTTTTCATAACATATTAGGGCCAAGGCCAAAAGAAAAGACAAATTAACTCAAAATAAAGTCTCGAATCCGAGGGATTCCTAGCGCATTAGTAACATGTGACATAAAAATTTAGGGATGAGGGCTATGAAACAAATGTAATGCTAATTGCAGTGACATAGTATGAGATGTCATCCAATCAACACACTTATTGCCTTCTTTATAGGTATGGATAATTTCAATTTCCTAATATCTTGAGATTAACTCATGCAGAATAATAATCAGTTGATTTCCCTTGTTCGATGAATTTAACAGAGTTGAAATACGTGCCTTGGAATCACATTCAAACAAGACTTTTCTAAGTCTGATATCCCAAGCAATCATCAAACCACATATTGCCCCCTAACACTTAGCAACATATAAGGTGCATGGTCCAAGCGATTTTGCAAATCCAATGATCCAATTGCCATTAGTGTCTCGAATAATCCCACCATAACTAGCAGAATTGCTCATCCTTATAATAGCTCCATCAATATTTATTTTAACCTAACCAGGGGGTGATGGACTCCATTTTATCTGAAAATGCTCGAATATTTTATTGCCATTATGTGAGAAGGTTTCTTTATTTTTCATTATCTCCTATACATGGTTCAAGGTAGCTCTAGTCTAATTTACAGGTCTAGTGAAGGTAGGATCATATATTTCTTTATTTTGCTAAGTCCATAGTTTCCACATTCTAACCACTTAGGTTGTTTGCCAAGTGAGATGACTAATTTTTGATTTTCCAATGTCTTGTGAGAGGTTCAAGAAGAACTAGTCTAGTAGGTTGATCACACTGTAATATGGTTAGGATCCACCAATTGTTGCTAAATCTTCTATGCACAAGGATAATCCCATGGGGAATGGATTACAGTCTTAACTTTATTTTTGTAGTAGTTATAGTATTTGAGGAATGCCTTTATTTTGAAGTGAAATTTTTTTGTTAGTAACCTGTTATGCCAAGCTTGCCAAATAAAGATCTAAATTCTTTGTGGTACATCAAGTTTCTAGATTTGCTTCCAAATAAAATAGGGTTCGAACCAGTCAATAATGGAAATTTTCTTCAATACAAAGCTAACAAAGAACATACTTGTAGCAGATTCAGACTAGGTAATTGTATATTTTACAACATGATGTCTTGGGGGGTAGATATTCTAAATCTATTTAATGATTGCTATTGGGAATATCAAAGTTAAACATGACCAATCCTAATCATAGCCTACTATGAAATCTTTGACATTTATCTTCTTTTACTCGTCTTGACTTTAATTAAGGCATGATTTAGTAGTGTTCCTTCCATCTCCAACCATTGGTCAGTCTAAAAGTGCACTAAAAAGCCATTATTAATTCTCCACCTTAGTCCATTCGTAATGTCATTAGTGACAGAGAGAATATCTTTCCAAATTACGGAGTTTCTTACTTTAGAATGGAGTTGAAAGGGCCATGCATCCCTTCTACCATATTTGCCTTTTAACACTCTAACTCAAAGCTTATCACTTTCTATGTATACTTTATACCAGATTTTCATAAGACAGGATGAATTCACTTTTTCCATTCTCTTGAGTCCTAGTCCCCTACATTGTTTAGGCTAACATATCCCTTTGCAACATATGGTATGAGTTCGAAAAACATTTGCATCATGTCCCTATAAGAAATTTCGTTGTATTCTCTCAATAGCAAACACACACTTTTGAGAATTCTTTCGACCTGCATAGAATAAATAGGCATACTAGATAAGAAAGATCCTACAAGGGTAATCCTTCCTGCCCTGATAGAGATTTTATTTTCCAACCAGATAACTTAGTGTTTAGTTTTTCAAGGAAAGCATCATAATTTTTCTCACCTCTGTTAGGTTTTTGGATCAATATACATAGCAAATTTTTTAAAATTTTGATCCAATTCCTACCTAAAATCTATGCAAAAGGGCATAAATCAGTATTAGGGTTTTATTTTATTTGTACTTGTGTTCTTTCTGAATGAATCTTTGAGAGACTAAGATGAATCAAATGCCAGTCAAAAGGTACTAACATCTCTATAGTATCCACATAAAGTGAATAATGACTTCTCCCCTCTACGAAGCTACTAGAATTCGTCGCCCTCATTGAGTAATTTAGGATTTGATGGAAGCTTATGTGCAATTTTCAAAGTGCTGCATTCAAGTCTTTTTTATAGAACTAAGGCATATGACAATCCTAGTCCTACTAGGATAATGCTTCAAAAGAATCCTAATCACACTTAACAAATATCACCTTATCCTTATCCTAGAGAGAGTGAGGAGAGATAGGACTTATCTATTAATTATCTAATATTAAATAATAGCATTATCTCATAATATAATTATCTAATATTAAATTGACATATAATTATCTTATATTAGATAATAATATTATCTCATAATATAATTATCTAATATCTAATAATTTAATTATTTGATATTACTTTAATATCATATAATATTATATATATATATTACGTAAAAAAATATATTATTATCTTAATAATAATATATATGAACAAAAATAAGTCCAATTAATTAAATTTTAGTCTAACTAAAGCTCAATTAATTATTGTCTCATTCTTACTCCTTTTGTGTGACCTTGGAGGTTCTTACTATATTAATAATAACTCATCATTGGATCATAGATAGTGAATAGTATCTAGCAATATATCAGTACCACTCAAGTAGTAAGAATATTTATGATTCAACATTCACCTAATATGTGATCAATACTTTGCATCATAATCCCTTTTGTAATAATATCTAAATCGAACTTGAGGCATGGAGTATGTCATCCTCATCAATGTTCAATTTATATTTCTTAATACTGAGTAGACTTAAAATAAATGATTAATATCACATATTAATTCAATTGAGCATGGCTATGCATTTTAAGTCTCACTTAATCAAGAGGCCTAAGGATATCTCTCTTTTATACAAGAGTAACAAAATCTCATCTACATCACTACTTCCATCTGCATGATTCGTGACACACTCAATCAATACCCTACTCGTCATCCTGATTAAAGGTGACATAGGACAACATTAAAATGAGTAACTCTTCATATAGGGAATCGTAGTAACTTCAAGGTTAAAGGACTATGTGCATTTGTGATCATATGAGAATAACTAATGACACGTCTATCCATGCATTATTCTCACAATGGGTCAGTCTAGTATATTGTTCACTAACAATGTACTCATGTATTGACTTGATATTACATATCCATGATTCATAATTATCAATCATTATACATGCTAGTCTCGATGCATTATTACTATCTTTTTTCATAATAATACTTAATTAGGGGCATTTTAGGAATAGCAAAGCTATTTTAAAGATAATTATTATATTAAGTTATAAATTGTGTAGATTAATAAAAATATGAAATAAAATATAATAATTTAAATTGCCTAAAATAAAATATAATACATTGTGCATTTATTACAATCATCTCTATGACTGGCTTTTAAGATATACACTAACAACCTTTATATGTTGCATAAAGGTTAATGCTAAGGTAATTACCAAGATTGAAAGTTTGAGTGAAACCATTCACACTGTATATTTTGTTTCTTAATTCATGATCAATGTTTTTTAAAAAGAATATATTTGATTTTTGTTGATTCACCTTTTGACTAGATGCTTTGTAGATGATATCTAGGCATTTATAAACACAATTCATTTTATGCATGGACGCCTTTGTAAAAAAGATCAAATCATCAGCAAACATAAGATGGGAAATCAAGGGACCATCCCTTTGACCGCAATCCCGCAAGTGCACGGGTTAAGTCGAGTTATAGTATAAAAGATTATCTTCTTCACAGGGATTGCACGTTGAATACTAACTGAATTTCAAGTAAAATTATCTAGGCGTATCAATTGATAGTGTGAATTAAGGATAAAATGTAAAATAGAGCTTAGTTATCAAGAAAAGGTTTAATTCAATGAAATGAAAGCGTACTCAGCTTAAGGTTCCCTTGTACATTTCATTATGGAATGAATGTAATCCTCTAACTTGGTTTACTGTTAATTTAGACTGCTGGATTACCTAAATTAAGCTATACCTCATTGCAAGGCTACTAGCTACTAACCAAAAGATTAAGTGCCCAGAATTACTCTAGTAATCACTCATCTAGGTTGCATTAACTTGCTTTAGAATCCATTTTCAAACATTTCATCCTGTGCAAAAGAATCCAATTAGCTTAATTCCTAAGTCTAATTGATATTCCCAATGATTATGCAAGGTTCGATTAATTAATTGGTCATTTCAACCTAGAATCAATTAATCCATAACACAAACCCAATATTCTGGATATATTGGTTTGTTCCAGCATAAACGGCATAATCAAATCATAAATCAATAGTGAATCAAGCTAGATTATATAAAATTCAAATCCATAAATCCATGAACAAGTTCACCCAAGCTGAGCACAAGGGTTTAGTGTGAAAACATTACAAAATCAGAAGAAAACTAGAAAACAGAGAGGGAATTCAAACAATTCATGAAGATCTACAAATTCCTTGCTTGAATATTCAATTCCTTGCTCGAATCCACGTTAGAAGGTGCCCTTGGTGAGTTTGGGTCTCTCCTCGGGTTTCTCCTAGCAGCTCTCCTTGTTAATTCTCGATTTCTCCTCTTGTTTCCCTCTTTTTTTTTTTCAAAATTTCGCACAAAACTTATATTGGTGATGTACACGGGGTCCAACACGGCTCGTGTTGTACCCCGTGTTTATCAGCGAAAGTTGAGCAGCACGATACACGTTGTGCGACACGTCCCATGTTCTTCTCCGAAGTGTCAAGCAGTAATGTACGCGGGGTATGACACGGCCCATGTTGTACCCCGTGTTCTTCTGCGAAAGTTGGTCAGCATGGTACACGGGGTGTGACATCCCCTGTGTTTATCTGAGAAGTGAAAGGCAGTATGATACACGGGGTATGACACGTCCCGTGTTTTACCCCGTGTTCTTCTCTGAATAATTCAATGAAGTCTCGAAGCATTCCAGAAGGATACACGGCCTTCAACACGGGGTTCTCATACCCCGTGTTCTTTGCCAAGTGAGCAAATTTATTTCGATTCTCCATAATTCGCATAGTTTTGCCTCCGGATCCTTTTCTAATGCTCATATGTGTCCTCTCAAAGCCTGAAAACAAAATATCGAGCATCTAAGTATCTTTTTCAATCAATTTGCACAAAATACTAAGTAAATAAGTGATGAAACTCATAGAATTTATGTGCAATTGTGCATTTGTCACCCTTCTAGCATGGATTAGTTTCTAGTGATCATTTTGTACTTCTTTTTGAATCAAATGAGACAATTTTTCCATACATTGCATAAAAATGTATAGTGACATAGGGTTTCCCTATTTAATTCCTCTTGAATGAGAGAAATCAATTGTTTTAGAGCCATTCCATAATATATTTAGCTATGAAGTAGTAATACACTTCATAATTAGTGAAATTAAAGAATTTGGAAGCCTAATCTCTTTTAAAGTATCTAATATGAATCACCATCTAAGTTTGTCATAGACTTTTTTTAGATTAATTTTAATGGCTATAAGACCAATTTGTCCTGATTTCCTTTTCATCGAGTGTATCATCTCACTTGCAATTATGATATTATCTTGTATGCATTGTCTAAGAACAAAACTAGATTAGAAAGGTGAAATTAATACCGGCAGTAGGTATTTTAGGTAATTAACAATTACTTTTGTAACACACTTATAAGTCATATTGCATAAAGAAATAAGCCGAAATTGATTGATAAATTCAAGCCTATTTATTTTTGGAATAAGGGTGATCAAAGTATGATTTACTATGTGTATGCTTTGTGTTTCCTTAAAAAACTCACAAATTCAAATCTTCCCCCACTTTGTTCTAATTTTTTTGGTAGAATAAAGTATGAAAACCATTAATTCCCGGGGCTTTGGTAGCACCTATATCAAAGAGTGCCCTTTTGATTTTAGGTAGGAAGACTTGGTCAGATAATTGATCGAGTTTTTTCCTCTCAATTCTTGGAAAGGATATGGTACTGGCTAGTTGAGAGTAAGCATTCCTATCTTCAATAAATAAATATTTATAGAATTCCATGATCATATTAGTAACTTAGCCTTTATCATCTATCCATTGGCTTAATTCATTACATAGCTAGGAGACTTTATTGTATCTTCTTCTAATGATTATCATTGTATGCTAATATTTAGTGTTTTGATCGCCATCTTGGATCCATTTTGCTTTAGAATTTTGGTGCCAAAGGGTTTCTTCTTGTTCAAGAACCATTGCTAGATCTACTTGAAGTTTCTTTTCAAGATAATCTAAGTAAGGATTCACTTTCTCTCCATAGCATTTTGGCCCCTCTCAAATTCTAGCTAGGAGTTTGTAGTTCTTTTTCTTTATATGGATGAAAATATTTTTGTTCCATTCATAAAGATGGTTCGGTAGTTGCTGGATGTTATTTACAATGGATACATTCTTCTACCAACAGTTATGAAGAAACAATTGGAATTAGTCATGAAGAAGCTATATAGCTTCAAACTGAAAAGGCTTATTCCCACCATCATTTTTATCACCCTTTAAATTGATTAAGAATGGGTGATGGTCAGAGTACACCTTTGATAACACATTGACAACAACTTCATCATATAAGCATCTCCATTTTGAATTACATAGTGCTCTATCTAGACGTTCAAAAATTTTATCGTAACCATTTTTGATAAGACCTCTCCAAGTGAAACAAGAGCCTTGCTAACCAAGATTCAACAAGCCATATAATTCAATCCAATTTGAGAAGATTTCGCAATGCCTTCCTAAACTAACTGCACCTCCATTCTTTTCTGAATAGTTAGCGATATCATTAAAATTGCCTGTAAGAACCTAAGGTTGATGATTAGACTTTGAGAAATTTAATAGTTGATCTCTATACTCCCTTATTTAGTCTGAATACAGGCTCGTGATAGAGAGAATCCAACTAGTGCCCTCTTTTCAGTGACTTTTAAGTGAACACATTGGAAGGAGCTAGCAATTATAAAGATATTAACTTTATCATCTTTCCAAGCAATCCATATGCCTCTTGATAAACTTCAATCTTCTTGGATATAGTATTTAGGGGACTGTAATTTCCTCATGATTTTAGGAGCTTGTGCTACTGATACTTTTATTTCCAAAAGAGCTATAACATTAGGTTTATGCTTGTAGAAAATGTTGGCTTGAGCAATGAAATCTAAGTTGCTAACACCTCGATAATTCCAGGTAATAAATTTATTAATGATAACATAGCAAGTAAAATAATTAAGAGGAAGATTAAAATTTCAAGGAAAGATAGATAGCACTTATTAGTTATCTAGTTAGATTACCATTTGGTCTCCTAACGGTGAAGACATATTCAAGTCTAAACTTGACTATGGGGTTTCCTCAACCATAGATTGTGCTTTCTAGTGATGAATTAGGATAGCCATTAGAACTCCCATTGATTTCAAGCGGTTTGCCTAGAATATCAATATTCAACAAATTTTCATTTTGTACAGTTAGATGCAGAACCGACAGGGCTTTCTTCTCATTAGAGGTGGAATTGGCTTGTATTGTAGAATTGTTGTTTATTTGGGCTTTTTTTTATAGGACTAAGGTTTTTATTTGTATTTAACTAATCAACCATGTCATTTTCCTTTCTTGGAATCATAGAAGAAAGCTTGTTCTAATTTTGAATATCAATATTGCATTGTCCCTCACTTGCATTGTATTATGCTTTTGATATCATTTGGATATGTTGGGGTTCATATTTTCCTATCCTTTGAGGCTCCTTTGCATCTTCCTCATTGGCCCTTTGACTGATATTTTTGTCAAGTTCATAGATAGGATTTGCTAATGATGAATAATGGGATCCATCTCCTTTTTGAATTCCCTAATTATTAGCATGGTTTTCCCTACTCCATAGTTTCTTCTTGGCATCTAAACCACCATCCACTCTCCATATTCCATCCCTATAATGGTATTCTCAGCATTCAGTTGCCCCAATTCTATTTCTCTTTTTTTTTAAGTATTTGTTCTCCTTGATCTCCTATTGTAACATCACTGTTGGTATTTATATGCACCTTACACCAATTTGCATATGACCATATAAACCACATTTAAAATAAATCAAATGTATGTCTTCATATTCTATCATGATGTCTTCATTCCCCACTCAAAATTGAAGAATTAAAGGTTTATTTAAATTAATCAAAATGCACACTCTTACATATTTTCCCTTTGCCTTCTCCTCTATCATATAGTCAAATTTGATAGTTTTGCTAATCCTATTGCTTATGGCTTTAAGACATTTTCTATTGTAATATTCCATAGCCAAAGTTGGAAAGTGCACCCATATAGCTACATGGTTAATTATTGCTGTAGTAGGATTGAAATTCGGCTTCCACTCTTGCACAATTAAATAATGGTCCAAAATTATCCAAGGACCACTAATGAAGATGAAATTCTTATTGCTTTCAAATGAAAATTTGATTAGGAAATAATCATAACCCAAATCAATCAATTCAAACATTCTTGTGCCCCTCCACATGCTGATTAATTTCCTTTCAAGAAAATGAAATCCTACTTTCCTTTCCAGTAATCTAATAATCAAGTAGTAGCGCTAGGGCTTTCAAATTCTAAGTGTTTCTTCTGTGTATAGTTTTAAAACAGGGCAAATTCATTTTCTGTCTATTACCTCATCAACTACTTCAATATCATTTTTTTCTTTATTTTCAACTATCTTGAACTTTGTATATAAAAGGTAGTCTTGAAAAATTAATTAAAAATAAATAAATTAATTAAATTACGTTCTTAATATATATAAAATTAGTTAATTGTGATAAATAATAAGAAATAGAGGGTGTATTTAATTAGTGGACACATGCTCATATTTAACGAGAAAGAGTCAAATTAGTAATTAATTATCAAGGGTACACATCCTCAATTTGTATTTAATTAAGGAGAGTCAAATTAGCATTTATTTTGTCAACACATTCTCAATTTTGTTTAAGAAGAGTTAAATTGATGTTTAAACACATTATCTGTTTGTATTAAATACAGAGAGTCAAATTTGTATATTAAAATTGTAATAATAACTTAAGCACCGATAAATATGATAAAAGAGAAGTTAATTAAGGGATTTCAAGCCAAGCTGCTTATGTACAGATCAAGTCAGCTTGCATTTTACTAATGAGACAAATGGACCTACAAATTTTTAGTTCACAACAATTGAATGGTGATGGCTAAAAGGAATGTGGTGGATATTGTTTATTAAGTGAAGAAGTTTAATGCCAAAAGACATTTTTAGTCGGAAAGTTTCATTTGCCTTATATAAGTGAAGGAGTATAATGTTACCTATATATCTTTTAATTTAAAAAATAATACATGGTGCTTTGATAATATGGGAAAAATAACTTTTTTCTTTAAATAGATTATGTTATCTGCCACAATATATTTTGATATTTAGTATTGAACAAATAGAATGTTTTCTATAATATTTATATTTATAACAATAAATACATGTAAATAAGATAATTCTTGGAAAAAATATTTTTTTTCAAAACAAATGGACTTCTGAAATTTATTTTTTTAAGAACTTTCATAACTTTTTAAATTTTTAAAATTTTTAAAATCATAAAGTGAGTAACATATTAGTTTTTTCAATGTTTAACTGTTCAAATATCATTATATTTACTTGTATTTAGCCTACTACAAAATTTTTAGTAAAATTATACTATTTAATAATTTTAGTATAAACATTTATAGCATTTGTTATTGTCATTTTAGACTTTCTATACATAATATTTAATATTAGTAATTTTTTAATAATATTATCAAATATATTATTTGATTAAATTTATTTTTAACTTTTCGCTAACATATTATCATTTGCATTTCTTTTGTAAAATTACTAGCATTTCATTTGATGAACTGTTTGATTAACATGCAGAAGTTTGCCTAGGATTATTAGCTTATTTATAACTCTTATAGATTTTAATAATTATACTTAAATAAGTTAACCGAATTTCTTAAGTTTTAGGTTTAATTACAAAAGTACTTGTATTATTATATCGCCCGGCAAATGGTGCTAAGTTCTGAACACACAACACCTCTTAAACTTTCATCACACACAGCATTTAGTTTTTTTTTGGTGTGAAAAGCATTTAGTTTTATGTCAACGACACACAGTTTGTTTCGTTTGATTCAAAACCCATTGGGTTCCTATTTACGAGGATAGTTATTGTTTTTCTAATTGCAATTACAATTTTAATATTTTTAACGTTAACAATGACCAGATTTGATACCCTAGATATTGAAATTTTATTTTAATCCCTCTAATTATCAGAATGGAATAAATCTTATCCACCACAAAAATTTCTCTATTTTGAGGCAACTTTTCTCGCTGATTTTTTGGTTTTCTTGTGGAATTCTACTTTCTTACAGACTTTTCCATAGAAAACAAAAATTCTTTGAAAATCGGGCTGTGAGAAACAATTTTCCGCATGGCTATACAGTGGATTTTCCTGGAGTATTTCCCGCAATTTTTCTGCATTTTTTTTCAAAAGAAAAGAAATTTTTTAAAATCTTTTCCGCAAAAAATTTGTGGAAAAATCGCCGGAAATTTGTGTAAAATTTCTTTCTCCGATGGAAATCCATGGAAGAACGGATTAATTGTGGGGAAAAAATGAGAGAAAATAAAGAAAATTTCATGAAAGCCATGGCTAATCCAAGTGAAAACTGAATTTTTTTTTTCTTAATTTCCCCTAATAAAATTCATTCAAAACCCGTTAAAATCGAGCAATTTTTCTTAAATTCTAAATCCAAATTGATTGTTAACATTAATCCAAGCCCAAATAACATTCATAAGTCCTACATATAATACACAAAAAACGGAACTTATGAACTGTTCTGTAATCAGAACAAAATCAGCCAGCAAGTGACGTTTTTGAAGCAGCAAACCGGACTTCTTAAGAAGACAATGAAGTCTTTATTTTCTGTGATACTCTTCTGGCTTTGATTGTTCTATTCTTAAGAAGAAAGCCTTTTGAGTATCTGTCCGATTCCAAGTTTCTTAAATTACTTCTTCCAATTTCTGTTTGTTTATTAGTAAGCGCTGAATTTTTTTGCGCTGAATCCTTTGCTTTCTTTATTGCTGTAAATGTTTTTAGATTCATTATTTTGTTGTAATTTGAATTCACTTTAGTAGAAAAACAATGTGTAATGGTATTTCTTATGATGTTAGTAAAAATAATATGATATCAGTTTTTTTTAATATAATAACCGGTGTTATTATTATGATTTATGATATTTATGTAACCAACGTTAAAATGGATATGCAACAACATTTGGTTGGACTCAGTTATGATTTAAATTAACAAAAAGAGTGGATCTTTGCCTTAGTTAAATATTTATTATTGAAAGATAATTAAAAAAATGATAATGCTGATGATATAAATATTAACATCTAATTAATAATAACACAATTAATATTAGAATCATATTAATGCTTTATTCCTATTTTTAATAATATCATCAATGAAGGCATTAATTTTAATAATAATATATTATTTAATTAGAAACAAAAACATTAAATTTAATTCTAATATTAATTATGTTATTATTAATTAAGGGTTAATAATTACGCCTAAACCTTTATTCTGATAGGATATTGCTAACCATTGTCTTTGGTGACAGTCAAGGGGAGTCGATAGCCCCTTAACTAATAATAGCATATTTAATATTACAATCACATTGAATGCTTTGTTTCTAGTTTAGTAGTATGTTATTATTAATATTAGTGTCTCTTATTGGTTATATTATTAAAAATAGAAATAAAACATTAGATATGATTCTAATATTATCTATGTTTTCATTAATTAAGGCCTAATAATTTGGAAGGAACTTTAAGAGATTTTAGGAAATTTTCAATAGTCCTAGTAATGCTAAATTTAATGATTTACACCTTTCATTTCAAAATCCATCTCTATTGATGGATTCTAGAAACTATTAATTTATACCCTCCATTTCAGAAACCATTTATGTTAGTCATTGTAAATTATAATATTTTTAGTCTATATACTGATGTACTTATATAGAAATAAATGAAATTGTAAAATATATTTTCATAATTATTTTTCTCTTTATTGTAGAATATATTTTTATGATTGTCTTTCTCTTTTCTTATTTGTTTATGCACTTACACTCAATCTTTTACTATTTGTATATGTTTAATCATGTAAGAAAAATGTGGTTATGAGCAAAAGAATTTTGATGTTACTAATTTAACTTAAAGTAAGTTGAATTTAAAAAAAATAATCAATTCATATATTGATATCAATTTTCTTACAACATTTATACTTATATTATAAAATTATTGCTTAATATTACTTGTGAAAGCATAAATCAAATCATATATTTATATCTATTTTGATATATGTTTATATGATAAATATACATGAATTCTACTTCTAGTTGCATAAATATGTGACATATATATATTGTGTTTTAGATTTTGTTTTCATATATACATATATATGTGTATATATATAATTTTTATTTGGTTTTGGTTTGATGCATATGATGTGAATGATTGAATCAATTTTATTGAAAAAGTTGCTTGAGAAAAGGAAATCAATTTTTTAAATAATTGACATTTGATTATTAAAAGATTGGCTCTTTTTTAGTTATTGACATTAAATATTAGTTAATATAATGATATCATCTTATTAAAGAAGATGTGTTTTTGTACTAAACTGACATTTAATATTTGATGTGGTTTATTTGAGCTAACTTTAGGTGTTAGTGTTTTGTAATAACAAACATTAAAAGCTCCCATAGGCTTGAGTTGGAAATACAAATAGTATAACATGGTGCAAGCTAAAAATGAAAAGCATAAATCATACTGTGAGTTGAAAATAAAGAGAGTAAAGCATGATATTATTTTCAAATTTCATCATAAAACTCTTCAAATTCTAAAATGATTCTCTTTCTAACTTTAAGATGATTCCCTTTAATTCTATGTTTATACACACCAATTATTTTGTAGAATGAAATTTAGTTAGCTTGTCGCAAAATATATATGGCTTTACACTCATTGGAAAGGTACAAAATATAAATGTAAGAATTTCTTTTAATTTTTGTGATTGTTCTTACAATTTAGCATTTGGTTTTATAATCTATCATGTTTTGTTACTTTTCATTTTGATACAGTTTCTATGAGTTTATATAGGTAAGAAACTTAACTTCATTAATCTTTTTAGGCATTCAGTGGTATCATATGCTATTTATTTATATGAAATATGTAATATTATCTATCAAATTTCCATGAATACACATTATATTTCAGGTATTGGATTAAAGAATACTTTTATAAAGAGTGCTAACCTCACACATTAAGTAATAGATATTAAAACATATATAATGAAGCATCCATCTTTTATTAGGTTATTGAGTATAACCTTCTGTTATTTTCAAAGTTTTGTTATTCAAATTACTTTTTAAAATTGGGATTTTATAAAGTTATAAGAGATATTAGTTTCTATTTCTAGTTAGTGTATTTTACAAGGAGGAACATAGGGGAAACAAGGAGGATAAGGGAGTGAGAGACAAGATTATGGTTTAGGGTTATGGGGTAAGATATACCATATTAGTTATTAAATGAATTTGAAGTGGTATTATTAATGTTGCACATTGATTTTTTTTAGGAGAAAAATAACATTTAATATTATTTCTCACAATTCCAATAAAAAGAAATGATATTTGTTGTTTTTGATATAATAATCGATGTTATTATTATATTTGATGACGGTTATACAACTAACATTAAAAATGGATACACAACAGTGCTCAATTAGACATCAATAAAAAATTGATGTATAATCCTTTAAACAACTAATATTAATTAGCTATTCTAAAATAACTAGCCTGCCTACTCCTATTGCAATTAGACTTCCAGATATAAAGGCATCCAACTTGACAATATCTTCTAATCACCTCTACAAAAAAATATAATCATTTGGTCTAACAACAAAAAACAAAAACAATTATGTTAGTTCAACATACAATATATAGGAAACTAATGGCTTTGATATGGAAGGTGTCCTAGCTTGTATCAAGAAGAGAAAAGTGGAATATTAAGTGGAGGAGTCCCAATTAAAGGTGTTTAACAATTACAAGATCATTGTCCCTTTTTGTTGGAAATGAAACTAGCATTATTTGTAATTGTTTTTGATCCAAACACATTTAAAAATGGTTTAATAATTGTGGCATGTTATTCTTCATCATCTAAAGTGTTAGTGTGAATAGAATAACAAGCAAACAGTTTAAGGATTAGTGGGTTTCCTTTTTCTTTTCTAAACATATACTTCCTAAATACTTAATGGCATTGCACTTTCAAGTGATTTTTTAACATATGGCAAGTTTGAGAATATGATAAAATCATTAATGTTCTTCTCAACTTGGTTGTCCAAACTTTGTAAGCTTATATGTTAAAACTTAAAGATCATGCAACTATTTTTTTGTTATATTAATTATTTTTTCTTTCCATTTTGATTTATAAATTTGTAGTTTTGAATGTTACCTTAACTATATTATTATTTTAAGGAGGATATTTACACATGGGTGGCCATAAACAGTTTATATCTTTTATGGTTTGGCCTTAGCCAAAGTCAATATATTGTATATCATAAGATCATTCAATTAAAAAAAAAGATGCTAAGATAGGCATAGACTTGTAAGATATAGTATGAAAAGTTGGTCTTCTTACTATCTTCTCCTTCACATATTTTTATAGAAAATGTATGTTTTAATTTGATTTTTTATTTTGTCTTTATAATTTTTTTTGTTACATGTTAAAGGCCAAATACTTTTACGTGATCGTGTTGATAATTGCAAATAAGTACTTTTTATTTTCTTGTTTACATTCTATACTATATAGAATCCTTCATTCCCACTTAAAATGTTTGATAAGGTTTTGTGGAATTTTTTTTCCATTTGTATTTGTTAGCTTATTAATAGTTTTCCAAGATCCTGGTATGCAATAGGCTAACAATTAGTATTATGGTTATTGAGGAAAGTGAATTGCAAAGTTAATTATTTCTTGTTTGATGATTGATTATTTTAACAATCAATGATATAAAGGAATTCTTCATGGCCACATTTTTCTATAAGAGATGTTGATAAGACAAGAGGTAACTATTGTATATTTCCTAATGGAATCAAGGTGTGAGCTAATTTTAGCTAATGTGAAACCAATGCCTTATGTTTTTGAAATGTTGTGAGTGAGGTTGTTTCCTTTCTAGTCAACCATGTTAACAATAGCAAGTAATTATGATCTATTCATCTCATTTAATTTTCCAATATATCTTTCTTTAACTATTTATTTATGTGCTAAAGTGCTAGAAATTATTCTAATATAAGCACATTATTTTGTGCAACTATAAACATAATACCCCACTTGAAAAACGTGGAAGCTTTACCTCATTTTAGTGGTAAGGGATGCCTTGTATGACAAATCTTAGGCTATTTGTAAAAGCAAGGATAAGTGAAAAAAAGAAGATATAGTTATTTCTTTGAGTAATAATAAGAAGAAACAATTATCATTTAGGTGTTACAATTTTTTTAATGGATCATTCTTTAAAAAATTTAAAGGTTTGTTTGTTATCATGAATATTTTAGTAGAAATTCATAAATTTTTTTGAAACCATTCTATGATTTGTGTTATGATAACCACTCAATATTGAGCCAAATGGGGCTAAACAAAATAATACCACTTTAATGACAATTAGGTTGATCAACCAATTAACCCACATTTCAACTAGTTGGCCTATATTGAGAAGCGCTCAACTTAGATAATCACAATGAACACATAATTGACTAATTGGTCAAGGTGCATATTGGCCAATTGTAACTGAAACAATTATAACCACTATAATTGATTTGCATGAGGTGTCATCTAGTAGATTCCAAAATAATTATTTGCTATATGATGACCATTTTATCCTTATGTAAAATGACCAATTACCTTTTAATAATCACCATATAAGGCTTAAGGTGTGACTTCTAATTTTTATTAATGTTCATTTTACTTTACTCACTCTCTCTCTCTCTCCAGTGTTAAGTATTGGAGGGTTTGTATGGTACACACCACTATGGGTTTCTTATAGGTCCACCATTATTCAAGTGTTTGATTACTACACTACACTATTCACCACTCACTTCTACATTGTCTAGTAAACTTTAAAACATCATTGACACTATTTGATGGTTCTTATCCATTACTTTAATTCTTTTTCTCTTTTAAATCTCAAAAGGTTATTTGTGAGATTACTCTAGTTTTGTGTTTTATTTCAAAAATCTTGATCAATTTCTTAAGAAAATCAATCATAATTTTTTAAGAAAACGCATTGATTTTTAACACTTGCATTCACTTATAAAAGTTTTTTCTATAATATTACTATTGTTTTCATAACTCTAAATCATTTTCTAAAAAAAAATATCTTCATTACTTATCTCATGAATTTGTTTGATCCTATGCTAAGCATATTTACTAGGTCTTTATTCTTTCTTTTGATAAATTCTTAGGAAAATTGAATTCATTTTTCTTTTATTCTTAGGATCTTCAAAATGTTTAGCTAAAATAAAGTAGATGAATATTACATTCATTAATTTTTCAAGAATATATAATTGATATACATGTTATTTTAACATTGTTCACTTTTTCAAAAGATTGATTGATTTCAAAAGAATATTTTAACCATTCATTTTAAAAATGATTGCATGTCCTTTATTCAATAACCCAACAATGAAAGAACTCCTCTAGGCGCCTTTTACAATTAATATCCTAAAATACCATATAGGAGTATTGAAAGAGAATTTTGGGAGGATGAAAACTACTGTGTAAAAGATTAACTAAAGAGCATAAGATTAGAGCTTAAAAAAATATGGAAGGATAGAGATTGTTGAATGAAAGGTTAATCACTTTGAACATTGAAGATAACATAACAATTATATTCCTTATTCTAAAAATAGTTAATAAAATGAAAGACCACAATGCAATAATGAAGAAAAAGTTAAGGATTCTTAGTATGATTTTAATGAATCCAAATATTAATACAACCATTTATTTTAGGATTGATCACTTTAACTATTAAGACTGCTCTAAGATTGATGATTTTGATTGGTATAGATATGAACACTAGCACCCTTCCAAAGATGAGTATTGTGATCACTCCTAAGTCAATTGGCATGATCACTCCAGAGATGATCATAATGATTATTCTAGGGAAAATTGTTATGAACAAACATATAACTAATCAAATAATAGATCCAATAGCTATGGGCAAGATAACTGGGGTTATTACTACAAAAATCAAAATTAAGAGAATGAAAATTTTAATAATGAATGCCACACATTTATTCTTATGATAATATAAGTTCAAATGCCACATAACTTTAAAATATCATCTAATTTGGGATCTTATGATGGTACAACCAACCCACAAGAGCAAGATAAGCTTTTAGAGCTACCATATTACTTTTAGGTGCTCATAATGCAAAGATGTGTTATGCTTTCTCATGACACTAAAGAAAGTGAGCCTTAGATGATTTTTGAGTTTTAAATTGAATATAGTAGCCAACTTTAGAGACCTAATTGATCATTTCTTGGCTCATATTGCTACATCTTGAGCATTAAAAAAGACCACAACTTACCTCATAAATGTATGCCATGGAAAAAATGAACCTTTAAAAGATTTCCTTAAATACCTCAACCAAACTTTCTTGAAGATAATAACCTAAAAGAGAAAGTTGCTATAAATGCATTAATGGTCGACCTTCAAAAAGGTGATTTCTTTAAATTAAATTAAATTGCTAAAAACATAACCAAATTTATCACCGTGGAAAAATTAAAGAGGCAAACAAGAAACAAAATGAAAGTTACTTTGAAGAATCAATAAAGAATACTAAAGTCACATTTCAATTAGTTTACCCCTTTAAATATTACTTTGAAAAGAAAAATGGATGATATGAGTATAGTGGTACTAATGGATAATAAATCAATAAAGTAGTAGGGCATTAGGTAGTCTCCTCTCTAAAAAGTTACCATTTATTTTGAATGCCATAAGTACTAGTCCTATGATATTGAAGATTATATTACTTTTAAAAAAATAGAAAAGTTGATCCAAAAGGGGCAATTAAGGCAATATGTAAAAAATGACCACATTAAAAATAACCAAAATGGACAAAATGATAAAAGATACAATTAGGATGACAAAAAACGTATCTAATCATCTTCCTTAGTACGTTGCACTTCTAAAAAAACAAATAAACAAAGGTAAAGAGATTGAAAAACCCTATGTGCCATTTAGTATGGTTGATGCCATTATAAAGGGGTCTGCTGGAAAAGAGTTTTCGAAAAATGCTTATAAATGGCATGTACTAACAATTATGAATATAAAGAAAAATTTAGTATGGTTGATGCCATTATAAAAGGGTCTGCTGGAAAAGAGTTTTCGAAAAATGCTTATAAATGGCATGTACAAACAATTATGAATATAAAGGCAAAAAAACTAAAGCTTTCCAAATCTATACCAATCACTTTCTATGACAAAGATTACTTGCCTAACTTCAATAGAGAAAATGATGATTTAATGGTTATAATAGTTATGGTTCATAACTATGTTGTGAAAAGAATACTTGTAGATTAAGGTAGTTCAGTTGATATCCTATACTTGGACATTTTTGGATGCCTTCATCTTTCCTTAATTGATATGACACTTTATCATAGGAATCTACTTGGCCTATCTGGAAAATAGGTACTCATTCAGAGATTGATAATATGAAAGGTTACTTTAAGAAAATAGTCCACTATTATTGATATAATGATAAACTTTTTAGTTATCAATGTTCCAATAGCCTTTTATAACATAATTCTTGGAAGAACCTCTATGAACTAAGTAAAAGAAATTATATCAACACCTTATTTGTTGATGAAATTCCTAATTATAAATGGTGTAGGAAAAGTGAGGGCAGACTAAGAAATCGTTAGGAATTGTTGCATGATAAGCTTAAACATAGAAGGAATCTTTAGTTCCAAGAATGAAAGAAGGTAAAAGACACAAACATAAAAAGTGTAGAGTGTAAAATGATAGCTACTACTTCACTAGATCCTTATGAAAATGATAAAGGAAAAAGACCTCAATTAAAGTTAGAAGTGAAAGGAATAAAAATCTCTAACCCAGATGATCCTAGAATAGTTAAAATGGGAAAAAAAATCTTCCTTAAGATTACAACTAGGAATTAATTGATCTCTTAAAAGAAAATATATAAGTGTTTTCCTAGACTACTATTGATATGCTTGGAATAAACCTAGAGATTGCATGCCATAATTAGCTATCAACCTGACTATAAAATCAATGATGCAAATAAATGAAATTAAAACTGAGGTAAATAAATGACTTTAACCAAGTTTTATAAGAGAAGTACCATATATGACTTGGCTTTCAAATACAATCATGGTAAAAAAGGCTAATGGGTTATAAAAGATGTCCATTAATTTCAAAGATTTGAATAAATCCTGCCCCAAAGACTTCTGTCCTCTACCTAACATTGATGAACTAGTTAACAAGTTTTTCAAATTCATGATTTTAAGCCTTTATGATTTTTTTTCAAGGTATAACTAGTTATTAATGTGGCTAGAAGGCCAAGACAAAACCACCTTTATTATAAATTAAAGGTTTTATTGCTACAAGGTTATGTTGTTTAATTTAAAAAATGTCAAAGTAACTTATTAGCATATGATGAATAAAGTCTTCAAAAAATAAATTATTTACAACTTAGAATTTTGCAAGGATGGTATGCTTATCAAATCCAAAGACCATCAATCACATTTGGAATACCTTAAGGAATTCTTCAATTTAATGAAGAACTAGAACATAAGAATTAACCCTAACAAATGTGCTTTTAGAGTCACAATTGGAAAATTCCTAGGTTTCATGCTAATTGAAAAAGGCATAAAGGTCAACCTAGCAAAATGAAAAGTTATTATAGACATAAAGAGCCCTACCATTCTAAAGGAAGTTTAATAGTTGAATGGGTGAATTGTAGCACTTTCTAAATTCATGTCAGGATCAACTAATAAATGCTTACCATTTTACAAAGTTCTTAAAGATTCTAAAGAATTCAAATAGGAAAAGGCTTGTAAAAATGCCTTTGTTGATCTTAAAAAATTCCTTGCCAATTTATCGATACTCTTAATACTTAACCCAAATGAAAAAAATTATTTTTGTATTTAGCCATGACTAAGCAAGCCATAAGTGAAGCACTAGTAAAACAAAAAGTAGAAGTTGAGTAAAGACTAGTTTACTTCATCAATAAAAGACTACATAATGTTAAAATTAAATACCAAAAGATTGAAAAAGTAGCATACACCTTGACAATAGCCTTTAGAAGTTTGAAGACTTATTTCCAATCTTATCAAATAATGATCAGAATCAATTACCTGTTTAAATAGCTCTTACATAATCTTGATATAGCTGGCTAATTGATAGCTTGGTCAATAGATATTATAGAATATGGCATAATATTTAAACTAAGAAAGCCAATAAAGGCTCAAGTATTAGCAAACTTTGTAGTTAAGATGATTTAATTTGAAAAAGTGATAAAGTCATAGAAACTGCCACATCCTTTTTGTTTGCATGTTGTATATCAATAGGTCTTTTAACAAGAATGGTAATGATATAGGTATAATCTTAGAAATACTAGATGAAGTGACAATTGAATATGCCTTAAAATTTGACTTCAAGACCATTAATAATTAGGTTAAATATGAAGTGTTGATTATAGGTTTAAAGTTAACCAATGATATAAGTGTAAAAGCTATAAGAGCAAAAAGTGATTCATAGTTGATGGTTAGGTAGCTTCTTAATTCATATGACACCAAAGTTCCTTGTTTGATCAAATACATAAAAAAGGTTAAAGAGTTAATATCAAAGTATAACCATTTCGAAATTAGCAAATGTTGAGGGTAGAAAACCATAAAGCAGACACCTTATTGAAATTGCAACTGCAAAAGCATTAGCTACTAAGTAATTAATTCTTCAAAAGATAATCATTAGATTAACCATTAAAGAGAAAAAAGCTACATGTATAGAATGATCCTCTTCCTAGATAGATCTAATTAAAAGATTTTTGGTATAGTTTTACATTGAAAATGATCGACTATATAAAAAAGTATTTGCTTTTCCTATTTTAAAATGCCTTCATCTTGAAGAAGTAGGTTATTTCATTAGAGAAATAGATAAAGGCATATATGGTAATCATACAATAGGGTTAACATTGGCTTAAGAAGCTATAAAGTTAGTTAATTTTTATTGATAATTAAAAAGGTGCCTTAGAAATGGTTAAAAAGTACAAATAGTGCCAAAGACATTCCAACTTAAACTAGAGACCGACCACTTCTCCATGGTCATTTGCTCAATATGGAGTAAATTTCTTGGGATTATTTCCTGTAACCTTTGGAAAATTTAGATTTTTAATTACAGTAGTAGATTATTTTATAAAGTGGATTGAGGTTGAACCTTTGGCCATTATAATTGCTAAGAACATCCAAAATTTATATGGAAGTATATTATTTGCAGATATGAGATTCTTAAAGCACTCATAAGCAATAATAGAGCTCAATTCACTAGTGAAATCTTAAAAAAATTCTATGAAGACTTGAAGATCACCTAAAGATTCTTATTTGTGGAGCAACCTTAGCTAAACATCCAAGTAGAATTAGCAAATAAAATAATTTTAGAAAGACTTAAAAAAAGAGGTCAGAAGGATCTAAAAAGGAATAAGTGAAATAATTTCCAAGTGTATTATGGTCATATAGAATGACATAACAATCATTAACAAATGAGACACCTTTCCATTTGACATACTGTCATCAAACCTTTATACTAGTTAAGATAGGCAAACCTAACCAAAGGACTAATTGGTTTGATGAAAAGAAAAATGTAGAACTTTTAAGAGAAAGGCTAGATATGCTAGAAAAATATAGAGAAATGGCCTCCATAAAATGAAATGCCTTCCATAAAATCCAATGCATACAAATAAATGATAGCTAGATATCATGAGAAAAGGGTTAAGTGAGAGGTTTTATAATTGGGACTTTAATTTTAAGGAAAGTCGATGGACAAAGAAAAGAATGTGAAAATGGAAAATTAATTGTTAATTAAGAAGGAACTTATAAAGTGGAAAAAGATATAGGCAATAATTCATATTAGATAGAAACATTAGAAGGGAAGATGTTACCTAGGACTTAGAACATGAGACATCCTAAGGAGTATTCTATTATTTTTTTTTTAGAATAGGAACTTGTAAAAAGTTATTGGTCTCTAAAAGGGAAGAATAAAGATACTATACTAAAATTATTCAAAAGTTTGTCCCATGATTTATAGCACAAAGTGCTTACTACTGGTAGGCACCCACCTTTGGTGGTTAACAAGGTCTTACCATTGATAGCCAAAAGCTCTATCATTAATGGGCACCTATTTTCAATAGTTCACATAGTCTTGCTATCGACACCTACCTTCTATGGTTAATAAAGTCTTAACATTGATAGGCAAAAGCCTTACTATCTATAGGTACCTACCTTTGGTGGTTAATAATAGCCCCACCATCCATTGATAGACATCCACTTTTAGTAGTTAACAAAGTCTTACCATTAATAATCACTTGCCTTTGGTGGTTAACAGAGCTTCACAAAAATTTATTAAATGATCAATTTGTTATCAGTGACCAATATGTTGTCAAATTTTAGCCAAAAAGCTCATTAGGATTAAAATGATCAATATTAAAGTAGTGCTTAAACACTAAATGATTGATTGATGGGTTATCAATGAATGATTAGTTATAAGTTAAAATGAAATGCTTATTGATAGTAAATGATCAGTGTTAGAACAAAACTTGTTAGAAAAGTAATTATATCTTTCATTTTCTAGTAATAACTATTTGCAATATGCAATACTTATATTGGCTAAAGGAAACATACATTCACAACAAAATTAGTTACATTTCCTATTCACTAAAAAATCAAGTGGCATTAGGATCTTTTTTTACATCTTTATCTTCACTAATATTAAGGACTTGAATTGTTTCATCAATAAAGTGATTGGTACCTTTTTGAATAAACACTTTAGCAAAATGTTTGACATCCAGAACTTTAATAGATTGACTTGTTTCTTCCTTATCTTTACAATCTACTTCATCATTTGCATCGTCTTTGACCAATTGCTCCATAGTATTGAATTTGTTCATATGTGAGAAGTTAGCAAAGGGAAAAAGTGCTTGAGCTAGACTCTTAGCAAGATTTTATCCTATAAGAAAAGTCTTAACTACAAGCTCTTTAAACTATTCATCCTTCTTCATTGCCTTATGATGAGACTTAGCCAACTCCTAAAATTCTCCCTTTAAGACTATTAGTTCTCTGTTACACTTATTTATTTCATTTCTTTTCAACTTTGTTACATCTTCTTTTAATTTAAAGGATTCCAAAGCCTTCCACACTGATCACTTAAGCTCAATATTCTTTTTACCAATGTTTTTGATGTAAAGTTATCTCTCACCTATCAATCTATTCTTATGATTACTTTCTCCTTAAAGTTGAACATTTGCTTCTTTAAGCCATGCCACTTTTGCTTGAAGCCAATTGATCTCAGCATGAAATATCTATTCTTTAATTTTCAAATCTCCTAAGGCTTTTGTCATATCATCTGTTTGTTTTTTCATATGCTTAAATCCTTGTCTATGCACATAATAGAAAATTTTATACTATATAATCTATTTCTAAGTGATTAGATCTTAACCATCTATTTTATACTACTAATTGATCCTTTGGGCAAAGAATTCAGCTAGACTATTCTTCCTTGCTTTCTCCCTTAGTTAGTCCTAATCCTTAGTAAAAAGAAGGTAATTAACTCCAAATAGAACATAGTTAACCCCATCGAGATACAAGATGTCAATAAAATGCCCAAGTGAAGAATTAACCTTACTAAAGGACGTAGGATAAATTTCATGTAGGCATTTTTTTTTAGTATTGGGTATTGGTCACTCAAATGGCTAACTTAACTGATCACTTTAGGCATACCACTTTATGAATTGGATTGAAGTGTTTAGTGGGACATAGACCTTTAAACTAAAGGCTTTCCTCAAGTTATTTGAGATGGTTTTTGGCCAATGTTAGGAGTACTTGATGGTTTGTCTTTATGGCTTAATTCATTAACTATCAATAATCTATCACATTTTTGCTATTTGAATAGTTGAAGTATTAATTTTTTTATTAGCTTTCTTTCTTTCGCGTTCATGTTTTGTAGGTTAAGTCTTATTAGGATAATCACTTACGGGCATGGAAAAGTGAACTCTAGTTCTTTTCTTTGAAACCTTATTAGTAGGAAATTAATTTCTGTTTCTCCTTCTAAAAATTTTCTTCTTACCATTAACTAGTTCCTTTTATCATCTCTTTCCTTATTAATTCCTTTTCTAAACTCTTTAACTTTTGTTGCTTCCTTAGTTGCTTTATTAGCAATAACTTCTTTCACTTGTAGAAATTTCATGACTTCTTCAATTATTATATTTTTACCTTTTAAATAAGTATATGCAAAAGGAATTTAGCAATTAGTTCTATGCTAATCAATTAACTAAAACTTAATCTCATAAAAAACAAACACTTCTAATAATTCTAATGTGTAGGAAAACCTTAAATTAATGACTACTTAATGCAATCCACAATCTCTTTGTCATCTTTATTTAACACTATTTGGCTTAAGGACATGTATCCATAACTAATCACATGACTAGGAATAATGCTTTTCCATTTAAATGGAGCCATGGTAGTCTCTGCTCTAGTAGACCCATCACTCAATAATAAATGTCTTTCTAGTCATGGATGTTGGAATTCAAATGTTCAAAAATTGGCTGCCCTTTCTATGCAAAGATGTAAATCTAGGATTTGGTTTTCTTGGTAGCATATTAAAAGAAATAAGAGAAACTGCTAACGATTGGTTTCATACTTAATGCTTGGACTAGAAGTTTGAAGCAAATGATTAGCAACCAACCATTGTAGGAGAGTTAGGAAAGAGCCATGTTCATTAACCATAATATAACTTGTTGAAAACTAACAAAAGGTAGTTTTACTCTAATCTTCTCAAAGAAAGTGCCATAAAGCTTGAAAACATTTTAGGTGTTAAAGTTGCATATTATCTCATCATCTTTTACTAGATCATAACATATGCTAGCTAGTCACTTATGTAAAGGCCAACCTTTAATATAAAGATCAAGAATCTTTTTAACTTTCAAATAAGCAGTCGATGAATTGTAAGCTCTAACATCAAGGCTAAAAAATTGTGTTATTAATGGTTTGTTTACTAAATAAATTAATAGTTCTTAGTTCTTCTTATCCTATGAGTGACAAGTTGCTAGCAAATCTTGGTATGGAACATTACACTCATTTGCAAATGTGTGATTAACCACTAAAGGGATTGGTTTAACTTTATTTGATGGATTGGTAAAAGAGTTGCATTTCCTCAAACAAGATCCATTACTTTAACCAACCTTTATGATGATCAACCACTTCCCAAGATTGATAGTTGGTAACTTTGAGTCCCTAAGCATAATTCTTCTACTAATTTTTTTAAAAAAATATAAATATTGAGAATTTGAAAATTATAAATATCAAGAAAGGAAAAGTTATGCAATTGTAAAGATAAAAAAGAGGAAGTTTAAAAATTTTTAAAGCCAGAAATATTAAGATCACAAAGAACAAGTTAAAAAACATTTATAGAATGAATAGTTCAAATTTTGATTTTAAAAATAGATGCATATACAAAACAAGTAACAAAAGGAACATAAGTAGCATTGAAATAGCAATTTAGTTGATTCAAAGACTGATAAATGTTCTCACACAATGCTTTTAGAGTATTAACAAAGAATTAACCTCTCATGCATTGTTATGGTTGAAAGATTGTACTATTTGAATGACTATAGAAAAAAGATAATGGATAGATATATAAACTAATGAGTGTTGTAGATTGAATCTTTAAAAGTTGATCTAATAATTAAGCTTTTTGGTGAAGCAAATTATGTTTTTCTTAATTAACATTAGATGATTCATGCAAGCCATTGCACAAATTCGAAATTTATGCTTTCTATTATGTCTTCTTTTTTCTTTCTATTATGTCGATGTTATGTCTTCTTTTTTTTAACTAGCCCCTTTTTTTCTCACTCACTCTCGAGCTTTCTCTCCTATTCTCTTTCTTTCTCTTTTGTTTATCTCCCTCTTTTTCCATCTAATGTCCTAGCCTTGTATTATCATTATGCCTCACTGGTTGCTATATATCATGGTGAAGTTATCACTGTAAGCTATTTTAGTCTAACATCGACCTCCAATTGCGAAGGAGAAATTGTGTCAACTTCCATTTTCCTTCTTGCTCAAGTTACCATTATCATCAATCTTTGGCCACCATATGCTTCTCGAGCCTCTAGCATGCTCCCTTTCAACTGTAGTAAGCTCGAGGAGAGGTGGAGGTTCTGATCGATAGCTTTGGTCGTTGTAAGGCTTGGAAGTCAATTATTGCATTTTCCAATGAGCTTTTCCATTTTCCAGCAGCAGTAAGTTACTATCAACATTTATAGACGATGATAAGCAAGTTTATATTATAAAATTTTAATATTTATGATGATTAGATGCTTAATCTAAGAAAATCCATTTTTGTATATTTTGAGAAAAATGATAGTGTCTCTGTAAAATGAGATTTTTATGCTATAGAATGTTACAATAACATTATTAGGATCTATTTATATCATTAATTTTTACTAGTATTGGGTGTTTGAAGTTAACTTAGAAAAACTACTTTTATGTATAATCGAAATGCATGATAATGGCTTAGAAAAGTTAATAGTTTAATGATATAGATTGCTAGAATACTATGATTACAGTAATTATGAAGTATTGTATTTTCATATTTTGCAAGATTTCAACTTGATCCAATTAAAACCCATTTTATGTATGTTAAAAATCCTTAATAATGCTTTTGGAATATAACATTTTCATGCTATAGAGTGATAGGACCATATAATTGAAGCTTTTCTAGAGTACTATATTTTAATATTATGAAAATTTTGAATTTGATCTAGAAAACTTTATTTTATCATATTATTTGGATACTTGGTATAACATTGATAAAATAAGGATTTTATGCTTAAGATTATACTCAAAGCATATTCATATCATCAAAATCTAATAATGTAATTATTTTATAGTCTAGATTAGAAAAGTTGTCATATGCATGGATTTCTGATTTTTCAATGACAAATTGGAGCATCAAATGAGCTTCTCTGGAGCTTTGGACTCTAATATTTTTACTAACACAAGATTGATTTCAAATTACCATGTAATAACATATTTTGGTTTCATGAGATAATTTTGGAAAAGTAAGGAAGATAATGATCTCGATTGTTATCATGATATGAAATTAAAATTGAAATGATTGGAAAGAAAATAAGAAATGTTATTTATTTATGAATTATTCTTGCAAATTACAAATAGGAAAATGAGATAAAGTTGAACTTGGATGCTTTAGAGTAAACAAATAGGTGGATCCTAGTAGGTGAGTATATATCTACCCTACACTAATATTTTAATGATATTTAGCTTATACAATGTATATATAATTTTTTTAAATAGCATGGATTACTTATATATCTACCATAAATCAATAAAGGCATAATTATAAAGAATGGGTTATCATTAAATTACCCTTGTAGCTAAGTATGAATGATATGGTATTAATGTTTGTGACAAAGCAGTAGTTATCTATTGAATAGATATGGAGTTACCATGTTTAAGAGGCATGGTGGTGTTATTATTGGCTACTAACATATTGATTGTGATAGAATTATAATATTACATAATGTAATTTAGTTATGTCATTATATGCATGCTAGAAAGTATAGTGCGATTTATATTGGAATATGAAAGAATGTTATGCCCATTCAGGGGGCATGATGATGCTACCATATGTATATACAATGTTATGTCCTTGGATTGCCTCATAATGACAAATAGTTGGTTGTGTAGGCTTGTATTAAACCTTGTATTATGAATAGAGTTAAGCTCTATCAAATTTACTACATTATGACTCATGCCTTATGTGACATTAGAAATTATGAATTATGATAGGGCAATGATGAGAAAGCCAACTAAGAAATTTTTAGCAAATAGTTTGTGAAAAATATAAGATTAACCTGAGAGTTAAAGGTAGATAGAAGTATATTTCTTATAAATGATTTTGTGATGATTCGTTTATGTATGAGTCTTAATGGCTACTTTTAAATGTGTTAACTATCCAAAATGGGTGGTGTATGATATAATAAGGATATCATGTATTAGAGAATAGTTAAGATTTCTATGAATCATGATATGAGATACAAAGTTTAAGTTGTATGTAGGTGAACTTTCAATCTAAGGCTTGATTTTATATATTTCACAACTCTCGAATAATAGGTTCGCTATTAGTTTCTAAATTAATACATGATTAGCTTTAGCAATTATGTGTATATATATATATATATATATATATATATATATATATATATATATATATATATATATATATATATATATATATATATATATATATTTATAAACTTAATTTTCAATAAGGTATTGCTATATATATATATACTCACTAAGTTCTTGTAACTCAATTCGATTTATTTTTAATGTTTTTAGGTTGAGTTAAGTTCTTTGAACCTTGTTGCATCTATAGAAAATCAAGACTGCATTGCTAAAGGTTTTTGACAGTTGGATTAAGACTAGAAATGAGTTAAAGATTATGATGATTCATTGTCTAATGTATTAAATTCTTTATCTATATATAAGTTGCAATTGTGTAGTATTATATATGTATATGTTATTGTCATATCAAAGAATATATACAAATTTTTTATTTTAAAGCTCGTGGTCCTTGGGAAGTGTCCAAAAACAATAAAAACTCCATCCATTTGTTTTACAAATTTTAAAGTGAATCTCGATTTCCCCCTAGAGAAATAGAGATTTCCATTGGAAAAATTAGAGTGAAAATGTTAAGGCTTGTGGAAATTAGATATTAGGATTTACATTAGTCATGATTGAGTTGGGTCGTGACAAGTCCAAGCATATAAAATTTTGATTCTTGGCTACTTGTTAAAGGAAGCAGATAGAGAGTAAAATTAAAAATTTGGAATCTCGCCTTCTTGTAGGAGAAAGTAGATAGGAAGCGAAATCGAAAATGTGGCATGAAGTTATTCCTTAGTTTCTCTTCAAAATATGACAATTATATTTGCAATTTGAAGTTACACACTTTCCACACCTTAGTCCTAGCACAATTTGGTCCTTCAATTTTAAATCAAATTGTCATTTTTTTGTTATCATTAACCATTGGAAATTAGACATTATTTGCACATTAATAAGTTAGTATTGTACATTGTAATTACTAAGTTTTTAGATTTTGACACCTAAGGAAACAATTTTTAAGAATATATTCTCATTTGAATCAAATTATCATAGCTATTACATGATGATCATCACTTAGATTTCATTATTAATTACATTTAAAAATTAGATAAATAAAGAACAATCATATATTACAGTATTCAATTTGGATCCTTTGAACTATTAATGGAATCCTATAAAATAAAGTAAGAAAGAATGAAATGGATTGCCTACCACTGTTCTATTGAGGGACCCACCTCATAATATATCTTATCTTTTTTTTTGTTGAAATCAGCTCACATTATTCCATCCCATAAAATATATACATTTTTAACTTACTAAAAATGGAATAAGAGGAAGTTAATAAATGAATAAGGGAAGAAAGGCACCTACATAGGTTGTACTTTTAGCCAAAACAAGAATAGCTACTTCAAACACATAAAGAAGCATATTTATAATTATAATTAAGTTGAATTTGTAATCGGTTCACACATTGATACAATTTCTTTTAACTCATAAAACTTACTTAGCATTAATAGACAACATCCCTTTCCTTCGCAACCTATAATTCACAAGATAGTCTATTATTTAATATGATCACTAATCTATCTTCCTTGTGCAAAAGGAGTTAAAACAAATCTTATTCCACTACCCACTTCATAAATTTGTTGAAATTTTCTAAAGACTGACCCCCTTCTGCAATGTTATTCATTACAACCTCTTTCAATTGTAAAGATCTTGCTCTTATATCATCATCACCAAGCAATTGCTCCACCTTCTTCTTTAACTCCTCTCTTGATACTATTCCTTCTTTATCTCTATTAAACCCTAATCCAACCTTCCACTCATTACAAATGCAGGTCATGTCCAAAAATTGGTCAGCAAAATAAGGCCAACACAAGAATGGCACCCCATAACACACCCCTTCCATGGTAGAATTCCAACCACAGTGACTTATAAAACAAGCTATAGCAGGGTGACTTAACACCTTTTGTTGGGGGGCCCACTTTACTATTTTACCCCTTTTTCCAGAAAATTCATTTGGGTATAATGAATCTACGTCATCACTGATATTTGGGCTCACAACCAAAAGAAAAGGCCTATTAATGAGATCAAGTCCAAGTGCAAGTTCTTCAAATTGTTTCAATTTGAAAATTGTGCTACTTCCAAAGGCAGCATATATTACTGAACATTGTGGTTGTTGATCAAGCCAATGTAAGCAAGAAAAATCCTCTTCCCAAAATTGGCCAAGTGATTTTTCATTGTTGTGACTTTTGAGCAATGGTCCAATTGGTAGGAGTTTTGGAATATAAGATAGTGCTGCGGGTTCAAGTTCATAAGCGGTGTTGCTTAGCCACCAACTTGCCAAATTGAAATAATGTAAGATATGCATGTAATAATGGAACATATCCTCCTTTTTTTTTAAGTCGCCAAACATATCCTTGTGGCTTTTAAAGTCGCCATTGTGAGACCAAAAGAAGATGTCAGTGTTCATCTTGGGCATAGATGGGGATAGTTGAAATGTCTTCTTTCCAATGGGAAACCCTATAATAAAAAGGAAGTAAGAAACTAATTGTTGTTAAACTTTCTTACATATATAATTTTAATGTTCAATAAACATGAAACTCTTCTTAACCAATCTTGATGTGAACATATTTAGGAACTAAGAAAATTTGTCAAAGACCTTTGATGTCATAAATTTGCATTTAACCCTTTTTTCTATTATTCATCTGTTCAAAACTCCATAATAGGATAAGTTATATATTTGTCAAATGTCTAATTATACCCCTCCCCCTCCATATTCATCTTAATCCATAAATATAAACATAGGAAAACTAACATGTATTTTCCTATTAGAATAGTTTTCATGGACAAATTTAGAGGATATACACATTGCAACCATACATTTCACAGCGTCGTTGCCTCATTGTTTAGCAAGTTTTCATCGGTAGCTGAACACTATTTTTTGTGTATTGATCACTTCTTTCATTTCTTGAAAGAAATTCTTATATAAACACAATGTTACATAAATAAATTACAAGTTAATAAATGTAATTGCAAAAAAGAGTACTCCAAAATAGATATATTTTATGTTAGTCCTCAATCAGAAAACAATATGTCAAATTTGAGGAGCATATAGATACAGGTAAATATAAAACTTATCTATAGTCGTGCTATATAAATCTATCTTGCTCTATATAAATTAAATAAGGAAATTCGCTTTCTCTTTTTGAATAAGATCAAATGACTTTCTTCTTCCATTGGGATAATTTTGTGGTATAGATCTTGCCCTTTGAAGAAGTGAAATATTTATCACTGTATCATCCATTTGCTTTGAAAATTAAAAATAAGGATTGATATTTTCGCTCACACTATACGTATTCTCCTTTTTTTTTTCTCATGGTTTTCATGAAATACTTTGCAATTTTTATAATTTTTTATATTTTTCACAATTTTTATAGAAGAATAAAACTTTTTCTGGGCTTCCCATGTAATAATAAGTATATAAAAATGTACAACTCAATCGTTCGAAGTTACAAATGAAAAGTTTCTAAAAATTTATATAAGAAAGTTACAATTTTTCATGAAAAATAGGCAAAAAGAACGGATTTTTTCTTTTTTTTTTTGGTAAAATGATATATATTTTTTAAAAAAAATAAAAGTTGCAAATCCAGTGCTCGAACTTATTTTTGTTCGGATTGGACTCCAATTCCAATCTCATAAAATTGTGATAGTATGTATCTGCTTTTAGTTTTCTTTTTTATTTTTATAATATTTCTTCTGATATAAATATTGTAATTAATTGTTAAATAATTCTTTTAAAAAGTCTTTTTAGCCTTTAAATATTTCTATTGGTTATAGATAATTTATCAAAGAGATTGGAAAATACCAAGGAAAGAGTTTATATTTTTAACTCATTTCAGGGATAATTTAACATCTTTCACGTAATTTATTTTAAGAGTGAAGTGTATATAATATCGTTAATGATAAGATATAGCATTGATTAATTAAAAAAAGCTATCAGATATTTATGGAAATACGAGTACGAAAGTGATTGAATTAGTTTATTATATTTATCTCTATAGTTTACTTAATCAAATTTAATTTCCATCTTCGTTAGTATAATTGGTTAAAACTAATTCACATTAGATATTCTTTTTATAAAAAAAGAGCAATGCTATATATTTTAAAAATAAGATTTGAAATTAAATTTCAAACAAAAATCATGTACTTTTATCAAATATAGGATCATAAGGCAAATTTATAAAACTCAATTTAATAAATAAAAATATTTAAAATTTTATTTTGAAATCCATTTTCTATAGATATGGCATTATCCTTTAAAAAGAGTAGTATTTTATATATCGAAAATAAAATCTAGAATTAATATCCAAATGAAAATCACATGCTATCATTAAATATAGGACCGTGGGATAAATTTATAGAATTTGATTTAATAAATATAAAGAATTTGAAAGTTAATTTAAAATCCATCTGACACATAATATTATTCTACAAAAATTTGAAAATACATGCTTCTTAATGGCATCCTTTTCTTTTTGGCCAACTTTAAAGATGGAGTAAACAATTGTTTACTTCCTATAAGTAAAATTTTGCCAAAAGTTGATCTTTTTTTAAAAAAAAATCTCATATGAATTTTAAAAAAAAAATACTCAAAAATTATGTAGTTAACGATTAGAAGTTCTTCTACCCATGTTTCATGGGATGGCCCTATTTCATCAATTAATATCCTTCCATACAATCTATTTATTTCTTGCTTTTTGAAAAAATTGCACACAATTCATTTTGGCAATCAAACTACATTTAAGGTTTTTTTCCCCCCAATCAAACCGCATCTAAGTTATGTTTCTTTTAACCAATCCATTAGAAATATATTTTCCTTTCTTGTATTTATCTTTTTCAAGGGAACATATTCTTTCCCGTTTCTTTCTTTGTTCTTTAGGCATATTACATTAATCTTTTTCAAAATTTGATTGAATTACATTTAAAACCCCTCGTTTTTCAATATATTTCTATCCTCTTTAAAATATTTCTATTATTATATGATGTAATAATATTAACTTTTTAGTTACAAGTCCCTCTTTAATATCAGTCATTATGACTAAAGGATAATTTTTTTATATTTTTATATACATATATTGCAAGACAAATATACATAAAAGGATAGATTGTTTTTATTTTTTATTTTAAAAAAGAATATATTTGTACATAAAAATATAAGAAAATGATGTTTTGATTACTAGGGATGACATTAAAGAAGGAATAATAATTTACAAGTTTAATATTATTGCATTTTATAACGATAAAAACATTTTAAAAGATAGATGTATAAATTTTCAAAAAATGAAATGTGTCAAGTATAATTAAGTTAAACTCAAAAAGAGTTAAATGCAATTTGCCCTTGTTCTTTTCATCCATATCCTTTCATCTTTTATTTTTTCTATGTCCAAACAAAACCTTATTAAAATTAATGAATACAGATATAGGGTAAATGATATGGAAATTTTCTTACCGTCAGAATCTATGATATCATCATCAATCAGCTTAGGGATGCCAAGCGTCAAAGAAAAAGCAGTTGCTGATGCAGGGCAAAATGCAGCCATTTTAATTCCCATCTTGTGACCAACTTCTAGTGCCCATGCCACTAAGAAATCAACAATTATGCATGTAATCCGATTACCTTCATCCAAACAAGCCATATCCTGTATCATCTTCTCCAGAAAAGCTGGTGAGTTTCTTAGCATTGACCAACCCAAATTTGCAGGATCTGATCTATCATCATCAGCGGGCAATCCATCCGGAATTGATACGAATCTAATCATCTTCGCCGCCTCTGCCGAATCGAATAGGTCGCCGGCGTTTTGATCGACCCCCTGCGAACTCACGATTCTTTTGTGGTTGAATTCTGTGTTGACAAAGGTGACCCTGCAGCCTTGCTCCACTAGCTTATACGACAAACTCAAGAGAGGATTTACATGGCCTTGACCAGGACCTGGAAAAACTAGCACATTTGGCTTGCTACTCATGTTTGCTCAATTTGTATGAAACTCGAAAATGCTGTTGCGATTGTACTCAATTGCAGGGAAGAAATAATCACAACAATGAGATTGCATAACGCAGTTTGAATCGAACCTGCTTCTTAAATAGGAGGTTGTGATGTGTTTGGTTTTTAGAACTATAGCAGTGTTATCATTTATTATTGCCTCTCCTCAAGCTCAGGCTCAGGTTCAGGGTCAGAAGCTATCGGTAATTGTTGCCATTTTTTGTTTCCTTCCGTTTCACATTTTGACTCAATGAGCAGGTCAGTTAGTAACCCAGTCACGAATTTATGGAGGGCACTTAAAATATAAATGGTGCCATTATAAACTGTTGAATCCAATGTGTAGAAATATCACAAATTTTTTTTTTTAAAAAAAGGAAGTTATAAATTTAAATTTTATTTTTTAAAAATAATTATTCTTTATTTAATTTTGAATACTTAATTTTTTATCAAAGATTTTGACATCCCACTTTAAATTTTGAAGTGCAACTTCGAGTTTAGAGAAACTGGATCCGTGCCGTTTTTATTTAAATAATGTCAATTAAGAATGTGTAGGTACATTTATCTTATTAATTAAATATAAGATTTCTTAACTTTTACCCAAGCAACTTGACTGGAAGTCTTTTGACTTTTCTTCCCTTCAAATTTATTAGTGCTTAATCATTTATTTACTACTTCCATTCTGTTTGCTAGTTTGACTCTCTTAACAATTAAACATCAAGAATTTCCTTATTCCCAATTTCCAATTATAGGTTACTAATCATAATGAAAATAAAGAAATTAATAATAATTGATTTTCAGAAAAGTTAAATTATAATATTGAAATGAAAATAATAAATCAATAATTAAGCATTAATAAATATAATAGAAAACAAGTCAACAAGTTTCAAGTCAAGTCAATATATATTTTTCTATTAAAGATATAAATAGTTAAACTATTAGATACATATATGTAAGAATTGAGAATCTAAACTTGGACGTAGAAGAAGGTATAACGCCTTAAAAAAACATTAATTGCCACTTAAATAAAAAAACTCTCCGTAATTTGTATTTGATTAATGAGATGAATAAATTCATGCATTCTTAGTTGGCAATATTTTGAATAGTATTGCTAAAAAGTGATATTATGAATAGTGCCTATCTATATATTTCTTTGTTAGAAGGCATTTTTGGTAGAACAATTTTATTTGATTTATATAAGTAAAAGAGTTTTATGTCATCCATATACCTTCTATTAAAAAAAATTTATACATGGTGCCATTATAACAAAAGAAAGCTACTTTTTTTAAAAAATAAAGAATGTTATTTTTAACCACAACTCTCATGTTTAACTTTTAACAAATAGAATATTTTTAACAATCCTAATATTTTATAACTATAAATTAAAGCATATAAGATTATTCCTAACAAAACATTTTCCATCAAAACAAATAAATTCTTAGTATTTAATTTTTTTTTGAAAATCTCATAATTTTGTATTTTTTTACAATTACCAAGTGAATGAAAAAAAGTTACCAATGTTTAATGGTTCAAATAGCTTTTTTAATTTTTAATCATTTTCCAATGAAGTAATTTGTCACAATCAAACCCTAGTCATAATTGAAGTGCAACTCACTACCCAATTTTCACTAGCCTAAATTACATTCTTACTCTAACATAGCAAAGCATACAAGGGGATTTGGGAAATATTTCATGCATTAATGGAGAAAGGTGATAATTTAATTTAATAAAATATAACTCAAATTCATAAGGAATTAGACATACTTAAAATTTGTCAAGTTTGAGGGTAACCCGATCTAACTAGCTTTAGAAGATACGAGGTGCCATCCCTCTACCTTATTTATCCTATATAGATGAAGGTCCAAGCGCATCAATAACAAAATATTTAATACCACACAAACCATATGGAATATACTTTCAAGAACTCAACTTTGTGGTGGTGATAAGGGAGCAACTTGAGTATTTGCAAAGAAAAATATATGGATGGGTAAGTTTAGGGTTTAATGAATAATCACTCTAGCACAATTAATTATAACCAACAATAAGAAACTTACTAACTGGATTCACCCTCTTGCAAACCTAAACACTTAACTACAATTATCAAAATACCACTTTCATTAATCATTATAGTCATTTATAATTATTCGCACCCTATAATGCCATTACTGAAATACACATTTTCATTCATGTTACAATCTCAATGTATAATACATAAAATATCATAATAAAAAAATAGCTAAATTTTTTTATGACTCCCAATCAATCTTACACGCTTACAAGCTATTACCATATTCAAAGTCTGAATATCACATAGCCCTTATCACATTTCTCATGATCTTAATACACATTCATTCTTATTAAGTAAACTTGTATAAAATTTACAATCATCCCATGCCTTTTTGCATGGAGACACATCTCGTCTTCATTATCATGTGTCACATAATTGATAAACCCATTAACTTACATAATATTAAAATCAAATTCAAGCTTATGGTAGCACAATGACAATTAAATCATCATTATGTACATATATAAGTCAAACCTTGCATAGATAACATGCCACAATGAAAATCATTGATCTTTATCTTTCAATAAATTAAATATATAATAGTTATACACACACACACACACACATATATATATATATATGAGAAATGAAAATCATCATTTTAATTGATAATTCATTTTAGATATAGACATACAAAACTATAAATGCTTACATTCGATTAAAAATAAATCATTAGATCATGGTACTAGTTTAGGTGTTAATGACACAACGGTTGACCATTAGAGGTCCAACGATTAACTAATGGCTTCTAGAGGAATACCTTATCAATTCTTTAAACTGATGATTAATCATTACAGTCAAATGATCAATTATTAATTTAAGTTTCTATACATTTCTTAATACGATGTTGTTGTTCATGTGACCATAAATGCCATCTAACTCATTTATGACCCCATAACTCTCAATCAATTCATTAATACACTAATGCTACATTCCATTCATATCAATTCCATCATCAAATACATATCAATAACATTAAATTAACACATTTCCACAACACTCAAAAACCTAGTGTTCAAACTGAAAAAAATATAGTTCATACAAACCATGAAAGCATAGTTTAAATGTTCATTCACCAAGTTTGGAAAAGTAAAAAAATTGAATTTATTATCTCTTAGCTATAATTATATAAAATCTTAAAGATCCTTTATTAGGGTTCATTCTTTCCCTTTTATGTTAAATGCTTAAATCCCATCTAATTCTAAAGATAACTATGAAGAATTTAGTTGTCAAGAAGATCTTGCTTTGTGTATGTGGAGGACTTGATGAAGATTGGCTCTCTAACTTGCTTGAATGAAGAAGAAAGATGAAGGGGAAGAAGGTAGAAGAGATGAGAGCAAAGAAAGAAGTTTAGGTTCAGGAAATGGAGTGAAATAGGAAGCTTGGGCTAAAGTCAAGTTCAATAAGGGTAAGGGCACTTTTGGAAATTTTTCTTAAATCTCCTTTATACTCATATACTCACTTCCAAACATTTGTAATCTTTAATTAATTTTTTAATGAACTTTTTATTGAATAAATCATGCAAGTTCCTCATTTTAAGCTCGGTTAAATAATTCATTTGCATTTACCTAAAACTTCTATTTGAAACTTGCATAATTAATGAATTATCTTTGTCATATTCATATTTTCTTTATTGAAACTTATTCTTTTCATCATAAGATCTTCATTGTAAGTTATTAACACTAAAATAAATTAATTATTTCCATTAAAATCAATTAATTATTTTCCTTCACAAAATGAAATTTCAAAAAGATATAATAGTACTTCCTCTTTCAAAAGAATCTGCCCTCAAATTCATCAAAATTATTTTAGCTAATTTAATAACGCTACAAGGATAAGCTACCAACAACTAATAAGAAAAAGTGTCTAGTTGATAGGAGTGCACTTTAGCCTTTTACCATTTAAGTAAGAAGTAGTTACAACATTAGTTCATATACAATTTTGTAATATTTTACAAAACTTGACATCAATGATCAATCTCACCAAGCTTGGATCTAGCACAAAAAATTTTATGACAAAAGTTTTAAAACCAAACTAAAAGCCTACTATTGAATCCAAATTCTTATTCTGAACTAGAAAACTAGTAAGATTACTAGGAAGTTTTATTCTTTCAGCAAGAAAGCCCATAAGAGCCTAAGAAAAATAGAAAAAGAATCTAGAACCAAAAAAATGAAATACCACAAAATAGCAGTATACACTTACTTAATAACCAAAGTTTCTACATTACTTAACATGCATAATTCAAAATTTTCTTTATCATTATGTTAAATTTTAAACCCTAACTCGAAACCTCACAACTAGTGTTTTTATTATACCTAGGTTGGATTTCCTTATATGTGCATGTGTATAATCACCGTATCTCTTTGCGATTAGCTCTAATTGCATAAGCATTCATTTAGTCACAATGTCAACATAAAAGGTTTTAGCCAAACACGTGTAACTAGTTTTATTGACCTTGTTCTAAAAGCTATTGTTAAAACCATCTAATAAGGTTAAGGATGATATGAAATCAATATATAACATTAAATAAATCATCTTTTATGGTTTAAAGACATCTCTACACCTTTAGTAAACAACATGCATTGTGAATGCTCATTCTTATGTTATTTCTAAAACATTCATTTACCTCGCTTATAAATATAACAACACTAAAAATATAGGGGAAGTAATAATAAATGTAGACATAAATATAGTAGCACTGAAGACAATATAATTGCATCTAAACACATGCACAAACATTTTAGGAATCATGATACAATACCTTCATTTCTTAAGCAAATTTATGTTCCTTAACTAGATATTGTAACTAGATCATAATTACTTCCATAACCTACTTTTATTATCAAGCCATTATATTTGTTTATTTAATCTTGATTCATTAAACTAGAGTCTTTTCGGCTAATTTGGAGTTTCCTAGTAAAACCAAATTTTATTTAATCAACTCAATTTTCTATTTGAAACTAGTCTTTTAATAAAACTATTATTATTTAACTAAAAATTGATTTCTATGTAAACAAGAACATTCTTAAATAAAAAATAATGCTATAAGGTTAGAGAAGGTCCAGAATATAAGAAGATTTTCCATTAAGGTAGTTTCTTACACTTTAATTTGAATTCATACATATGTCTTCATGAATCTGATTAGAACATTACATGGGAAATTAAATTGAAATTAATAGTAAAATAATATATTGTTCATTACCATATACTACACTTATAGTTTGACAGCAAACAAATAACAACTAAGCTTTTTCTTAACTTTTATGTCTTAAAATTTTGAAAATCTAATAACTAATAGTTAACAGTTGAGCATCCAGTAGTTGATCATTAAGCATCTTGTGGTCAACCAATGATTTCATAGGATTTTCAACTAGCAAAATTCATGCCATGATCCACATAATTCTAACTATTTTATGTAGAAAATTTGTAGACTTTTCACTAAGATTCATTCTTTTAAACACATATCACTCAAAAGCCAATTATTAACCTTGAAGGGTGAACAATTGCCACTTTTTGATAGTAATGAATTATTGGTGATAAACAATTTAAACCATGGTAAAAGATGGTAAATTGGCAAAAATAGCATTGATAGACTTCCCGTCAACACAAGAAAACTTTAAAAGAATAGACCATAATTTCATATCATAACCAATAGCACCATAATAAAAAAGAGTTTACTAGCGTAATTACTAATAATACACTAAACAAGAAGTAAAAAGAAAGTAGAGTAAAAAAATTATGGGCTAACAACTAGAAGATTAAATGTTATTGATATCATTATCATCATCCTCCGCATGCATGAAAAGGAGATTGACCACTTTAGTGACGCTACCTTTAACTTGATTTAGTCTCCTATACCGACAGGCTTTCTATAAAAACTATATAGCCTACCATCAATTTGAATCACACAATGCTTAAGGGACTAAATCTAGTTTAAGAAGTTTGCATGCTCTGTACCATTATCAATACTTGATTTTCAAAATTGCTAGGATATTTACCAGGAGATGTACTTTCTAACTTAGGCATATATGAAGGCCTAATTTTGATTTCAACTTGTATAGTAACTTCTCTAACTTCCCTTTGCTCCCTTATACTTCTTTGAGAGCATATGATTCTAATTTCTTTTGCCATAACCCATTTTTAAAAAATATCTTGCATGGCTCAAGGCACTTAAATTATATTTGAATGATTCCTTGAAATTAGTGGCTAGACATGTGAAATTTATACCTTTTTTTTTTTATAAAATAGGCAATCAAGTGACCATAAGCAAAAGTATCATGCTCGTAGCGACTCACATGCCTTATCTTATGTATAATAAGTGTAGAAACATGCCACAACTTAATCAAATTGTGACTAGAATGGAAACCATTCTTTTGTTTCCACCAACCTTATTATAAACTGTTGGATCATGGGTTCGGGTCTCCCAAAATGGGTCCATAACCCGATCCATACCCCGACCCAATAAATGCCTATAAATAGGCAGATGAAGGAAGTAAATGGGTTCGTCAAAAAATATTTCCTCATAACTTCTTAAAAATTCTCTCTCCTTTTTTCTCTTTGCACACAAAAGGAAGATTTAGCCCATGAACAAGTTGTTTTTCTGAAGTGATTGACAATTCGACCAGTAAAAACAAATACAAGATCCTGAATATTTCCGCTGCGTACTTTTAGAATTTGGTATGTATGAATCTCAATTTCATATTTTATATATTCCTACATTAGTATCAGAGCCATGATTGTTTGTTTTTCTGGTTTCTGTTAAATCTGTTCATATATATATATATATATATATATATATATATATGTATATATGCATGTCCTTAATGTTTGATGAAATGATATTTTTTTTAAATTCTATTCTTACTGTCGTTGCCCATTTTGATATGGTACTTGTCTGAAGTAATATGGTGTGAATTTGCTATTATGATATTTTTTTGAGACTAAATAGAATCTTTGACTGCAAGTGTGCCATAATTTCTGAAAGATTGTTTATTTTTGGAATATTATATGATTATATGTCCAAGACAGTAATAGATTGATAAAATGGCGTTGTCTCCATTTTTTGAATTCTTTTTTACTTTCTATGTTTGTGACTCTGTGTCTCTGTTTTGGGGTCATTTTTTTTATTTTATGATATTCGGTATTTGCACGATGAGAAAGAACCCCACTTGTATGTTTTCGGTGCACGCAATCATGATAATATATATATATAAGCCTACAAACAAATGCAAAGGAAAGTTTCTTTTTTATGAAAGTTGGAAAGTTCAGAATATATATATATGCTATATTGATAGAATCAGAATTGTCTGTTTCTGATATTTGGAAAGTTTTAAACTGCCTGTTTAATATATATATTGTTTCTCGTAAACCAAAACTAACCAATTTAAAGGAAAGTTTGAAAGTTGGAAAGTTCAATATATATATATTTGGATACTGTTTCTCCTTGGATATTTTTTTTAGAGAAATATCATGCCTTTTGAATTGGCAGAGAGAAATTCAGTTTGTTTAAAATATATATATATATATATATATATATATATATATATATATATATATATATATATATATATATATATATATTTTGAAGAGGCAGTTAACTAAAAAAAAAATTGTATGGCAATTTAAATTTTTTTTTTGAAAGGAAAGTTATTTAAAAAAAATTGTAAAAATAAAAAATCGTATAACATGGGAATTGAACCCATACCATTTGAATAGGGAAACCAACGTTTAAAACCACTTGGCCATGCTTAATTTCTTGTAGTTACATGCCCAACAAATTTATGATATACTATCCTGAGATAATGAAAATGAAAATGTCACAAACGAGATTCGAATCACCGCCCACTTAGATAAGCAACCCTGTGCCAAACCGCTTAGACTGAATTCTAGTTGTTGTAAAGGCTGCCCAATGATATTGATAAATAATACTTAAACATGGCATAATTTTTTTTTTGTACACAATATTTTTATATTATGATTTTTTTATACTAATTACATGATGTACAAAAAAAATTAAAAAAAAATTATGATGGAGATTTTTTTAAAAAAAAATATATAATTTTTTTATGCATATTATTAGTTTTAGAGATCTAATTGAGTTCTTTATTTCTGTATATGTTACAGAAAAATGATGAGACTTATACGTACACCAAGAATCATACGGACTCCAGCACAAAGAGAAGAAGTCAATAGGTTGACTGACGAACTCAATAATCTCCAAGCTGATCCAGAAGTTTATAAAGATAATTTTGTACATCTTGTAAATTATATTATCAAGTTTCATGAAAAAATTCAAAACTTGATATGGGCTGGTGCTTTAAAGATGAACCAAAATTTGAAAAAATTAAAGGCTTTACGAAAAGCCTTACCCACTGATTTCCAACAGAAAATATTAGATTTCCTTTTAGAAAGAACAAAGGGATACAAACAATATAACAATATTGTCCATAAATTTGTATTGGACTATTTAGAGTGCAAAAATCATAGATATAACTTGAACTTTTACAAAGCCTGTCAAGTAGATAGGAAATCTAATACTGAAGTTAAGTTTCCCTAAGAGCTATATGATAAGTTTATTAGCCCTTTTCCACAAAGAATCAAACATTTGAAAACATAGTAAGATTTAGGTAAATGTTTGATATCTGATATTTTATGTAATTTCTTTTATGTATTGTATTGTTGAAATATGTTTCAATTTATGTAATTTTCATCATCATTATTATTATTATTATTATTGAAATTGCATATCTATCAGTTCTTTTATTTAATGTACTTTGCTTAATTAATTATTTTAGCATTAGCCTCACATTAGGAATTTAGATGATGATTGGAAACGTAGCGACCTTTTGACTCTAAATCGTACATGTGAACTAGTTCTAACATAATTAATTAGAGCCGAAGTAGATATATATGTATGGCTAGACATTAATTACGTGCAATTTTGTCCACATATAGAACTTAGTGTTTCTACAAACATAATGGCTACTACTTCCAAAAACATTGTCGCTGAACTTTATAAGGGTGAGAAATTGAATGGTGACAATTACGAAATTTGGAGTATGAAAATTCAATCTGTGCTAGAAGAGCAAGAGGCTCTAGAAACACTCAATATTGTTATAGATGAGCCTGAGGCAGGAAATACGGCCCAGCATAGGTGGGATCGAGAGGCTTATGAAGCCTAGAAAAGGAAGAATTCTCTCACTCGCATTACATTGCTGAGTAGCATGGATAATGACATCATGCGAGAATTTAGGAATTATAACTTGGCTAAGGACATGTGGTCTTCTCTGAAAAACAAGTTTGGTGGAACATCTATGACCAAACTAAGATCCCTCACAATCAAATTTGACACTTACAAAAAGAAACCTGAACATTCAATGAAAAAACATTTACGAGAAATGTTAAATATGATTTGTGAATTAAAGGATGCAGGTCATGTGTTGACCGATGAGCAACAAGTCCAAGCTATAATTCGTTCCTTACCTCATTCTTGGGAGCATATGAAGATGCACTTAACCCACAATGAAAACATCCAAACAATGGATGATGTTGTGCGCCACCTTGAGCTAGAAGAAGAAAGGCTTGAAGCTACTAAGCTTAATACAAATGTGTATATGGCTTCATCAAGCTCAAGCAAAGTTCTTGGGCGAAAGCATAAATATAAAGGTGGGTCCCAGGAGAAAAGAAAAAAGACGACTCATTTCAGCAAGAAATCAACAAATAACCAACATGGGAAAGGAAAACGTCCTTTCAAGAAGAACATGGCTAAAGTCAAATGCTTTAATTGCAATAAGAAAAGGCATTTTGCCCGTGACTGCCCTAAACCTAAAAAGGTATTAAGCTATACTCAAGTTAGTGAACTTTGTGTAGCTAGTTCTATTTTTCTAACAGATTCTCATCCTTTATGGATTGTAGACTCAGGGGCAACAGACCATGTAGCGAAGGATTGAGACACCTTCGTGGAATTTCGGCAAATACCACATGGAACAAAATGGATTTATGTGGGAAACAATGCACGAGTTACAGTTCAAGGAATTGGCACATGCAAGTTAGTCTTGCGAGGTGGCCAAAATCTACTCTTGCATGACGTTTTATATGCACCTCAAATTTGCCGAAATTTAATCTCTGTGTTAGTTTTGTTATAACTTGGTTTTAATTTGTATCTTGCTGATGACAATATTGAATTATCTTTAAGGATAACTCATTATGGATTTGGTTTTATTAGAAATGGTTTTTATTGTCATGGATACTGATTATTATGAATGTAATTTTAGTTATTCCATGTTTACATTGTCGCATAATTCTGAAATTGATGCGAATGTTTGGCATGCTCGACTTGGCCATATTAGTCAACATCATATGGATAGACTAGTTAAAGAAGGATTATTGCCTAATTATAATAAAGTAGATCTATCTACTTGCGAGCATTGCTTAGCAGGTAAAAGTACCAGAAAACCATTTGGAAAAGGAACCAGAGCTGGCTTTCCTTTGCAATTAATCCATTCTGACATATGTGGTCCAATGAATGTAAGAGCTAGGCATGGAGCTTTCTATTTCATCACATTTATAGATGATTTTACACGATTTGGTACTGTATATTTGATAACACACAAATCTGAAGCATTGACTTGCTTCCAAAGCTATCTGAGCTTAGTTGAAAATCAATTAGATAAAAAAATAAAAGCATTATGAACTGATCGTGGTCGTGAATATTTGTCTGATCAATTTAGACAATTATATGATGAAAAAGGGATTCAACATCAGTTGACGAATCCACGTACTCTTCAACAAAATGGTGTTGCAGAGAGACGAAATCGAACGCTTCTAGAAATGGTTAGATCTATGATGGCACAAGCAAATTTACCTATCACCTATTAGGGTGATGCACTTTTAACTATCACATTTATCCTTAACCGTGTGCCTAGCAAATCAATTCCCATTACACCATATGAATTATAGTCAAAATGTAACTCCCTTACTTATCAACACTTTAATCCTCATTTAATAGATAATTATTGCATATTAATTTGCCTTCTACTCTAGGCTAACTCACAAAACCACGAATAATTTTGCACCTCAAATAATATAGGCAAGGGATGATGTAATTATACAACAAGTTCAACTTTACATCCATCATTTACAAAATTAACAACTATACAATCATTCTTAACACATCTTCAAATCTCTATTCTCCCTTGTCAAGAGGGCCTTTAGAAGCATCACCTGGAATGGTTAGTATAACACAGAAAACATAAGAAACAGAGTTTCCCAGTAGCTAGCTATTACCACGAAAACATATCAAGCCATTCCATATCCTTAAGAAAATAAAACGTACATTTAGAAATCAATCAATCATTTATCATCTCATTCCACACCATTATAGGAAATGTGCATCACACATAGCAATCACCAAGCCCATTCAAGGACTCATATCAATATCTAGATGGCCATCACAAATAATCGTACCTAGGCCTCATACAGCAATTCACTGTCTTCCCGGGGTGAACTCAGGCCATAGGCCTTACACACACAGTTCCACACTGTCTTCCCGAGGTGTCTAGCCATAGGTACCACACACAACAATTTCATACCATCCCGGGGATAACTCGGGCCATAGGCCTTACTCACACAGTATTTGACTGTCTTCCCGGGGTGTGCACACAGTAAATTCATTACCATCCCGGGGATAACTCGGGCCATAAGCCTTACTCACACAGTATTTAACTGTCTTCCCGGGGTGCGCACATAGCTACTTCATACACATTCCATATAATGGCAAAGTATACCGAAAATCATGTAAATAGAAAACTGAGCTTAAGGATAAAGCTAGCTACCTTTTATAAGCTTCCAATGTGATGTTTCCTTTGCCCTCACTTATAACTTCTTTACAATTCCCCTTGCCTTTCCAAGTTGTCACTTCTTAGTCTATACAAATACATATCATAGTTCTTATTAGAACATTATCACTTTCCTTAAACCTTATGTATTCTTTACTTCCTCCACTTAAATAAATGCATACTTAGATGCTCTATATCTTGTTTTCAAGCCTTGAAATGACACATAAGAACATTAGAAGAGGATCCAAAGGCAAAACCATGCAAAACGTGAAGAATTAAAGCCAAAATGTTCACTTGACAAAGTACATGGGGGTGAACATGGGCCGTGTTCTACCCCGTGTTCAGAACATGGGGTACAACATGGGCCGTGTTCTGCCCCATGTACATTACTGATCAGCCTTCGTAGAAGAACATGGGGTTCAACATGGGTCGTGTTCTATCCCGTGTACAGGACATGGGGTACAACATGGGCTGTGTTCTACCCCGTGTATATTACTGATCTTCCAAAAAACACAATTTACATGGCTAAACCTCCTTCTCCCCTTGGCTTCTCAATAGGGAAGTTCCATACACACTTTCATAACTCAAAATTCATCTTCCATAGGCTTCATAACTCATAAGAATCATCCTAATTTTATCAATTTAACCAAATTCCAAACAAATCATGCCAAATCCACACATGCACCATTATGCCTCTAAAACCCAAGTGTGTTCATCATGGTTTCTTGCTATTTTTACACCAAACTAAAGCCATAAATCAACATAACAATATCTAAAAATATGTTCAAATCATCCAAAACTCCATGGTCAACCACCTTTGACCACTCCAACATCAAAATCTCAAGAAACTAAAAAGAGCACAATAAAGAGCTTTTAGAGGAGAACAATTTTACCTCTTGCAACAACTTGAAAATCCTTACTTAGAGCTCCCCAAACTTGATCAAACTTGAGCTTTTCTTTAATCTAAACACACCAATGGATAGAGCTTGATGAGAAGAGCAACTTTCCCTTCTACCACTAAGCTTAAATCTCACTATTTTTGGGTGAAAAACTCAAAAGAAGATTTCTCTCTCTTCCTTCTCTCTCTTGCACGTTTTTACAGCTTTCATGGAGAATTTCTGCAGCTTTTGGAGAAATGGAGAAGAAAGAAGACTTTTCATGAAGCTTCTAGGGGCATTTTGGTCCTTTTTGAGATTTCCAAGGGTATTTTAGTCCTTTTTCACCAATTATTAAGGCTATTCTTGCCATTATTTTTCTAACAATGACACTTGTCATGAATCTATTGGTCACACTAATTAAAATCACATATCACATCCTAAAATTCTTGGTTATTTATATTAAATCCCAAATCCTTAATTATTTACACTTTAACCACACCCGATTCTGCACTTTTGCAATTTAGTCCATAGGGTTTCTGTCTGTTTAAAATTCCTTATACTGTCAAACTTAGACCACTTCCCCTTTTAGGATTTTCTAACCTCCTCTGATCATTTATACTGCTTATGAAAATAAATTCTTTTCCCTACTATCCTTTTTCCTTCAAAAAATTCGTTTACCCTTACACTTAATTCCTTTCAACTTAAGATTCACCCACTAAGCTAATTCAATCATGTTCTTCATTTCTACAGCCTCAGAATTTAGAAATTTAAATAATAGAATTAAAAAAATTCGGGACATTACACGAAACGTCAACCTGACCTAAGTATTTTACGACCTTAGGGATGTGCAGCCTATGTTTTGGATACCTCGAACCCATATGGCAAATTAGGTCCTCGAGGAAAGAAATGTATCTTTATTAGATACTCCGAACATTCAAAAGGCTATGTGCTGAACATGACAGTGGGAGTTTCACAGAATTTGAATCACGAGATGTCACATTCTTAGAGAATGTTTTTCCTAAACAGGGCGACATAAATAAGGACTTCTCCTTATATGAGACTATGGATACAAGTGCTCAAGACTCACTTCCTTCGAGTGGGAGAATTTTAGGAAACATGTTTCCAATCCCGAGTGTGAGTGATAGTGATCTTGATCAAAATAGGAGTAATTCAAATGGGAATACTCAAACAATTAATGATCCTAGTTCAAGTGGGAGCAATTTAAGAATCCTTGAGAAATATGTTTCTCCAGAACCTCAATTGCGACCAGAACCTCAATTGCGATGTAGTGGCAAAAAAGGTATTCCTCATCGTCATTTTGACATTGAAGGTGGTGAAGCCTTTGTAGCCATTACACAAGATGAAGATGAGCCAAGAAATATCACAGAGGCTCTCTCTTGCCCTAATAAGGAAGATTGGACAAAAGCAATGGAAGAAGAGATAGAGTCTATGAGATCAAATCAAGTTTGGGAACTTGTTGATCTTCCAAAAACACATAAGGCCATTGGGAACAAATGGGTTTTTAAAATCAAGCGTAAGGCTAATGGCACTGTTGAAAAATATAAGGCTAAACTAGTAGCAAAAGGCTACACACAACAGGAAGGAATAGATTATGAAGAAACTTTTTTCACCTGTTGTTAGATTCACCTCGATCTGTTTGTTACTAGCTATAGTTGCTAGTATGGGCCTTGAATTACATCAAATGAATGTAAAGACTGCATTTCTCAATGGAGATTTGGAAAAAGAAATCTATATGCAACAGCTTGTAGGTTTTATCAAAGAAGGCCAAGAAAATAAAGTTTGTAGACTTTTGAAGTCTATATATGGCTTGAAGCAGTCTTCAAGACAATGGTATATTCACTTTCACAACGTGATTATGTCAAATGATTTTGTCATGATTGACGAAAACCATTGTGTATATATAAAAAGGTCCAAGGATAAGTTTATAATTTTATCATTATATGTTGATGATATACTTATAACTGGAAATAACAAGGAGTATATCAATGAAATTAAAGGATGGTTGTCATCTAATTTTGAAATGAAAGATATGAGTGAAGCTGCATATATTCTTGGAGTTAAGATTTCAAGAAATCGTTCAAAGAAATTGTTATCTCTATCACAAGAGCATTATATCAATAAAATTCTTGAATGATTCCAAATGCAGCATTATAAACCCATAGACATTCCTATTGCTAAAGGTGAAAGTCTAAGCCAAAGGATGTATCCTAAGACTCTAGAAGAAGAAACATATATGAGAAAAGTTCCTTATGCAAGTGCAGTTGGATGTTTGATGTACGCAATGATGTGTACAAGACAAGATATTTGTTTTGCTGTTGGTATGGTAAGCCGATATCAATCTAACCCAGGCCTGGCACATTGGAAAGCAGTTAAAAGGATACTAAGGTATCTAAAAGGTACTGCCCACTACTCATTGTGTTACGAAGGAAATAATCTGCAATTGAAAGGCTATAGTGATGCTGATTGGAAAGGAGACTTAGATGAAAGAAAGTCTACCTCTGGGTACATCTTCTTATTAAATAATGGTGCCATATCTTGGAATAGTAAGAAACAATCATGCATAGCCTTATCCACAATGGACGCTGAATTTGTAGCATTTTTAATAGCAGTACAAGAAGCGGTGTGGCTCAAAAGATTCTTAGATCATTTGGGTGTAAATGCTAACATTGCTGATCTAGTTTTAGTAAACTGTGATAACCAAGCAGCAATAGCATACACAAAGGACCCCAAATATCATTGCAAGACCAAGCACATAGACACAAAGTACAACTTTCTAAGAGATATGATTGCACGTAAAGAAGTGAATATGAAATACATTTCTACACATGAGATGGTAGCAGATCCTATGACTAAGCCTATTCCTCGGGATGTATTTATAAAACATGTGAAATCCTAAGGATTGCGTAGATATTGATACAATAATTGTAATTTCTTTTAACAATCTTCATAGAATATTCATGTCTGAATAATAATTATGTTTATTATAAGCCTACATATATTGATATAAGAATGTTTCTTAGAATATTCTTTAGTTATTGAAAAGTATGTCTGACAGATAGAAGATTACCCTCTCACACGGGTAATCACCTCTAATTAATTTTTGTAATTGATAAGAGATGAGACAATTTTTTAAGCTTCTTATCTAAGTGATAATCGAGAGCTAAGCTTAAAACATGAATGTCGCCTTGTTAATGAATAAGATGAGGTTATATATATAAAACCGTTAGTGAATTAACGAATTCACTTCATCTATCTAAATTGCCAGATATGAGTTCTGATAGAAATAAAAAAAAAATAGATTGGTGAACTCAGGTTAAACATTAAGTATGTCTGAACCATTATCTGTATGGTATTAATATATTATGGAAAGACATACGCTCCATAAGAAAAAGGAGAGAATATCATAACACGTGTTTCATACCATGTGTGCAAATTATGACCAATAAAGGTGATCAAAGTCTAGATCTCAGCTTTGATGTGTGAGACCTTTGAGGGAATAAAGTCCTTATACTTGTACCCTTATGACTTTATTCTATTTCTTGAGATTTAAATTTAATGATTGCTATTTTAGAATGTTACCAAAGGACTATGAGAGATTCAGTCTAGCGGGACATTACCGGAAAAGCAAATTAAATTAAAATCAAGAGATTTGAGAAAAGAGGAAGATCATTAAACGTATCACATTATATTTGTATTCACCGATATACCAGTTATAGAGTGTCTATAATTGTGAATATAATATTTATGAAATATGATATATATGAATGAGATCATTTGAGAAATTTAAATGTGATAAAATGATCTAGGGCATTGCATACTTAAACTCTACTCAAGATTCATTGTTTATCGAGAAGCTATATATTCCTAATAGATGTATAGCAAAGAGCTCTCGAACTATGCTAGTCACACGGCCTATTTTCTTGCATGATTTGTTGCAGAGAATAAGAGATAATGTTCTCTTGTGAAATGCTGAGAGAGTAATGGATCCCATTATGTGCGAGTGGGAAATGTTAGATCATGGGTTCGGGTCGCCCAAAATGGGTCCATAACCCGACCCAATAAACGCCTATAAATAGGCAGCTAAAGGAAGTAAATGGGTTCGTCAGAAAACATTTCCTCATAACTTCTTAAAAATTCTCTCTCCTTTTTTCTCTCTACACACAAAAGGAATATTTAGCCCGTGAACAAGTTGTTTTTCCGAAGTGATTGACAATTCGACCAGTAAAAACAAATACAAGATCCTGAATATTTTCGCTGCGTACTTTCAGAATTTGATATGTATGAATCCGAATTTCATATTTTATATATTCCTACAAAAACGATGTAAACTTTAATTCAATAGAAATTCTTTTTTTTTATAATCACTAGGAATTATTACAAACTTTAAAAATAGACAAATGGTTTTCTCTATTTTTGAATGCTTAGAAGAGCTAGACACCCCTAACTATAAAACTTGTAACTTAATGACACTTACTAAAGACCATTTATGGAAAAAAAAAGGAAACTGACATTTAACATCTATCCAAATATGATTGCATTGGACTTTATTTTAACTATCAAAATCTCCTTACTAAATGTCTCAAATTCCCATGAAAAAAACAAAATTTATTAGTTTAATTTAGTTTTGAAAATGTTAAAATAATTAAAAGAATGAATTATGATAACTTAGTGATAGCCTATAGTCACTAAAATGAAAGCTTTTTAGAAATAAACCATAATTAATAGATAAGGGATTTAAAGGATAATAAATAAGCAAATAAATTCAATGCACGAACTCCCTAACTTGAGATAATAAATTTACCTATTTCATATGCCCATCTGCACTTGGCTTAAGATTTTCATCAATTGGAGTCCCCACATTCATAATGTTATCATAGCTTTACTCAATCGAACATTCTAATAAGAAAAAAAATAGCAATTCATGTCTCAAAATATTAAGTATCATTATAAGAGGAGCAATAATTTACCAATTAGACCATTCTCTAGTAATATTTCATGCATAATCATTCATATTCATCAAGGTAGAATTAGATATTCATAGGAGGCTCACTCACAATTAAATCACCATAATAATGTCACATAAAAATAATTAATGACAAATAGGTTCCAATTCATAGCATAATGTATAATAAACAAAAATAAAATAATATATATATATATATGCATCTTGTGACTCTTAGTCTAGCCTTATACCTTACCCTTATTTTTATCGTTATTCCTTTTACACCAACCTTATACCCACCCTCTTTTCTATTGGAAATTATCTGTTCGACATTCACGTTACCTTTAACACATTTCTTAATTCATATTTGCGTAATGCTTTCATTTTCACATGTCATGACATAAGCCATTTTCATCACATTAACTAACAATACCATACCTTAATGTATGGCTATACATATCACATTTCATGTCATAATTCTTCTATTTGCAAAGAAATTGTAATTTAGCATCACATAATGATTGACAACGTTGTCACATCACAAATGCATGGCTAAAAATATATATTCCACAACAATAATTCATTTATAAAATATATAATAAGTTATCCTTCATAGGATAATCAACACATCATATAAATAATGTAGAGTTGAATCAACAAAAGGAAATTTCATATTTCCTCAAATCATATATAGGCATAAACTCATGACAATATATATATATATTCGAACTTAAATAATTACTTGCAGGAGAACTTAGAATTATAAAGAAATATCTTATAGTAAAATATATGCTTATTATAACCTGCATAATTTCCCTTGCACTTGACATGTAAATAATTATCATTCTACTATTTATAAGACCTTTAAATAAATAACTTAACCATTTCTCTCTAATAAAAAATAGTATACACATTCATATAGACATATATAATAATGTAATTAATCAACCATATGATAAAATATGATAAATTAAATATTTTGATGATTTAACAAGGTATATACTTACCTCTATATACTATTTCCTTTCAAGAATCCTTAAATCATCCAAGGTTTTCATCTTTATTTTGTATTTATTAAATTTACAAAGATAAATTATAAAAACATTCATAGTAATTTTTTTTCTTCTAAAAATACTTCCTTTTAACTTTAAACAATTCATTCTAATTTTTTGGATCATCACTTTCAATATTTTTGGAAGATTATTCCTAAAAATTTAGAAACTAGTCTTAAAGTTAGAATTTTTAAATCAAGTATCAAACAAAAAAATATAAGAATTTTATAATTATAATATAGATGGGTTTGCCTCATCTCAAAGGGGCTACCCTTAGCTTAATAGTGGTCAAAGTGTGACAAATCTTTACCAAATGAAGGCAGACCAAATACTCTAACTACTACCATTTTTGTCTTTCCTAGCCACCATTTGGTAATTCCTAACGATGCTAATTACATGTAGCGCATGGGTGGGAGAAGTATGATAGTTGTCAAAAGTGGTGGGAGAAAGGTAGAAAAGGAAAAAAAGGGAGGAGATTGGTGGGGGGAAAAGGAGAAAGAAAGCAAGAGAGAAATTCAAAAATAGGAAGGGGTTCTTATGGGAAAAAGAAAAAAAGTCCAGAGTTTTAGTATAGTTTGGCTAGTATATTGAAACTGAAGTTTAAGGCAATCCTAGTCATTCATTTAATATAAATTAAAAGGATAATATAACAATAAAATGGCTATAATGTAACTTCAAATGAAATTCAATCTACACCACCTATCCTTAATAAAAATCCCTTTTTCTTATTAAATCACCACTATTTATCCTAACTTTTATCATTTTTATTTTCCTCTCTCCCTTTTAATAATTCTATGATCATTTAAGATAACCTAGAGTGAGCCATTAGCCAAAAAAGCAATTACAATATTATGGGGTAAAAAAATTAAATCTCTTAATTTTATCATAAGATAAAATAAATAGTTTCTAGATGATTAAATAGGCAAATAATTATTTTATTTATCCAAAATCCATTAAAATAATATAGCTATTTAAAATAAGTATTGAATAACATTAAAATTTAAAGAGTTTTTAAAATTAATTCAGGTATTATAAGTTCTTTCCTTTTTAAAAGAATTCATTCTTAAATTTCCAAGGTAGGATGCTAATAAGGTGGTAAGCTTATGAAAGAGATTATATAGAATGGGGAGGTACTATTCATAATTGGACAAAAATTCCATTTTATCCTAGGATATTATTGAAATCTAGTGTCTATTCTTATGCCTCATAGTGTTATAGCTCCATAAATTTGAAAACCTCATAACTTTCAAGCACTCCTGGTCCTTACAAGAGAATAACTAATGATCACACTTCCATGACTGTAAATTAACTATACTACCTGTCATCTTAAAGGGGTGTAATCTAACTTAATCACTAGAGTAAAGACACATGTAATAGGTTTGATAACTAATTAATGTTGTCATATGTTTAACTAAAACTAAGTGTATTAATACCTGCCTTTTACATAACCATTTAACCCCACTATCCTTGTTTATTGTTATCAATTAATAAGGGTATTTACCTATTCACACAAGTAAAACACTAGGATAATCCATCAAACACCATAGAAAAATAGATTAGTTACATCAACCATAACAAAACTAAGCTTAGTAAAACCATATAACAATAATTCCAATGAAAAATAGAAACAAATACACATGTCTATCACATAATTTCATCCATGAAACAACATTTTGAGCTTCATGTTTTTCATAAAAATAACATTACATTTACCCATTTGTATTTGGTTCATCATTTCAATTAGATCTAGAATCAAGAGTAGGATAAAACCAAATATAGGATTTCAATAGGAGATTCACATAATGTTAGTGCACTATATTCATTCAACCTTTAATGAATTTTTAAAGGTAACATATCACCATAAACTTTTCTCACACTTTTCAAATAAAATCTATCATTCTATTTGTATATATACATTAATATAAACATGTGTATCTATTTCCATAGATCAAGCATCATTTTTCAATACCAATTATATATTTTTACTTGGTTTTATAGCTCGATTCAAGTTACTAAGAATGTAGGAATTACATTCTAGGTTCATTACAATGTGTTAAAATCATAATAGTGCATACATAGACCAAAGGACCAATGATCAACCATTAGTAGTCCAATGGTCAATTGTTTACTATTGGTAAAGAGCCCTTCATGCTAACAAGCAACAATTTGTCAATGACTAACTAACCATTTGCTTCTAGAATTCCATTGTCCAAATTTCTAGGATAATGAGTGATAGTTATAATCCAGTAATTGATTAATCACTTGGAAATCTATAGATCACCTAGTGTAATTCACTAGTTACTTTGCTATAATTTTAATCTTAATATATTAATATTGTAAGGTTTCACACATATCATATAGTGTAGTGGAAGGTAGATTTTCGAAATTCATGTGATGTGAAACCTTTCACCGGATCATGCGCAGGAACATAAATTAAGAATCAAAAGATTGCCTTTTGGAGTGTAGATTCGAATCATAAGCACAATCAAGAAATGGTGCCTCTACAATATTCACACAGAGCAAATGGTGACTTCTCATCCTCCATAAATCTGCTAGGATTCATCTGTCTCATGAAGAAGGAAGAATATTGTGTGGTTTTGTAGGGTATTTTATGCAGTTTTTCTAGTGGCTTTGTTTAATGACGCTCTCATGCCTCTTATATATAAATAAAGGCATGCATCTTTCCTAGTCATACTTAGAAAACTGCAACAAATCTAATCCTACTTTACCACTAATACCTTATCTTTAATATAGTGAAAGTGAGGAGAGATAGGGCTTATCCATCAGTTATTTAATATTACTTTAATATAAATAACTAAATATTATCATATAATAATATTATCTCATAATATAATTATCTAATATTAAATTATGTAATAATATGATATTACTTTAATATCAGATAATATTGACAAATACACAATTGCACATAAATTCTATGAGTTTCATCACTTCTTTACTTAGTATTTTGTGCAAATTAATTGAAAAAGATACTTAGATGCTCGATATTTTGTTTTCAGGTTTTGAAAGGACACATATGAGCATTAGAAAAGGATCTGGAGGCAAAACTATGCGAATTTGGGAGAATCGAAGTAAATTTGCTCACCTGGCAAAGAACACGGGGTATGGGAACCTTGTGTTGAAGGCCGTGTATCCTTCTGGAATGCTTCGAGGCTTCACTGAACTACTCAGAGAAGAACACGGGGTAAAACACGGGCCATGTCATACCTCGTGTATCATACTGCCTTTCACTTCTCAGATAAACATGGGGGGTGTCACAACCCGTGTACCATGCTGACCAATTTTTGCAGAAGAACACGGGGTACAACATGGGCCGTGTCATACCCCGTGTACATTACTGCTTGACACTTCAGAGAAGAACACGGGGGCGTGTCGCACAACGTGTATCGTGCTGCTCAACTTTCGCTGAGAAACACGGGGTACAACACGGGCCGTGTTGGACCCCATGTACATCACCAATATAAGTTTTGTGCGAAATTTTGCAAAGGGAGAGGAGAACAGGAGGAAAAACTGAGAATTAACAAGGAGAGCTACTAGGAGAAACCTTAGGAGAGACCCAAACTCACCAAGGGCACCTTTTAACGTGGATTCGAGCAAGGAATTGAATATTCAAGCAAGGAATTTATAGATCTTCATGAATTGTTTGAATTCCCTTCTCTGTTTTCTGATTTTCTTCTGATTTTATAATGTTTTCACACTAAACCCTTGTGCTCAGCTTGGGTGAACTTGTTCATGGATTTATGGATTTGAATTTTATATAATCTAGCTTGATTTACTGTTGATTTATGATTTGATTATGCTGTTTATGCTGGAACAAGCCAATATATCCGGAATATTGGATTTGTGTTATGGATTAATTGATTCTAGGTTGAAATGACTAATTAATTAATCAGACCTTGCATAATCATTGGGAATATCAATTAGACTTAGGAATTAAGCTAAATGGATTCTTTTGCATAAGATGAAATGTCTGAAAATGGATTCTAAAGCAAGTTAATGCAACCTAGATGAGTGATTACTAGAGTAATTCTGGGCACTTAATCTTTTGGTTAGTAGCTAGTAGTCTTGCAATGAGGTATAGCTTAATTTAGGTAATCCAACAGTCTAAATTAACAGTAAACCAAGTTAGAGGATTACATTCATTCCATAATGAAATGTACAAAGGAAGCTTAAGCTGAGTACGCTTTCATTTCATTGAATTAAACCTTTTCTTAATAGCTAAGCTCTGTTTTACATTTTATCCTTAATTCACACTATCAATTGATACGCCTAAATAATTTTACTTGAAATTCAATTAGTATTCAACATGCAATCCCTGTGGAGACGATAATCTTTTATACTATAACTCGACTTAACCCGTACACTTGCGGGATTGCGGTTAAGTTTTTGGCACCGTTGCCGGGGATTGTATTCAATTGATATTAACAGTAAGTTTTGAGTGGATTAGACTAGGCAATTCATTTTCTTTTAGTCCTTAATTCATCTTGTTCTGATTTTCTTATTTTTATATATAGCATTTCTTTCTTACTTTATCCTGTTCGAGTATTACCTACTCTTTTAGCAGAAAATCTTTGTATATGCGAAGGAAAAGTCTTGAAGGAATTCTTGACTTAGACCCGGAGATTGAAAGAACTTTTCTTAGGAGAAGGAGAGAGCAAAAATTAGTTCATATCCAAGAAGCAATTGACCTTGAACCAGTAGTTGAAGACATGGATAACAAATCACTTAGAGAGTTTGTAGCACCCGACGCCACTAGTCTTCAATCCAATATTAGAAGGCCTGCTATTGAGGCTAATAACTTCGAATTGAAGCCAGCTCTTCTATGGTGCAGCAAAACCAGTTTGGTGGACTGCCAATGGAGGATCCCAACCTCCATATTCAGATTTTCTTAGAATACTGTGATACAATCAAGATCAATGGTGTAGCAGCAGATGCTATCAAGCTTAGACTCTTCCCATTCTCTTTGAGGGATAGAGCAAGGGCTTGGTTGCACTCTGTTATGTGTGAAATGGTTTATCAACTAGCGCAAGTGCACACTATCATAAACAAGTAATAAAGTGATAAGTAAGTATCGTTCCCACGAGGATTGTTTCACTAAGTACCAAAATTCATAATCCTAACACTATTTGGCAAATCGATAAGTTGGAGAATGAAGTGAGTAAATAAGATTGATGCAGAAAATACTTAAAATAAATATGAATGCAATTGGAGTAAAGATGAAGATGAATAAAAGACCTAGGGATCAGACTTCACTTGACAACTTTGGATTGAATCATCTATCTACACTAATCCAATTTTAACTCCCTTAATTGATAGTCGAGTTTCCCTAAATTAATTACTAGCCTCTTCCAAGGTCAAGTAATTCTATAATTAATTGCTAATCCACTATATTCCTATGTGAATTAAAACAATTAATCATGCATTAGGATTTATGGAACTCATTAAGACTACATAAACCATATGAATATATTCCTATTTCATATGCAATTTACGGTTTTAATTATAGGTTCCATACACATGTATCTCCTTCCGGTCTCAACACACATATTGAGTTCATTCAAAAGGTGGCCAATCAATTGAAAGCATTAAGAGCAATAATTAAAACTCAATCTAGGAAGTAAAAATGAAATTAGTTTCAATAGATTAGAATTCAATCCATTATTATCAAGTTACGTCATCACCCTAGGAAGATGAAATTAGAACATAATGAAATTAAACACAAACATAGAATAAAAACATCATCACATTCATGAACACAAGATTATAATTACAAATGCATGAAAATAAAAATATTATCCATCCATTAGGAGGTAGAACCATCCATGTAGGAGGAGAACATAAGGATACAATTACAAATGCATGAAAACGAAAATACTATCCATCCATTAGGAGGTAGAACCATCCATGTAGGAGGAGAACATAAGGATACAATTACAAATGCATGAAAATGAAAATACTATCCATCCATTAGGAGGTAGAACCATCCATGTAGGAGGAGAACCTAGCCTTCCATGTAGGAGGCATACAAGAACTTAAAATTGCATGAACTAAACTACTATCTAAGATGCATGAATGAATGATTCAATGCTTGGAATGCCTGAATGCTCTCTATTTCTACCTATTTATAGGTGAATGAACCAGCTACAAGCCATCCAATTTGACAAGTTGCTACCAATCACACGCAGCCAACATTTTTTATTTTCGCAGCACAAGTTGTTTCACTTTGTTGGCCACTTTTTACCACCGAAAGGGCTGATTTACATCTTTATGTCAACATAGGAGTTGTAGGGCTGGATCTTCTCTTCAATTTTCATATAAAGAACTCCTAATTTGGACATTTCTAGCGCAAGTTGTGATTAGATTAGTAGCCATATGTCAGATTCCGTCAGAATCACTGTTTCATCTTCCAAGCAGAATTTGATATCCTTAGGTCCCGAACTGGGATTTTCTTAAAACATGAAAGTTTTAGGTATTCTTCTTAGCTTTCCATCCATATAAAGAACAGCCCAATCGGACATCCAGAACTCCAGATATGGCCTAAAACCTGAAACAGTGTCAGATTACAGCATTATCTAAAATATTTGATTTCATTTCAAATTCAAGATCCATTCACCAAATGCAACTAAATTTATTTAATTTAACAAGATAACATCCAAAAATGCATCATACAAGGGAAAATAAATATGTAAATATTTTACGTATCAAATTCCCCCACACTTAGCTGTTGGACGTCCTCGAACAAACACAAAACAAAAGAAAACTAATGCTAATGTTAGTACTAATCTACCCATGAGATAGTTAGAAAAACATAAGAAAGATAATTAAAGTACAAAGATATCATAGCAATCATGAATCAACAAATCTTGACATATAAAATCAAAAAGAAATTGCAACTTCATTTGAGAAGGATTGAATTAGATTGATATAATAACTGGAACTCTTCCTCTCTCAAGTGTTTATTGGCAAATGTTTCACTCAAATTCATCCTATTAAAGATTGCACTACCATAGGCTTGCATAAATTCTCAATCTCCACTACCTGATTTACATGCACACTTCAAATCAAAAGGTCTTATTAAGGGTTGTAATGAGGCCAAGGTAAAGGAAAGATAAAACAGGGATAAGAAAGGCTGAAGTAAGGAGAGAAATTAATAGAGCAATTAAAACATGGGTAATCTCTAAATAATTTTATCTTAACATAGCAGCCCAAGATTCTTATTAATTTCTCTCTTTTTCTCTTTTTTTTTATATATATTTTTTTAACCATTTTTTTTCTTTTTTTTTTCTTTTCTTTTTTTCTTTTTCTTTTTTTTTTTTTGAAAGAAAACCCTTGCAACTTTGAAGTTAATAATACATATTCCCCCACACTTTGTCAAAAACCCATTGTTCAAAGATTCAAATGCTCTACTAATCCCTAGGGTTAAGTAAAGACAATTGATATTTCATTAAATGACATATTAATAGGTTAAAGCAAAGAAACAGTTAATCAGGCTCAAAGGGGTTTATCAATGATAAAACTGCAGGGTTGGCCATTTAGTTCTAACTGAGGAAAAAAAATGTCTTTATCATATCTGAGTATGCATGTAAATTGTAATCTCAACCAGATTTCATGCAAGTTCTAGAGTGACAAATTAACAGGTGAATATCACACGCAAGAAATATAATATTGATTCAACAAGTAGGCTCAAAATCTCACGATTAGAGGTTTCCAACTCAATCCAACTCAAAATCCATTGCAAAATCTATCAATCCTAAGAAGTAAGAAAGTTGTTCAATCATGCTATGAAATCTTTTAAAATTATTGAAAAGAACCTAATAAGCAGGAATTTTTTTTTAATATTTTTTTAGTCAGTTTTTTTTTTTTTTTAGGATGCGTATCAAGAGCAAAAAGTAACTCTTTACTCTTTACTCTTTACTCGGCCATCCCCCCTTTTTTTATAATGAATCTCATGGTTCTACTACCAAAATATCCTACAAAGTAATCGAAAATAAAAATAATTTTTTTTTTTATAATTTCCCCCCCCACACTTAATGTAGACATTGTCCCTAATGTCTTCAATAGATTAGCAAAAAGGGTTTATTAAAAGGAAATACATAAGCAACACACATATAAAAGAAATTTTGGGAGTAAAACTAAGAGTAAAGAAAGTTACAACCGGAGAGTAATGTCGGGCTCATGCTGCTGACTGCTGGTTGGAGATTGCCAATCTATCTTTTCCACTGATGGATCTGGTTTAGGTTTATAGTCTTGTAGTTGGTCAATCAGCTGATCAGCAGTTGAGGCAGACATTATGGCACGGCGAGTCGCTTGAGGTATGAATCCTTGTTCCACAGCTTGGTCTAAAAAAGACAGCAAACTATCATAAAAACCATTAACATTAAATAAACCTACTGGCTTCTGATGAAAGTTCAAGTTAATCCAATATGCAATGCTGGAAATTCCATCTAATGCTTCTAAACCACCAGGTAAAGCAATAAAGGCTTCAGCACTATAAAGCATGCATCCCATACGTTCAGGCAAGGTTGAAACCTTTACTGTTTTACCGATGGCATATTTCTTATCATCTAAACCATTCACAAGGATACTCAGTATTTTGCTTCCTCTAATGTTGGCAGAAAAGGCCGCACTTCCTTTTAAGCTATTAAGCCCTCCTCCATACACGCAAGCAATCTTTCTAGCAGCTAATGCATGACCAAGTTCAGTTGCTGCTAGCAGAAATTCTACATTCTTTCCAGCAAAAGATTCACCAAAAACACAGATAGATTTAAGTCCACATTTTGATGGTTTTTCGACCTCTTCCTCCTCTTTACTCTCGCTCTCAGACATTTTGCAAAGTGTGATTGCTGAAATGCATTCTTATAATACAAAAGCAGAAACAAAGAAATCACGCAAATCAAATAATATCAAAAAAATACTGTGTAAAACTGACAAGTGTAATAATGGCGTGAACAAAGCATAATTCGGAATGTAAAGAAAGTCAAAAAGATGCTGAAAAGGTAAACTTAAAAAGAAGATAAATGTACGAAAAGTTAAAAAGTAGCTGTAAAGATAAAAAGATAAAGGAAACGTAAAACAGACAAATATGTACAGTAGTTGTGATTGTGGCTCACATCTTCCTCTGATTTTTCGTTCAGTAATGGCTTAAACGGCTTCTATGAGCCGAGGATTTGCTTCCCATCCAATTTTCTTATAAACTGGCAAACAGGGTCTTTTACAGTCAGATCCCCAAGACTGTAGCGTTCCTTTTCTGTATGGAATAAGTTCATTAAATCAAGAAGAACAACATGAACATCTCCGCTAGGATGCATCTCAAGAGTCTGAATAATATTATCCAATGACTCTTTACTCAGTCCATCCTTTATGAATCGGATTTTGTCCTCTCGATTTACTGAAATCATTCCTTTACTCCTACAGAGCCTATTACAGTTCCACCTTGCACACTTATGACAGACTCTCATTCTTTTAGCTCTTCTCTTTTTAGAGTAAGAACTTCTTCCCATACCTGGTATACGTCTAACAAATGATTCATGAAACTCACCTGCTAAATGTACCTTAGCTTCAATAATCCAACGTATGTCCTCAGGAAGACCCAAACGCTTAAATACCCTCATTCTTTCAAGCCGACAGTTGTAGATTTTCCTGAGCACATCTTTGGGAAGAGTAGGAAATCTGCTCTTAAGCTTTACAAGGCATTTCTCCATGATGAGAATGATGAAAACTGAAATTGTGAGTGAAAAATGCTGTGCGGTGTGTGCTTAAATAAGAAAAGAAATGAGAAGAGAAAGAAATCTTGGGTTGCCTCCCAAGCAGCCGCCCTTCTTTAACGTCTTTAGCTAGACAAAATCCTAACCTATTGCCTTATTTTTATTTTTATTTTTTTTTTAATAATGCTTACCAGCTGGCTCCTCGAGCGTGATGACAGTCTTGATGGTGTTGAATGTACTGTTATTGTATTCCTTCAATCTTTGCCCATTTACTTTGAATTTTCTGTCACCATCTTGAATCTCCACAGTTCCATACGGCCAAACTTGAACCACAGTAAAAGGCCCTGACCACCTTGATCTTAACTTTCCTGGAAAGAGTTTTAACCTTGAGTTATAGAGAAGTACTTTCTGCCCTGGTGTGAACTCCTTCCTTATAATTCTTCTATCATGCCACATTTTTGTCTTCTCCTTGTAGAGCTTAGCATTTTCATAAGCATGTTGGCGAAATTCTTCAAGTTCATTGAGTTGCATTAGCCTTTTTTCACCAACTGTCTTCAAATCAAAATTTAATGCCTTAACTGCCCAGTATGCCTTGTGCTCTAATTCAACCGGAAGATGACATGCCTTGCCATACATCAATTGGTAAGGAGATGTACCAATTGGGGTTTTGAATGCTGTTCTGTAAGCCCATAATGCATCATCCAGCTTCTTTGCCCAATCTTTCCTGTTGGAGTTCACTGCCTTCTCAAGAATCCATTTCAACTCTCTATTTGATATCTCCACTTGCCCACTGGTCTGTGGATGATAAGGAGTTGCCACCTTGTGAGTTACTCCATATTTAGTAAGCACAGATTGAAGTTGTTGATTGCAGAAGTGCTTGCCTCCATCACTTATGATTGCTCTAGGTACTCCAAACCTTGTGAATATATTCTTTCTCAAGAATTTCACAACCACTCCAGAATCATTTGTAGGAGATGCTGCTGCCTCTACCCATTTGGATACATAGTCCACAGCCACTAGAATGAATTGGTTGCCAAATGAAGATGGAAAAGGACCCATAAAGTCAATACCCCATACATCAAATAATTCTACCTCCAGAATGTTAGTTAATGGGGTTTCATGTCTCTGAGAGATGTTTCCCGTTCTCTGACATTTATCACATGCGGTTACATAGGCTTGAGAGTCTTTGAATAGGGTAGGCCAATAGAATCCAGACTGAAGAACCTTAGCAGCAGTTCAATTTGCTCCAAAATGACCGCCATATGGGGATGAATGACAATGGGAAAGGATACTGGTCATCTCTTCTTCTGGAACACATCTCCTTATGATTCTATCCGGGCAATGTTTATACACGAATGGATCTTCCCAGAAGTAATACTTCACATTGGCTAAGAATTTCTTCTTTTGTTGTCCAGAGAGCTCATATGGCATCATCCCACTTGCTAAATAATTCACAATGTCAGCATACCATGGAGTTGATAATGATCTCACATTAAACAGCTGCTCATCTGGAAAGGACTCTTGGATTGGCAACTCTGGTTCAAGTTTGGAAAGTTCAAGTCGAGAAAGGTGATCTGCAATGAGGTTCTCGGTCCCTTTCTTATCTCTGATCTCCAAATCAAATTCTTGTAACAAAAGCACCCATTTGATTAGTCTAGGCTTTGCATCCTTCTTCTCTATCAAGTATCTTATTGCTGAATGATCCGTCCAGACTATGACTTTGGAGCCAATTAAGTATGCTCTGAACTTGTCAAAGGCAAATACAACAGCAAGGAGCTCTTTTTCGGTTGTTGCATAATTTATTTGGGCTTCATTGAGTGTTCGGCTGGCATAATAGATTGCATGAAAAATCTTATTCTTTCTCTGGCCCAAGACTGCTCCAACTGCATAGTCACTTGCATCACACATTATTTCAAACGGAAAATTCCAATCTGGAGCGACAATGATTGGTGCTGAGATCAAGGCTTTCTTCAAGGTTTGGAATGCTAACATGCAGTTCTCATCGAACACAAATGGAATGTCCTTCTCCAAAAGTTTGCATAGCGGTTTTGTGATCCTTGAGAAATCCTTAATAAATCGCCTATAAAAACCAGCATGGCCCAGAAAACTCCTGATGCCTTTGATTGTCGCAGGTGGAGATAATTTTTCAATAGTTTCAATTTTTGCTCGATCAACTTCAATCCCTTGAATTGAAACTTTTTGTCCCAACACGATACCTTCTTTCACCATGAAGTGGCATTTTTCCCAATTCAATATAAGGTTGGTCTCCACACAGCGCTGTAGCACCTTTTGCAGATTAGCTAGACAGAGATCAAAAGATTCCCCAAACACTGAGAAATCATCCATGAATACTTCAATAAAATTTTCCACCATATCTGAAAAGATTGCTATCATTGTCCGTTGGAAGGTTGCAGGAGCATTGCATAATCCAAAGGGCATTTTTCTGAAGGCGAATGTTCCATATGGGCAAGTAAAAGTTGTTTTCTCTTGATCTTCAGGAGCAATCAAAATTTGGTTGTAACCAGTGTATCCATCAAGGAAGCAGTAATAAGCTTGTCCCGCCAATTTATCTAGCATTTGATCTAGGAATGGCAAGGGGAAATGATCTTTTCTGGTAGCTTTGTTGAGCTTTCGATAGTCAATACAAACTCTCCATCCAGTCACTGTTCTCTGCGGGATCAGCTCATTATTTTCATTTGGAACAACTGTCATGCCTCCCTTTTTTGGTACAACTTGTACAGGGCTCACCCATGGACTGTCAAAAATTGGGTAGATAATGCCAGCATCTAACCATTTGAGCACTTCTTTACGAACTACCTCCTTCATATTTGGATTGAGCCTTCTTTGATGTTCCACACGGGGCTTGGCGTCTTCTTCTAGCAGTATTTTATGCATACAGATTGAAGGGCTTATTCCCTTAATATCTGCAATCGACCATCCTAGTGCGGACTTGTGCTGTCTTAACACCCTCAGCAACTTTTCTTCTTCTTCAGTAGTTAAATCAGATGAGATGATAACTGGCAAAGCTGAATCTTCTTCTAGAAAAGCATACTTTAAATGAGTGGGTAGTGTTTTCAGCTCTAATTTTGGTGGCTTTTCAATTGAAGGAACTGGCTTTGGTGGTTTTTCTCCCAAATCTTCAAATGGCTTTTTTATGAAAATTGGTGAATTGGCTTCGAGATAGCTGACTTGTTCTAGAATTTTAGGATCAGTAGTATGAGATGTGTCCATCATGCTGACTGCTAAAGGTTGATTAGAGCAAATTTCATCTACTACTTCTCTGGTGCAGCTGCTTATTGAATCAACCTTAAAACAGGTATCACCTTCATCAGGAAGAGATAGGGCTTTGAAAATGTTGAAGGACACTTGCTCATCTTGAATCTGCAAAGTAAGCTTTCCCTTCTGTACATCAATTAGAGCTCGTCCAGTTGCAAGAAATGGTCTCCCAAGAATAACAGGAATTTCTTGATCTTCTTCCATGTCAAGCACTATGAAATCTGCTGGGAAGATGAATTTATCAACTTTTACTAGCACATCTTCAAGGACTCCACGTGGATGCTTTATTGAACGATCTGCTAGTTGCAGTAACACGGTAGTTAGTTTTACTTCTCCCAATCCCAGCTTCTTGTAGACAGATAATGGCATCAAATTCACACTTGCACCAAGGTCACATAAGGCTTTTTCGAATTCACACTCTCCAATGGTACAGAGTATGCAGAAGCTCCCAGGATCTTTAAGCTTTGGCGGTAGTTTCTTTTGGAGAATTGCACTACACTCTTCAGTTAAGGCTACAGTTTCAAAATCCTCCAGTTTGCGTTTCTTTGATAAAATCTCCTTCATGAAATTTGCATAACTGGGCATTTGGGCTAAAGCTTCGGTAAATGGGATGTTGATATGCAACTTCTTGAACACCTCCAGAAACTTGTTAAACTGCTTGTCTAGCTTAGCTTTCACCAATCTTTGGGGAAATGGAACTGGAGGAACATATGGTGGAGGATTATCTAGAAAAGTCATTCTTCCTGGAATCACCTCATCTTCTTTTTGAGCTTCTTCATTTTTCTTCCTTGATTCTGGCTCATTCAACTGCTTCCCACTTCTTAATGAAACAGCCTTTACGTGCTCTCTGGGATTTCTCTCAGTGTCACTGGGTAAAGTGCCTGGTTGTCTGGAATTCAGCATACTTGCAATTTGGCCCAGTTGCACTTCCAGATTTTTTATTGAAGTTGCTTGACTCTGCATGGTTGCTTCTTGATTCTTAAGTGCAGCTTCTGTTCTGACCATGAATTGGGAAGTATTCATGGTTAGTTGAACCAATGCTTCTTCTAAATTCGCCTTTGGTTGTGGTGGTGATTGCTGAATTTGCTGTTGATAACTCCCTTGAGGTTTGAACACATTCTGATTACTCCTCCACCCTAGATTAGGGTGGTTTCTCCATCCTGGATTGTATGTGTTTGAGAAAGGATCATTTTGACGATTTTGATTCCCCACATAGTTGGCTTGTTCAGGTTGAGAAGGAATGAATGGATTTCCTTCTTGGCATTGTGTGCTCATGTGAGGGCCTCCACATAAATCACAAGCATCTGCAGGAGTTCTGATTGCATTTGCTTGAGCTGTTAATGAACTCACTTGCTTGGATAAAGAGGTAACTTGAGAAGACAAAGTGGTTAGAATGTCTAGCTCATGAACTCCAAGTGCTTTCTTTGAAGTGTTGCGTTCAGAAGGCCATTGGTAAGCATTTGCTGCCATTTCTTCCAACAGCTCCATAGCAGCTTCGATGCTTTTTCCCATTAATGATCCACCAGCTGCAGCATCTACAAGTGTTCTGGTAGCATTAGACAATCCATTATAGAAAGTCTGCAACTGTAGCCAATCTGGTAGCCCATGATGAGGACATCTTCTTAGCAGCTCCTTGTATCTTTCCCATGCTTCATAAAGGCTTTCCATGTCATGTTGGGTGAATGAAGCAATTTCATTCCTCATTTTTGCAGTTTTAGCTGGAGGAAAGAATTTTGCTAGGAATTTTTGTGCCAATATGTTCCATGTAGTGATGCTCCCCACTGGTAAAGAGTGTAACCAGCTTTTAGCCTTATCCCTGAGTGAGAAAGGGAAGAGTCGCAACCTTATGGCATCATCAGAAACGCCATTATGCTTGAATGTATCACAGATTTCCAAAAAGCTAGCTATATGTGCATTCGGATCTTCTATTGGAGAACCTCCAAACTGATTTGCTTGCATCATTTGAATTATGGCTGGCTTGATCTCAAAGTTGTTGACTGGTACAGGTGGTCTCCTGATTCCAGAAATGGTATCCATGACTGTTGGTGTGGCATAGTCACGGAGTGCTTTGGTGTCTTGTTCTTCTCTCAAATCTGCCATTGCTTCACCTTGATCTACAGTTGACTGCTTCTGTATCTTTCGATTCCTTCAACAAGTTTTCTCGATCTCAAAATCAAATAGCAGTGGCTCAGCAACTTTCGATCTGGTCATACACTAGAACAAACCTGAAAAGAGAAAAGAAACACCAAAGAAAAAAAAATGTAAAATAAAAACCAAATTAGGATTAAGATTACTTGGTATTGATATTAATGATAACAATCCCCGGCAACGGCGCCAAAAACTTATTATGTGTAAAATGGTTTATCAACTAGCGCAAGTGCACACTATCATAAACAAGTAATAAAGTGATAAGTAAGTATCGTTCCCACGAGGATTGTTTCACTAAGTACCAAAATTCATAATCCTAACACTATTTGGCAAATCGATAAGTTGGAGAATGAAGTGAGTAAATAAGATTGATGCAGAAAATACTTAAAATAAATATGAATGCAATTGGAGTAAAGATGAAGATGAATAAAAGACCTAGGGATCAGACTTCACTTGACAACTTTGGATTGAATCATCTATCTACACTAATCCAATTTTAACTCCCTTAATTGATAGTCGAGTTTCCCTAAATTAATTACTAGCCTCTTCCAAGGTCAAGTAATTCTATAATTAATTGCTAATCCACTATATTCCTATGTGAATTAAAACAATTAATCATGCATTAGGATTTATGGAACTCATTAAGACTACGTAAACCATATGAATATATTCCTATTTCATATGCAATTTACGGTTTTAATTATAGGTTCCATACACATGTATCTCCTTCCGGTCTCAACACACATATTGAGTTCATTCAAAAGGTGGCCAATCAATTGAAAGCATTAAGAGCAATAATTAAAACTCAATCTAGGAAGTAAAAATGAAATTAGTTTCAATAGATTAGAATTCAATCCATTATTATCAAGTTACGTCATCACCCTAGGAAGATGAAATTAGAACATAATGAAATTAAACACAAACATAGAATAAAAACATCATCACATTCATGAACACAAGATTATAATTACAAATGCATGAAAATAAAAATATTATCCATCCATTAGGAGGTAGAACCATCCATGTAGGAGGAGAACATAAGGATACAATTACAAATGCATGAAAATGAAAATACTATCCATCCATTAGGAGGTAGAACCATCCATGTAGGAGGAGAACATAAGGATACAATTACAAATGCATGAAAATGAAAATACTATCCATCCATTAGGAGGTAGAACCATCCATGTAGGAGGAGAACCTAGCCTTCCATGTAGGAGGCATACAAGAACTTAAAATTGCATGAACTAAATGTTGGTGTGTGTCCTAGAACCAATCATATAAGATGATTAGAGTTATACACAATGTATTATATTTTATTTTAGGCAATTTAATTATTATATTGTTTTTATTATTATTATGCGCAATTTATAACTTAATATAATAATTATCCTTGGAATAGCTTTGCTATTCCTAAAATGCCCCTAGTCAAGTATTATTATGAAAAAGGATAGTAATAATACATCGAGACTAGCATGTATAGTGACTGATGATTACGAATCATGGATATGTGATATCAAGTCAATACATGAGTACATTGCTAGTGAACAATGTACTGGACTGACCCACTATGAGAATATTGCATGGATAAACGTGTCATAAGTTATTCTCATATGATCACAACTACGCATAAATCTTTGACCTGAAGTCACTACGGTTCCCTACATGAGGAATTACTCACTTTAATATTGTCCTATGTCACCTTTAATCAGGTGACAAGTAGGGCATTGATTGGGTGTGTCATAAATCATGCAGAGGGAAGTGAGTGATGTAAATGGAATTTTGTTACTCTTGTATAAAAGAGAAATATCCTTGGGCCCCTTGATTGAGTGAGACTTAGAAATGCATGGCCATGCTCAGTTGAATTAATATGTGATATTAATTATTTATTTTAAGTCTACTCAGTATCAAGAAATATAAATTGAACATTGACGAGGATGACACATTCCATGCCTCCAGTTCAATTTGGATATTATTACAAAAGGGTTATGATGTAAAACGTTGATCATGTATTAGGTGGATGTCGAATCACAGACATTCTTACTACTTGAGTGGCAGTGATGTATTGCTAGATACCGCTCGCTGTCTATGGCTCAATAATAAGTCATTGTCAACGTAGTAAGAACCTACAGGGTCACACAAAAGGAGTAGGAATAAGACAATAATTAATTGGACTTTAATTATATTAATATCCAATTAATTGGACTTATTTTCGTGCATATATATTATTAAGAATAATAAATTCACGTTTATATATATATATATATATATATATATATATATTATGTGATATTATTTGATATTAAAGTAATATCAAGTAATTATCTTATCAGATATTAGATAAAAATATTATGAGATAATATTATTTTGATATTTGATAACTATATGCAATTATCTAATATTAAGATATTTATATTATGAGATAATATCATTATCTAATATTAGATAATTAATAGATAAGTCTTATCTCTTCCCATTATCTCTAGAATAAGGATAAGATGAGTTGTTAAGTGTGATTAGGATTTTGGAAGCATTATCCTAGTAGGACTAGGATTATGACTTGCCTAAGTTCTATAAAAGGGGACTTGAGGGCAGCACTTAAGAATCACGTTTTAAGCTTCCATATAAACCCTAAATCACTCAAAAACATCCAATCCTAATTCTTAGAGAGAAAAACGCATCCTAGCAGACGCGTGGAGGGTGAGAGGTCGTTGTTCACTCCGTGTGGATACCGTAGAGACGCTGTACCTTCCGGCCAGGCGTTTGATTCATCCGCTCTCAAGTTTTGATCAGTAGAAACACGAGTGCCCAATAGGTAAAACCCTAATCATTGACTCATGCTTTTTGCATGGATCCTAGGTAGAATTCGGATCAAAATTTAAAATTCCGCTGCATGTGATAATCCGAATTCCCAACAGTGGTATCAGAGCTTCTTGCAAAATATATAGTTCTGATTATGTGTTTTACCAGTTTTTTGATGAATATTTATATGATAAATACATGTCAAATCTGTTTCGGTTTAAATCAGAAGTTACACGTTTTGATGAATATTTATGTGATAAATTAATATCAAATCAGTTTCTGTTTAAACTAGATATATATGAGAGATATGTTTACTCGTGTATGATTCTGATTTCGTAAATATATATATGATATATATGATTTGAATTTTGAATCAGATTATCAATTGATGAGATTAATTGTATGAATATGATCATGCGTTTTTCTGCTTTATATATGCGTAGAATCTGTTCTGAACATGTGATGTTCTCTGCATTTAAAGCATATAACCTAGTCAGCATAGAATTGATGTGATTAATTCTGAATCTGTAAAGACTTGTTTAAATTCGTTTAATATGATTAAGTTGAATCTGGTCTATGAGGTATATGTATGCTTTAAATTATTTGAATATGGCTGGATCTGTTTTTGATATGATTAAAATTATTCAAAGTGTTTAGGACGTAAATCCTATTTTAAACTATGATTTGAATGTCAATCATATAGTCGAATTGTTCGACTTGGGGTGTGTCAATTGTTGGCAAAATGAATCAAAATTTGAATGTCAGATGTATTCAATTTTTAGCCCGGGGGGGCTCCGCCCCCCACACCCCCCGGCAAGGGGGCGCTGCCCCCTTGACCCCCGCCCGCTAACCGGCTAGCGGGACCGCCGTGCTAACTCTGCGTAGCGTTCAAAATTATTTTTGTTCTTAAGGCGCCGTTTTAAAACATGATTTTTTATGATAAAGATGTTATGAAATATATATATGTCAATCATCCTCTTTATCTTGGTTACATATATTTCTTAGCATTTATTACATATGATGCATGAATGTGTTGCATAGTATGGCCCTTGGAGTTTTTAATGGATGGATTTTAAAATACGACCTGCGTGTCGTGTCTTCCTCTATTTCTCTAATGTATATTCTCTTCTCATCTCAATTCCCCCCGAATGTAACTCGGGGTTTCTGTTGTAAATTTGTAATTGCAATGGAGTATTCTTTGCTTGGAACAAGGAGAAGCTAAGGAGCTATGAGACAAGAAGAAGCTAAGGAGTTAGTTAGGAATGTCATTAGAAAATAGAATTTTGGGCCATACTATGCGACATTTTGATTTCTTTATTATGTGATGATATTGATGAGCATGCATTTATTATGTGATAGAATGTGTTCCTACTATGTGATAGTTCTATTCATTGCATGATATATGATATATGGTAGTCTATTTTATTCATTTACTTTATATGATATATGAGATATGCTAGATATATTGCATGAATAAATAGGCTAGTTATGGTGAGATCTGATAATAATTAAGTTGAAATCCCTCATTCAAAATATTAAGTCAGTAATAATTAATGATGCCTTCCAATATTTGGCACTCATCAAGGCCTTGATCGACATAAGGTAGGTTTGCCAAAGCAAGGTACCTCGTTTATCTTAGTGAGATGCGACTGGATAATAGTGATATCCGAATGTCAAATATTGGGTCCGACTTAACTAGGATATCTCAATAGGATTGAGACCTAGAGGCATAGAGTTGGGCTTTAGTTCATAAGATGGACTAGGACAAATGTTGTTCACCCAACTATCCAAGAGTTGTATATGATACAATTGGCAAGTGTTGCTTACCTAAATAACTAAGTTTTAAGTGATTAGCCAAAGCTAACTTAAAGCTTGGTGAAATATGGATCTTGGCCCACTAGAAAGCTTAAATACTATGACTTTCCGAATTAATAGTGAGGGCTATTAATTTGAATGAAATAGTGGGAGGTACATTTAATAAAAGACCTTATTAAATGTTTTAAATTTAATACTTACTTTGCATATTTCTGTCGTAGATAACCAATGGCTAATACATCAAATAACTTATCACTTGCGATCGGTCCTTGAGAAGGACAAACTGAATGGAACAAACTTCCTGGACTGGTACAGGAATTTGAGGATAGTCCTCAAACATGAGCGTAAAATGTATGTCCTAGAGGGACCTGTTCCTCAAGAACCTGAAGCTACTGCCCCTCGAGCTCAAAAGGATGCTTATAAGAAGCATCATGATGACGCATTAGATGTCGGTTGTCTCATGTTGGCTACCATGGACTCTGAGCTTCAGAAGCAACATGAGAACATGGAAGCTTATGACATGCTTGAGCATCTTAAGAAGCTTTATGAAGGCCAAGCTCGGCATGAGAGGTTTGAGGTGACAAAAGCCTTGTTTCAGTGCAAACTGGCAGAAGGAAACCCTGTTGGGCCTCATGTACTCAAAATGATTGGGTATGTTGAGAACCTTGAAAGATTGGGTGCACCACTAGGTCAAGAGTTGGCCACTGACTTAATTCTGCAATCGTTGCCACAGAGTTATGGTCAATTTATCATGAATTACAACATGAATGAAATTGACAAACCACTGCCAGAATTGTTAAGCATGTTAAGAACTGCTGAACAAAATTTGCAAAAGACTAAGCCTAATACCATAATGATGGTTCAAAAGGGCAAAGGAAAAGGAAAAGGCAAGGGCAAAAATAAGAAGGATTCCAAATCCAAAGGCAAGCCCAAGTCTAAATCCTCTGCACTGAAACCAAAAGGGGGTGTGGCTAAGGAAGGGACATGCTTCCATTGCGGTCAAACCGGACATTGGAAAAGAAACTGCAAGGTCTATCTGGAAGATCTGAAAAAGAAGAAGGGAAGTGAGACTTCCGCTTCAGGTATCTATGTTATAGAAATTAATGTTTCAACTTCTACATCTTGGGTATTAGATACCGGATGCGGTTCTCACATTTGTACAAATGTGCAGGAACTACAAAGGAGTAGGACTCTAGCTAAAGGTTGGTAATGGAGCAAGAGTTGCTGCGCTAGCTGTAGGGACATATTATCTATCTTTACCTTCTGGTTTAGTAATAGAATTAGAGGATTGTTATTTTGTGCCTGCTATCAGCAGGAATATTATTTCTGTTTCTTGTTTGGACAAGAAAGGTTTTTCATTTATAATAAAGGACAAAAGTTGTTCAGTTTATTTAAATGAAATGTTTTACTGCAGTGCACAAATGTTCAATGGGCTCTATATTCTTGATCTTGAAATGCCTGTCTATAACATAAACACTAAGCGATTTAAATCAAATGATTTAAATCCAACCTATCTCTGGCATTGTCGTTTGGGCCATATAAATGAGAAGCGCATATCCAAGCTTCATGAGGATGGATTCTTGGATTCATTTGATTTTGAATCATATGAAATATGCGAATCTTGTTTGCTAGGAAAAATGACTAAAACACCATTCACTGGACACAGTGAAAGGGCTAATGATCTATTGGGTCTCATACATACTGATGTATGTGGGCCCATTAGTTCACCTGCTAGAGGAGGTTTTCAGTACTTCATTACATTTACTGATGATTTCAGTAGATATGGATATGTGTATCTTATGAAACACAAATCAGAATCCTTTGAAAAGTTCAAGGAATTCAAGAATGAAGTGCAAAACCAACTTGGTAAAAGTATTAAAACACTTCGATCAGATCGAGGTGGAGAATACTTAAGCCAAGAATTTGATGACTATCTAAAGGAGTGTGGTATAGTATCACAACTCACTCCACCTGGAACGCCACAATGGAATGGTGTTTCAGAAAGGAGGAATCGTACCTTGTTAGACATGGTACGATCTATGATGAGTCATATAGATCTTCCAATCTCCTTTTGGGGGCATTCTCTAGAGACAGCTGCTTTTACGCTCAACCGTGTTCCCTCTAAAACGGTTCAAAAGACTCCATATGAGATATGGACTGGGAAACGTCCTAGCTTGTCTTTTATGAAGATTTGGGGTTGCGAGGCCTATGTAAAACGTCAAGTTTCTGATAAGCTTGGACCCAAATCAGATAAGTGCTACTTTGTGGGGTATCCTAAGGAAACTAAGGGATACTATTTCTATAATCCTACTGAAGGCAAAGTGTTTGTCGCACGAACTGGTGTTTTTCTGGAAAGAGAATTTATCTCTAAGAAAAACTGTGGGAGAAAAGTAGAAATCGAAGAAGTACGAGACCCACAAAGTAACACTGAACCTATAATAGAGCCTGGAAAAGGACCACAAGATGTTGTGGGTCAGGAACTAGCTCAAGTAACACAAGGCCCACGTAAGTCTGGTAGGATATGCCATGAGCCCGAGAGATATGGATTTCTTGTAACTCAAAATGGCGATGTTTTGCTCATGGATCAAGATGAGCCTACAACTTACCAAGAAGCTATAAAAGGGCCAGACTCTGAGAAGTGGCTTGAGGCCATGAAATCTGAGATGGATTCCATGTATACTAACCAAGTATGGACTTTGGTTGATCCACCTGAAGGGGTAAAACCCATTGGGTGCAAATGGGTTTTCAAGAAGAAAACCAACATGGATGGTAACGTGCAAACCTTTAAGGGATGATTAGTCGCAAAAGGTTACAGGCAAGTTCATGGTATAGACTATGATGAGACCTATTCCCCAGTTGCCATGCTTAAATCCATCCGGATTTTGCTTGCTATTGCAACCTTTTATGATTACGAAATCTGGCAGATGGATGTCAAAACTGCTTTTCTTAATGGAAAGCTCCTCGAGGATGTGTACATGACACAGCCCGAGGGTTTTGTCATTCCTGAAACTGCTGGAAAGGTATGTAAGCTACAACGATCCATTTATGGATTAAAGCAAGCTTCACGGAGTTGGAATCTTTGTTTTGATGAGGCAATCAAAGAATTTGGTTTCATCAAAAATGAAGATGAATCTTGTGTTTACAAAAGGGTTAGTGGGAGCACAATTATTTTTCTTGTATTGTATGTGGATGACATACTACTCATCGGAAATGATATCCCTACACTGCAAACAGTAAAGACTTGGTTAGGGAATTGTTTCTCGATAAAAGACTTAGGCGAAGCTGCCTATATATTAGGTATTAAGATCTATAGAGATAGATCAAGAAAATTGCTTGGCCTAAGTCAGAGTACATACATAGATAAAGTGTTAAAACGGTTTAACATGCAAGAATCTAAAAGAGGAATTTTTGCCTATGTCACATGGCATAAATTTGTCCAAAACTCAGTGTCCTTCGACACAAGATGAGAAGGACCGGATGAATAAGATACCATATGCGTCAGCAATTGGATCTATCATGTATGCCATGATATGTACTCGTCCTGATGTCTCGTATGCTTTAAGCATGACGAGCAGGTACCAGTCAAATCCAGGTGAACCTCACTGGACTGCCGTTAAGAATATCCTTAAGTACTTAAGAAGGACTAAGGATTCATTCTTAATATATGGAGGAGAGGAAGAACTTGTTGTAAAAGGTTACACTGATGCCAGTTTCCAATCCGACAAGGATGACTTTAGATCGCAGTCGGGTTATGTATTTAGCCTGAATGGTGGTGCTGTATGCTGGAAGAGTTCAAAGCAGGAAACAGTGGCCGACTCTACTACAGAGGCTGAGTATATTGCTGCATCTGATGCATCAAAAGAGGCTGTTTGGATCAAAAAGTTCATTACTGAACTTGGCGTTGTTCCTAGCATTGCAAACCCAGTGGATCTCTATTGTGACAACAATGGAGCCATTGCACAAGCCAAGGAACCCAGATCTCACCAACGATCCAAACATATACTTAGGCGCTTCCATCTCATTCGAGAAATCATCGATAGAGGAGATGTGAAGATATGTAAAGTACCAACAGATGATAATATCGCCGACCCACTGACAAAGCCTTTAGCGCAGAAAAAGCATGATGGTCATACTATGTCACTTGGTATTAGATACATGAGTGATTGGCTCTAGTCCAAGTGGGAGATTGTTGGTGTGTGTCCTAGAACCAATCATATAAGATGATTAGAGTTATACACAATGTATTATATTTTATTTTAGGCAATTTAATTATTATATTGTTTTTATTATTATTATGCGCAATTTATAACTTAATATAATAATTATCCTTGGAATAGCTTTGCTATTCCTAAAATGCCCCTAGTCAAGTATTATTATGAAAAAGGATAGTAATAATACATCGAGACTAGCATGTATAGTGACTGATGATTACGAATCATGGATATGTGATATCAAGTCAATACATGAGTACATTGCTAGTGAACAATGTACTGGACTGACCCACTATGAGAATATTGCATGGATAAACGTGTCATAAGTTATTCTCATATGATCACAACTACGCATAAATCTTTGACCTGAAGTCACTACGGTTCCCTACATGAGGAATTACTCACTTTAATATTGTCCTATGTCACCTTTAATCAGGTGACAAGTAGGGCATTGATTGGGTGTGTCATAAATCATGCAGAGGGAAGTGAGTGATGTAAATGGAATTTTGTTACTCTTGTATAAAAGAGAAATATCCTTGGGCCCCTTGATTGAGTGAGACTTAGAAATGCATGGCCATGCTCAGTTGAATTAATATGTGATATTAATTATTTATTTTAAGTCTACTCAGTATCAAGAAATATAAATTGAACATTGACGAGGATGACACATTCCATGCCTCCAGTTCAATTTGGATATTATTACAAAAGGGTTATGATGTAAAACGTTGATCATGTATTAGGTGGATGTCGAATCACAGACATTCTTACTACTTGAGTGGCAGTGATGTATTGCTAGATACCGCTCGCTGTCTATGGCTCAATAATAAGTCATTGTCAACGTAGTAAGAACCTACAGGGTCACACAAAAGGAGTAGGAATAAGACAATAATTAATTGGACTTTAATTATATTAATATCCAATTAATTGGACTTATTTTCGTGCATATATATTATTAAGAATAATAAATTCACGTTTATATATATATATATATATATATATATATATATATATATTATGTGATATTATTTGATATTAAAGTAATATCAAGTAATTATCTTATCAGATATTAGATAAAAATATTATGAGATAATATTATTTTGATATTTGATAACTATATGCAATTATCTAATATTAAGATATTTATATTATGAGATAATATCATTATCTAATATTAGATAATTAATAGATAAGTCTTATCTCTTCCCATTATCTCTAGAATAAGGATAAGATGAGTTGTTAAGTGTGATTAGGATTTTGGAAGCATTATCCTAGTAGGACTAGGATTATGACTTGCCTAAGTTCTATAAAAGGGGACTTGAGGGCAGCACTTAAGAATCACGTTTTAAGCTTCCATATAAACCCTAAATCACTCAAAAACATCCAATCCTAATTCTTAGAGAGAAAAACGCATCCTAGCAGACGCGTGGAGGGTGAGAGGTCGTTGTTCACTCCGTGTGGATACCGTAGAGACGCTGTACCTTCCGGCCGGCGTTTGATTCATCCGCTCTCAAGTTTTGATCAGTAGAAACACGAGTGCCCAATAGGTAAAACCCTAATCATTGACTCATGCTTTTTGCATGGATCCTAGGTAGAATTCGGATCAAAATTTAAAATTCCGCTGCATGTGATAATCCGAATTCCCAACACTAAACTACTATCTAAGATGCATGAATGAATGATTCAATGCTTGGAATGCCTAAATGCTCTCTATTTCTACCTATTTATAGATGAATGAACCAGCTACAAGCCATCCAATTTGACAAGTTGCTACCAATCACACGCAGCCAACATTTTTGATTTTCGCAGCACAAGTTGTTTCACTTTGTTGGCCACTTTTTACCACCGAAAGGGCTGATTTACATCTTTATGTCAACATAGGAGTTGTAGGGCTGGATATTCTCTTCAATTTTCATATAAAGAACTCCTAATTTGGACATTTCTAGCGCAAGTTGTGATTAGATTAGTAGCCATATGTCAGATTCCGTCAGAATCACTGTTTCATCTTCCAAGCAGAATTTGATATCCTTAGGTCCCGAACTGGGATTTTCTTAAAACATGAAAGTTTTAGGTATTCTTCTTAGATTTCCATCCATATAAAGAACAGCCCAATCGGACATCCAGAACTCCAGATATGGCCTAAAACCTGAAACAGTGTCAGATTACAGCATTATCTAAAATATTTGATTTCATTTCAAATTCAAGATCCATTCACCAAATGCAACTAAATTTATTTAATTTAACAAGATAACATCCAAAAATGCATCATACAAGGGAAAATAAATATGTAAATATTTTACGTATCACACTCACTACCAGCAGGATCAATCACAACATGGGAAGAGCTACTGAGGGCCTTTCTATCAAGATATTTTCCTCCAAGCAAGACTGCTCAATTATGGAATGAAATCACTACATTTTCTTAGAGAGAAGGGGAATCTATGTTTGATGCTTGGGATAGATACAAGGAACTGTTGAGGCTGTGTCCACATCATGGGTTAGAAAAATGGCTTGTTCTTCATACTTTCTACAATGGTTTGAACTACAATACTAAGCTTACTGTGGATGCTGCTGCTAGAGGTGCTTTGATGAACAAAAGGTTGGATGAAGCATATGAGTTAATTGAAGATATGGCTTTGAACCATTACCAATGGTCAAATGAGAGGGGATCTTCAAGGAAAGCTTCAGGTAAGTATGAATTAGATGCTTTTGATCATTTGTCAGCTAAGGTAGATGCACTAGGAAATCTAGGTAGCAAAGTAGATGCACTTATGGCTAAGTTTGATAAATTTCAAGTTAACAGTGTAAATGCAAGAGGTGCTACTGACATTCCTTGTGAGATTTGTGGTATTACAGGTCATATGGCAACTGAGTGTATATTGGGGCAAGATTTCACTGAGCATGTGAACTATGTGCATAACAGTGGGTTTGGACAGAAAAATTCAAATGAACCATTTGGAAACACTTACAGTCCATCATAGAGGAACCACCTAAATTTTTCCTACAAGCCCACCCAGCCATACAACACTCAAACCACTCCCAATAAACCACCACCACCCGATTTCCAAAACCAAAGACCCTATAACCCACCAGCTCAAACCTCTTCCACTGCTAAATTAGAAGGCCTCTTGGAGAAATTCCTCATTTCCCAAGAGAAAACTAATGAAGAGTTTAGACAGCATGGTAGAGCCATGGAAGATTCCATTAGGCAACTGTCCTCCAAGGTTGATTCATTGGCCACACATGGAAAGATGTTGGAAACTCAAATAGCTCAACAAGCTTCTACATCTTCTTCTAGAGTTTTTGGTCAACTCCCTGCTCAACCTGAATCAAATCCTAGGGAGCATTGCAAGGCAATAACTCTTAGGAGTGGAAAGCTATTGAAGGATCCAATTGCCACTCAAGAAGATGAAGAAGATATAAGTGTGGGGGAAGTGCAAAAAGAAGGCAACAAGGCCTTAATTCCTAATGAAATTGAAGAGAAAGAAGGGGAATTGCCTGAAAAGTCAAAATATGTCCCTCCGGAACCATACAAACCGCCTATCCCTTATCCTCAAAGATTATCCAAGGCTAAACTTGATAAGCAGTTTGAAAAGTTCTTGGAAGTTTTGAAAAACTGTACATCAATATCCCCTTCACTGATGCTCTGTCACAAATGCCATCATATGCAAAATTCTTGAAGGACATTCTTTCTAACAAGAGGAAGCTACAGGAGCATGAAACTGTAGCTTTAACTGAGGAGTGTAGTGCCATTATTCAAAATAAACTACCTCCCAAGCTAAAGGACCCAGGCGGCTTCTCCATTCCTTGTGTGATAGGAAATGTTTCTATTGACCGAGCATTGTGTGACTTGGGAGCAAGTGTGAGCCTTATGCCACTGTCGGTTGTGGTCTCTAAATCCCGCAAGTGCACAGGTTAAGTCTAGTTATAGTATAAAAGATTATCGTTCTCCACAGGGATTGTAGGTTGAGTACTAACTGAATCTCAAGTAAATTATCTAGACGGATCAATTGAGAGTGTGAATTAAGAATTAAATGTAAAACAGAGCTTAGCTATCAAAATAAGGTTTGATTCAATGGAATAAAAGCGTACTTGGCTTAAGGATCCCTTGCACATTTCATTATGGACTGAATATAATTCTCTAACTTGGTTTACTGTTAATTAGGATTGCTGGATTACCAAAATTAAGCTATACCTCATTGCAAGGCTACTAGCTACTAACCAAGAGATTAAGTGTCCAGAATTACTCTAGTAACCACTAATCTAGGTTGCATTAACTCTGCTTAGAATCCATTCTTGGACATTTCATCCTGTGTAAAAGAATTCAATCAGCTTAATTCCTAAGTCTAATTGATATTCCCAATGATCATGCAAGATCTGATTAATTAATTGGTCATTTCAACCTAGAATCAACTAATCCATAACACAAATCCAATATTCCGGATATATTGGCTTGTTCCAGACAAAACAGCATAATCAAATCATAATTCAACAGTAAATCAAGCTAGATTATATAAGATTCAGTTCCATAACTCCATGAACAAGTTCACCTAAGCTAAGCACAAAGGTTTAGTGTGAGAACATTACAAGATCAGAAGAAAACAAGAAAACAGAGAGGGAAGTCAAACAGTCCATGAAGATCTACAAATTTCTTGCTTGATCCTTCAATTTCTTGCTTGAATCCACGCTAGATGACGCCCTTGGTTAATCTGAATCTCCCCTAGGGTTTCTTCCAGCAGCTCTCCTTGTTAATTCTCAGTCTCTCCTCCTCTCTGTGCAAGATCTCATGCAAAACTTATATTTTTGATGTACACGGGGTACAACACGGCCCGTGTTGTACCCCGTGTTTCTCAGCGAAAGTTTGAGCAGCAAGAAACACGTTGTGCAACACGCCTCGTGTTCTCCTACGAAATGTCAAGCAGTAATGTACACGGGGTAGTACACGCCCCATGTTCTACCCCGTGTTCTTCAACGAAGACTGATCAGCATATTACACGGGGTGTGACACCCCCCGTGTTCTTCAGAAGCGAATGGTAGTAAGATACACGGGGTCCAACACGGCCTGTGTTGTACCCCGTGTTCTTCTCTGAGTAGCTCAATGAAGCCTCGAAGCAGTCCAGAGAGAAACACGGCCATGAACACGGGGTTCCCATACCCCGTGTTCTTTGCTGAATGAACAATCTTGCTTCAATGCTTCATGATTTGAATGGTTTTGCCTCTAGATTCTTTTCTAATGCTCATATGTGTCATTTCATGACCTGAAAACAAAATATAGAGCATCTAAGTGTCCTTTTCAATCAATTTGCACAAAATACTAAGTAAATAAGTGGATGAAACACATAGAATTTAGGTGTATTTGTGCACTTATCAATTCCCCCACACTTGAATCTTGCTCGTCCTCGAGCAAGGAAGTAAGAGAACAAGAAAATCTACTCCAATTTTATTCACTTCTTTTTCTTCTTTTCTTTCTTCTTCTCTCTTTTTTTTATTTATAATCAGGCAATCATTCAACAAATCAAAGATTAGGATCAAGTCATGCCAAGAAACTAAATGTAAATAAAGCATCTAAACAAGTTAATCCTCAGCATAGAAGCAAAAGAGAATGGCCTCACAAGTAAAGTGTTTACTCTCACTCTCAAAACAAGGCTTGTATATACTCTCAAGTCAATCAACTCATGACTTAATGCTACCATAAGCTTGTACAAACTCTAATCTCCACTACTATAATGTAAAATGCATGCAAATCAGAGGACTTTATTAGGGAAAAAGGGTGAGGATAGGGGGGAGGAACATCAAGGGGTGAAAAGTGATAGAACCCTGAGTTTGAAAGAAGAAGACACATTGGTCATGAATTTGACCATTGTCAAGTTCCATTACTCAGCTTGATAGCTTGCTTCCACCCTTGCTTCAACCTCCATTCTTCTCCTTTTGATTTTCATTATTTCATTCATCATCATTTTCTTTTATACAAATAAATCAGCAAACATAACACATTTTTTTTTATTTATTCATAACAAGCTTTTCTTCCTTTTCTTCTTCCCAGATTATTTATTTGACACCATTTTTTATAGTGTTTTGTTTTCTTCTTCTCTTCTCTCTTTTTTTTTCTTTTTTTTTTATTTGTTTGTTTAATTTTGATAATTTTTTTTTAACAACCAAAACTACAAATCAACTTATCCAACTAGCAACACTAAGTAAGGACCTCAAAAATAGCCAAACTTATAAAATGTGTCTAAGTCCCCTCAAACTCTAAGGTTCAAGTTCACTTAGGTAGTGGCTTTGGATGAACATGGTATGGCTAGGCTAGAAATGAGAGTCCAAGGCTCAAAGTGGCTAACTAGGGAAAAAGTTTTAGGGAAAAATTAAGGAAAAGAATTCAAATGAGCCAAACAAATAAAAAGGGTAAAGAAACATGGCCTCATCATATTTGACATGCAAAATACATAAAATATAGCCTCAAAAAGAGAAAATGCAAGTTCTAGAGCACAAAGACAAAAGTGATGACATAATCCCTCAAGAAGAAAAATGAGCTTTAATTTCTAATGAGAAAATAGCTCAAAAGGCTCAAATCTCACAAGGGACAATTATGCTCATTACTCTTAGCTTCAAGCTTTAGATTTTCCTTATCAAGTTGCCAAATATTCATTAAAGAAATAAGGCGTGAATCAATCACTTTATTCAATGAATTGCCTTACATTTTTTTTATTTTTTTTTATTATTATTATTTATTTTCATCATTTCATTTTTTTATATATCATTGAAATTGGAGCAAATTTCAGTACTCTAAATCATTCAAGCAAGTTCAAGTGCAAAGCATTGCAAAACACTGCTCCCCCACACTTAAAAATGGACATTGTCCTCAATGTACAAAATACTAAATGGGAAAAGAGACAGAAAATAGTTGGGGAACTGAAACTTCCCTGACATGCGGATTATGGCTGTCCAGTAAATCGCAGGGAGATCCAGAAAGATAGACGAGGTAGGAGAGAGAGAGAACCGGTAATCTAAAAGAAAGAAAATACAATACTGGAAAAGAAATGCTGTTAGTTATTATAGATATTAACATCAAGAGTGCAAGAAAATAAAAGAGAAGAAAGTAATATAATAAAGAGTAAAACAAAGTGCATAGTTAATATATGTACAGACCAGATAAATGGGGATAGATATGAAGAATAAGTAAAAAGAAAAACAGAATAGCTAAATAAAAAGTGCAATAATCAATCTAAACTACTGGCTAGGGGGATCCGGGTCAGCAGGGGAGGAAGGGTGGAATAGGTGGAACAGGGGCTCCACCATGCCCTCTATGTGCCTGGAGCGCCTGTCCAAGTCATCATAGGTTAAACACGACCCGTGTGGTACCCCGTGTTTCTGCGCGGATGAGTGTTCTAGGTTTCGCAACTTACACGGGGTCTGAAATACCCCGTGTTATCCTCTGAAACATGTTAACAATCCTCGCAATTGTACACGGGATCAAACACAACCCATGTTCTGTCCCGTGTTTCTCTCTGGATTAGACTAACAAAATGCGTAATAGAACATGGGGTTTAACACGATCTGTGTTGTACCCCGTGTTTCTCTCTGGAAGGCTCAAGTTTAAAAGCTCTCATCAGTGGTTCAACCAGAGAGGTACACAGGGTAGGACATGTCCTGTGTTCAACACCATGTATATCTTTAGACTTCCATGAAAATCACAAAGTTTTTACGTGAATCAGACAGTGAGGAACACGGGGTCTAGCACGGTCCGTGTTCGACACCGTGTTTCTCGCTGGACTACGTTGAAAATCACAAGTTCTTTAAAATTAGCCAGACAGTGAGGTACACGGGGTAGTACACGGCCCGTGTTTTACACCGTGTATCTCACTGGACTGCATTTTGAGCCCTCTGTGTAAGAAAACAGACAACAATCATGAATTCATGCCTAATCTACCTCAAAGACAAAGTCCGCATGCCAAAATGAGCATTGAACATCAACACTTAATGACTTAAATTCCTCCACTACTCAGTAACTCAAATTGAAAAGTAGAAAACTAAAGATTAAAAGGTAGGAAAACAGAAAAACAATCTTGGGTTGCCTCCCAAGAAGTGCTTGTTTAAGGTCATAAGCTCGACCCCTGTTCCTTTATTAGTCTGGTGCTTCCATTATTGGTGGCCCAACAACATAATTCTTCAATCTTTGGCCATTGACCTTGAAGTTGTCGATGCCTTCGCTCCAAATCTCCACAGCTCCAAATGGATATACCTTCTTCATAAGATACGGTCCAGTCCATCTTGTCTTTAACTTCCCTGGAAATAGTTTGAATCTCGAACTGAACAAGAGCACCAAGTCTCCTTTTTGAAATTCCCTTCTAAGAATTCGCTTGTCATGCCAAGCCTTTGTTCTTTCTTTATAGATCTTAGCATTATCATAAGCTTCATTCCTCAATTCTTCAAGCTTAAAAAGTTGGAGCTTTCTCTTCTCTCCAGCAGATTGTAAGTCGAAGTTGAGCAACTTGATTGCCCAATACGCCTTGTGTTCTATCTCTACTGGTAAGTGACAGTTCTTCCCATAGATGAGCCTAAATGGTGCCATTCCAATTGGAGTTTTAAAGGCAGTTCTATAAGCCCATAGAGCATCATCTAGCTTAAGTGCCTAATTCTTCCTTGATCTAGACATTGTCTTTTCCAAGATGGACTTAATTTCTTTGTTGGAAAGCTCAACTTGCCCACTGGTTTGAGGATGATATGGAGTAGAGATTTTATGGGTT